>OY728148.1:1695923665-1697173665 GCA_963277665.1 Viscum album | reverse complement strand
GAAACTCGGAATATAATCTTCTAATCGTGGTGAAAGATCTTCAACATCTCCCATAAAGATATTCCTTTTTTTCACCTAAAACCTTTCCTTATATCCTGAGGAAATAAAACATACAAAAGGGTGAGATTAAATGCTTAGTATGGTTAAACAAAAGAAATATCAATCACATCATATACATAAGAACATAACTTTTGGAAATCATAACCTGCAAAAGAGGTCATAATATCATAACATGGGATAAATCATAGAAGTGAAATCTAATCCCAATAATCATAACATAAAACATGAAACTTTGTGGCATACACACATAATTATAGAGAATCATTTCTTATTTGTCAAGACTCATTGCCAAGACTATCTTAATGGACAAAGTCCATTTCTGAACCGAGTCACCCTCGTTTCAGTCCTGTTTCACTGAACCGGTATAACCTACCATTCCAGCCATGTCTATCTCATGAGATATAAAATCTTTACCCAATTCATTGGAGGGAGATATAGGTCCCACCCATCTCTTAATGAAACCAATCTTATGTGTGCCACAAAATCTTAAATCATACATCATTGCATAACCCTTGTAATAAAAATGGTATTCTTAAACAACACGACATCATAACACAATTCATATAAGATAAAGGAAATCATAAAAATATTTCCATCACAACATAATCAAATCCATGTAATAATAGGGATATAAACAGATCTTAGATGTAAAATAATTCTGATAAAACACTTGAACTCCATTCTTGAGGAAAATATCCTTTCTACTTCAAAAACATTTTTCCTTTCTTAACATGTCATACAATTTTAAACTAAAAGAAGTTGATTAAAAATAAACTTGAAAACATGTAAAGGAAGATTCTTGGAAATAATGTTTTAAAAATCCATTCATGCCGTATAAGTTAAAAAAACATTCTTCTTGTACTTTTGTCAGAAAAGACAAAAAGTACCTCATACGAAAAATGACAAAAGATTACTTTCATATCTTTTACTAATAACTCACCAAAGGGTAAAATTGGATTTAAACAATTTTAGGTGGATGTAAATAATATTACATATTGAGGAAACATGGTTTTGGATGATAAAATACACCCCAGTAAATACTGAAGTATAAACAATCTCGGATAAAAATGAGATTGTGATATTTCCCTTACCTTAGGTTCGACTTGCTTTGTAAGTGTCTGAACCTCCTGTATAATGATTTAAATAATGTTATTGACTTATTCAAGAATCATACTTATTTTTATGATATCATATATGGTCATATTCTTAGCTTCTTAGTAGTAATATTTCATTTCTACTTGTTATTCGGGTGTTTATATCTTTTTGTTCTTATGCGTGTTTTGTCGAATAAATTCTTATTCTTATCTTTAGATTATAGATACCTCATTTACAGAATGTTATTAGTGTAATATATATCATATTCATTCATTCAATTCATTTATATAATAATTATGAAATGAAGATCATGTAGAACGAGTCACATCACATCGTGGAGACGGTATTTCGTACGTACGCACGAGTGATGATATCATTCCTATGAACGTGGAATTGTATTAAAGTGTATGTATACTATTTCAGAATCAATATCAGTTTATAATAGTCATACATAGTAATTATTTACACCATTATACCCATCCATGTAAGGTGGTGGTGGAAAATAGATTACACCACGGCGTGGAGACGGTATTCCGTACGTACACATGCGCGGTGATTTCATTTTCCGTAGGATGGATAGATGGTTAAATAGGGTTGTTTCATACTTATAATAACATATCATTATATGAGTGATACTGATGTTATTATTTCATAATGAAACAACTAAAGAAGAAGAAGATGAAGAAGAAAGAAATTGGAAAGGATCGGTAATGGATATTACCTCTTCTTTGAAGTGCTTCTTTGAGACCACCTTTTAGGGAACTAAAATTGGTATTTAAAGAAGACTAGGACCTCTATAATGTCTCTAGGGAAGTGGAGAGGAGATAATGTCCGGGTTATGCCGAGCATGAAGGCTCAAAGTGGTGTGAGGAAGAGAGGGAGGAGGTTCCCTTTTATAAGGGAGGAGTGGGGCACCTTTGGAATAACTAAAAACATTATTTTATTATAAAGTCAAGTTCGGTTTTAAATAGCTTTAAATTGATTTATTTCGAGGCTAAGGTGGGGATGGGTCGAAAGCCTCTCATCCAATAGAATTTAGACAAGTTTAGGTTCCTATGTTAACCTTATCATTTAGATTTAACATTAAGTTAAATAATTTTACTTTTACCTTGTCTTCTTGTGTTCTTATACTATAAGGTTAATAAACTTACTATATCAAGCCAAACAAACCCCAAGTTGTTTATTATTAATATATATAACCTTATATAAGTCATTTGGCCGAACCTTAGATTTTTAGGAATAAAATAACAATTAATAATATAATATTTGTTTTAAAAACAATTTTATGTCAATTTTGACACTATTTAGTAATTGATTTTTGTGAAACTCATAACAGAATGATAAGTTCTAAAAAAGTTACTTAAATTAATACTAACATGTCATGTTAACCTAGAAAATTAGTGGAATTAATAAAAAGTCTCAAATTATATTTATTTGGGTATTTATAACATCAATTATGTCAAAATGTCATTAATAAGATAATTACAGCATCATTGTTGTGTCATAAATAAATTAAATTATTTAAGGTCTAAAAATTACAAATAAAATACCATTATGTAGGAAATCTCTTTATCTTTCAAATGAATATTTATAGTCGATTTATCTTATTTATAACCCTATATTAAAAATGATTTACTTATTAAACATTGATTTTAACTATTTTAACCCTTCTTTAAATAAATTAATAATAAATGTCCTAATCTAATCCAAGTGGGCCTAAATGGTCATATTTTATTCCTAAGGTTTTTTTGGTCGAATTACACTTATCCAATAGAATTAGGACATGTGTTAGTGTAATAATAATATAATATTTACCCTTAATTACCCTATTTACTTTTAACCGTGGTAAAAAAAGTAAAAAGTTACTATTCACCAAAAATTATTTTCATCTCATTGAACCAAATTTTACTTACTGACATCAACAGTGTCTCTCGGATTTTTGAAATTCCACTCACAGAAGCGGTAAAATTAAGTTTTATGAAAAATTTATTTTTCTTAACTACCACTTAGTGGTTTCACTATTAATCAAAAAATGAAATTTTCCAGAAAAATACCAAAAAATTAGGCCTAAGCTATATTTGATATTATGAACTCAAAAATGATGTCTATTTTACCAAATTAAAAACATATCAGTTGCATTAATTAATTTAAAAATTAATTCCCATCGTCAAAACAAATAGCGTGTTCTTAAGAGATAATAACTATCAAAAGATTGACACTTGTTTATGTCTGGTTTAAATGTGAAATTACATCCAATGAAAAAAATTGTATTAAATTATAAAAATATATTCTAAATATACTTTAAAACCACTCAAATTAATAATTTATCACTATTAATTATTTCGATTAAAAAGGTTGTTTTTAATTAAAATTCAGTAATTTTCACTATTAATCAGAAAATGAAAGTTATCCGAAAAGTACCAAAATTTCACCCTAAGCAAATTTTGATATTACGAATCAAAAAATGAATTCCATTTTGAAAAAATAAATTTAAAAATTTTCAAAAAGTGGTTATTACTATTCATAACGACTAGTTTTAATAATATTTTAATAGCATATTATTGTTTAGTGAAACTCGTTATTGCGTACTACACACGCTATTGAGGAAGGTCGCGATTGCGTGTAATGAAAGGCAAGTCAAGGATGCGTGTTGTGAAAGCTCCTTTTGTTGTAGCGTACAACACAAGACTTTAATGAAATTAAAAAGAATATTTTTCATAAAATCTCGGGGTGTTACATTCTACCCCCTTAAAATGAATTTCTCCCTCGAAATTCGTCGGGGTTATAAATTGTTTACTATTCGAAAGTTTCTTTGATAGAAACCCACATCGTAACAAGGAATACCAAAACCAATCTTTAAAAACAAAAGAATGGAATGTAACTGATACCCAAATAAAATAATCACTAGGTTTCCACATAGGTGAAAATATGGATATGGTAGAGAAATGTAACCATCATGTTCTGATGGAGAGTGGTAGAGAACATGGCTATGGAAAAACCAGCAATCACAAAGCCATAAATTTGTGACGATCTAAGGTACCATCTGATTCATCAGATATAAGAGCACTAGGACAACATTTTTGGTTTTCAATATCATTTCCCTAAAGTTGATGAATTTGGAATTAGAATAAATACTTATGTGATTTTGGTATATTCTCACCATTAGTCATTCTTTGGTCAATTTCCACTTCATCTCTTAAAGAAATGAAGTTGAATTTGTCATTCGCGATGTGTTAGCAGATCATTTGATAGAATGATGGGTCATTCCATCTGTCTTAAACAAATGGTTAGAAAAGTTATCAAAAAATACATAAGTCCATCTATAGTGAGATTAATCATATATGGTTCCTAAAATGGACTTATACTTCATATATCATACTTATTAATATAATAAAACTAGTTTATACTAAACATGGACTTCTTGTAGGCCAGTGGTAGGCGATAAAGGCCAGTCACACTTCGTTTGTGGGTTCGATTCCCACAGCCTTGTCCGACGCGATGGGTTGTCGCCCATCCTGCAGGTTGTCCTTTTTTAAAATCTATATTACTATAGCATTCCATCAATAATATCGAAAAAATGTTCTATCATAACTTATGCCCAACATAATCCATTCCAATCTTTTGGATTATCTAAGATACTTCGGTCCAAGCTCATAGTATAAAGAAAATGATTACTTGAAATGTCACATAAGAATAATGTTAATGCCATCATTTATCCCCCATATATCATAAGATATATCTTTTTGGTAAAATTACAAACATGTGGATACCTTAATCATGTATTCTCTTGAAGAATGAATACCCATTAATTGAACCATAGTGAAAACATGAATGCATTCAAAAGTTAACTCTTTCCACATACCAAAATCCAAAAATTCTATATACTCAAACCATGATATAAACTTCTCCTTATATCAGTCATGAGCTCATGAATACGGTCAAACATTTCATTTTCTCGTTTTCCTTTCATTATGCGTATATCATCTTTTTTTCCAAAAAATATCTCAATCACATTCTATGGTTACCGGTACCATTGAAAACCACAATAGAAAAATACATAAATATTCCAATATTCCACGATAAAATATACAACATTGTTTTAGAATCCCATTACATAAACACTTAATCATTCCACCACATCGTTTTCATATTCAACATCGCCAATAGTGATCGCATGTGACTTCCCTTTGTCCTTTGCCTTAAGTGGTTGCTCATGTCGATCATCACTAACCCTTGTATTAGGGAATTTATAGCATAATGCCCCATTTCCTTGCACTTGAATAATTGAAGTGTTGCTGGTGCGTTCTCTATAGTCTTTTCTTTATTCAGATCATTAGAATCCCTTTTTCCATTACTTCGACACTCAGCTACTCGATGACCTTCTTTTCCACACTTAAAACATTTCTAGTCCCTTTAAGACAATCCCCACCATGCTTCTTTCCACACTTTGAGCATAAGGAAACATTCATCTTCTTTTCACCATTATTCTGAGATTTCTCCTTGAACTCCATCTTTCATTTCTTGTCGAAACTATGAGATGGATAAGTAACACCAACTTCCATTTCTACCTTGATAGCACAATGCACAATTTCTTCATAGCTATTGAAGTCTCTTATAGCTAATTCCCTTCGATGATTTGGTTTTAAGCCACTGAAGAATCGATCAACTTTACTTTCTGGTTGGATGATAAATCCCGATTCATACCTTGCAAGCCTTGTAAAATTCGCTTCATATATACCAACAGATTCATCATACTTTTGCTTTAGTTCAAGAAACTCCTTCTCCATCTTTGTTCGAAGAACACAAGGTAAGTACTTATTGAAAAATAAGTTCTTGAACTCGTCCCATTCCATGGACTCAATTTCATCTCTTGGACTCGTATTCTCGATAAGATTCCACCATTGATCAGCTTCACCTTCCAAACGATATACTGCTAAGATGACTTTATCATGTTCAGAACATTGAAGAACTGAAAATAGCTTTTCAGTAGTACTGATCCATTGTTCAGCAACAAGTGGATCAGAAGACCCACTGAAATAAGGTGGACATTGCCTCATGAAGGACTCAATAGAATATTGTTCCCTTCTCTGATCGTTTGGAAGTCCAGAATGATTCATAGATTGTGTAAGTATAACAATAAGATTTTTCACTCCATCTCCCATAACATTTGTTTGTTCAGGAGGACAATCATTGCATTGTCCATTGCATTGATCAACACTGTTCCTTCGAGTTCCAGCCATCGTCTCAAACCCAAAAAGAATAGTGTGAGAGGAAAAAATCATGCTAGGGAAAACAACATAATAAAGGGGGAGTAACTTCAATATCTAACATCTTTGGTTTAATCCAATATCGTTACCATAGTTCTAGGACTATATCTTATACGTATACATATCCTTAGGGACATCCCTAGACATACCTTAGAAATATCTCTAGGGATCTCACTAACGTTTTCGCATCCTAGTTTCCAAAGGTTGACTAAACTTTTCCTCTGATACCAACTGTAGAGACCCGAATCTTGACATACATGGACATTACATTAATTTTTCGGAATACTTAGTATATAAAAAAAACACACACAGAAAGATCATAATAGTTTAGTGTCTTTGGAAACTCGGAATATAATCTTTTAATCATGGTGAAAGATCTTCAACATCTCCCATAAAGATCTTCATTTTTTTTACCTGAAACCTTTCTTTATATCCTGGGGAAATAAAACATACAAAAGGGTGAGCTCAAATGCTCATTAAGGGTAAACCAAAGAAATATCAATCACATCATATACATAAGAACATAACTTTTGGAAATCTTAACCTGCAAAAGAGGTCATAATATCATAACATGGGATAAATCATAGAAGTGAAATGTAATCCCAATAATCATAACATAAAACATGAAACTTTGTGGTATACACACATAATCATAGAGGATCATTTCTTATTAGTCAGGACTCATTACCAAGACTATCTTAGTGGACAAACTCAATTTCTGAACCGAGTCACCCTCGTTTCAATCCTGTTTCACTGAACCAGTATAACCTACCATTCGAGCCATGTCTATCTCATGAGATATAAAATCTTTACCCAATGCATTGGATGGAGATATAGGTCCCAACCATCTCTTAATGAAACCATTCTTATGTGTGCCACAAAATCTTAAATCATACATCATTGCATAACCCATGTAATAACAATGGGATTCTTAAACAACATGACGTCATAAAACAATTCATATGTAAAGACCCGTAAATTTCAAGGAAATTTTTTTCTTAATTTTCTTTGGAATTTTACAAGAACTCAGTTTCTGACGGCACCTGATTCTGAGGCCCGGTGTGCCCGGAATCATGTTCTGAAGTTTGGCTCGGGTACGTTCAGTGAACGGATGAGCGGGTTTTTCTAACTTTTGAACCGGTGCCCGGAATTGAATTCTGAGGGCACCGATGAAATCACAGCGCTGGTATATGCTTAGAAACACCTCTTCTGGAGTTGCGTTTTCTCGAGTGTGGTTTTTAATTTTTGGGTTTAAAGTTTAGAAATAAAATAATTTGTTCGACAAACTTTATTTTATTTCACTTGAAGCCACATGAAAGCCACTTAAACTGAGTTAAAACGGATATGATGCTATCCAGAAATATCCTACCCCCTTGGTAGGATATTTGTGAGGTGGGGCCCGCACGAGTCCCGCCGTTTCCTTCCGCAAAGTAACGCACCCGCGAAAACCCGTCATTATGGAAGTCAACTAACGCGTTTTCTTAATTCTTAACAGACCATTTAATTGGGTGGTTTATTTCGTTAATTAATTGGGTGGTTTCTTTCGTTGAATTAATTCAACAAATTAATGGGTCGTTACTTACCCTTTTTCGTTTTTTGGCGTATTAATTCAATAAGACCAACAAGTCTTTTTGGAGGATTACTCATTGAGGGGTTTTGTCAGAGTTCTTGAGCCTTCATCCTCCTTCGCGAAGAACGCGAAGAACACGAAGAATGCGAAGAACGCCAACCTCGGACAAAGAACGCCGAACCCGCGGAAGTCGATGACGCGACGCCGTATTCCGCGAAGCTGACGTTCCCTTCCTGCAATGTTCTTCTGCGACGTCTCTTCCCCGGTAAAGAAATCCTTGATCACCTGTTTGAGGTAAGAGACTTTGGGATTTCTTAAATCTCCCTTGTGTTTTTTTAACAAACACGGATTTAATTTTATATAATTAAATTAAATTTATTGTTTCTTGGTCCGTTGAGTTCGCCGACTCAACGCCGGATTTCGCGACGACGTGATGCCCTTCTGCGACGACGCGACGATCCCCTCCTTCCGCGACGAACAAATCTGCAAAGAACGTGCGTACGACGACGACTATGAGGTAGGGAATTATTGTGGGAGTTAACCCTTTTTATATTCCGGTAAATGTTTCGTTAAAAAGTTAAAGAACCGGATTCGTGAACAATTTTAATTTATTAAAATTGTTGTTTCCTGTGTGGAATAAAAGTTCTCCCATTGTTTATATCTAACGCGGAGGGTGCGGGCCAAACGAACACGGCCCGAAAACACTCCACCGTTCTTCGTGGTTGTGTGGATTTGACGGGGGACGACGGAACATGCCGCAATGGAAGTTTAATGATACCATAGTGATGAACGGATCCTGGGAGGAACAACGGCGTAGACGGGAAGGAAAACAGACCACCGGAGCGACTCCGGTGGCCCGCGGAAGCCGGCGGCGGCGCCCCGGTGCATCGTCGAAAGAACCGCCACCGGGTTCGGCCGAGTCAGACCGGGTCGGGCGACCCGGTTCGGCCGACCCAGGGGGGGCGGCCCGGGTCGGCCCGGGCCCAGACCCCCCCGACTTCGGACTGTTTTCGGTCAAAGGCCCGTAAACTGTGCTACGTGCCTCCAAATGACGCGCCGTTAGCGGTAACGCGATCCTTGGATCGAGACGGTCGCTTCGGTATATCGCACTCAAGGTTTAGGAAAACTTTGAGTTCGACCGGGTTGGTTCGTACACGAAACCAACCGGGCCTTCGGAGTGGAAACACTCATATCTTGAGCTACGGACGTCCGATTGACGTGCCGTTGGCTTTGTTGAATTCCTATAAGTGAGACAGATCATTTGTCTCACTCTGCCCGAGGTTTGGACGCAAGTGGAGTATGGTCGGGTTGGTTTTTTCTTAAAAACCAACTGGGCCCCTGGGACGAAAAAGCCAATAACTCTCAGACCGGGCGTCCGATTGACGCGCCGTCTGCAACGTTGAGTTCCTGGTGGCGATACGGAACTTTTGGATACATCAACTTTGGACTTGTGTCAGTTGATGTATCAGCCTCTCGGCTCATGGTGTGGACCCTCCCGAACGAGCTTGCTGTGTGCGGGAACCCTAGAGCTGGCTGCAACTGCTGCTGTGACGACGACGACTGTGCAGAGATCCTCAGTAGATTCGACTGCGGCAATGATGAAAACCAGTACGGAAATCCTCCTTATTTTCGGCAGTAACTACTACGGTAAATCTTGGGATACATCAGCTCCAGACTACATGTCAGTTGATGCATCGACCTTTTAGCTCGTGGAGTGGACCCTCCCAGAACGAGCATGCTGTGTGCGGAACCCTAGAGCCGATTGAGATTTGACGACTGCTGATCGAATGAATCGGTGTGTTACGGATAACCCAGTGAGGTTTTCTTGGTTGTAGTGGCACAGGGGGAGCGCTTGGTTGTAGCGGCAGACCCACGACAGAGGTGCGCTTGGTTGTAGCGGCACAGGGGAGCGCTTGGTTGTAGCAGCAGACCCATGACGGAGGTGCAATTGGTTGTAGTTGCACAGGGGAGTGCTTGGTTGTAGCGGCAGACCCATGACGGAGGTGCGCTTGGTTGTAGCGGCACAGGGGAGCGCTTGGTTGTAGCAGCAGACCCACGACGGAGGTGCGCTTGGTTGTAGCGGCACTGGGGAGCGCTTGGTTGTAGCGGCAGACCCACCACAGAGGTGCGCTTGGTTGTAGGGGCATAGGGGAGCGCTTGGTTGTAGCGGTAGACCCACGACAGAGGAGCGCTTGGTTATAGTGGCACAAGGGAGCGCTTGGTTGTAGCAGTAGGCCTACAGTACCCGATAGGTGGAGAACTACAGCAGTCCGAGGTAAGAGGGAAGCGCTTGGTTGTAGCGGCATACCCACTGTACTTGATGGAGAAGGAGTTTCGCAAAAGCTTTGGGTCCAACTTCATGATCGATCCTATGTGGGTCAATGCGAGGGTTAGTACCTACAGATCCTTTGTGGGTCCGAAGGCTTAGATGAATCAATGGTTACATCTGATCATCTTTATCATCATCCAAAGAAGTATACCTGTGTGAGCTGAATCTCTTGTTTACTCTAGACTCCTTTGTGGATTGTGTTGAGCTATCCTATGTGGATTATTGTTTACTCTCCTTTGTGGATTGTGTTGTGCTATCCTGTGTGGGTATACGTTTTCTTTCCTGTGTGGACTGGGTTGTGCTTGGGCTCGGACGTTGGAGCCGAACGAGAATTGGTGACTTAGGTATATGTATGTGCATATACCTAAGCAGTGTCAGATGTTACTTTGTGATTGTATCTTTCCTCTGTGGATTATCCTTTGTGGATTTCGGGAGACCTTCAGGGGTGTTGGGGTCCCTACTGAGTAGCTTATACTCACCCCTGCACGGGCTATGCCGCACTTCGTTGTGTTGGTTGTAGACGACGGATAGCACTGATCGTGGTGGAGGCGTGCAGAGCAGGACGGTACCTGGAGGTTGACCACTGGGCGGGACCCACTTGGAGCGGACGGCTGGACCGAGGAGCTGTGGAGGCTATCTGTACCCACCCTTCAGGTGGGACTTCCAAAGGACGGCTCGACGCTACAGCTTCTCTTTTCAGTTGCTGTTTTTCCCTTTCAGTTGTACTTTACAGTTGGGCTTGTATTTCCGGCCCCTTTTACTTTCAGCACAGCTTGTTACAATTTTACTTAGTGGTTGCTTTTCTGCTTGCTTACTATGTGGTGCTTGTTTACTTTTCAAAGGAAATGCCTTCCCTTTTTGTTGGGATTTACGCCTTGGTGCTAGTCGCCAGCCCCTGGCCTATGGAAGGCGGGCTTGGGGTAGTCACGGCATGGGCCCCGAGGACGGGTCATGAAAAATTGGTATCAGAGGTGGTCGGTTCTACCGCAAACTCTGATCTTTCTTCTATGTGAAGCAATGATGTTTAGCGTATTGAGTGTGGTTATCAGTCCAGGGAGTCCTGTGTTGGTGCGGCGGCCGACGTATCCATACACCAGGACCCTGACTTCTGATTTCCGACTTAATGAACGAAAACATTGATTGCATGTGTGTTTCATGTTTTCTTTGTGATTACTTGTGTCAGCTCACCAGGTATACTGTTCTGACCATGGCACACTTGTTTCCTTTTCAGGATGGCCCAACGACAGCAGCCAACTAGGGTTCCGAGAGTGGAGCGTGATGACAGCCCACCGAGCGATGAGGCCTCGGTGCAAGGCTCCTTGTCAGTAGAGGCACCGACGGTACCTTTACCCACCGAGCCACCGATGCAACCAGCCCTAGCTGCTGACGATGCACATCACCTTGGAGCTCCATATGAGTTCCAGTGCCAGCGACCACCCAGGTTTCGTGGGGAGCTGGACCCCCAGGCAGCCGAGGACTGGCTGGAGGTGGTCGTATGATTTTTCAGGTTAGTGAGGACACCAGAAGATCTTATGGTGGTCCTTGTAGCGAGCCTCCTGCACGTAGCAGTGGGCCGATGGTGGAGCTTGATTCTCCAGGTGCACGACGAGTCATCTCTTCTCTGGACGGACTTCGAGAGCCTCTTCCACTCAGAGTTCGTCCCGGACACCCTCCGTGCGGTGCACATTCAGGAGCTACTACAGCTGCGGTAGGGCAGCATGACAGTGGTCCAATACTCGGCGAGAATTACTGATCTCTCGCGCTACTCCACAAATATGGTACGGGACCCGTTCTTCCAGGCCCGGACCTTCGAGCAGGGATTGAGGCACGAGATCAGGGCTTCGATGATCTCCCTCAACATTCCGACTCAGGCAGGGGTGTTGGAACGAGCCCTCTTAGTGGAGAGATTCCATGCTGAGCAGTCTCCAGCAGCAGGACCCACCGCTCGCTGGCATGCGGCAGAGTCCTCTGCAGCGGGCAGTAGACAGATGACGCAGGGGTCCAAGAGGACTAGCCCTACAGTTGGCTGACAGCATGACTCGGGATCGTTTGTGCGAGGCACTCGGGGTGGACAACGACTTGCCATGAGAGGGAAATGTTACTCCTGTGGCGGGATTGGTCACATGGCTCATGACTTTCCGACCCGCCATACGGATGACCAGCAGATGAACGAAGGACCCTGATTAGCCACTAAATGAGGCTAATATTCATTGGTAATATATATATTATTCATGTTATTTATTATTCATAAACACCATTTTAGTTCATTTTACACTTTGAACATCATTTCACATTATGATTGTAATACCTTCTTAAAATGCACTATTATGTGGTACATTTTTGAACATCATTTAAAGTACCCAATGATTCATCTAATTTTAAGGAATTTAATTATACATATTTTAATTTTATATTTCTGGAAATTGATCTACACTTAAATATGAACATGTTTGATTCAGGGATCAGTGGAGAATTCATGGAGGATGATGGAGATATTTGGCAATGAAAGGAAGAAATTCTGGAGAAGGCAGATTGGACACAAGCCCATTGATGAGACTGTGGGGCCCAACATACAGGCCCAATTAATCCCAAATTTCGTGGTGTGCTAGAATAAATGTATAGGAACAAATCACTTTTCAGGAGTTAATGCTAATTCGGCATCCATGGTGGTCATTTAGGCGGCCCAAGTTAGAGATACAATTCTGGGCCAGATTCTGAGGCCCAGAAAAACAGTCTACTAATTTGATCATATCTCGGAATCCACAACTCCAAATGGTCCCAAATTTTACAGGAGGTTAGAAGACATCGGGAGATCCATTTTCTGATTCTATGGACCACCCTGATTCGGCCGTCTAGAAGGTCTTCCGGACGCGTCTGTTCGGTGAAGGAAAGCTGTCTTCCACCTCGGGTCAAACGTGGAAAAGTCCAAATTCCACAAGCTTTCCACCACCTATAGCCTATCAAAATTAATTAAGATGCTTTGTACTGTTGGTGGTTCGACCCAAGGCTCCCAAAATGCATATTTAAGGCAGTGGTGGTGAAGGAGTTGAGAATCGTGGATGCTTTGTTCAATTGTAATGTTATGCTGCATTTTTGTTGCCTCAAATTTGTCTTTCAATGTAAGTTGTTCAATTCACTTTAGTTTCTTAATAAAAGTTATTCTTATACTCTTATTCTGTTGTTCTTCATATCACTTTGATACCGTTGGATCAAGGTGTGAATTTATTCACACCAAAACTTGTGAAATTATTCACACAACGGTGGAGTGATCATTTTATTTTTGTTGTTTTCTTTACTTCTCCATTTCCTCCCTCATGAGTCTACTTTCCGCATCCATTGAAACCATGGGATCAATGGAGGGCTAACCCACTTATGGGTTGATCCAAGGGAGTAGCAAGGGGCTGGATTGGATGTTATTTATCACCTAATTAATGTATAATCACTTCTTTAATTGGGATTTTTATTTGATGATTTTTAAACTCCATCGTCCTTGTTGAATTTAAGGCCACACACTTCAAGTACTAATACGATCCTTTACCTTGAAGTTCTCAAAACCTTGATCCTTCAAGTGTATAGGTGATTAGTATTAGAGGGTGTAGGCATTAAATCAGTAAGTGATGATGTTGTTTTATCTCCTTAAATGAACCCATCTCAAATTTAAGAAATTGAAAATCATTAAAAAGAAAATACGTCCAATCCACCCCAAGCAATAACCTAGGATCAACTCATTCTTTTAAATTGAATCCACTTAAATATATTAGATATCTTTAAAACCCATCCAAAATCAATCCAAGTTGGCCAATTCATAGCCAAAAATCCATCCCTTAGGTTGTGTATCTTAGGTATTTTCTTAGGTCTCTGTGGAATCGACAACCCAAGCTACACTACAAGGACCGTTCTACCCTTCTTCTCTTGGGTAAATTTGGGCGTGGACCAAATTTTGGCACCGTTGCCGGGGACCTAAGTAAGTTATCTTAGACACTATCATCTTTTTTTTCATCCCTCTTCTCTATTCTCACCCCCTCACTCCTATGGAAGTCAATTTTGAACACATCCAAACACGGGAAACCTATCCCTACTTTGATCACCCTACCCCATGTGTGATGTACAATGATCATCCTAGTTTCTACATGTGGGATCATCAACAACCTAATGAACCACAATGATTTTACTTCTATTCTCCACAAAACATCCCAACCTATTATGAGTTCCAATCCCAACAAGGCCAATTTGAACATCCTCCTATGGAATTCCAACAACATAATTATCCACCTAGAATAGACCATTTGGATCAACCACTTATCCATCCTGATCCACAACCATTACTTGAAAAAATATGTCAACAAATGGATATAATGAATTTTGGGGTTTCATCATTGAGGTTAGAACTACAAAGCATTAAAAATTGTGAGGAACCCATCCCTACACAAACTATCCCTTCCATAACCTTATGTGAAGTGTCTAGTTTCCCACAAACCTCTCATGAATTTACTGAAGAGAAAACCTTTGGATTTGGGGAAGATGAAGAGGATAAAGGAATTTTTGAAGGGTATTTAAATCAAGAGGAAATTGAATTTTTGGATTCAAAAGAGGAGAATTTGACATCATGGATTGAATCTCCTAAGTATAACACCGTTAAAGATATTTCAAAAACACCAATCACTAAACCATTAAGAGAAATCACAAACTTTGAGTCCATAACCATTCCCAGCACTGATATTTCCAATTTTATGGTTGAATCTTCTATTCCAAAGGAACCAATTCTATTGATAAATTTTGAAAATAAAATTGAGATTGATCCAAATTTCCAACCTATTTCTGAAAGTGTTAGTCTACCTGAACTTGAACATGTGTCCTTTCCATCCTTCCACAAGTTTTCATTCATTGAGGATATCCAAAACCATCATGTTTTCATTATTTTTTCTCTTGATATAAATAAAATTGGAATGGCCCTTGATGTATTAGGAAAGACTAGAGAAGCAACTAGATCCACCATTTATGATATTCCATGGATTTACCAACTCATTGTAGATCATAGGATTGTGAATGAAACAAATTATAAACATAGAATCAATCTCAACCAAGTAGAAGGGGTGAAACATGTGATCCTTAAAATGTTGTAAGTTGGTATTGGATAAGTTGGGGGGTTCATGTCGAGCTAATGATGTTAGACAAAGCGCTGCATGGGAGGCAACCCATGGTTTCCAAGTTTCCAATAATTTTGTTGTTTTAATAAACTTTATATTTTAAATAGGTTTAATTAATCATTTTGATATTTAATAAAAAAAATAGATTTTTGACCTGTTCTTCTATTCTATGTATGGATGGGTACGAAAGAGGAGCACCATATTCATCCGTGTCACGTGGTGCGATCCTTGAGTAATACCTTACCCAGAAATTTAAAAAGAAGACAATGTATCATCAGTTTATTTTATTTTATATATATACTTATATTTTTCTTATATATATATATATACTCTTTTGTTTTGTTTGTTTGTTTTCCTTTTTCCACTAGGGAACTCTGCAAGCGACATGGATATCAAGGGACTAAAAGGGAGCAGCAAGAACTTCAAACTTCAACCACCAGGTGACTTCATTCCATAACCCTCATTTTCAATTTCCTTTTTGAACTTTCATTCTCTACCTCTACCACCTTCTGAATTTTCTTTTCTTTAGACACTAGGGACAGTGTTATTTTAAGTTGGGGGGGAGATAAAAAAATGATTTTGTGTCAAAAAAAATGAATGATTTGAAAAAACAATTGTGTAAATGGAAGGAAAAATTCCTTTAACTTTGAACATGGTAATACACATTGCACACTTTGAAACTGAATATCAAATAATTTAGCATACCCTGATTCTGATTTTAATCCTTGTATAATTTCATGAGCATTGATTTTGGAAAGTGTGGCTGTCCAATGTGATATTTCACTGTTTATATTTTCATCCAAATAAAAAAAAGATCACAATGCACGTCCCTTGGATAGTGGGGTATTAGTTTGAGTTCATGGGGTCCTCTAAATAAATAGCATAGGTTTGGTGATCATTTTAGTTTAATATGAGTATTCAAAAAAAAAATTAAAAAAAAATTATTAAAAAATAAAAAATAAAAAATAAAAATAAAAATTTGCGTGTAGAGCAATGGATTGATAAAATGCGAGGCTTTCGGCACTTGGGGATCGTGACTCCAGAGTTGTCTAGCCCTGAGTTTTTCAATCTATCTCTATTTATGCTAATATGACTTTGTTTTTTATTAAATTAACTCGAGACGATGCCCGAGTATGTGGGATTCACTTGGTGCCCTAAGGCCTTTGAGTCTGGGAGTCATCGGCAAAGTCTTGCTACATGGGTTAATTTGATTAATTACAATCTCAATTACTATAGAAATATTGCAAAAAAATCAAAAAAAAGAGGGATGAAGAATACTCATATTAGGATTAAATGTGATTCCACCTAGCGCTTCCATGATTTCCCCCTTGAATGAAAATGAACCCCCATATCTATTGTGATTCACAACACATCATTACACCTAATTGAGTTGGATGAAGTATGATGATGGATTTGATCAAAGGAATGGGATTGGGATTGGGATCTGCTTATGAAAATATCTTGTATTAAAATATTTTTATGGGTTTCATGATTGTTTGGTATAAGGTTTTTTGGTGATCATTGTGTATTAAAATGTTTTTAGAAAAGGGAATTCGAATTTCATTTTTGATGAGATATATTTTGCTCGGGACTAGCAAAACTCAAGTTGGGGGTGTGATTAGCCACTAAATGAGGCTAATATTCATTGGTAATATATATAATATTCATGTTCTTTATTATTCATAAACACCATTTTAGTGCATTTTACACTTTGAACATCATTTCACATTATGATTGTAATACCTTCTTAAAATGCACTATTATGTGGTACATTTTTGAACATCATTTAAAGTACCCAATGATTCATCTGATTTTAAGGAATTTAATTATACATATTTTAATTTTATATTTTTGGAAATTGATCTACACTTAAATATGAACATGTTTGATTCAGGGATCAGTGGAGAATTCATGGAGGATGATTGAGATATTTGGCAATGAAAGGAAGCAATTCTGGAGAAGGCAGATTGGACACCAGCCCGCTGATGAGACTGTGGGGCCCAACATACAGGCCCAATTAATCCCACATTTCGTGGGATGCTATAAGACATGTATATGAACAAATCACTCTTCATGAGTTAATGCTAAGTCGGCCTCCATGGTGGTCATTTAGGCGGACCAAGGTAGAGATACAATTCTGGGCCAGATTCTGCGGCCCAGAAAAACAGCCCACTAATTTGATCATATCTCAAAATCCACAACTCCAAAAGGGCCCACATTTTACAGGAGGTTAGAAGACATCCGGAGATCCATTTTCTTCTTCTATGGCCCACCCTGATTCGGCCGTCTAGAAGTTCTTCCAGACGCGTCTGTTCGGTGAAGGAAAGCTGTCTTCCACCTCGGGTCAAACGTGGAAAAGTCCAAATTCCACAAGCTTTCCACCACCTATAGCCTATCAAAATTAATTAAGATGCTTTGTACTGTTGGTGATTCGACCCAAGGATCCCAAAATGACTATTTAAGACAGTGTTGGTGAAGGAGTTGAGAATCTTGGATGCTTTGTTCAATTGTAATGTTATGCTGCATTTTTGTTGCCTCAAATTTGTCTTTCACATGTAAGTTGTTCAATTCACTTTAGTTTCTTAATAAAAGTTATTCTTATACTATTATTCTGTTGTTCTTCATATCACTTTGATACCATTGGATCAAGGTGTGAATTTATTCACATCAAACCTTGTGAAATTATTCACACAACGGTGGAGTGATCATTTTATTTTTGTTGTTTTCTTTACTTCTCCATTTCCTCCCTCATGAGTCTACTTTCCGCTTCCATTGAAACCATGGGATCAATGGAGGGCTAACCCACTTATGGGTTGATCCAAGGGAGTAGCAAGGGGCTGGATTGGATGTTATTTATCACCTAATTAATGTATAATCACTTCTTTAATTGGGATTTTTATTTGATGATTTTTAAACTCCATCGTCCTTGTTGAATTTAAGGCCACACACTTCAAGTACTAATACGATCCTTTACCTTGAAGTTCTCAAAACCTTGATCCTTCAAGTGTATAGGTGATTAGTATTAGAGGGTGTAGGCATTAAATCAGTAAGTGATGATGTTGTTTTATCTTCTTAAATGAACCCATCTCAAATTTAAGAAATTGAAAATCATTAAAAAGAAAATATGTCCAATCCACCCCGAGCAATAACCTAGGATCAACTCATTCTTTTAAATTTAATCCACTTAAATCTATTAGATATCTTAAAAACCCATCCAAAATCAATCCAAGTTGCCACTTCATAGCCAAAAATCCATCCCTTAGGTTGTGTATCTTAGGTATTTTCTTAGGTCTCTGTGGAATCGACAACCCAAGCTACACTACAAGGACCGTTCTACCCTTCTTCTCTTGGGTAAATTTGGGCCTGAACCAGACCCCCCCAAGCAGAGGCAGAGGTTCGATCAGGGCGGGCCGCAAGGAGCAGACAACCATGGCAGGGGAGCTGACCGTGCAGCTGGAGGTGGACGACGCTTAGGGGTGTTTCCACCACCACCACGAAGAGGTCCACCCCGACCATAGGGAGTTGGTGGAAATGCGAGAGCTCACCTTCAGGCAGCTGAGGCCTTCAATCATGGAGCTCCAGGGGAAGATGGACAGGAGCGGAACTAGTGGATACGTCCTTTGTACTTCTAGTTCCTTGTTGCTGTTGTGTAGTGTCTTTGTATTATGAACTGCAATAATAAAAGACGAATACCCTTGTGATGTTTTTATTCTTGTCCTCTTTTGTGTTGTAACTAAGAGGTTCCAATTTAGACTGTTGACTTGACCCTCACTTGTGAGACATCTACTGGAGGAGACCCAATTACCACACACTGATGCAGAGAGTGTGACTCAACCCTTGGAGGCGAGAGTAACAGTTGGATCTCTTGGTAGTAGCGTCGAGGCCTTACGATGTCATACTTGGTATGGATTAGTAACATCCATGTCAGGATTGACTGTATTAGGCGAAGGAAGTGGTTCATCCAGGGGATGAGACCAGATTTCTCTTATCGGCAAGGAAGAAATCTTAGCAGCTTTTGTGGGACCGGAGATGGTCCAGGCCACGACAAAGAAGGTCCAGGTCATCCAGGAGCGGATGAGGACAGCTCAGAGCAGGCAGGAGTCTTATACTGACAGGAGGCGGAGGCCACTAGAGTTCGAGGATGGAGACCACGTCTTCCTGCGTGTCTCACCTCGACGTGGTTTGCGGAGATTTGGCCGAGGCGGAAAGTTGTCTCCACACTTCATCGGACCTTTCCAAGTCCTCAGAAAGATTGTCAAGGTAGCTTATCGCCTGGCTCTACCACCACAGTTGCGCCGGGTGCACGACGTATTCCACGTATCTCAGCAGAGCAGATACGTGCACGACCCGGTGCAAATCTTTGACCATGGAGAGCTGGTCTTTGATGATGGAACGACTTTTGTGGAGGTCCCTATGGAGATCGAGGATCGACAGGAGCGGGTCCTACGTGGACGATCGATTACTCTAGTGCACTTCAGATGGCAGTTCGGGAACCTCCAGGAGAGCACTTGGGAGCGGGAGGCTCAGATACGTGCTCAGTACCGCCTTTGTATCCCTAAGTTTGTAGTGAAGCTTTAAGGGGACGTAAAGCCCTGTGGTGGGAGTAATGTAAAGACCCGTATATTTCAAGGAAATTTTTTTCTTAATTTGCTTTGGAATTTTACAAGAACGCAGTTTCTGACGGCACCTGATTCTGAGGCCCGGTGTGCCCAGAATCATGTTCCGAAGTTTGGCTCGGGTACGTTCAGTGAACGGACTAGCGTGTTTTTCTAACTTTTGAACTGGTGCCCGGAATCGAATTCTGAGGGAAATGATGAAATCGTAGCGCCAGTATTTGCTTATAAATGCCTTCTCCAGAGTTGCATTTTCTCGGGTGTGGTTTTTAGTTTTTGGGATTAAAGTTTAGAAATAAAATAATTTGTTCGACAAACTTTATTTTATTTCACTTGAAGCCACTTAAAAGCCACTTAAACTGAGTTAAAACGGATAGGATGCTATCCAGAAATATCCTACCCCCTTGGTAGGATATTTGTGAGGTGGGGCCCACACGAGTCTCGCCGTTTCCTTCCACTAAGTAACGCACCCGCGAAAACCCATCATTATGAAAGTCAACTGACACGTTTTCTTAATTCTTAACAGACCATTTAATTGGGCGGTTTATTTCGTGAAATAATTGGACGGTTTCTTTCGTTGAATTAATTCAACAAACTGATGGGTTATTACTTACCCTTTTTCGTTTGTTGGCGTATTAATAAAATAAGACCAACAAGTCTTTTTGGAGGATTAATCATTGAGGGGTTTTGTCAGAGTTCTTGAGCCTTCATCCTCCTTCGCGAAGAACGCGAAGAATGCGATGAACGCGAAGAACGCCGGCCTCCGACGAAGAACGCCAAACCCGCAGAAGTCGACGACGCGACACCGTATTCCGTGACGCCGACGTTCCCTTCCTGCAACGTTCTTCTGTGACGTCTCTTCCCCCGCAATGAAATCCTCGATCAGCTGTTTGAGGTAAGAGACTTCGGGATTCTCTTAAATCTCGCTTGTGTTTTTTTAACAAACACGAATTTAATGTTATATAATTAAATTAAATCTGTTGTTTCTTGGTCCGTTGATTTCGCCGACTCAACGCCGGATTTCGCGACGACGCGACGCCCTTCCGCGACGACGCGACGATCCCTTCCTTCCACGACGAACAAATCCGCGAAGAACGTGCGTACGACGACGACTACGAGGTAGGGAATTATTTTGGGAATTACCCCTTTTTATATTCCCGTAAATGTTTCTTTAAAAAGTTAAAGAACCAGATTAGTGAACAATTTTAATTTATTAAAATTGTTGTTTCCTGTGTGGAATAAAAGTTCTCCCGTTGTTTATATCTAACGTGGAGGGTGCGGGCCAAACGAACACGGCCCGACAACCCTCCACCGTTCTTCGTGGTTGTGCGGATTTGACGGGCGACGACAGAACGTGCCGCAATGGAAGTTTGATGATCCCGAAGTGAAGAACGGATCCCGGGAGGAACAACGGCGCATACAGGAAGGAAAACGAACCACCGTAGCGACTCTGGTGGCCCGCGGAAGCCGGCGGCGGCGCCCGCTGACCCGCGGCCGTGCGGGTCAGACGCGCGCGGGACGCGGCTTCAGCCGCGTCCGGTTGTCAGGGTGACACTTCGCAGGTTCCGTGGGGGTGTCACGCGGGGGTGGCGGCTTCCCCCCCCCCCCCCCCCCCCCCCGCGTCGCGCGGCCGCCGACGGGCCGGGCCGGACCGGGGCTGGCCGGGTCGGACCAGGTCGGGTTGACCCGGTTCTGGTCGACCTGGTTCGGCCGACCCAGGGGGGGGGGGGGGGGGTCGGGCCGGGTCGGCCCGGACCCGGTCCCCCCCAACTTCGGACCGTTTTTGGTCAAAGGCCCGTAAACTGAGCTACGAGCCTCCAAACGACGCGCCGTTAGCGGCAACACGATCCTTGGATCGAGACGGTCGTTTCGGTATATCGCACTCAAGGTTTTGGAATACTTTGAGTTCGGCCGGGTTGGTTCGTACACGAAACCAACCGGGCCTTCGGAGCAGAAACGCTCATATCTTGAGCTAAAGATGTCCGATTGACGTACCGTCGGCTTTGTTGAATTCCTCTAAGTGAGACGGATCTTTTGGCTCACTCCGCCTGAGGTTTGGACGCAAGTGGAGTATGGTCGGGTTGGTTTTGCCTTAAAAACCAACCGGGCCCCTGGGACGAAAAAGCCAATAACTCTCAGACCGGGCGTCCGATTGACGCGCCGTCTGCGACGTTGAGTTCCTGGTGGCGATACAGAACTTTTGGATATATCAAATTCGGACTTGTGTCAGTTGATGTATCAGCCTCTCGGCTCGTGGAGCGGACCCTCCCGAATGAGCTTGCTGTGTGCGGGAATCCTAGAGCTGGCTGCAACTGCTGCTATGACGATGACGACTGTGCAGAGATCCTCAGTAGATTCGACTGCGGTGATGATGAAAACCAGTACGGAAATCCTACGTGTTTTTGGCAGTAACTACTATAGTACATCTTGGGATACATCAGCTCCAGACTACATGTCAGTTGATGCATCGACCTTTTAGCTCATGGAGTGGACCCTCCCAGAACGAGCATGCTGTGTGCGGAACCCTAGAGCCGGTGGAGATTTGACGACTGCTGATCGAATGACTCGGTGTGTTACGGATAACCCAGTGAGGTGCGTTTGGTTGTAATGGCACATGGGAGCGCTTGGTTGTAGCGGCAGACCCACGATAGAGGTGCGCTTGGTTGTAGCGGCACAAGGGAGCGCTTGGTTGTAGCGGCAGACCCACGACAGAGGTGCGCTTGGTTGTAGCAACACAGAGGAGTTCTTGGTTGTAGCGGCAGACCCACGACGGAGGTGTGCTTGGTTGTAGCGGGACAGAGGAGTGCTTGGTTGTAGCATCAGACCCACGACAGAGGTGCGCTTTGTTGTAGCGGCACAGGGGAGCGCTTGGTTGTAGCGGCAGACCCACCACAGAGGTGTGATTGGTTGTAGCGGCACAGGGGAGCGCTTGGTTGTACCGGAAAACCCACGACGGAGGAGCGCTTGGTTATAGTGGCACGAGGGAGCGTTTGGTTGTAGCAGCAGGCCTATAGTACCCGATAGGTGGAGAACTACAGCAGTCCGAGGTAAGAGGGAAGCGCTTGGTTGTAGCGGCATAACCACTGTACTTGATGGAGAAGGAGTTTCCCAAAAGCTTTGGGTCCAAATTCATGATCGATCCTATGTGGGTCTTTGTGAGGGTTAGTACCTACAGATCCTTTGTGGGTCCGACGGCTTAGATGAATCAGTGGTTACATCTGATCATCTTTATCGTCATCCAAAGAAGTATACCTGTGTGAGCTGAATCTTTTGTTTACTCTCCTTTTTGGATTGTTTTGAGCTATCCTATGTGGATTACTGTTTACTCTCCTTTGTGGATTGTGTTGTGCTATCCTGTGTGGGTATACGTTTGCTTTCTTATGTGGACTGGGTTGTTCTTGGGCTCAGAAGTTGGAGCTGAACGAGAATTGGTGACTTAGGTATATGTATGGGCATATACCTAAGCCGAGTCAGATGTTACTTCCTGATTGTATCTTTCCTCTGTGGATTATCCTTTTTGGATTTCAGGAGACCTTCGGGGGTCTCAGGGTCCCTACTGAGTAACTTATACTCACCCCTGCACGGGCTATGCCCGCACTTCGTTGTTTTGGTTGCAGACGACGGACAACACTGATCGTGGTGGAGGCGTGCAGAGCAGGATGGTACCTGGAGGTGGACCACTGGGCGGGACGCACTCGGAGTAGATGGCTAGACCGAGGAGCTGTGGAGGCTATCTGTACCCACCCTTCAGGTGGGACTTCCAGAGGACGGCTCGACGCTGCGGCTTTTCTTTTCAGTTGTTGTTTTTCCCTTTCAGTTGTACTTTACAGTTGGGCCTGTATTTCCTGCCCCTTTTACTTTCAGCATAGCTTGTTACAGTTTTACTTAGTGGTTGCTTTTCCTCTTTCTTACTCTGTGGTGCTTGTTTACTTTTCAAAGGCAATTCCTTCCCTTTTTTTTGGTATTTACACCTTGGTGCTAGTCGCCAGCCCCTGGCCTATGGAAGGCGGGCTTGGGGTAGTCACGACACAGGCCCCGAGGAAGAGTCGTGACATCATATAAGATAAAGGAATTCATAAAAATATTTCCATCACAAGATAATCAAATCCATGTAATAATAGGGATAGAAACAGAACCCTATATTATCTTATATGGAAAATAATTTTGATAAAACACATGAACTGCATTTTTGAGGAAAATATCCTTTCTACTTAAAAAACATTTTTACTTTCTTAACATGTCATACAATTTTAAACTAAAAGAAGTTGATTAAAAATAAACATGAAAACATGTAAAGAAATCTTCTTGGAAATAATGTTTTAAAAATTCATTCATGCCGTATAAGTTAAAAAAACATTCTTCTTGTACTTTTGTCGGAAAAGACAAAAAGTACCTCGTACGAAAAACGACAAAAGATTCCTTTCATATATTTTACTAAAAACTCACCGAAGGGTAAAATTGGATTTAAACAATTGTAGGTGGATGGAAATAATATTACATATTGAGGAAACATGGATGTTGATGATAAAATACACCCCAGTAAATACTAAAGTATAAACAATCTCAGATAAAAATGAGATTGTGATATTTCCCTTACCTTAGGTCCGACTTGCTCTGTAAGTGTCCGAACCTCCTGTATAATGATTTAAATAATGTTATTGACTTATTCCAGAATCATACTTATTTTTATGATATCATATATGGTCATATTTTTAGCTTCTTAGTAGTAATATTTCATTGCTACTTGTTATTCTGGTGTTTATAACTTTTTGTTCTTATGCGTGTTTTGTCGAATAAATTCTTATTCTTCTCTTTAGGGTATAGATACCTCATTTCCAGAATGTTATTAGTGTAATATATATCATATTCATTCATCAAATTCATTTATATAATCATTATGAAATGAAGATCATGTAGAACGAGTCGCATCACATCGTGGAGACGGTATTCCGTACGTACGCACGAGTGATGATATCGTTCCTATGATCGAGGAATTATATTGGAGTGTATGTATATTATTTCAGAATCAATATCACTATATAATAGTCATATATAGTCATTATTTACACCATTATACCCATCCAATTAAGGTGGTGGTGGAAAATAGATTACACCACGGCGTAGAGACGGTATTCCGTACGTACGCACGCGCGGTGATTTCATTTTCCGTAGGATGGATAGATGGTTAAATAGGGTTGTTTCATACTTATAATAACATATCAGTATATGAGTGATACTGATGTTATTACTTCATAATGAAACAACTAAAGAAGAAGAAGTTGAAGAAGAAAGAAATTGGAAAGGATCAGTAATGGATATTACCTCTTCTCTGAAGTGCTTCTTTGAGACCTCCTTTTAGGGCACTAAAATTGGTCTTTTAAGAAGACCAGGACCTCTAGGATGTCTCTAGGGAAGTGGAGAGGAGAAAATGGCAGGGGTTTTCCGATCTTGAAGGCTCAAAGTGGTGTGAGGAAGAGAGGGAGGAGGTGCCCTTTTATAAGGGAGGAGAGGGCCACCTTTGGAATAACTAAAAATATTGTTTTATTATAAAGTCAAGTTCGGTTTTAAATAGCTCCAAATTTATTTATTTAGAGGCTAAGGTGCGGAGGGGTCTAAATCCTCTCATCCAATAGAATTTAGACAAGTTTAGGTTCCTAATTTAACCTTATCATTTAGATTTAACATTAAGTTAAATAATTTTACTTTTACCGTGTCTTCTTGTGTTCTTATACTATAAGGTTAATAAACTTACTATATCAAGACAAACGAACCCCAAGTTGTTTATTATTAATATATATAACCTTAGCTAAGTCATTTTCCAGAACCTTATATTTTTAGGAATAAAATAACAATTAATAATATAATATTTGTTTTAAAAATAATTTTATGTCAATTTTGACACTATTTAGTAATTGATTTTTCTGAAAATCATAACAGAATTATAAGTTCTAAAAAAGTTAATTAAATCAATACTAACATGTCATATTAACCTATAAAATTAGTGTAATTCATAAAAAGTCTCAAATTATATTTATTCGGGTATTTATAACATCAATTATGTCAATATTTCATTAATAAGATAATTACTGCATGATCATTGTGTTATAAATAAAAATAAATTATTTAATGTCTAAAAATTACAAATAAATTACCATTATGTAGGAAATCTCTTTACAATTCTAATAAATATTTATAGTCGAATTTATATTTTTTATAACCCTATATTAAAATTGATTTACTTATTAAACTTTGATTTGAACTATTTTAACCCTTCTTTAAATAAATTAATAATAAATGTCCTAATCTAATCCAAGTGAGCCTAAATGGTCATATTTTATTCCTAAGGTTGTTTTTGGACGAATTAAACTTATCAAATAGAATTAGGACATGTGTTAGGGTAATAATAATATCATTTTTATCCTTCATTACCCTATTTACTTTTAACCGTGGTAAGAAAAAGTAAAAAGTTACTATTCACAAAAAATTATTTTCATCTCATTGAACCACATTTTACTTACTAACATCAATCGTGTCTCTTGGATTTTTTAAATTCCACTCACAGAAGCGGTAAAATTAAGTTTTATGAAAAATTCATTTTTCTTAACTACCACTTAGTGGTTTCACTATTCATCAAAAAATGAATGTTTCCAAAAAAATACCAAAAAATTAGGCCTAAGCTATATTTGATATTATGAACTCAAAAATGATGTCTATTTTACCAAATTCAAAAAATATCAGTTGCATTAATTAATTTAAAAATTAATTCCCGTTGTCAAAACAAATAGCGTGTTCTTAAGAGATAATAACTATCAAAAGATTGACACTTGTTTATGTCTGGTTTAAATGTGAAATTACATCCAATGAACAAAATTGTATTAAATTGTAAAAATATAATCTAAATATACTTTAAAACCACTCAAATTAATAATTTATCACTATTAATTATTTTGATTAAAAAGGTTATTTTTAATTAAAATTCAGTAATTTTCACTATTCATCAGAAAATGAAAGTTATCCGAAAAGTACCAAAATTTCACCCTAAGCTAATTTCGATATTACAAATCCAAAAATGAATTCCATTTTGAAAAATAAAATTTACAAAATTTCAAAAAGTGGTTATTACTATTCATAACGACTAGTTTTAATAATATTTTCATAGCATATTGTTGTTTAGTGAAACTCGTTATTGCGTACTACACACGCTATCGAGGAAGGTCGTGATTGCGTGTAATGCAAGACAAGTCAAGGATGAGTGTTGTGCAAGCTCCTTTTGGTGTAGCGTACAACACAAGACATTAATGAAATTAAAAAGAATATTTTTCATAAAATCTCGGGGTGTTACATGGTTGGTTTTTGTATCATAAGTTTACCATTGGGGTCACATGGAGATATTGTGGTTGTGTAGTTTGGTCTGCGTATTGGATTTGTATCTTTTTGTATTTTCATCCTGTGAAATTTTTTCAATTTTATTATTTCAATGTATTTAAGATTATTTTTTTTATATTTTATTTATTTATTTATTATTGGGTGAGATAGTACCCTTTGTTTACTCTATTGATTCCCGACACTAGTTTCCATCCCATGAAGATCAGGAATTCCCTTTGTCCCATGCTACTGGTCAGCTTGAGTGACATGTTTAGGGTCGAACACGGTTAGTTCATGAAAAAATGTCATCAGAAGAGGACATATTTGGATGACCATTCTTTCAGAGCACACAATGTTATTTAGAGATTTCAAGGTAGATAGAGTAGGATGTTCAGATCATTGGGGTGTATGTGTAAGGGAGCATACAACCAATAGATACTATACTATGATTTTTGTTTCCATATAAAGATTAATTTTATTTGGTCTTTTTAGATCTTTTGGTTGTTTGGTGTTTGGGATATTAACAGGGAGTTAGGATAGTGATCATTGTTAACTTGTAGGGATTATAAATCCATGTGGAGTCGGAGATATGGTCCTAGAATACTCTTATATAAGGTATAATGTTTGGTATATAGAGACCAAACATATGGCCCAGTCACCCTTCAACACTAGTTTATCCCTTGCGAGTTTTCTAGATCTTCCTTGATTCTGATAATTATTTCAAAAAATCTTTTGTTGGAATTGTGAAAGCTGTTATTTTAGTGGAAATGGTTGGATTTTTAGAAATATGTAAAATGGTTATTTAGATTCATTTTGTAGGAATGTACTGAAAAAAAGGTGTTTGTATTGGAGATTTTTTTAAATAAAAAGTATTGAGTTTTTAATCAAATTATTTTGATGTAATTAGATTTATTGAATTGATGATTTTTTTGAATTATGTGAAATGGATTTGAATGGAAATTCATAGGATTTTGTTTTTGTGTATGATTCAATGGTTTGAGACATGGAATCTGAATTTTTTTATTTGGTAGTTAATGAGCTTTTGAAAAAGTATTATAAATCTTGAAATTTAAAGTGGCCTGTGATCATGAAACATGGGTAGAATATTTTGTTTTGAAAAAATGTAAATGTTTCATTTTAAAATTTGGTATATCCATGGGTTATCACATGCATGGTTGTGTGTAGAAAGTGGTTAGATGATGATGCATGTAGATGGGTGCCCAATATGGAATGAGATGATGGTGCCCGAGGTGGCATGTGAATGTAAATGTGGGTTAGAATCTAAGTAATACCATTGTTTAGTTTTTAAAATTCACCAACTTTGTTCTATTTTATAATGTTTTTTTCAGGTGTAAAATTATAATTTGTTGTGATTTAGTGGTTTTGTGGATTTTTTCATATGTTTTGGAAGAATTACTTGTGTAGTGTTTTGAGTTTGAGAACCTTTGTTGATGAGTTGCTTTCGATTAGCTCTTGGATTTCTTGTTGCATAGTGTTCACCCCCAAATAGATTATATGGATATTCATGGTGTATCTATGGGTATTTCCCCATTATCAGGATTTCCAATTGATCAACTTAAGGATTTTAATCTTGGGTTTCAAACATTAAATCGACCTCTATATTTTGGTTAGGTGGATCCTATCAAACTAGAAGAGTGGATAAAAAATATTGAAAGGAAATTTTACATAATTGAGTAGACAAACTTTTTAAAGGTAATGTTCACTACTTTAATGCTTGAAGGATCACCATGGATGTTGTTTTTGTCGGTCTCTAATAATAATCCTTGAGAAGATCTTACATGGGGGTCAATTGTGGCTTATTTCATCACTCAGTATATTTCTGAAATGAAAAAGGTAAGAATGGTAATGGAAACTTTCTATCTAAATTAGGCTGATTAGTAAGTGTTGGTGTTTTATCATTGTTATATTGACCTGGTTTTATATGACCTGGTGTATTTTATGGATGATTCCTCGAAGGATCGAGATTTCAAGTGTGTGCTTCATCTCGATCATCAATCAAAGGTGTTGGAGTTAAATCTAACTTATTTTGCTGATGTGATGAGGAAAGATATTAATGTGAAATATATGCTAGTAGAAGTATTTGATGTAGCTGACCTCCTTCTATCACTTAAACGTGGTGTACGAAATTTCAAGTAAAGATGTGGGGATGCAGGTGGAGGCTGTTGGTGCTGGTGGTGGAATTAAAAGTCCTCGAGATCATTTATCAACTTCTTTTGTACAGGTAATTATTTTGTGTCATTAGTGTGGAAAGAAAATTCCAAATAAGTCATCATGTTCGAGTGCACTGAAGACCTATCAAGCCTGTGGGTGCCTAGGCCACTTTCAAGGGATCTATCAAGGCATTTCCAGGAAGAGAATTGGATATAGTTCATTGATGTAGTGTGTTGTATTGGATAAGTTTAATATACCTTTTTTTGTAACATTTCCTTCTATTGTGGAAGTTGTGACCAGTGGTTATCTCTTTTTATTATGATGTAAGAGGGTGCAGTTTATCTCATGAGAACTCTTATTTTTTTGGTGAGGGTATTCTTCTATTGAAAATTAAAGATATTCTTATGATATAAATTGAGTTTTAATCCTTGTGAATATTTTAAATTTTAATCATGGAAATCATAGGGTTTTAGATTCAGGATAAAACAAAGGGGATGCTTCAAACAATAGTGCTCTACCAATAGGCCCTAGAGCGAATCTCATGTGTAGTCTAAAATCCCATGGGTGTGGGAGGCCATGATCTAGTCATTTTTTGGGAATTGAATTTTTTTAAAGATTCTCTATTTTAGTTTCTTTATCATGGTTTAATTTCTTCTTGAATTAGATTTTTTTAGTACGACCCTAGATGATGGGGATGGTTGGCACGTGTGGGAGAATTTTTTGTTGGCCTATGGGGAGAATTTTTGGTTGGACCGAGTGGGGGAATTTTTAGTTGTCTATGTAGGGAAGTCATTGTGGTGGCTTGTGTTAGGTTTTCAAAGTTGGTACGAGTCATTAGTTCAAGATGGTAGGTCCTTAATAGTGGGGAGTCCCACTATGGTTCTAGTTGAGTTTTGTATTAATGCTATTATATGCTAGTTATTTTCTAATTGGGGGCAGTCTATTATGGTCTCCCTAGATTAAAATTTGGTTGATTTCAGTTTTCAGTCTGGTATGAAGTGTCCTCCTTGATGTGGTTTATTTTGGGTTCTTTTAGGTTTGGGTGATCATTGGTATTCATTGTATATGGACCAACAGTCCTATTCTATGATTTATTACGGAGTTTGTGGCTAGTGTTTCCCATCATTTCTGGAGAAATAGTTTCATATTATTGCATTGTTTTGGATGAGAGGCAAAAGTTTTGTTTGTATTTAGATGTGGTGTTTGATTAATAAGTTTTATTATGAGGTTTTATAAATCCTTAGTATTAGATCGATCAACTAGAACATGTTGTGTGTTTTTGTAGGGGGAAAATTTTATTGTGTGGAGAATTGTCACACATGAGTTTTCTCTTTGATCTTTGGCTTTGGTTCATCTCATTTTTTCTCTAGAGTTATGGGTGTGACAAGATTAAATTTTTGAGATGACATTTTGTTATTCTCTTTCATAAGGTTATTCCTTAGTTTCAATAGGAGTTTTTGTGAAAAGAGGGAAATTTGTGTTTGGAAGCATGTGGTGCCCAGACAGCGCACGATTTTCCAATCCATGTGACCTTCTCAATGAAATTTTCCGGCCAAATAGTGTTTTTAGATAGTGGTGTTTGGCATGGTTGGATAATAGTTTGAAAACCATGTGGTATAATCGTGTAGGTTCCCCAGTGTGTCTAGTAAGGGGTGATTGGTTAACATACAATTTGGTAAACCATGGGGCCAATCCATGAAAGCTTCCCGGATATGAAATTTTTTGAAATTTAAACCCTATCCGCTCAGTATTTTTAACCAAAAACACAAATTTTCCTCTTCCTATACTTCCTGCATCCCAAAAAAGGTTCCACCCTCCATCACCCTAATTCCACTACTACTTCCATGGTAGATCTGAGGTGACTCTTCATTTTTTATCTAGATTTCTCACAATAACCCTCTCATATCATACCCATCTTATTCTTTATTTCACATTCTCTTGAGGTTTTCTTCTCATATGGTCTATTCGGCCAAGGTTTTCTTTTCAACCATGGTTTAGGAGGGGTTATTTCTTGTTAAGGGTTCCTCTTAGTAGAACTTATCTCTTCAAACCTTCATGGTGTGATTTTAAGTGTGCATTGTTGAAGCGTTGTGAGTTTGAGGCATGATTCCATTATACATTCCCTTTCAATTTAGGAATAATTTATTTCATTCTTTTTTCACCTCTATTATATTATAAATAATTATTTGTATCAATTGAAAAAAAAATTTTGTGTGAAAAGTAATGGTTTCCCCATTATTTTGTAATAAATGTTGTTGTTTTGTTAAATTTTCCACACCAAGTGTTCTACTAAATTCCCTAAAAAATTTTCATAATCATTATGATAACTAAATAATGGGTTTTGGAGTTGTGAATATATCATTTATATGTGGAATGATGATTTTGGTTCCAAAATTGGGTTTCAAAATGGTTTTGGATTTAAAGGAATGGTTTTTTTCTTATGAATGTGTTTTTATGTAAAGATGGTTAATAGACAGTTTGGAATTTTTATAAAAATGGATTTGGCATAGAAGTGTGATGAATGTGTTTAAAAGATTTCTTTAAATGATTTTGATCTGTAAAATGCTTTGTTTAAACCCTTTTAGAAAGGCAGATTATTTTTATTTTAAAGTTATAGTATTGTGAATAATTCTTAAAGGCCCATTTGGATTTTTTAAATGGTTGATGTTTTTATAATGAAACTATCCTCAGATAATCATCTTTTATAGTTAGGAAAAAAATTCAATCGTTGGTATGTCCTCACTATGGAATCCTTATGACCCATTTACTTTGTATGTAATGGGACATCAATTGTGTGGACTCATTTGTGACCTATGAGTTATATTGAAATATTTTGGTCCTTAGGGTGACTCAGGTGATCTAAGTCATGTGAATTATTACATAAATGTTTTTTATTGGATACTCAGTTGTAATTAATTAGCTCACTACCATTTATACACTTGACCTGGAGAACCTTGAATAACTATTTAGTTTTATGAAAATGGCTGTTTGCACTAGTTAGGTTATGCACTATCTAGTGGCTCATAATAGAGATATATTTTTTATTATTGCTATGGGATTATTCCCATCAGGCTGTACCATGTGGAGTGTGGCTGACCGTGTGGAGTTATTTGATTTCATCGAGTGAGTCATGCATTCCGAGATGAATCTAGATGTATATTATGTTATGGATTATTCACAAGCACCTATATTCCTCCAATTTATATTTCCACATGGTTACATATAATAGATAATTGTGTTTAAATATTGGTTGGATACTCTAGTATGATATATTTCCATTTCTCTTGTTGTGTGATTGTTGTGCTTACCTATTGAGTAGTTTGGATTTTTGTTAAAAGTGATGAAACTTTTTCAATTTTTTTTGTGAAAAAGGTTTTGGAATTGTTTTACACTAGATCTCTCCTTTATAAACAAAATTCTATCTTCCTCCTATTAAAATAATATGGTTCTTTCTTGGAAAAAATATGGTGTAAAATGGAAAATGGGAAATAGAAAATGATTTATTTTTAAGTGGAAAATGTGCGTAGAAATTTTATTTATATATTTTGTATTTAAAAGTTGAATATTTTGTATTTTTGATTTTAAAGAAAGTGTATTGGGAATAGATTGTTAGGGAATGCCTAATAAATTTTAATACTCACATCTATTGTTCTTTTTTGTTTTTATCCATTGTTGAAACTTTATCTTGGTATCAAACTCTATGTTCATTGGTTGGTTTGGTATCAGATGGTTACCCTCTACATCAAATAGAGACATTGTGGTCACCTGGTTTGGTTTGAGTTTTAGTTTCGGATCTTATTGTATTTTTATCTTATAAAGGATGTTCTGTTTGAATATTTTTATATATTTGTCCTTCTTTTTTTATCTTTCCTATATTTAGTAATTTATTTATTATTTTGAGAAATAATTCCATATATGTTATATTGATTATAGAAACACGGTTCTAGCCTATGGTGATCAGAAATACACTTTAGGCCATTCCATAGATGAACTCGGGTGACTGGTTCTTGGTCTACCCAGGTTGGTTCGTGATAGAAGGTCAATGTACGTTGGATTGAAATTTTATTGTCACAATGGATTCTAAAATTTCATAGAATTAACATCTGTTTGTCATTTTCCAAGAAGAAGAAACTTTATTGAACTAATGATTGGGAAACTGTTTGTATTATAGTTATGTTTTCAAAAATAGGGTCAAGAATTTGGATTTCTTGGAGTTTCATTATAGAGAATGACCCCATAAATACATTTTATTTCATGATTTTTAAAATAGTTTCACTATGAATACAATCCAAGTATTGAAAGGTATAGTGTATTGGGATATTATACATATAATTACACCATTAGAAACCCAAATTACACCTTCTTTATTTAAAACAACACAGAGTTCTCTTGATTCACACAAGTACTCTAAACCAATATAGGATACCCTGAGGATAAATACCTAAAGAAAAGGGTGAGCTAGAAATCCCAAAAGGGAATAAAAATGGAAATGAAGCATAAAATGTGAGACAAGAGGCCTAAAATGATATCATAAAAAGATAATTATTATAATCATATAAAAATAAATAAGATAATATTATCATGAGATCCTGGATTCATAAATATTTGTCAACAACATAAAGCATTACATCATAATATTAGGTTTGTGTTCACTCCCATGACCATCATCAATTGGTGAATAATTTTCTATAGTGGAATAGTTTTAATAAATAATATCATACATAAAATATCATGAGATATAAATAATTACTCAAATAATTAAAGGGATATATAATTTTGATCCCACCTTTTATATAAGATATTTTTCTTAACCCAACTGTCGGTGCACTGTACATGAAATCTCATGAGATGAAAAAAATTTAGAAAATGCATTGGAAGGGCTATATAATTCCTTGTATAGCCATAAAATAATTAATATCATATTATATAGTATCTTAATCATTCCACATGAGTAAATTAAAACATTCATAAATCCTTAGAATGATCAAACCAATGAGAAAATAGTGGGTACCATAATCTTGAAAAAATGAATTTTTAAAGGTAATATCACAAATAATAATAGAAAATGAATTAAATAAGCATTTAATGTTAATATATTAATAATCAATATAATAATTTGACATTAGGTTCCAATGTAGTTAAAATAATGGAAATTTTAAATAAAAAGTAAGATTTAAAACCGCCCACATAGGTGATGCATTTAAAAATGAGAAAATAACATTTTAAATAAGGAAATTGATTATAATTTTTATTAAAATTATAATTAAACCATGATTTATCTATAATATAATTATTAATTTATAAATCTATTCATTGTTAAAAATATTTTATTGAGGTGTTACTTGTAATAAAATGAAAAATAAAATGTTCCCTTAAATTATGTTTTACTTAAGAGAAACCCATATTGTAGGCATAAATATACATTAACACCAATAAAAAAAGGAATTTTAAACTAGGTATATATGTGAGGAACATATATATAATGTATGGGGACTAAATTAAGGATAATAAAATAAAGACCTAGGGATAAAGAATAAAGAAAATTCATAAACTAAATGTAATGAAGCTGGTTTTAATGATCCATTTCCTCAAGCAATGATTCACTGTGAACATTATATTAAATCCATAAATAATTAAACAATGGTTTCTAAATTAATTTTAATAACATTATTAATATATATTTAAATATCTAATGGTGATTTATTACTATTATTTATTTTTAATATACCATCTGCTTATGTTTGTTACCATGAACAGTTTGGAAAATTTCTTCGTAAACCTTTCTGTTTGTTGACTATGATCAATAGTATAAAAAAATAATATCATGGTCAACATAATTGTTGTTTTTTATTTCCTTTATTATTAAATTTGCACAATATTTATATTTTTTCATAGGTTATCCCCAAATGGACCCAATTTGAGAAAGGTCCTTGAATCAATTGATTTAAGGTGAATAACGTTACTATAACAATTTATTGTTGATATTACGAAAATATTACCAAAATTATATCATATATTAATATTAATAGTGAAATAAATATAATTTTTATACATGAAATAAATATTAAAAATCATCATTGTTCGGTTGTTATGGAAAAAATGAGTTGTTCTATGAAGTACGTAGTCCGCACGTACATGACTGGAGCTCTCATTTTTCATAGAATTAAAGGTGTTATAAAATAAAAATAAAAATAAAAACAATTAAATAATTTTTATCATTTTATAATTATAACATTTTTTGTTAAATAATTATTTTTTACAATTCATTTAAAGAGTTTTTAAAAAACAGAACATGTCATTCCGGGAGGCGGTAATCCATACAAATAAATTATAATTAATTTTAGAGAAACATATAATATGGTTATTAAAGTATTATAATTACATTTTAGAATATAAAATATGTTCATTTAATCATAAATTATTAAACAGTGGGTTCTAGAGGTGGGTATAAGAAGATAAGAACTAGGAGTGTTGGGTGGAGGGAATTGCCTCTTTGGAAGTTATCCCTTGGGTGACTCATTATGGTTTCTTAGCTTAGTATTTTGGGAACATAAATACTTTAAGGAAGCGGGGAGATATTTTATGATATCCTAGGAAATATTTATGAGTCATATTTTACTTTTTAATGAGTTGATAAATAAATATAATGTGAGAAATTTTTATATGTAGAGTGGCATTTTTCTATAATCTCTCTACCTTCTAATAATTTTATTGCACTAATCATGAATAATGGATATAATAAAGGTCAATAATAGATTGGGGAAGATATACGTTCATTAACCCCTCCATCACCCATTATCACACATGTTTTTAACTTCCCAAATACATTTTCACTAGGTTAAATCCATTTTTACTCTAACTTTCTATTACCTTGGTTACTCTATTTTTACAGAAGGTAAATAATTTTAAAGTCTAAAAATAAAATTTAATTTTTTTCCTAATTTTAAAATTATGAATTAAAAAATAAAAAAATTATAAAAATAAATTCTAATGGTTATAAAATTTAATTTTAGTAGTAGCAAACATAACGTGTAAAACTCAATTTTTAATTTTAATTTATCATGAATATTTATGAGTTGGATAAAATTATCAATGTTTTTGATTTTCATGAAGATAATTGGTTTATTATAAAACAAACAATTTTTTTGGTGGATTATAGGGAAAAACCATTGCTAAATTTTACCAAAAATAATATTTTATTTAAAGAAGTGGCAGGAAATAGTTTTTTATTAGTACTGATTATTATTTAAGTTCCAAAATTCTATTAATATGTTTTCAAAGTTCAACATAGCATGTTAATTATTATAAATTTTTATCCATTAAATTCATATGAATTTTTTTATAAATTTATATTGAATTTAATATTATGATAATTTTCTTAAAAATTATAGTTTGGTAAAATATAATTTTTCCATATATACCATAAAAATTATATATTTTAGAAAATTCCCAAAAATAAATCTTAATTTTTTTTCACATGATGAATTTATAAATAAAATTAATATTAATATATTAGACTTATATTATTTATAGAAATTATTTTTATTAATAAGATATTAAAGATAATTATAAAACAAATTTTTAAAAATGGATTGTAAATATTGATATATATATATTATAACATAATTTATATTGCTATTCCATTGGAGATATTTTAAAAATATTACATTTGGAATGAGAGATTATTTGATGTTAATTTTTATCATTAATATAATCTATTATGACACACACCACAAAGATATATATATTCCGAATTGATATATATATATATATATATAATTTCTTATTCAATGCATTGTTCCCCCTTAATAAATTTCTTTACAGATATTTCATTTCATACATTAAATAGAAAATATATATTGGTGCTTTTGTTTAATTTAATCTTCATATTTCAATGCTTCATCTATATACATAAGGTTTTTCTAAATTAAATAGAAAAGGTGAGTTGTCTTATTGTACAAAAAATTATCTCTTCAGTATAAGATCTTCACCAGTTTCTCCTAATTAGAGAGATCATTCATCTACCAAACTTACTCTAGATTCAGTTCATATGAGGGAAGAAGTATTTAATTCCTCAATAAGGGAACATGGAATATATCCTAGACTTTTAAAATGTTTTTTGGAGTGTTAATCGATATTGACTTCTCAAATGTGATCCAGAATTAAGAATTGGAAAAATTTTCTCGGACATAGCTTCCCATTCTTCCCAAACCTCATGAATCTCTTCCAAAAATATATAAAGAGGAAAATCTTTTAATCAATCATAAAATCCAAATCTCAGTGATGTTTTTAGAACAACTCTTATGTCGATTCTAAGATACCCTGATGTGTTTTTGAATGGTCTTGAAGTTTTCTAATATTTATTTTACTATCTATGGTCTTATAAACTTTCATTCTCTAATTTCATACCAGGAGACACGTGTTTTACATCTCCAATAATATAAGACTTCGTATTGTCCATTTGGATGTTTGAGTAGAATCTATTATTGTAATAGAAACTCACTTATGGGAGATGTTAGTCCTAATATCCCTTGATGTCCATAAAAAATATATCAATATATCCTCAAATGTTTAGATAATTTACTCATATTTGAAATCAGTCCAGGGGTAAATTCCATTCTGAAGTCAACTATTTGATTATTTAATGCTGAATAATTTTCTATATGTTGTAGGGTAACCTCATATATTGATTTGAATAAATCTGTAATGGTTGTCCATATAGTCTCACCACTTATATTTTTTATATTATTGAAAAGTGATTAATTGGGAAGTCATATCATATGGAAATAAAGTCATAAGTCCTTTTAAGATGGTCAATAATAACCCATATTGAATTATTTCCATTATATGTCTATTTAAGACCAGTGAAAAAATCCACTGTGATTTTTTAGATTTCCATTATTGTATGGGAAATAGTTTTATCATCAATTTTGACTTTTTCCTATATAAATTCACAAACTAAAACACCAGACATTTTGGTGTATAATTTTCAATATCATTCTTCATATTATGCCAATAAAATTGTTCTTGGTGATTTTTATATATCTTCACTCTCCCTAGGTGGATTGAGAATATCAAGATATGTAAATCATTCTATATATTATTTATATCTATCTTTATTAGAACACAATGTAATTTTATAAAAATTACAAATAATTCATCATCATTCTTGATATCAAATGCTTTCCCCCTTATTATTATATCATAGTTCTTCCTTATCTTCATAGAATACCCTTAAGAATTATTAATTTTCTACACGGGGTATGGTTGAAAAATCATTTGATAATGTTAGGATGACATTACTTCATTAATGATCCACATGTTAATCCTCTTCATGCATACAAATATTGGAACCTTCTAAATTCACATAATAGATAAAGACGCATGGTATTTTTTACTCAGAGCATGAAATACATTATTTTCATTCCCAGGATGGTAGTGATACATGTAGTAATAATCCTTGATAATTTTCAGCCACCATCATTGGCATATATTGATACCCTTTTGTGTGTATATAAATTTTAATATTTTATAGGCCATATATATATCATAATTCTCTGTATATAGATAATTACTCCAAATCCTAAATGTGAATATTACTAAAGAAAACATGAGCTCATTTGTTAGATAATTATTCTGATTGAAATTCATCTATCTTGGGGAATATGATATCACTTAATTATCATTTATGAGTATACAACCCACATTATTAATTGAAGCTTCACTATAAATAAAAAATCCTTCACCAATTATTTGTAGTATGAGTGCATGTTCAATGGGTAAACTCTTTTTTAGCTCTAAGAATCTCCCTTCACATTCATCTATCTAGTCATATCTCACTCAAATCTGAGTGAGTTTGGATTAAATGTTTTACAATCATAAAAATTTTCTCCCATATCATCGATAATACACATCTAATTTAAAAAAAATATCTATAATAGATACTGGTGTACCAATTATTTAATAACATTTAAAAATGAATGATCTATATATATAATCTTGTAATAATATGCCCAAATAATGTTACTTGGTTCATCCAAAACTCATATTTAATATAATTGGAATGATCCCAAATCATCAAAAAATTGTAACTACTTTTAATTATTTTTAATCCACAACTTTAATTAAAACCATGTAATTGATTTACTTTTGGATACGTTTAAAAATTTAGATGTCATTCAAAATTGGAATTAACACTAATTCTTAGTAGATAATTAAAATTTTAAATTCAACTATGAATCTATAAAGTAATATTAGATATTTAAAATTTTACTATTTTAAATCTTTTAATGTCACAAACCAATCAATGTTATCATGCCATCCAGCTCTTGACCCTATATTTGGAATGAACTAAAGGGAATTCTCTATCCCCACAGTATGAAAGAAGTGCCCGACTATCACAAATAAAGAGTGGAAATGATTTACCCAAGTTTACAAGCATTGAACAACCAATTATAATCAATAAATCGAATATGAAAATTAAAACGAAACAAACCATAAACAATTTTCAGAATTGAATTACAAGTTTCAAGTAAAAAATAACCAAGGATATAACAAAAAGGAACCAAAAAACTAACTCAAAACTTACCACATTGGAATGGGAATCACCCACAATCAACCTCTACAACAACACACCATGAAAGATATCTAAAAACCTGAATCACCATCTCTAAAATCATCACCCATACCTGTGTCAAAGACTACCAAGTCTACATACACCAAAATATGTAAGTAGAGTGTGAACCTAATCCCATTAGGATGACACCTAAGAAAATATTCCATGAAATAAACATTACAAGACAAATATAATAAATGTTTAAAAAAAAATTTAAATGCTAGTAACAATTTTAGGGAATGAAAATTTAAATGAAAACTGTTATAAGAAAGAAACTTTATTGATGAATCAAATTTAAAGAAAGAACACTTTATGTTGAAATTAGAAATGAAACAGACCATATACCGATGGTAACTACGATATAACTAATGAGAAATAGTCATGGGAAACACCCCTAGGCACTAGAATACAATGGTATAATAGGTACATCATATCTGGGTGACATGTGGCTTAGAAATTGTGACCAATTGTGTTCTCGTGCATGATCCACTAGTAGAGAACACACTTATCACCTAGTGGTCTCTAATAAATCATCATTGTTTAGTTATTATTGTTATGTTTAATCTCACTAAGTGATACCGGGCTACAACCACTTCCAAATCATTAGTATACTAGTCCTAGTCCACCCACATAGATACCTGAGCTTTCCTTTTGTGCTCAATCATGTTCCACATGTCACATATCAACATTTACATAAAAAAATTTCTTTTAAAAGTCATGATCATACTAAAAAATTTCACAAAAACTCTTCTGACCTTCTATATAATTTTATAAACTATGGCATCATGCCTTTTAATTACAAACTTTTCATTTCATTTTACAAATAGAGGACCTTTAAAGTCTAGTGTCTTGGAAATCAGAAAAATAAAACATGAAAACATAAAACATTATTCTAATCCACTTGTCGGGATTCATCATAAGTTATTCCTAATTACAACCATTTCATCTCATAACCTAGAGACATACATGAAATGAAAGGGTGAGCAGAAGGCCCAGTAAGAAAAACAAGGGAATTTGTTTTCTTTTGAAATCAATATGATCTTGATAAAAACATAAAGACATGAGAAATGGATGTATGGTAATTTAATAATAAAGATAAATTGAACCATAACATGAATATGTGGCTAAATCATTTAATTTATACATTCATGAACCTATCACAAAGGTTCAACCCTAAGGTGTCATAATAATTACCAAAGTTGTTCACCAAGGTATGGTGAATCTTGTCATCTATAGATATTAAAATTTTTACCCAATTCCTTGAAGTGAAAGCTGGGATCATCATTAATATGTACTTATATTCATGTGATCCACATATATCATAATCAAACATTTCATAAATAACCCATAGAGAGTATAAGTAATGGGGTTTACTTCAAAATCGTGCCATTTTAAATGTTCTTAAAATCTTGATCGTTATGTCATTTAAAACCCATAGAAAGGGAGTGAGGGTTATAGGTATGCCAATTCCAGAATCAACTAGATATATTTTATGTATTGAAAAATAACCTTGGAAATAAAAATATATATTTGGGTATTCACATAAATAATACAAGATAATTTCTTGAGAAAAAGAGAGATATTGTTAGATGAAAATTCTGCAGCATAACAGCTGTATAAGACGGTTTTAGAAAACATTGAAAAGAGAGGGGACAAGAGTCAAACACTCATAAAATACACATAATATAGTATGGTTATAGACTAAAAATAAATAATATCAGGGTATAGATATTTGACGGAAATACTATATGAAAAGGAAACTCGAAAGAAAAGAGAAGATGTGATTTCTTGTACGAAAATTTCACAGTCTAACAAAAGCACATAAAATTTCATAAAATAAATTTATGAGAGAAAAAAGAGTCTCTCATCATTTGGACATGAAATTTATAGTAATAAGAATATATAAGAATATACCCCCACATATGATGATGGAAACTAGAAGACATAACATTAAGTAAATCATGACTAAAAATGGAGGGTGGAAGGTTCCTTTACCTTGAAGAGTAACCTCAAAAGCCTGATAGTTGGGAAATTTAAGGGCTTGAGGGTACCATGGGAAGATTTTTCAGAGGATATAAGACTAGAATTTATTTGAGGAGGATTTTGGAGTGAAATTAATCAGGAAATATCTTGGTATTTATAGGAAAAGTGAGGGAAAATTTAATTAATTTCCAAGGGACACCTCATCGGTGGTATTTACAAAAGAATGGGCTTACCCATGGTATTTTCCAATGGTATTGTCCACATGGGACACCTCATAACATATTTTACAATTAAAAATATTACTAGAATTATTACGTCATGATTACATCATCAATGATGTCATTAAACACCAGAAACAAAAAACTGTATTTTTACTATTCACCGAAAATTCAACCATTTTAGAAAAATATCAAAAATTTACCCTAACCTAATATCGATGATAGGAATACAAAAAAAAAACTCCATTTTATGGAAATTATTTTCTAAGTAGTTTTTATTTAATTGTTATATAAAATCATTGTTTATTCCAAATAAACAACTTTAAATCTATTAGTCATTTTGTAACACCTTGAAAAGGTAATCAAGGTCCCATAAAATTAATGTATAACCAAAATAAAATTATATAACAATTTATTATTACATTTTTTAAAATAAATTTCCATTTTAAATTATTAATTTAATTAAAAAATTGTATATAAATTATTTAAGACATACGAAAATACAAAAACTTATACTATAATCAATTTTTCACTCTTGAGATTTATAAATTGTATTTATACATTCATTGGTTATGTTTCTATTTTTTGGAAGATTTACAATTAATTACTATTCATAAGGGTATGTCACTATTCATACATTACTATTCACTAAAAACTATGTTGATCTTATTAGACTCTAAATTTCATACATGTCACAACTGTAGAAGACCATTTTCTGATAAACATTTTACATTTTTAATTATTAAAGGATTACATAAATATTTTAAAATACCATTTTTTCAAAATTCATTAATAATATAAAACTTCTATAAATTTGTCTTACATTTATCCAGACATTTTAAATTCACAAATTTTACCATAAGAAGAAATAAAAATTTTATTTATACTAAGGGATTACAAAAAGTATCTAAGGCCTAGTTACATAGCCCCTTATAACACCAGCATAGGATCTATGTGTAACTTGTTCTATGGGGATAAAATCTTGGGGCTGCTCAAACAACATTGCCTGAGTGGTGATTTCTAACATCTTGAACTTCTCTCTTAGGCGATTCCGTTCAAGCTTCACATGTTGAAGTTCAGCTTGGCCTTTCTCTAGAAAAAATCCTTGAGATGATACCTCCTTCCAAATCTCTATCATATGGGCTTCTTATGGACCGAGTCTACAAGGTGAGGCCATCGACTCTTATTTCTGTATTAACCAAGATCACTAGTATTTATAATAAATAATTGTAATGTAAAGAGTTTAGTTTCCAATAGTCATATTGACCAAGATTCATATAACAGTCAAAACCCAATAGTCTAATTTAATTAAACTCACTTCATTAATTAATGGATATATTTTTGTGGAGTTAAAAATTAAATAACACGCAAATTAAGTAAATATATTTTATTAAAATGTTTAGGTTATTACATTATTCCCCCACTATGAAATTTCAACCATGAAATTTTAACTTGTACCCTCAAAAGAAAATAGTTGTGGGTACTTATGTATCATAGACTCTTCTAGATCACACGTGGCTTCTTCACATTTGTGGTTCCTCTACAACTCCTTAACAAGGTCGGAGTTCTTGTTGCATAGAACCTTGTCTCTACTATCCAAAATCTCCAGTGGTTTCACCTCATAAGAGAGGCCATGTTACAGTTCTACCACCTCTAGATTTAGTACATATGAAGGGTCAGGTATATACATCCTCAAGTGGGATAAGTTGAAGACATCATGAAATTGTGCTAGATTTGGAGGAATTGAAAGCCGATAGGCCACTGCTCCCACACAATCAAGGATTTCGTAGGGGCCAATGTACTTATGGATGAGCTTCCCATTCTTCCCAAAGATCACGACTCTATTACAAGGTGAAATTTGAAGAATGACTTTTTCACCAACAAAAAAATTTATTTCCCTTCAATGGTTTTCAGCATAGCTCTTTTGCCGACTTTGAGAAACCTTATTGTGTTGTTGGATGGCATGGAAATTTTCTATCATCTCTTGCACAAGATCAGGCCCATGAAGTTTTCTCTCACCAGCTTCATGCCAACAAGTGGGAGTTTGAAATCTCTTACCATATAGAGATTCAAAGGGTTCCATTTGAATGCTTGAGTTGAAGTTATTGTTATAAGAGAAGTCAACTAAAGGAAGATGTTGATCCCATCCACTTTTAAATTATTTTGAGAAATTTATCAGCATATCATAGTATTTGAATTGTCTTTTCAGATTTTACATTAGTTTGGGGGTGATAGGCCATACTGAAATTCAATTCAGTGCTCAGAGCATGTTGAAGACTTCTCCAAAATTTTGATGTGAACCATGGATCATGATCAGATATGATGGATAGTGGAACTCCAGGCAGTATTACAACTTTTTTCACATAAATCGTGGCATGTTGATCAAGAGATAAATATTCTCAAATAGAGATAAAATGGGCATTTTTGGTGAGACAGTCCACAATAACCCATATTGCATTGTTTCCTTTGGATGTTTTTGAGAGACCACTGAAGAAGTCCATAGTGATATAGTCCCACTTCCATGCAGATATCAGAAGTGGTTGTAATACCCATTTAGAAGGATGTCTCTCTTGCATGACTTGTAGACATACTTGGCACCATAAAGTGTTGTCATCAATCTTCCTTTTCATATTATCCCACCAATAATGACCATGAAGGTCCCTATACATTTCTATGATTCCAGGATGTATATAGAAAGTAGAGCATTGAGCATAATCCATTAACTCCTTCTTTATTTCTGAAATAGATGGTGCATATAGTCTTGTACGAGATTTCATTACACCTTATAGATCAATATTAAACTCAGGAGACATCCCATCCTCCATAGCCTCAAACTTCTGTTGTAAGAAAGGAACATTTTTTTTGAGATTTCTTGATCTTCTCTAGTAATGATGGTTGTGAAATGATTTGGGTTACGGTTAATGATGTCCCTTCTCTTATAAATCTCACTTCCATCTTTACAAGATCATTCATCAATGGATCTCTTTGAATCATCATCATAGAAAGAACAACTAGGTCTTTCCTGCTTAATGCATCAGTGACATTGTTTGCTCTTATAGGATGATAATGAATTGAACAACCATAGTCTTTTAGAAGATCCAACCATATCATTTGTCTCATGTTCAATTCATTTTTAATATAATACTTCAATATTTGATGGTCTGTGTATATATCAAATATCTCCCCAGAAAGATAGTGCCTTTATATCATCAGAGAAAAAATGACCGCATCTATCTCTAGATCTTGCGTATGATATTTCTTTTCATGATTCTTCAACTGTAGAGATGCATACGCAATGAATTTTTCATTTGGCATGAGGATTCACCCAATCCCTTTTAATGATGCATTTCTAAAAATAACAAATCCTTCTCCACTTGAGGGAAGAGTTAACATGGGTGCAGTAACCAATCTCTTATTCAGCTCTTGGAAAATACCCTCACACTACCTTGTCAAGATGAACTTGACCCCTTTTTTAGTTAACTTGGTTAATGGATTAGAAAGTCATGGAATGTTATTTATAAACCTCCTATAACATTCTGCTAATCCCAGGAAACTATGAATCATAGTCATTGTTTTAGGCTGAGTCCACTCTTATACAAATTTGTTCTTTGTAGGGTCAACTGGGATCTATTCATTAGTAGCAATGTTCCCCAAGAAAACAACTTATTGTAATAAGAATTAAAATTTACTAAACTGTACAAAAAACCTATCCTTCTATAGAGTTTGAAAAATAACCTTTAAAAGATCCTCATGTTCCTCACGACATTTGCAATTTATCATAACATCATCAATAAAAAATACCATAATGTTATTAAGGTAGTCTTTAAATACTCTATTCATAAACTCCATAAAAATAACATGTGCATTAGTCAGTTAGAAGGGCATAACAACAATCACATAATGCTTATATCTTGATCGGAAGGAAATTTTCAGAATATCTTCTTTCTTAACCCTCAATTGATGATAACCATATCAGAGATCAATATTAGAGAAGAATTGGGCCCCATGGAGTTCGTCGAATAAGTAATCAATTCTTGGAAGAGGGTATTTGTTCTTCACTATGATCCTATTCAGTTCCCTATAATCAATGCATATCCACATCGATCCATCCTTCTTCTTCACAAAGAGAACTGGTACTCCCCAAGGAGACAAACTCGGTCAGATAAAACCCTTCTCAAAATGATCATGGAGTTATTTCTTTAACTCTTCCAGCTCCACATTTTCCATCCTATACAGGGTATTTGATATCAGGTGGGATCCAAGTATGTGTTCAATGGAGAAAACTACCTCTATTTCTAGGGGATGTCAAAGTAACTCCTCAGTAAATACGTCAACGTATTCCTGGATGATGGGGAAATTTTCTATCCTAAAACTATAATTTCCTTCATCTTCTTCACCGATCAAATCTATAAAGGATGATATAGGAGGTTCTTCTATACAACAATCAAGATGAGATATCTCTCCTTTGAAGATAACTGTAGGTCTTCTATTCAAGACTACTGAGATTTCCTTGCTTCTGTATTTGATCTTAGCATTATACATTGAGAGCATGTTCATCCCTAGTATAATGTCGAATTCCAGCATGGGAATGAGTACTAGATTTGTGATATTATTGTGCTCACTAAAGTAAATACTAGAGTTTTTAAACACTGACAATTCTTGGATAATCCCACCAAGAGTATTGAATGATGACTCTACTTTTAGAAAATCGGGGGTTGATTTCAAATTCTTTTCAAAATTGGAGTAAATAAAGGAATGTGTAGAACCAGAATCAAACAAAGTACTTGATATCTTTTGGAGAACAATAAGAGTACCTGCCACCACATCATTTGGAACTTCAGCTTCGACCATAGTAATTGCAAAAGTACAACCTTGTTCTCTTGGCCGTTGATGAAGTTGACGGTGATTCCCCCCCACTACCCTTGTATTTGGACAGTGATTGGAAAAGTACCAATGTTGTCCACACTTATAGAACATGGCATCAGGTAGGTCCTGCACCGTCATTCCTCTATCATTATTATTGAGAAGTTGTGGCTTCACCTCACTAGGAACATTCCACGCAATATGGTCACCTCTATCACACTTGTAGCACTTCTATATCCTGAGCAGGCAGTTCCCCAAATGCTACATCCCACATTTATTACATGTGTGAGGTTGCACTTGCCTGCATCCTCTTCCTGGATTGAATCTCCTCTCAAAGCTTGGATCCATCGATATTTTATTGTCATTGTATTTATGAGAACATTGCATCCCACCAAATTCTAGTTCAACATTCATCTCACTTCACACGATCTCATCATATCTATCATAATCTTTGTTGGATAGAGTCCTCCACAAATGAGGTATTAGTCCACCAAACAATCTATCAACCATACTATTTGTATCCATGAATAATAAAGGTGTAAAATGAAAGCATTATGAAGTTCATCTCATATCTTCCCACGGATTCATTCTGCTTCTACTTCTGCTCGAGAAACTCTTTCTTCATTCTTGTTCTCATTGATAAAGGGAAATAAATATTGAAGAATATCCCTCGAAACTATTCCCAATAGATAGCTTCAGCTTACACTCTTGCTCTTGTGTTTTTAATCAGTTCCTACCACTGATTAGCTTCCCCCTCTAAGCAATAAACAGCCAAGGTAAGCATCCCGTGTTTAGAATAGCATAGCACATAAAAGATCTTCTCGACAGAGCTGATCCACTATTCAACAATCAATGGGTCGATAGATCCGATAAAGGATGGTGGTCGTTGATGCAAAAAGGATTCAATAGAAAGTTTTTCCCCTTGTGGTGAAATCAGTCTCTCATCCTGATTCATGTTATTTCCCATAACATGAGTTATTTGGTCTATCATTTTATTGAAAGATTCCATTCTGGCTTCCATCAGAGGGTCGTCAGTGCATGGTCCATTGTGTTCACCATTTTCATGGTTCCTCCTAGTTCCCTCGATTTTATAATATAATAAAACCATATTGAGTATATTATTTCATTTATGATTTTTCTAACTATAAATGATTTGATGTCTTAAAACATCATGCTTTGATGAATTACATTTAACTATAAATCCATAAAAATGATTCACAAAAAGCGTAAGATTAACAAAACATATCCCTCAGGAGTGTCACAACCAAGAGTGAAACAAGTACCATTGTTGTGTACCACGATAACCCAAGTCAAGCCTGAAACACCTTTTCAATGTTTTCAATCCTAGGTATATCTGTTCCAGAGCTGCCTCTACCTACCCGTACCTAGACATGGAAGTATTTGTTTGATAAACCATTTACCCAATACTCACCAAAATACCTGGATGTATTCTTATATTGAAAATTTTATAAAGGGCTCATCTTAAAGTTTTCATCTAAAAATTTCCATAAATAACTAAATTATACTTTGATACCAACTATGGAATACCATATTTTTATTAATTAACTTTTCAATACATTTTACAAATAAAAGACCTTTAATGTCTAGTGTCTCAGAAATCAGACCTATAAAAAATGAAAATATAAAACATTATTCTAATCCACTAGTATGGGTTAATCATAAATTCTTCCTAAGTAAAATTATTTCATCTCATAACCAGGAGACATACATCAAAGGAATGGGTGGGTAGAAGGAACAGTAAGGAAAACAAGGGAATTAGTTTACTTGTTAAATCAATAAGAACTTGATAAAAGCATAAATACATGATAAATGGAAGTATAAAAATTTCATAATTAACGTTACTTGAACTATAACTTGAATATGTTTCTACAACATTAAATTTAGACATTCGTGAACTGATCACCAATGTTCTTCCCTACGGTGTCATAAAAATTACCTTGGTTATTCACCAAGGTATCCTAATACTTTTCATCTGTAGAGATTAAATTATTTACCCATTGCATTGGAGTGCTATAAGGGTTCACCCATAATATGTATTTATATTAATGTTATCTACATAGATAATAATCAAACTTTTCATAAATAACCCATAGTAAGTAAAATTAATGGGTATTACTTCAAAATCGTGACATTTTAAAAGTACTTAAAATATTGATCGTTATGTCATTTATAACCTATAGAAATGGAGTGAGGGGTATATGTATGTAAATTACAGAATTAAATATATTAATTTAATTTATTGATGAATAACCTTGGAAATAAAAATATATCTGGGTATTCACATAAATAATATAATATAATTTCTTTAGAGAAAGAGAGAGATTTTTTGACAAAAATTCTGTAGCAAAATAGCTATATAACATGGTTTTTGAAAACATTGAAAATAGAGGGAAAAAGAGTCAACCACTCATAAAAAACACATGATATAGTATAGGTACATAATAAAAAGAAATAAGAGAATGGTATGAATATTTTAAGGAAATTCCATATGAAAATTAAACTCAAAAGAAAAGAGAAGATGCTAATTTTTTATGAAAATTCAGCAGCCTAACTACATCACATAAAAATTCATAAAATATATTTATGAAAGAAAAATGGGTCTCTAAAAATTTAGACATGAAAAGGATAGTAATAATATTATATAATAACCTAACCCCATATAATAATTTGGAACTTGGAAGACTTAACTTAAAGGAAATCATGACAAAAAAGGAGGGTGTATGTTCCCTTACATTGAAGAGAAACATGGAAACACTGAAGGTTGGGACCTTAGGGGGGATTGAGGGAACCTTGGGAGGACTCATTGGGAGGTAAAATCACTAGAACATCATTGATAATGATTTTAGAATGAAATGAATGAGGTAATGCCTTTGTATTTATAGGAAAACTGAATGAATGTTTAATTAATTTCAAAGGGAAACCTCTTTAGTGGTATTTGCCAAACCATGGGCTTTCCCAGGGTATTTTCTCATGGTATTGGCCACTTGGGGCACCTCATAGCATATCATACTATTCATAAGTTGACCAGAATGATTATAGCATGACTAAATCATTAATGATGTCATTAAACACCCAAAACTCAAAAACTGTATTTTTAATATTCAATTAAAAATTAACTGTTTCAGAAAAATCTCAAAATTTTTCCCTAAACTAATATTGATTCTATAAATTAAAAAATGAACTCCATTTTATGAAAATATATTTCTACGTATTATTAATTGTATTTTTATATAAAATTATTATTTTATCCAAATAAACAAATTTAAATCTATATCTAATTTTGTAACACCTTGAAAATGTAACCTTGGTCCCACAAAATTTTCGTATGACCATAAGAAAAAAAAGTATCAATTTATGATTACATTTTATGAAAATAAATTTCCATATTAAATTATTAAATTAATTATAAAATTGTAAATAAAGTATATTTGACATACAAAAATACAAAAACTAATAAGATAATAATTTTTTTACTTTTATGATGTCTAAATTGTATTTATACATTCATGGTTGAAGATTCTATTTTTTTGGCCAAATTACTAATCATTATTATTCATAAGGGTATGTTACTATTCATACATTACTATACACTAAAAAATATGTTTATCTTACTAGAATTTAAATTTCTTATTGGTCACAACTGTAGAAGACCATTGTTTGAAAATCATTTTATATTTTTAATTATTTAAGGATTACATAAATATTTTAAAAATCCATTTTTCCAAAAATTATTATTAACATGGAACTTCTTTAAATCCATCAAAAATTTATCCAAAAATTTAAATTTCACACATTTTACCATCATAATAAATAACAATTTTATTTATACCCTGGGATTACAAAAAGTATCTATGGCCTCGTTACATATCCCCCTATAAAAACTGCATAAAACCAAAGTGTAAGGTGTGCTTTGGTGATAGAATATTGGGGAGGCTCAAACAGCATTTCCTGAGTGGTGATTTCTACCAGTCTGAACTTCTCTCTTAGGATATTCTATTCATGCATCACATGTTGAAGCTCAACTCAAGCTTGGTGCAGAGCAAAGCCTAGAGATTCTACCTCTTACCCAAGCTCTGATAGATGGGCTTCGTATTGCTCGAATCGATTGGATGAGGAATAAACTCTTCTTTCTATATTAACCAAGATCACTTGTATTTATAAACAGTAATTGTAATTTAAAGTGTTTATTTTACAATGAAAATATTGATCAACATTCATATAACTGTCGAAACCCAAAAATCTCGTTTAATTATACTCACTTCATTAACTAATGGATATTGTTTTTTGGTGTATAAATTGAAATAACACAAATTTTTAGGAAATAAATATTATTAAAAAGTTTGGGTCATTACACAAACCATTAAAATATTTCTAAAACAATTCCAAGAAGTATCACATGTCTTTCCACACAAAAAAAAAATTCATTTAAGATCATTCTAAAATCAACACCACACCAAAACATAAATCACAACCCTTTTGTAATTTAATAAACTGATTGCACAATTTGTAAAATAATACCAAGAGAAACAATATGGGTTTATAATTAAAATATGCTCCATTTAATGTAGACATGCCACTTAAAAACCAAACACCTATTAAAATCTTTTATAAAAATACTTTCTCACCACACATATCAATTAAAGAACATATTAAATTAATAATGAAAGAAAAATAATTCACCATATAATTATTATACATGGAACCACCTACCTTTAGTTTCAAAATGATTATATATCAGTGTGAATATCCAACAACACCCCAACTGCTCCACAAGAAAAAAAAGAACCCTAATCCAAGAGATCAAACCTATAAACCCATGATTAAACACTGGGGATTAAACCATAGATATTGGAAAATTAGAACCCGAAGGAAGAGAAAAAACCTGAAAAATGAAGGAAGAGAAAAGGGTGAAATCATCATGACTATTATTAAAGTTTATTTGACAAAAAACTTCAAGAAAGGATTACAATGGATTTTAAGGGAGCTTGGAGACCTTATATGGATGAAAATCCCAAGTGGAGCAGAAGAGGGATAGATTAGGTTTCATTCTGTAAAGGAAAAATGGTAAATACCTAATTTTTAGTTTCTTAGAAATTTTTCAAAGTTATACCACACAATTTAACAAACCAGGTGGAAACTATGTTCATGATATATTCATAGTTCATGATTACCTGGGATAAGGAGCACAACTATGTGGTAGCCGCATGGTAGGTTCTACCATCTATCACTTGGTTACCTGGGTTGGGCGCATAGTTTACTCTAACAATGCACCTACTATGTGCCTAGGTATGTCCACCAAAAAAATACATTTTTATCTTAAATTCATAAGTCAACCATGGGAAAAAATAGGAAAAAAATTAAAAGGAAAAATATTTCAAAATAAATAAATTGATATGAAAATTCTCACCACCATAAAAACATTCTACCTCAAAAAGTCAACCCCATGAATGATCAGAAAGTAAGAAGGGATACTCTTGATAAACCCCTAATTTATACTCCCATGCCTCTTTACCACCATTACCATGTTTCCAATGACACAATATAATGGAATAAACATCCCACAATTTAACTTCTCTTGGGAATCCACTATCCACACCGATCGTTCAAACACTGATAAATCAGGATCTAACACCAACTCTCCCCAATTCAACACACAGGACCAATCTGGATTGTAATTCTTCAATTTTGGGACAAGAAATTAATTTTTAATTGATGTCAATTCAGATGGAAAATCTGACATGTATCCCAACATTCCAATTCACTCAGTGATTTCAAAAGGCTCAATATACCTAGGCTTCAGCTTTCCCTGCATCCCCAAATGATGATGGCCCATGTGGGGGGATACCTTTAAAAACACTCAACCACGCAAATAAAACTCAAGATATATATGCCTCTAATAAAAATAAGATTTTTGATGACTCTGATATGTACATAATCACTACCGGATCAACTTTACATTTATGACATCTCTTACACAAGGCTCGGTCCCAAAAGTGAGTTCTCACCTACCTCATCCCAACATAAAAAAGAATGAAATAGGTAACCATAGATATCCTCAAAAGGGGATATTAAAATAAAGTCTTGGTGAAAATAAATATATAAAAAAATGGCCAATCCCATATAGATATCACACGATCCTTTGAAATCCAAAACACTAGCATGAAGCATATCCTCTAGAATCTGATTTCCCAATCCATTTCACTATCTATTTGAGAATTGCATGTCATAGTCATCTTAATATGTTACCCAATGCCTTATAAATGACTTCTTAGAAATGAGAGGTAACATGAGTGTCTCTATCTAAAGTAACTAAATATGACACCCCATGAAGCCTTATTACCTCATGAACATAAAAATAGCCTAGCTCCTCCACATTAGTTGTATGTATTATAGGAATAAATTGGTCTAATTTGGCCCAATGATCAACCACCACCAAAATTATGTTTCTTCTTGGAGGAGTATTAGGAAATACAATAAAGAAATCCATGGAAAACTCATCCCAATTAATGGTAGTAATGGGTGAAGACTGAAGAAAACCTACGGGTCATTGATTCTCTGCTTTTTCTTGGTGACATTTATAACACCTCAATACAAACTCGTCTACATCCCTCCTCATACATGGACACCAAAACTACTAATGAACATCATAATAAATTTTGGTATCCCTAGGAGGAACAAACCACAATGATTGGTGGCTATCCTACCTCATCACCATCCTTAGATACAACAACACCACAAAATGGCCCTTAAAGAACAAGATCCCTTTGGGAGATGAGGACCAATCATAAAAAGTCTCCACACAATAAAGAAGCTGTATATACCACTAACACAACTCATCATTGACAACTCCAAATGAATCAACTATAAAAGAGAAAGAGTCAACTAATCACTCTCTAAGAATAAACCCTCAATGTGATCCAGGGTATCTACATTCATCTCAGAAAAGAGCTTCATCAGAGCCCACTCGTCACTAGACTTCATCAAATCCTTCACTAGAACTTTTCTATTAAAGGTGTTAGACACCACATTACCCATGCCTGGGGTATATAAGATATCAATGTCAAACCCCTGAAAATACAAAATCAAATGGCACTACCTAAAATTCAAATAATTTTTGGAAAATATGTAAGCTATGATTTTATGATCCAAATAGAAAAAAACAATTCAACCAAAAAATATAAGTGTGCCATGTCTTTAAGGAATGCATCACAACCGCCAAATCTATGTCATGGTTCATGTAATTCATTTCATGTGGCCATATTTTGGGGGGTACAATATGACATAACATGATCATCTTGCATGTGAACACACCCAAGGCCCATACCTGAAGAATCTAAATAGACCACATTGAATTTTTCTTGAATTTGGAAAATACACATAGGTGTGGTAGTAAACTGAAATTTTATCTCTTCAAAGGATTCTTGAAATTTAGGACTCTATTCAAACATCACTCCTTTCTAAGAGAGCACTGTCATGGAACAAACAACCTGCGATATGTCTCGAACAAACCGCCTATAATAACATAATTGGCAGAGAAAAGTATAGATCTCAAACACATTCATCGGATGCTCCAATACAAAACTGCACTGATCTTTTTAGGGTATACATAAACCCCTTGATTTGAAATCACATGGCCTAGAAACATCACCTCCCTTATCCAAAAGGTTCATTTGGAAAAGTTTTTATTATGATGATGGTCCCACAGTGTGCCCAACACAATCCTCAAATGATTCATACGCTCTTCCTCATATTCATAGTACACTAGAATGTCATCCATGAATACCGTATAGATTGAGTTTAGATATTTGCTGAACACCCAATTCATGATAACTATAAAAACTCTTGTAGAATTTTTCAATTCAAAAGGAATGAAAAAATACTCAAAGTGGTTGTACCTACTTCAGAAAGCCATCATAGAGATTTTCACATCCTCACCCTGACTTGTTGGTACGCAGAATGTAGATATTTATTGTAAAACCACTTTTTCTCCTTCATATGGTCAAACAATTCATTAATTCAGAGAATGGGGTAATTATTCATAATAGTAACCTTATTTATTTTCTGGTAGTTAATACGCAAATGGAGGAATCCATCAGACTTCTTCACGAATAGAACATGAGAGGCCCATAGGGAGAAGATCGGGTGAATAAACCATTTGTATTCCAAATATTCCAGCTATATCATTAATCCCCTCAGCTTAGTGGGTGCCATATAATATGAGGGAAGTTATATTAGTTGTGCCCCCTAAGAAAAATAAATTGAGAACTCCATGTATCTATTTAGTGGTAGGCCTGAAAAATCATTTGGAAATACAACTGGCATATCATCCACCACATGAGGTAATCCACCCTTAATAGCACAACGATCATGCCTCAATGTGAGTGATGATAACTAAAAAACCATATTTCCCAACTCTGGGAGTGGAGGTCCTACATGACCTGACCAAGGATCCCACTCCCCAATAAATATATAAGGACTCCCATCAGGTTCAATTAAACTCACCTGCCCCCCCATAGCAATCAATATACACTTGGAAGAACACTATCAAATAAAATATAAGGATTAAATAAAAAATGTCCGTATCCAAGAATATGAAATCCAATTCTATCTCCACCCCTGACATGAACACCACACCCTATAGGCACCAATGACTCATCTCCTCCATCTACCCTAATAACATCAATAACTCAATTTAGAACTACATAATCTCCATTGGAAAAGTCAAAAGGTTTACCAAATGGGAAGAGAAAAAAATATGCACCAGTATTAAATAAAATAACTACTATAGAAGATGAAATCAGATTGGTACCTCAATCTATCAAGGGCCATGCATCTTTTCCCGATGCTTCCTAATCCACAACCTAAATATGGTTGACATATATCTAAGAATGACTGATCTCCCACGAATATTCCCTGAACTAGATCTACCCAGAAGATGAACTGGTTCTGCCACCATGAACTTCAAATAGAGATCCTACCATCTTGGACGGGCTCTTACTGATCCTTCACTCCCTGCAACCCACACATCCTACCCCAATGTGGTATGGACACACCACCCTTCAAAAATGATGCATGTGACTCAAAACTACACATCGATGATAAGGCATAGGAGGAGATGTACATGTAGGTCAAATGTTCCCTGTACTCCCACAATGATGGAACATGACATAAACAACCTCAGAAGCTACATACGATGACTTCTTGGAAGGATGACTTAAACTATAACCTCTTTTCTTCCCCTGCTCCTCCCACTCCCTCTTATTATTGGATGAACTGCCCCTTCCAAAAATTGACACTACCCTAGATGAAGTAGACCTACCCTTTCAGTCAATATACACCATTCATGCTCAATCAAGTACCTTAGAATAGGTTTTCATCTTAAACATGAATACATAATAATAGATATCCTACTTCAAACCCCTTTTGAACCACCGAGCCTTCATCTACATGTTGGATACTATTTCGGGTGCATATCAATGTAGCTCGAATAAATTGATTGGTATATTATATCATGAATGATTCCCATGAATGTGATCCATAAAATCCTAGTATCTAGAATATGTAAATACCTAAAGATAGTACTGGTCATTAAAGATTTCCTAGAAGTCCATCCATCTCATATGCTAATGCATCCTAGATTGAAGCACTGAGCCTCACCACCTTCGACCGGGACCCTTTATCAAGAATGAGGTGCACCTTACTCTGACTTCCTCATGAGTGTCCAAAAATGCAATAACATGATCAATATTCTCAATACACTCCTCTTATTCTCGATGCCCCGTGCTACAACAAAATGAAGGAGGATTGTTCGAGAGAAACTACTACCCATTATCATTCATAACACTGGATTCATATTCACTAACAAGAGTAGGAGCAGTACCCACTCCATTCCATAGATACTGGACATCCCGGAACGTAGCTTCCACCAACCTATGATCAAGTTGTGGGGGAGAACTCTCTTAAACATCCTCTCAGGGGTGCAAGGCAGTTCTTTAGGGAGTCATGTTACTACAAAAACCATGATGCACAAGAGATATCAATAATACAACCATTTTAAAACTTTATACAAAAAAATTAAATATAAATAATTCAAACATGTTACGACAATAAAATGACCAAAGAACATAACCCCCACCGAATATCCACTTGATATTTGCAGCATTCATGTCCCACCTAGAAGAGAAGCCATATAAAGATCCCAACATCCTATAGTGACTAGAGGTCTGTCAAGAGTGGTGCAGGCCAGGTACCCCACTCGCAACTAGGACTCTTAGTCTCAAAAATAATATCTCTTATCTATCCAGACTCATCCCTAGTAACATGAGAAAAAAATCAACAACATCACTCTAATACCATTTTGTCACAATATAAGAAGGTTTTTTATACAAACTCACAACTGACCTAGTCAATGTCCACGACCGAAGGGCTTTTCCTATCCCCACAAGCAGACACAATTTTTTGTACATCATAAATATAGAGTGGTAACAATTCACCTGAGTTTACATTCCTTAAAAACAAACATTTATCAAAAAAAAACTTCAAATTCAAATCAAACAAACCCTAAACAATTTTCAGAATTGAATTACAAGGTTAAATTCAAAACAAAATAAGGATATAACAAAAAGGAAAAACAAGACTAATAAAAAATCCACCACCTAGAAAGGGTAATCAACCTAAAGCCACTTATACAACACCACATGATGAAATATAGATAGAAACCTAAACCACCATCTCCAAAAACAGTACCCTTACCTATGTAAAACATTACTATGTCTACTTACAACCAAATATGTAAGTAGGGTGTGAGCCTAATCCCTGTAGGATGCCACCCAAGAGAATATTCCATGAAGTAAACATTATTAGTCAAAAATATTGCATGTTTTCTTAAAAAAGGAAATGATAAATAAAATTTATTCAAAAGCTTATTTTAAAGAAAAATTATTTTTATGAAGGAAACATTAAAGAAGAAAAAAATTAAATAAATACCACTTGATTATAAAATTACCAACCAAACATATTGTTTTCCTACGGTAAGTCTGATATAACCAAAGAGAACAAGTCATGGGAAGCATCCCGAGGCACTAGCTGGTAATGGGACACTAGGTACATCATATCTCGGGGAAATGTGGCATAAAAACCATGATAAACTTCATTCTCATGAATTATCCACTAGTAGAGAACACAACCCTAACTTATTGGTCTCTAATAAATCACCATTGTTTAGTTAGTGTTTTTATCTACAATACTGCTAAGTGAAATCAAGACTAATCCACTCTAAAGAACTACAATACTAGTCCTAGTTTGCAAAACTAGATACTTGGGCTTTATTTTATGATAATTCAAGGTTCACATTTCTCATAACACCATTTTGACAATTAAATTCCATTTTAAAATATTAATCACACCAAAATAGTTCATAAACATGTTTCCAACCTTACATATAATTTAAAAAACCATTAATATGTTTATAATAAAATTTCAAGAATTTTCATATAGATTTAGACATAGAAAACCATTCAAGATCATCATCAAAGTCATTCTCACACCTACACCACAAGAAAACAAAATCAATGCCCCTGTATAATTTAATAAACTAATTTCACAATTTATAAAATAATACAATGTGACATAATATGGGTTCAGAACCAAAACACTTCCCATTTTGTGTAAACATACCACTTAAAAACCAAACATGTATTATAATATTTTAAAAACTACTTTCACATCAAAAATATCAATTAAAAAACCTACTAAATTAATTAATCTTGCAAAATAATTCACCAAACATTTCATATACATGGAAACACTAACCATTGGTGTTAAAATGCCAAAAAATTTCTGCGAATCTGCAACTATACATCCAACGCACCTCAAAAAAGAACAAACGAACCCAAATCCATAATATTGAACCCAAAAACCCAAGATTAAATCATAGGGATGAAACCGTAGTTTCTAGAAAATTAAAACCCCAAGAAAGAGGGAAGAAACCCTAAAAAGAAATAAAGAAGGGGGAAATCCAATTATATAATGATTTTTCATGTTTCTCTTTTAAAACACTCTTTATAAATGGGTTCTAAGGGAGATTGAAGGATCATGGAGACCTCCTATGGATGAAAATCTTATGTGGGGAAGAAGGGGGGGCCGATTAGGTTTAATTCCAGAAGAGAAAAATGGTAAATTCCCAGTTTTTAATGAACTAGTTATTTGAAATGGTTAGTTTTCATTATTTATTAACCTTAGTGGAAACCTTGTTTATGCTATATCTATAGAACACATTTACTAGGTCCTAGGAGAATAACCCTTATGTTGCTATGTGTTTGGTTCTTCCTTCTATCCCATGGATTCTGAGGCTGGGTGCACAGTTAAATCTAACTGTGCCCCAATCGTGCATCTAGTTATATCCACCAAAAACCCTCATATTCTCTAAAATTAATAAGGAAACCATGTGTAAAAATAAATAACAATAAATAAAATGAAAAAATACCTGAAAAGAAATACACTGACGAGAAAAGTAATATGGTACAAAATTAATTTTAATTTTTATAGATAAGTGCACATTCAAATTTTGATTCCTTTATATTTTTGAGGAATAACATTAGATTTTATTAAAATATAATATTTATAAGAGTGAAATATTAATCTATAGTTTTATAATGTATCTTCAAAATGTTACATTGAATGTTAATAATTGTACAAAAAATATGATTTACATTGATGAGAAATTAATTTTTATTTTATCTTGGAATTAATTTATTAAAGGAATTTTATTTTATTTTAAATTTTTTATTCAAAATTATTGTGATAAAATAATTTTATTCACATAAAAAATTTAATTTTAATTTTAAATAGAATAAAAATAGGATAAGCTCTATCACCATGTAAGTGGTCTGCATCTGTATGCCATTGTATGATCAAAGAATATGATTTTAAGAAGATAATAATTCAATGAGAAAACTCTCCATTTGTTCCCTTAACTTATTTTTTTTCATTTGTGTTTGTAATAATGAAATACATGTGACTATTCCATTTAAAGTGATATTGTGAATCTTCTTCCATTTTAAAAAAATGAAAAAAATCATTCTATTATAGGGCTTCGACTTTGGTCCCTCCTTAGACTGCACCTCTATTTTACCTATGAACATGTAGCAACCATGAAAGATTTTGGTCCTAAAACCATGAAAGTTTAGGAATACCAACCTAGAATCGACACTCTTATAACCATTTTTTCCAGAAGCAGCTTCTAACCCTACCTAGATCACATTCATCCATATGAACTAGTTCAATTCCCAAAATCGCTACATCGGGCATGGATACAATAATTATTCATCTCAAGTCATTTTGATCTGATCATCAATATAATTATTCATTATAATTAATTGTACATGTGAGAAGAATTTGAAAACTGATGACATGTTCGAATAAAAAATTTATGTCTCCTCTCCCAAATTCGACCATCACAAGCTCACAAGCTCACATTCTCAAAAACTCCACCCACCACACAAGACCTGATTGGAAAATAATAATTACAAATAATTTACATAAAAAATATAAGATCTACCTCATATGATCTTTTCTTTCAAATTATATATGCATACAAAAACTAGATTCTTAAGCCCAAGCTCATTGGTGATTTATGATCTGAGATATAATATGAATTATAACATAAAATAAATTTGATGATTGGTGTACTTATTGTTTTGATTTTAATCTTTTAAGGGTCCATGGATATTTCCCAAATATGTAGCTATATCTCTATAGATGGACTCAGGACATACATCTGAAAAAATTCTTATACAAACCAAATTCCTTGATCTAGAATCAACAACACTCCTACATGTAAATTCTCTCCAGTCTATTTTCTACCTTGAGTGACAACATCACCCTTAAAAGTTCCATCACATAGAAATAATACATCATCTCTTCACCAAGAACATAAATTGAAATTAAATACAATAATAAATCAATTAAATCAAACCTTAATACCAATAAAATTCACATCCATCCCTCCCTCACCTATGATAACAACCAATGTTCTTGGCACCCACCAATTCAAATATAGTTTCTAACACTAAATAAATAATTCACTAATTCCCTTTGCTAACTCAGGTTAGATACACTTGAAGTAATAAAAACATCGGGCCTCTTTACACAAGCCTAAAATTAATGCTCATTCCACTAGTCTAATAAAACATGTGTATGAAAAAATATGAGGTCATCCAGACCCAAGTACTTGTGAAAGATTAAATTCAATGATATTCCATAACCAGTTCACCATCCTTAGATGAAGCTACAAATTTGACGCACCTAGTTTATATATATTTATTTCTATGTGTAGTGATGTCAAGGTCCATCTTATTTGAGGGCCATTTTCAAGAATTAACCAAATCGCAAGCATATTCCATCATGATCCTGTCAAATCATCATTGATTTCGGCTATGCTCGTGAAGTACCATACCATTTCACCCTCCAATTATTATTTATTGTGTACAATATTGAGTGTGGAAAAGAATGTTTCAGTCTGTAGATTCCAACCCAATTTTTTTTCACTTAACAATAATCTAATTAAAGGAAACTAGGCTCATAATTTAAAGAATAATTCAGAAATACACAGTTCATTAGAGATGAAACTTTTTATTACCATGTGATGAATTTCAAAGCATTCCAATGAACTCCTAAGGATAATTTATAAATGATGTATTATTCTCTGGAGTATGGGGATACTTCCATAATAATAGAATCAAGATTATAATATTTTTCCCTCTTTTATTTAATTTATTTTTAGTGTAATAACTCAAGTGATGGAAAACTAATCCAATAGTGGTTGATACGAGGAGATACTCTTCATCTTTGTATTAATTAATTCTTCACTTTAATAGTTTATTCTCTTCTATTAATATATTGGGATTCATTTAAAATACTAAAAATTTAGGATATTTCCTTATTTCATACCATTTAAATCCATATTCTCTTCTCTATAGGATCTTGAATGCACTTGACACTTAAGCCCCCCACATCTCTTGAGATCACAAGTAGTCAGTTTAAATATGGTAATTTCAGATCTTTGATTACAATGATAGGTGACATTAATGGTTGCAGTGGTTATTTAATCCCTCCAATCAAACTGAAATTTATAGTTGAGTGTAGTCAAGAGATATTTTAATTAATTAGAGTGAAAATATTATTGAAAAAATGGAATATTGAATTAATAAAATATGTAAGGAGATATATAAGTCCATAACATATATTTTAAAATTGGATTAATGAAATTCAATTTTATTTCACAAGATGGTTTCACATCCTAAAACAACAATATGAATTAGAACACATCCAAAATAGTTCCCTCTTTAGAGATATCGTTTTTCCACAATTACTACATTTATTCAGGTTCAAATTTGTTTAGCTAATTGCTCGATGACTGGATACTCATCAAACCGATAATTTTTTTAAGGAGGGGCTAGTGTTTTTGTTTTTATTTTATTTTCAATTGATTTAAAAAAGTATCCAAACCAATTAATCGTTCATTTCTTTCGATATTGAAGTTGAGTGAACTTTATTGGTGAGACATATAACTTTGATAATTACAGAGGAATTGGAGATTCTCTAGGAGTCCAATTTTTTAGACCACCATAATTGTTTGTTTAGTTTCCTCTATATTTATAAAATATATATTTTATGGGTTAAAAAACGGAAAAGATAATTGAAACTATCTCATTGACTGGATACACATTCCCTTCAACTACTTCCATGAATTAACATTAGGGAAAGAAAACATAGAAGATAAACAAGATCAATTGAATATAATTTTGAAGGGAAATTTATGATCCTAATTTCAACAATAATAACCGATAGTTAAAGATGATTCATCATTGTGATTGTGATCATAAAACATGAATTACAGCTAACCTTTATTTGTTTCATGTTTTATCAGGAGAAGACCCCAGTATGAATTTTTGTTCATTTAAATAAGTATGTAATGTATTCATACATAGTGGAGTCATCGAGGCTCATATCAACATGAAAAAATTCCCCCTATATATAGAAATATAATTCATGGTGTGGCTCAAAAACCTCTAACATAAAGAGATCACTACCTGGGATGAATTTAAAATAATATTCCTCAAGAATTATTTAACTACATCATGTAGTTTCAAAATTATAAAAGAGATATATGTAATCAAACAATAATGTGGAGAGATCCTCTATGAGTTTTAGGATAAATTAAAGAGTATAATTTTTTTAACCACACCAACCCAATTAACAAAACAATTTCATAGTAATTTATTACAAAGGATTTAGGGATATATATTATATCATTTTGGATTATTATTATAGAAGATAAATTATTAAAAAATACATTGATGAAATCAGAAATATAAGAAAAGGGATCTCCAAAATCTCATAGAAATTCAAAACAAGAACTAAAACACTAGGAGTACATGAGGTGAATGGTTATAACTCTACATTAAAAAAATGTAAGATATGACATACCTTTTGGGAAATATATCTTTGAATAATGTACTAGAAAATTTAAATCAAATAGACCCTCACTTATACCACTTCTTTTAATCCCTTGAATATTACAACAATAGTTGCCCTTAAATTATAGAAAACTATAAATTCATATACTGAAGACAATACCGACAACATCCAAGCTATGATTGAGGAAGTAGAGAGTAGTCTAAAATATAATATGGATCTAGATGCCAAAAAATTTAGAAATCCATATTTAATTATGTATTTCTACTATATTTTTATCGACCACACTTTCAAAGAGTAATCTCTCAAATTTCTACATGGTATCTACTAAGGAAATCTAAATTACCCCCAAGGGAGTACCTAATTTAAAAACATGTGAAATCCAATAGCCAGATCTATAATACCATCATTGAAATTAAAAGACTAATTTTAGTTAAATTTATGACCTAATATATTCAAATCCCCAAAGGTAATGTTAGTTCTATTTCATTATGTGGTAGTAAGGATCATGAACGAGGTGAAGAATAACCATATGGATAGAAAGTTGGAAATGAATAACCCGCTGTACCTCATGAATATGTACATGAAAAATAAGATAATTAATATATGTAAACACCAACTATAAATAAGGATAAAGGTAAATTCCTGATGGGGAAACTACATCGGCCCCAAACACCATTCCCATCTAGAGAAAAACCTCCCAGGAGATCCATTAATGTCACATTACAATAGTAGATCAAAGATATATTCAAGAAAATGAAAATTAATATGCTTTTTTCTAGATTTCGTCCACCAAATAGCTTGGTATGGAAAACTCATCTATGAAATGTGCATTAAGTGGAAAATATTTCATGATAATTGAAATTTAAATTTATGTAAAAATATTTATGCACTTGTGGCTCCACAAATTCCGAAAAAATAACACGAACCATGTAATTTACCTATCCATTTCACTATTTCTATGATTATTTCTTTTAATAAACTATGTGATTTAAGGGAATCAATTAATGTAATTCCTTATTATGTTTATTCCACTATATAAACAAGATAAAATAAACCCACACAATTTGTTGTACAACTTTCTAATCAACTCATTTCTCAACTAGTAATCATTTTAGAAGATGATATAGTGACTATAAATGCTTTTTCGTTCCATATTTATTGTTAAATTTTAATCATGGATGTAGAAAGAGGTAGGACTCATCCCCCCATCATTATAGGAACACCATTTCGAAATAATTTCAAAACTAATATCATAGTTAATGAAGGTTAAATTTGCACGAATTTTATAGATTGGATTGAGAATTTTAGTATTTTTAACTAAAAAAAATAACACCATTATAGACACAAAAGTTTTACCACAAACCATTTTATTTCTTATAATGTTATATATTAGAAACATGATTTTTGATATGATTTAATTAGAATAAGGATATGTAGTATCATGATTTTATAGCTAAATATATTTTTGAAATTAATTTAAACCTTTAATCTATTTTAGAAACTAAACATCTTAAAGTGATTGATGAAAAATATTTAGATGATTTAATCAAAGTTTTTGTGACCACATCTACCTTGCCTATAATGTGTACACGCATTAATAACACCATGTTAAAATCAATACTTGAAAACCCACCAAATATTGAATTTATGTTGTAGCCATACAATATAGGACATAAATTCCTCAATTAAAAAAATGAGTTTTCTATCATGAAGAAGAAAAAGCATATTGGGCTTCCACCAATATAAAATCATAGTTTGAAGATATTGGGTATAAGAGAATGATTAAGATAATGAAGTTGGAGAAAATAAGAAGAGACAAATTTAAGAACTAATTATGATACAAGTATAAGTAAATTAAATCCATGATAGACTCATTTATAAATGAATCATGGAATCTGGTGATAAATTTTTTTCATACTCTTCCGAAATGAAACTTATTCCTAGTATAAAATCATTCCATGTATATCGTACGTTATATGGTGAGTAACATTTTTCTATTTTGGTACAAATCAGATCAATATAGAAAATCTAGAGCACCCGTTCAAGGGAAATAGGATATAGAAAAATCATTTTAATATGTTCTTCAGAGGAGATCTAATGGAGGAGTAAAAAAATCCTACTTACTACCATCCGACAAATAGAACCATGGTTGTTTCAATCCTATATATATTTTTAGGTGTTTATTTTTTTCTCTTAAATTTTCCAAAATATTTTCATGCTACAATTAAATTAAATTGTATATGAGATAATTGTGGGGAAGAGGAAAAATTAGTTTAGGGAGTAAACACACCTTTTATATTTTTCAATTACTATATGTGTTAATATTTTAATACAAAGACTCAATTTATTTTATTAATATATCAATAGTTTCAAGATGTTATTATTTATTTATTTTTAAATTGTTTATAAATAAATCAAAAAATATTGAACTTGTTTTCTCCCATGCGAATTTAAAAATAAAGATAGTTTTTAGGATTCATTAGGTCATGTAATTTTGAAAAATAGATAATTACTAAGTGATTTTAGACAATATTCATTGAAATCTAGTCCTAGAATTGGAAAAACAGTTTGTGTTATAAGATCTTAAAGGAATAAAAATTATTATACGAGTTAACTAATTTTTGAAATTAATTAGAGGCCACTTGTCCTCTATGAGAAATCTCATTTTGGGATTCAACTGAATATAAATTAATATAATTCATTTGATAATGTAGTAAAAATAAAAATTTGGATCCCTCTATGAATCATTGAGAGATTATACCTTAAGTGTGTGATTAATCCATTTATAAAAATCCAATAAGTTCTATTCCATAGTGATTCCCTCATATATGGATAGAAAAAAATATAAAATAATAATAATATCATGCATAATTGTAAAAAATGAATTCATTTAGGTGGGGGAAGAATTTTAGACAAATAAATATGGGTTTAATTTACACATAAAAAATTAAATTGAGTTATATCAATAAAGTGTAAATTCAACAATTAATTTAAGAAAAGTATGGAGAGAGTTAAATAGAAGCTCTTCTTGTAAAAAAATTGAGTCCAATAACATATATGTTTTTCCACTCATAACCATGAAACTGTTATTAGAATTTTTTAATGTAGTATATTAAAACCATAAAAGAGGAAATATAATTCAAACAATGGAGGATCCTATTATTTTATTCATTTAATTGGAATTTTATTTCTAGTAAGAAAAATAATCTTATTAAATAAAAAAATTCATTGTATTTTCGTAATGTTTAATAGTTCTTAGTTTGGAGAGTACTGATGTGAGGACAGATCCTCAAAAAATTTGAACTAATTTTCATAGTTATTAACCCACTACTTTAATGAAATCAAGTAATTAATTCACTTTTGGATACATTTTTAATTCATAAAATTATTGAAAATTATATTTTTTGATTTTTGGTGGATTATTCAATTTTGGAATTTGATAAATAATTCATGTTTTAATTTTGGTTTTTGAAATTTCATTATTTTATGGCCTTTAATCCGACACTTCATTTTTTATAATTGTTTTGGACTATATCACATTTTAATTTTGTTTTAATTAATTTTTTTGATGAATAAAAATTGTGTTTATTTTAAAATTTATTTTTTAAAATAGTGAAATCTTGATATGGAATTTTAGAATGTGTTTTTAAAATGACAAATTGAAAATTAATTGTGATTTGGAAGGGCTAATTTAAATGGGTTAAAAATAAACTTAGATCTTAACTTTTAATTAATTGATAAAGTGAATTGGAAATAATTTTGAACTTTTTATTCATTTTGAAATTAATTATAATTTTTTTTTGCTCTTATAAAGGATTATGTGAATTATTCATGGAAGAAAGAATTGGTTTTGTTTATGACTATGTGAGGGGTTTGCATCCATTCTCATCTATAATATGACCTGAAGTGACCATGAGAATATTATGCTTCCATGAGAAAACTAAAAATCTATTCCCCTATATACATTCATGTATCTACAACTATGAGAAAAAATATATGTGACCATGCCTATCTGATTATACAATTATTCTTCTTCCATGCTAAAAAATGACAAAGGAACCTTACTACTATGGGACTTCAACCGTGGTTACACCTTCGACCACACCTTCGTTTTCCCTATGACCGTAAATCCACCATATTTCATTAATGGATTTCCCAACATCACATTCCACGAATAAAACCCTAGAATAAAAACTCGAGTACCCATTTTTCCTCACATATTCTTCTACCCCACAAAAAATGCAGGTTCAGGGCATAGCAGAAGCATGGGAGGGATGATGGACACCTTTAGTTTTTACCATATTCAATGAAAAATCCTAGATCTATGAAATGATTATTTATTCCATTCATAGAATTGAATCAAATAAATATGAAAAAGGAATAGAATCCCAGAACCAAGAGTGAGGATCAATGTATATTGTTTATAATTAATTTAATTTAATAGAATTACATCCATGGTTTAATCTTTATTTGTTGATGCATCTGACTATAGATCATTAGTGAACCTTCATTATGTTGTAAAGATCAAGGTTGTATCTCTTATAGTGGTGATCCACACATGTTCCATGAATCTCTAGATGTTACCAAAGGAGTCTCTAGGTTCTAGAAAGAATGATCCTTTCACATGCATTGTATGCCTTTGATTGCCTTAAGAACCACTTCGAAAGAACTCTCCTTGATCCAATGGATGAGGATTAATCTCAATATCAAGGCAGTTCGTGGAGAGGTTAGAACTCACTAGGCTCAATATTATTTCTCTAAATTGTGTTCACAATACCATTGGTGTCTCTTAGCATACCCTTATATAATAAGAGAATAATATAACCAAGCATTTTTTTACTTAGGTAATAATAAAATATTCTACACATGTTCCCTTAATTATTTCATTAATTCGAGGGAAACCCCAATGTCAAATAATAAATAAACATTATTATTTAAAGACATGAACTTAACATGAGAGTTACAATTAATTATTATTTAATCAAATAATATTCAAAATTATTATTTCTCGTTGGACGATTATTCACAGTCCGCCAATCCTCCTCAATATTTATTAATTATTCCACCCAAAATATATTATATCAAATAACTAGTGAAAAAATAAATATGAATATTAATACATGAAAAATTAATAAACCATGACTAGGAATAATATTTATCCAACTTTTGGAATAAAAAATTATATAACTTTGATATTGGATACACTTATTGTGTGTCCTTCTTGGCTTCTTTCTCAGTGGTATTAGGTAGAGCAGCATAAAGTCTGAGGTTAGCGTCTTGCAACTTGCCAAGAGACCTATAGAAAAATAAGTCAATTCCATGAAGAAATGTCACCTTAGAAGAATTTTTACCATGTAACATAATCTATTTCTCACAATATCTCTAATTTTGTTGGTTTCATGATTGTTCCATCAACCTATATGCTCGATATATCGTTATTTTAAATTTAATAAATAGAACTTCCCTACAGAACAACATGTCCATTGACTTATTTAGTCTATATAATTTCCATATAAGGGCCAATGATATTAACTCTCATTAGTGAATCTAAAGTATAAGTCCCCCATTACATTAATCATTAATACAATATTACTCCTGACACACCAAAAATATATTACCTCTCCACAGACATCTATCTGATAGTTTTCATCAGTACATCAATGTACATGACTCATAATATCCATTTAGAATAATCTTAATGTTTAAGAAAAAATACACACATATACAGATAGGAACATCCAATGACACTTATAAATGTGTATTTCCTACTGTTGGGTCTCATTCTTAAAATATCCATAGGGATATCAAGAAGAATGTACACTATGAGAAGGTTTCTCAAAGCGCTATGAGTCTCCACCATTTATATCATATATCATATGTGTCCATCAAATGATATCATCCATTCATAGAATATATATCTAAGAATAGTTTCATAGTGATTCCCAGTTTTCATCATAGTAGGGAATTGCTACGACCTTTTTGTGGGACATCTACTATTGGGACATTATAACATATAATGTTATACATAAGAACAAGCATGATGTGATAAATAGTTTAAAGATATTTGAGAACTATGAATATATGCTATCCTAATGAATATATATGTTGGTTATAGTCCACCAACTCTAACAGACTCCCACGTGCACTAGATCTAACTTCTAACAAAGGTAAATATTCTATATCTCACAAGATACTGATGCTTCTTTTGAGATATGTCTTTAGTCAATGGGTCAACAATGTTCTCTTTGATGGATACTATTATCACTATTACATTACCCCTACGATTAAAATACCTCAAGAGGTGATACATTCGGAGTATGTTATTTATATATTGATCTGAACAAGGCTCTTTAAATGAGCCACCATTGTAATATTATCATAATACAATGTGATAGGGTCTTTAATGCTAGGAACCACATCAATAACCTAGAAAAAGTTATGAATGACAACGGATTCCTCACCTACAATAGAGGATTCTATATACTCAAAATCCATTGTTGAATTAGTGAAAACTGGATGCATTGAACTCTTCTATCTCCCATATCCTTTGTTGAGATAGAAAATATATCCTCATTGCGACATCAGATCATTTGGATCTATCTAAACACCGCATCAGTATACCCTCTGATGAAAATATCCTCATATCCTATATACACCATGAACATATCCTTAGTTCTTCTCAGATACTTAAGGATATCCTTAATAGCAGTCTAATGTTGTTCTCCTAGATCCACTAGATATCTACCTACCATGCTTAGTGCATAGGCAACATCAAGGCTAGTACATAACATGTCCAACCTGATTGATCCTATCACTAAAGCATATGAGATAATATTCATTATCTCTTTCTTTGGTTATGTCTAAGGACACATTTTCATAGCAATACGTAGGTCATGTGACAATAGAACCAATCCACTATTAGATTGTTCCATAGTAAATAACTTCTTTTATCTTGTCAATATATATACTCTGACTTAGTCCAAACAGTCTTTGGATCTATCACGAATGTTCTTGATCCCAATAACATAGGATGCTTCACCTAAGTCTTTCATGGAGAATCATTTGTTCAATGAGTCATTAACTGACTATAAGATTGGTATATCATTTCCAATAAGTAATATGTCGTCAACATATACTACTAGGATAACTACCACATTTTCACATAACCATTTTTAATAATATGGATCACATTCATTTTTAATGAAACCAAATTCCATTATGGCTTCACCTAATTGAATGTTCCAAGACCAACATGATTTCCTACATCCATAAATGGATCTCTATTACTTTAAAATCCTTTTGGTATCACCTGGTGTCCAAAACCCTTATGGATGTGTCATATAGACATCTTCTAAAAGGTTCCCATTAAAGAATGTAGTTTTGAAATCCATATGCCAAATATCATATATATGGTAAGATTTTATTGAAAGTATGATTATGAAGGATTTAAACATTGTATTTGGTGAAAAGGTTTCATCTTAGTAACTTCCTTGAACTTACTTAAACCCATTAGACACTAGCCTTTCTTTATTGTTACTTAATTTACCTTCCATGTCAAGTTGCCTTTTGAACACCCATTTACATCCAATGTGATTTACATTAATCGGTGCATCAACCAGAAACTAAATTGGGTTTTGATACATAAAAAACATCTCATAATTAATAAATTATTTCCATCTAGTAGCTTCTGATCTATCTTTTTCCTCCTTGTAGTAGAGAGGTTTATCATTGTCCAACAATAATGAGTCACCATCCATGGTGACAAAAAACTATATCTCTCTATTTACATTACTCCTCATAAAATCATATGGAGTACTTCTGTTTTAGGAACCACATCTTAAATGGGGGCCTATGGAACATGTTCCTATACCAACATCTATATATCTTGAGTATCAAATTCATCATAGTCAATATTTCTCCCAATATCCTTTTTAGGATTTTTTACTCTCAAGAATGACAGCTTGTTAAGAAATAATCACATTCATATTTGAGTAGTTGAATAGGAATTTCCCCTTTGTTTCCATGGGATACCCTATAATGACACACTTCATTGCCTGATGTGATAGTTCGTTTCCTGACAAAGCACTAACAAACACCTTGCATCCCAATACACATGTATGCGATTAAAAGGGTTTCATTCCACTTTATTTCTCAAAGGCAATTCCATTTTACACTTTATATGGTACTCAATTTAATTTGTATGCCATAGTTTTAAATGCATATCCCCCAATGGATAACGGATGATCATCATGACTCATCATCGACCTTACAATGTCCAACAAGGAACACTTCCTTCTTTCACTAACACCAATCCACTACGGTGTATAAGATTGAGTGAGTTGAGATAGAATCAAAAACTCTAGTAAAAATTTGATGAACTCTTGGTTAAGATATTCCCCACCTTGATCTGATCGAATATTCGTTATCTTTTTACCAATATGATTTCTTTTTCATTCATTATCTCCTTGAATTTCTAAAAGGACTCAGACTTATACCTCATGAAGTAAATATATCCATATCTACTCATGTCTCTAGTAAAAATTATGAAGTAATAATATAAACCACTATCCTATATGGAAATGGTCCACACACATTAGGCTGTATCAATCCTAGAAGCTCTATGGGCCTTTCACCCTATCCCAAAATGGCGGTTTTGCACATTTTCCCTTGTAATCAAGAGTGATATCTATAAATTGCTTTTGTCTCAGAAGATTTTAAATAGTCATCATGATAGGTATTTTTCAAAAACTTATCATTTTAGATGTCCATGATGGCGATTCCATAGCTAGGTGTTATATGAGTCATGTGAACAAGATTTATTATATATTTCCAACAATTGGTATTTGGAATTTTATACATACAGAACGTTATTTAAATTTCACATACAATAACATATGTAGTCCTTATAAAGGGGAAAAAACTTATTTATGAACATGAAAATAATACCTTATATATCTAAAATTATAGAAATATCATGTTTTTGGTAATATTAATTAAATAATAACAATCATGTAAAACATAAATCATTTCTGTTGGTAATGAAAGGTGGTATTAACCAATGGAAAGAGAAACTAGCCTCACACCATTGGAAGATCGAAGATCTACCTCTCATTTGGAAATGTTACAAAATATAATTGGTTTTTACATTTGGATACAGATGTGAGAACCACAAGCTATATCTAATTCACAATTTTTAGAAATGGAAAGATTACAGTCGATAACGAATGCACTGTTGGCTTTATATTTCTTCTATGTGTAGTTCCTTTTCCATTGGCAGGAATTGCCACTTGAAAAGAATGCCAACTCTTTTTTCCTTTCCCTACATTTGGATCTTATTCTTATTAGTTAGACTAAACTTTGGAGATTTAGAATATTTATAGATCATATCCCCTTTTTTCCTCTATCTTCTTATTAACCATTAGGATAACATATTTTTCATTCCCCATGTCTTTAACCACATGGAGAATCAGTGTCTTATGTACTGATAGAATATTCTCATTTTTTATCATATTATACTTCACCATAAAACTAGAGAAGGACTTGTGTATTGTTGAAATTATGAGATCTATACACAAATCATCTGGGACTTTAGTCACTAAGATATCCATATCTCAATGTAGCTGATAAGCTTGACTACATGAGGCCTAGCAAGTGCAGAATCTCTAAGAATAGTCGTGAACAAAGTGTTGGAGAACTAATACCTCTATTTTCCCACCTTCTCTTGATAGATATCCCAATGGTGAGGTATCATGCCATAAGTATACATTTCCACATGTTTCATCAAGATCTCATTTTACATGGGTGATAGCATGAAGTACTGATCATATGTAGCATCATTCATATGATTCTCAAAAAAAGAGATCTCTTCATCACTCACCTCATTTCAAGGCACAATTGTTAAAAGCACTTCCAACATGCACACTTTCATTTCATGGAAAAGGATGACATATAGGCACCGTAACCACTCTTGGAAATTCACATCAATGAGAAGGTTTTCCTTTTTCATTTTGGATCATAGTGATTTTTTTGAGGTCATTTTTAATGTTTTTCAATAAATATAATAAGTAGAGACTTAGTACTTTCTCCAATAATTTTTATATAAATAAATAAAATGATATTTATTATTCTCCTACTATTTTATTGAAACCATATATCCATTCACAATTTTATTCAGAATATAATGATCCTTGGACATTCAAGTGGGAAGGATCCATATTTCATTATCATTACCCCATCTTTGGTTGGCCATGAAATTAAAATAGTTTTATGTAGACATTCCAAATTCCAATTGTGATTACTCATAGTTCCATGATTATTTGAGTGGAATCCTTTTTCCTCAGATCATTAATTTATATTTCCTCAACCTTTTCCTCTCAGTTACACAACGTCTTGCATTGGTAGTCAACCCTCGATGTGATCCAAGTTAATTCAACCAAAAACATCAAATTATAATTCCCAAATAATTGAACACACCAACACTTTGGCTGGTCATGAACATTGAAATATTGTTCGATTCTAAACAATGTAATGTAATGATATACCAACATGATATCTTATTCCGGTATTTTATCCATTATACATAAATTCCCATTTGTTATCTTTATCATAAATTTGTTAATATTAAGTGGGATTACATAAGTGATTTACCATGTCTTTAGATAATATTTATGTATAATAAAATTTATTTTAGTTCCATATTGTATTCCTATTAATTCCTTAATTATGTGATTGGGAGAAAATATCAATAATTAATAATCATGATACTGATAAAAATAAAATAATGGGAAAGATCATGGGATTGATTTAATTGTTAGTTTATCTAGTTACTGAACCTAAATTTTGACCTAGGGGAGAAACCCGTTGGACCATTTATGGTTAATGTTTATTGATTTTCACATTTCTACCATTATATCTCCATTTATTAGGTTTTCTTCGATTCCTATGATGAACCGCCTCCAATATCATTGGAGATCTATCACATACACATGATTTTACTCATACACATGTGATGATTAAAAGGGTGTTTACATAAAAGAAACCATGGGAACACATTCCCTATGTTTTAATGAGGAGGTAAGGCACCTAGGCCAAAATTTTAATTTAATAAAAAAATTAAAAGGAAAAAATCACATACAAAGGTCAGGTTTACCTCATGATCATCCACATGCATGAAACGAATTACACATTTAACAAAATTATCATTTTATTCATTAATAGTTAATATCTAAGATAAATCACAATCCAATTTATTAATTATTATATTTAACAAATCAATCATTTTATCTTAAGGATTTTTCAAAATTTCCTTGAGATCCACATCCATTAAAATTTTAAACAAATAAAAATTCATTTAAAAATAACCTTGTACATAAATGTAACTTGTATATAACTCGGTGAATAATCATCCAAATCTACTCAAAAAGTATTACACTTTTATACACTTTATTCATTGTGACATATATCTTGAATGACATATCATGTACTTTCAGGACGTGTACTTCATGGATGATTAACCAAATTACATGAGTTTTTGGTAACATGTCATGCTTTAATACACATAGAAATACAAATGATATGAAAATTATATAAGATATGTAGATCTGAACACTATTCATAGATTAATGTTTTAATTCTACGTAATTTGATAATAGAACATGATGTGGAGATCAGATCTACATTGCGTATATTAACTTCACTATCTATCCAATGTACATGCCTAGGGACATGGTGTGTGAGGTGAACATTAGAATTCTTAGAGTACACATCGTCTCCAGTGGTCCAAATTCCATGTTCACACCAAATTACATATTCACCAGTCAGCTAATTCCTAATACACGATCTAACCCTCACCCGAAAGGGACTACATGCCTTGTCTTGTGGTCTACATGGCATGTAGTTTAGAAGACTGTGTGCCATTATTGCACAGTTAACACACAATTTAAGAATTAAGTACACCACATGTCTTTAATTCACATAGATTGAGTAACTTCTGAACAACTCTTGATTCATTGAACACAACTGCATGGCGTGTAATTTTGATTACATGGAATGTACTACTGTGTTACCTAGATTGAATCCTTTCCACCTCTAAATAAGATACTAGACATATTTGTAATCCAAAAATTAATAATTTCTGTTAGATGTGAGAGGAATGATAGAGGAAGAAACAAATATTTTCATTTATATTAAAAAGAACTATTAAACATGAATTGAAAAATAAATTATAAATGTGAAAATCTCCAATGATTATTAAATAATTTTAAAAAATAATATGCCCTATCTGATACCACTTTTATGTTTAGGTGTAGTAAAAGCGTGGGAGGAACGGTTCCTAACATTAAAATTTTTCCATATTCAATGAATAATTTGGGATCTATCCTAAGATGAACACCATGATCCATAGAATTGAATAAAATAAATAAGGAAATATAATTTAAACATGGATCCAAGATAAATGATCATCATATATTGTTTATAAATAATTTAATTATTTATAATTACCACTATGGTTTTTTCCTTCTTTTTTGATGTGTTTCACCATAGATATGAAGTACTACTTTATTGTGTTATAGAGATCATGGGTAGATCTCCTATAGTAGTGATCCACATGATCTCCCTAAATACATGGAAAATGCTGAAGGATTATCCAATTTCTATCATGGATGATCATTGCACTTGTTTCATCTTCCTTTGATCGCAATGAGATCCACTTCCAAAGTGTTCTCCTTGATCTAGTGGAGAAGGATCAATCTCATTGTTGAGAGCGTTCTTAAAGAGGGAAGAACACTCTATGCTTGAGAGGTTTTTTCCAATTGTTTTTCAAAACACAATTAGAGTCTCTTATATTTCCCTAGACTAATGAGAGAATAATATAAGTTGACTTTTATTTCATTGGGGTAATAATAAAGTAATCAACACAAGTGCCTTTAATTATTTCGTTAATAGTAGTGAAAACTCCATGTAAAATATAACAACATCCTTATTATTTATGGACATGTGATTAACTTGAGATTTATATTTAAATATTAATTAATCAAATAATATTTAATAGTATTATTTCTCATTGTAAAATTAATATCATTCCACCAATCGTCCTCGATATTTAATAATTATTCTTCCTACAATATATTCTCAAAAAAACAAGTGATATAATAAATGTGATCAGGAATACATTAATAATTAATAAACCACAATAGGGAATAATATTTATTCATCTTTTTAAATTATAAATTATTTAATTGAGATCTGGGATACACTTAGTCTATGACCCTATAGGCCTCTTTCTTAGTAGAATTTAGCGGAACAACATAAAGTCCAAATTAAACGTCTAGAAACTCACCAAGGCACCGATAGATAAAGAAGATAATTTTATAATGACATGTCACCTCCTAGGAATGTTTACCCTATAATATTTTCCCTTTATCAAAATATATCTAATTTAGCAGGTTGCATTCCAGTGCCATCATCCTATATGTTCAATATCGCTTTATTTGACTTTTCGAAAATAGAACATGCCTATTGAACACCATGGGAATGGATGTATTTAGGCTATATCATTTTTATAAAAAGGTTTGAGACATTAACTTACATTAGATAAAATAAGGAATAAATCCTTTCTCAGATTATTCATTAATGCAATTTTACTCATGGCACACCAAACATATCCTACCTTACAATGAAAATTTGTTTTCATTGTTTTCTTCAACAAATCAAAGTACACAACTCATAATATTAACTAATAAAAATATTATATTCTAAGGACCAATACACATATTCACAGATAAGAACATTTAATGACACTTATAAATTTGGATTTCCTATTATTGGGCCTTGTTCTCATAATATCATAAAGAATATTTCTAAAGGAACACACCAAGAGATGATGCCTAAAATTTCTATGAGTCTCCACCCCTGACAGTCTGTATCATTTTTGTCCCTCAAATAATATCATCTACCCATAGAACATATATCTAAGAATAATTTTATATCACTTTCTGGTTCTCATTATACCAAAGAATTGTTATAATATTTCAGTGTGACAGCTACTATTGGGATATTATCCCATGAAATTTACCATAGAAGTACAATTATGATTTTATAAGTTGTTTATTGATTTTCAAATAACCATGAATATAAGTTATCATTAAGTATATACAATTTTTTTCCAGGGAACCAACTCTAACACGAATCACATACAACCACACAAAGCTATTTTACACATAAAATTGATAATCCAACCACACATCATAAATTGTTCTTCAACTCATCTCTCACTCATATAAGATTCACTATAATTAATCCATATGAGCCTCCTCTCATATTCATATGAACTGAAAATTGTGTTCATGGTCAAATAAACCAGCTGTGCCTCATCTCCCAGATTCAACCCTCACAAGATCACCTTCTAAAACCATGACCCACTTCATGAGACCAGACCTAGCCAAAATTATCAGCCAGTATCTCTATGAGAAAACTCAATCTCACCATAAAATGATTTTTCATTTACCCATGGATGGATAAATGTACTAGACTCTCTATCTCAAATTGAATGATAATCATTGATCAGATCATTAATAGAAGTTGACAAATCAACTGAATTCCATAGTTATTGTTCTTGTTTTTCTAATTTGGAGGTTCATAATTACCTTGGTTCTTCCCCCAATATAAAGGTTTAATTACATTATAAGGTTTCATGCAATAGTTTTGAATTAATTATTACATTAAACAAAGTTCTTCAGCTGGCGTCAACCGCATCTCTGCATGAAAAATCTATCCAATCCAAGTTCTACATTGAATCATATGATTAACTAGGAAAGATTCTATATATGGAAAGAAAAAACCTACTCTAAATAATAGATAGAATAAGTCCTTGTCTCTACTACTCAACCACTGATGGTTGAGTATAACAACACTCTACATTACATCCAACCCTTGTTCACCCATGATCATAACCGAAGCTGCAAAAACCCACAAGTTCACAAACTCTTTCTATGACCGAACAAATATGTCAACCAATTAACCTAGAAGACCAGGGATTCTCAATTGAAGTGTTAAATAAAACATGTGTCTTATTTACTCTTTCCTAATATTAAATCCCACGCCACTAGTGCCATAAAAATTTGTTTTCAAAAAAATACAACGACACTTGCACATAAGTACTGGTGCACGCCCAAATTCAATGATAGAACAAGGATTTTTGACATACCTAATAGAAGCGTACAAATTGAATTACCCAATGTGTTCACATTTAATCCAAAGTTTAGTTATTTTAGGTACCTTATCTACACAATAACATTTTTGAACAATAAACTTCATCACATGAATCTCCCCATATGAGCTCATCAAACTATCACCAAATTTCCACTATGATCATGACACACCAAAGAATTTAACACTATGCTATTTACATATTGGTGAAAAAAAATTCATTTGAGTGAATTTTTATGTTAGATGATTGATGTTCAAATAATTTCATCCCTCAATTTTTTCATGTGGTTAAAATCTGATGGAAGGAAATTAATCTTAGTATTTCAAGAAAATATTTTAATTGCTAGTTTTAATAGGGAATAAACTTTTTCTACTAACATTGAGAATTTGAAATCATTCCTAAGAACAATTAGGAATCCCTTATAAATGATAAACTATTCTCTAGATAAGGGTAATTATTCGATGATCACTAAATCAAGAAGTTACTGTTGTTCCTATTTTTCATTAATTTTTTATTTAATTATAACTTTTGGGATGGTACATTAAACCATTTGTGATTGAGTTATGGATACTCTATTTATTCAATTGTTATGTAATTCCAAATAGTAATATTTTATTATCTTCTATTAATAAATCAATATTAATTAAAAATATTTAGACATTATAGAATTTCATTATTTTTTTACATTTTCAATTCGTCTCACCTTATTCTCTAGATCACACACACATGTTACTTAGATCCTCACCATTTCATGAAATCATTAGCAGTCAATTATCTTAAGTGTAATTTGAGATACTATATTACTAATATAGAGGATATTGGGGATTGTAGTAGTTATTGAATCACTCTGAGAAAATAAATTTCTAGATAAGGGCTTTCAAGTTAGATTTCACTTGATTTGAGATAAACTCAATGGATAAAAAAATTATACTAAGTATTTAACATGAAATGTAATTAGATATCTAGGAATAGAATTTTTTTTTTCAAAAATTGTATTTAAAAAAGTGTAGTTAAATATCACAAACATTTATTACACACCGAACCAAACAAAAAATCAGAAAACATCAATAAACCATTAATTTTCATAGATAACATGTGCCCACTTTTCCTATATTCATTCCGGATCAACATTTAATTTTCTGAGCTCCCACACAAAGATGACCATAAAAATTAGAACCATTACCCGGGGCTAGTTTTTTTGTTTTACCTTGAAAATTTATTTCAGTAAATAAACTGACCCAATTCATCTCACCTCATTAGTTTTTATCTATACATTCAGTGAACTTTTATGGTGAGGATTAGAACATTGATAATCACATTGAAAGTGGAAATGATGTTTGTCATTGTTCTATCAACTGACTTCCCTTCCCCTTCTACTTCTTTAACCAAAGTCAATTTATATAATTAAAACATGGAATATAATCATGATAAATTTAATATGACTTTAATAAAATTATGTGAACATAATTTCAACAACAATAATCATTAGTCACAAATTAATGATCAAAAGGATTATGAGCATAAAACTAAAATGTCATGTCACCATTCAATGTTTTATTTGTTTTTTGGGGAATATCCCAATAATAATAGAAAATAATTTGGAAAATGTTAATATAGGTTCATATATATATTATTCACCAAGTATAAAATTATATGAAAGGAATTTCCATTCTCTCTTATAGAGTATTCCATGAAATATCTCAAAAACCACTAACCTTGAGAGATCATTACATAAGGATGAGTTGTGCAAAGACTTCATGTAGAATTATTTCTATGATTTTAATAGTTTCTAGATAATGAAATTGATATATGAAATGAAACAAGCACTTGGGAAGACCCTTTATTAATTTTGGGAGACATTTACGTTATTACAAAACTCCTACCCAAACGAACCCTTGGGAAAAAAATCTTTTTATTGTATTATTTTCCCTTGGGTTGATGGACAGAGATATAAATTTTTTTGTTAGATCCTCTAAATGAATTAAACTCAAAAAATCACCTGCTGAATTCAGAGTGATGATCATAAGTATCTCCCGAAATTCTCTACAATGTGGAATAAGAACCCCAACAAGGGGATCACATTAGGTGAATGGTTGTTACACTAAATTATTTGAAAAAATATAAAAAATAACCTCTCTTGTGAGAAATCTATATTTGAATATGATATATGAAACATCACCTATCATACCCCCTAGGTTCTTCTAACTCTATAAATCCATGGAAAACTATTATAATGGATTTCCTTATGTTCAATAAAATAATGATTCCACATACCAAATAAAATTATTATAAAAAAAATGAAAATATCACGAAACCATAGAGTAGTCAAACATTAAATATAAATATTCCAATAAATAAATTTAGAGGCCACCCTTACAACATGATTTAAAACCATCATTACCACAACGATTATTTAAAATAAATAAAAATAAACCTTCTACAGATTAACAATTAAGGCATTCTAAAGATCCAAAAATGAATGTACTGATAAAAGAACATGTGAAATCCAACAGCCAGATATCAAATTCTATAAAGAAATTAAAAAACCAAATCATTAGAAATAATCATTCATAATCCCTTATTAACCTCAATGATAATATCTTTTCACTTTAATTTATGAGTGTTAAGTTATGTGAATTAGTGAATAATCACCATCTTGATTGGAAGATGCAATTAAATATACCATTGTACATAGTGAATTTGTCTATGAAAAATAACTTAAATCACATATGGAAAGACATAATGAAATTGGTAGAAATGGAACAACAAGATAGAGGACCCACATCATCCACAACCACCCTTACCATATAGAAAAAATCCTTCGAAGAGACTCTATAAAGATACATTACAATAAGTGATCCTATATATATTCCAGAGTGTGAATATTAATATTCCTTTTCTCAACTCCCTCCACTAAATCCCATTGTATGAGAAATTAAACAAATATATATGCATAAAGATAATAATATTTTAAGTTAGTGAAAATGTAAGTATATTTAAAAATATTTCTACATTTGTGAGCCCAAAACTACCCAATAAATTTCAAGATACATGTACTTTATATATCTTGTGCACTATTGGAGGGATTAATTTTCCAATGAACATTGTGATTTATGAGCATAAATTAATGTAATTCCTTATTTATTATATATATATATTTCTATATATAGGATAATCTAAAACCCACATAGTTGTTGTGAAATTTTCGAACCAAGATATTTCTTACACAATAGGAGGTTTAGATGTTTTTATAGTTAGTGTATTTTTTTTACCCACAAATTTTGAAAATCTAAAGAGGGAGAATGAAAAAGGTAAGACTTATTCTCCAATCATTTTATTTATTTCATTTCTAAATACTGCCAAAAAAATTATCAATTTTAATGGTGAAAAAAATTCTATAAATTTTATAGAAAAAATGAAAATTTTGATATTCTCGACTCAATGAAACATCTCCATGTGGAATAGTCTATTTTTACAAGGAACCATTTTGAGTTTTCATACAATTATAAAGAAGAAACTGGAATGTTGGATAGTTTAATTAGACTAAAAATGATATGGAATATCATTATTTTATAGTTATTTTTATAAAAGTATGTTAAATAGGGAATACTATTTATTCACTGAACAACTTTAAGAGATCGATGAGAAATATTAATGTTCTAGGGGCAGTGGACGCATGTGATGGGTAATGACCAAATTTTCTTTTTCATTATGAGTGATGATCGATCTAAGATTGACATGATGTTGAATGTAATAATGAATAGAGTTGAATCAAATAAAATAGATGGATAGAACATCAAAACCATGTGTAGGACCATCACATATTATTAAAAATTAATTTAATCAATTCAAGAATTATATTATGTGAATTCATTCTTCATTGACGGATCTAAAAATAGATCTATGTTTTATGGTTTTTTTGTTAGAATCAAGATCATATTCACTATAATGGTGATCTACATGGGTTCCACAAATATATGGACATCGTCGTACGAATCTCTAGGTGCTCGTATGGTAGATCCTATAGCTTCTGCTATTCACCTTTGATCGCCTTAGGAATCTATTCCAAAGAATTATTCTTGATCTCCCTAGAATTGATAGTGGGTGGTGGAGAAAGATTTATCTCCATTGTAATGATTTTTACTATACTGATAGATCTCCATGTCTTTAGAGGATTCTATCTGACTACCATTATAAGCAACACAAAATTAGTTGGCTCTCCTGAAAAAATAATATAAATTGGTTCAAATACTGAAAGGTTTTAGAAATATACATTTTCACAAGTTCTCCATTATATTTTTTAATCCCGTGTGAAACCCCATTTCTAAAATAATAATAATAAAATTATTTCCTCACCATGTTCTTAACTTGGGAATTAAATTAAATTTTTTTAATAATATAATATTCATTATATATTATTTCATACCAGACCTAAAAACTCTGTCCTCCATTCCTACACTATATTTATTGAGCATGAAAAATGTTTATGAATTTAATAAATAAATATCCATACATTATTATGCAATAAGTAAATAAATATAATATTCAATAAATATCAAAAAAAATATTAAATATTACGCTCACAATATATTCAAGAGAATCACTAGTGAAAAAATATATGTGAACAATCAAACATGAAAAATTATGAAACCACCTAAAATAAAAAATTCTGTTTAAATTATTAAATAATAAATAATAATATATTATTAAACTCGTATTCTTGATACACTTAGTTTGGGACCCTTTATACCTCTTTCTCAGTGGCATTAGGTAAATTAGGTTAAAGTCAATGGATAGAATCTTGCAACAATCCAGGGAACCAATAGAGAAATAATTTAATCTCACAAAAGAATAATACCTCATATGGATGATTACTATGTAATATAATAATTTAATCTGATATCTCTAATTAATAAGGTTTCATGCAGGTGCCATCAACTTATGTGCTCGATGTCTCTTTATTTTACATTATAGAAATTGAACATGCCTATTGAACACCATGGGGTCATATTTATTTAGGCTATATAATTTCCATAAAAATACCTGAGATATTAACTTCTATTATAGAATAAAGGGAACATTTAAACTCTAACATTATTGATTAATGTAATATTACTCATGATGAACCCAATGTATCCTACCTCACCGCAAACATATGTCATCATGGTTTTTATGAATACATCATTGTACATGACTTATAATATTTTTTATTAATAATATTAATGTTTAAGGATCAATACTTGTGTTTTTAGTTAGGGTAATCCAATAAAACTTATAAATGTTGATTTCCTATGGGTGGGTATTGTTCTCATAATATCCTATATTGGATATCACTAATGGAGTACACCAAGAGAATGTGAGTAAAAGTCCATTGAGTATCCACCCCTGATTGTCTATTTCATTTTTACCTAAAATGATATTATATGACTATAGAAAATATATTTAATAATACTGTCATAGCACATTTGAGGTCTCCTAATATCAAGGAACTATTATGACATTTTTCTGCAATAGCTACCCATTGGACATTATCACTTACTATGATACTTAGAATAACAATCATAATGTGACATGGAGTTTATTAATATTAAAATATATAAATCATGTTATCATAAAGAACACATACGTTTGTTCTAGGGAAAAAACTCCAATATACTCCTACCTGCACAATATCCAACTTCTAACAACCTTTAATCCACTTGTTCTTACATGATACTTATTCTTCAAGTTGAGATAAGCCTTTAGTAAAGTGCTCCCGCACATTATCTTCCATTGGTAATCTTCTAAAAATAACTTCACCCCTATGAAAAAATCCCTCAAGAGGTGAATATTTTTATGTATATGATTTTTTTTTGGTGTGCCCTTATCCATTTTTCAAAATCCACCAATGTAGTATTATCATAATAAAATCTACTTGGGTCATTACTATTAGGTACTACATAAAATTCATGGAAAAATGTCATAAAATAATTTCCTAATTGGATGCTTTATAATCTATTATTTACTCAGTCTCTACAATATAATCCGCAAAAATTTGATGCTTTGAACTCTTCTAGCTCACAGATTCTCCATTGAGATAGAAAACATATCCAAAATACATCTTCAGATAATAATGATCTATTTCAAACATAGAATCTATAGTTCTTATAAGATAATTTAGGATAGGTTCAATAGAAGACCAATGTTGTTCTCATGGGTCCTCTTGATATCTACCTACCATGATCAATGCATTGGAATCATCATGTATAATACACTATATGGAATACATGATTTATCAAATCGATGAATCATACATAATATTACTCATTCTATCATTATCTATTTATTTCTTAGCACTCATTTTGTCTTTCACATTCTCTTTCCAATTCTCTCTTTCTTATAATGATATAAACCATGTGAAACAAGAACAACCCCACTCTTGGATTAATCAATATGAAATATATTTTGAATCTGGTCAATGTACGCACTTTGACATGTATATATCCATAATTCTCTTGATCACTATAATATAGTATGTTTCACCTAAACCCTTCTTCGAGATTTTTTTTCAACTAGTCCTTAATAGACTATATTTCTGGTCTGTCATTTATAATAATTTATATGTAATAAACATATTCTGCTGGGATATGGACCAAATTTCCATTAATCCTTCTGTAAACACATGGCATACATTTATTCTTGATGAAACAAAATTCTTTTTTCACTTCATCAAATTAAATGTTCCATGACCTGGATGCTTGCATCAATATATAAATGGATCTTTATAGCTTGAAAATATTTTTGGCATAACCTAGATCTAGAAACCCTTCTAGTTGTTTCATATAAACATCCTCTTGATTAATCCAAATAAGGAATGATAATTTTAAATCCATATTTCCCATTTCATAGTCTTGAAAATATTCCATAAAAAGTAGATTTCTATTGGATTTAAACATGAAAAATTATTAAATGGTTTCATCGTATTCAATTCCTTGATGTTTTTTAAACACTTTAGCCACTATCCTTGATTTATAGGTGTTTATATTACCTTCCATGTATAGTTTTTCCTTGAATACACATTTTCACCCAATGAGATTTACATCAATTAGTGCATCAATCAGAAACCAATGTTATTCAGGATACATAGAATCCATTTTATAACTCATGGCTTATTTCCATATTTCATCTTCTGATCTCTCTATAGCCTCTTTGTAGGAGAGAGGTTCATCATCAAGAACCAATAATGAGTCACCATCTTTGGAGACTAGAAAAACATATCTCTCCTGTTCTCTTACCTCTCTTCTTATCCTACATAATACTTATTCATTAAGAATAAAATCTTTTATAAGGACCTATGGAATACATTCATGTACAAACTCTTGTGTATCTTGAGAATCAAATTCATTGAAGTTAATATTTTTCCCATTTTTTTTGAGGATGTGCTCCCTCTCAAGAATGACAGCTTGTCTGGAGATAATTACTTTCTTATCTGAGGGGTTGATTAGGTTGTATACATTTTTATTCCTTGGGATACCATATAAACATTATATTTGTGCCCTAGAGTGTATTTTTCTTTCCTAATAAGGCCTTATAAAATTCCCCTCAACCTATTTCACGTGTAATCCACAAAACATATCCATTTCCACACTATAACTCAAATGTAATTAAAATTTCTAATTTATTTGTTACTGATTTTAATGTGCTTACCAGAGATTGTAATTCATATCCCCAAAAGGATAATTTAATATTTTCATGACTCATCATCAAAAATACCATGACTAACAAGGTACAATTCCTCCTCTTAATAACAACATTCCATTGTTTCATGTATGATGGAGTGATTAAATATAGGATTCAAATTTCCCCTGAAAGGTCAATATACTCATGGATAATATATTCACCACCTTGATCTGATAGAATCATAAATATATTATTTCCTTGTTGATTATATAATTAATACATAAATTCCTTGAATTCCATAAAGGACATGGAATTATAACTCATGAAGTAGACCATACCACATATTGTCAAACCAATAGAAAAAAATGAAGAAATAATACAGACCTCAAACTTCTACTAGAAATGGCCCAGACACATTACTATGTCCAAATTCAAGAAGATATGTGTCCCTTTAACTCTATCCATCGAATGATAGTTTGGTTATTTTTATTTTCTAAAAAGTACAGAATATTTTATGTGTTATTATCTTAGAAGAGTCTAAATATCCATCTTGATATATCTTTTTGAAATGCTCCACATTTACATGAATAATATGCTGATTCCATAACATGGTTTTATATGAGTTATGTGAACACGATTTCTGATCAATTTAAAATTCTTGGTTTTCTTAATTTAATGCATTAATACCATTATTTAAATGTTCCATAACATAACATATGTTGTATTTATAAATGAAAAAACTTTTATTTAAAAAAATAAAATAATCCCATCTATATCAAGTAATGATACATATATTATGGTCTTGGTAACTATTGGTACATAATTAAAATTTATTAAAACAAAAATCTATTAGAATAAAAATGATTTATATTGGAAATGAAAGTTAGTAGTCAAAAATGGATAGAAAAAAAATCCTCGCACCATTGGAAACTCACAAAACCTCCTCTCTTATAGGAATGTTTTAAAATTTACTTAGTTTCTACATTTTAAAATAGGTGGATGTACAAAAAGTTGTACCTAATAAACAATGTGTATATTTTTAATTATTAAACTTGATTATGAATTCAACATTAGATTTATAGGACCTAGGGTCTCCTTGAGAGGGGAGGGGTGAATCAGGGTGACATATTTTTCTTTTAAACTGACAGATCTTGTTCCCACGTTGGTAGAAACTAGTTTATCTTGTATGATGGATATGAGAATAAATAAAACATTCACAATCAATGAGATGACACACCACTTTTTACATGGTTCACCACTAAGGGCTACGTCCAAGGAGCATACGCCAACAGGTTGTCAGTCATACGAAATTACACTATTCTTCACTCATTGTGGATTACAAAGGTTTCAAAATAGTCACTCTGTACCAGGCTCACTACCTTTAAAATTGTTTAGGGATAGCCAACTGCATCCCTCGGGTCACTCCCATTAACTTCGCCTTGCTCACTTCCCTTGGTGAAGTCCCACTCAGTTTATAGACATGAAGCTATCTTCATCGTTGCAATATAATGCATCCTCTATTGTATGTAGATTCTCTGTTGAAGTTCAACTCTCACCTGTAGACTAATCTCACTTTGCACCAAAGGTATCAGACAATCTTCCAGCTTTCGTACAACTCCAAAAAGACCAGTATGCTTTGACAACACCTTGCACGCTTCTCCATGCTCGGCACACAAGTTTCAAGATAACACGTAAGTATTGGCGTGCAAGTCCAAAATGGCGTGCAATTTCACCTCAACCACTTGTGTGACACTCACTTCTTCAACTTCAAAATTGCGCGACTGACGTTATTTTAAGCCCAAACCAATTTTGGAATGCAACTAACAACTGTCGCGCAACTTAAACTTGCGCGACCCACCACAACTTGCAGAAACACAACACCAACATGACTGGAGCTCTGATTTTCTCTATGTCTGAACTTCTTACCGAATGAGGAGGGATAATCGTGTATTTATATGCATTTGAACACCCTACGTGACGGTACACAAGTCTCCCCTTAGCGCACAATTTTTGGCATGCAAGTCTTGCCCCTGAGAATCACTTGCGCGACCAACTTCCAAACTTGTGATCCCTTTTCCCTTTTCCATAATTTAATGTTCTAATATTGAAAAACAAAAGGCATGCAAGTTTCCAAGTCTCCATGTAATAGGATCGCAATTTCCTTTGACAAAAACACTTTTCTCCATTTGACAATTTTTAGGTCCAGAAATTTGGCAAACACTGGAAAACAGTGCCACTTTCAATACTGTTATCTGCTTGAATTGTAATATCACTTTGCTAGCACATATTCTTAACATACACTATGGATTAAAAAAACAGATATCATACTCCAAATCATGAAAATTCAACCATGGTTCCAACAATCTCCCCCTTTGGGTTTGTTGGCAATAATTAAATAAATTCAATAGAGTATTTGCCACAAGAAAACTAGAGACACAAGAATCAACTCAACCAACACTCTAAGTCTACTTGAGCAATTTATCAGTGTAGAAAACAAGAGGGGAAGCTTGAATTAAAATCCCGACCAATTATCTTAAATTTTCCCAGAAGCTTTACATGTCCAAAGAATTCCTTCTTATCCTATCATTGAATTCTCATCGTGATACCAAACATGACCTGAATTTATTCCTTCTCCGCCATTGGCTATAAAACCAAAGACCAATAATTTTTCATTGTTCAACTCAAACCACACTCACCCTGGATAGTATCTCCCCCACAAACCTATATCGCATCCATAAATAGATTAAAAACAATTAACATAACAGGGGAGAGGGGATTTTTGTAACCCCCTTATGCACTGGGCGGTGGATGAACACCAAAGTTCAACCAATGCTTCTAAAACACAGCCACTGACCGTGGCTTGGTTATAACATCATCCACTTGCTCATTAGTTCCCACATGATCCATTCTAATCATGCCTTGATCAAATTTTTCTTTGATAAAGTGTCACCATATTTCAATATGTATTGTATGAGAATGCTGAATAGGATTATTCGTAAGATCACTTTCACTTTTGATATCATAGTAAATTACCACTGGTTGCTTGACTTTATCACCAATATCGGCTAGTAGTTGTTTTATCCAAAGCAGTTGAGTGCATGCCTTTGTGGCGGAGATATAATCATCTTGTGCAGTACAAAGAGAAGTACTTTCTTTTTTCTTGCTCAACCAACCAACAAATTTATTCCCAATATAGAAAGCTCCATCACTGGTATACTTTATGTCCACTACATCGCTAGCCCAGTCAACATCAGAAAATGATGATATTTCACTGTCTCATCTTGCAGCAATGTATATGCCACAATTGTGAGTACCTTGAATATACCTCATTATTATTTTCACTATGTTCATATGTTACTCCTTTGGATTACTCTGAAAGCGGGCCGCTAGACAGGTTTCAAAGACAATATCTGGTTGTGTTGCTGTCATGTATAGTTGGCTCCCAGTTATATTCCTGTATATAGTGGGTTCCACATATGCCCCATCCTCATGATTTCCATGTTTAATTCCAACTGCAATCAGAGTTTATATTGTTTTGGAGTCTTGTAGATTAAACATCTTCAGGAACTCTCTTGCAAACATTTCTTGAGAAATAAAAGTGTAATCCAGCCTTTTAATCACCTATAGCCCCATGAAATATGTGAGCTCCCCAATCATAGTCATTTCAAATTCTGATTTCTTGTGATTGGCATATTCATCCACTGATTTCTACCTGCTACCACCAAATATAATGTCATCAACAAAGACTAGAACCATGAACAGAATTTTTGGAGAATTATTCACATATAGATTGTGGTCTAATCCTCCTCTTTTGAATTCCAGCTTCTTGAGATAAGATTCCAGCCAGGTATACAATGCTCATGGTGCCTGATTCAAACCATATAGAGAATTCTTCAGTTTGTAGACATTTGTTTCATTAGTACCAAGAACAAAACCCACTTTTTGTTCAATTTAGACTTCTTCATTGAGTACACTATTCAAGAATGATGTCTTGACATCCATTTAATATACTTTATATCCTCTTTGGAGTGGCATGGAAAGAAAATGACTAATTAATTCTAGTCTAGACACTGGGGAAAAGGTTTCTTCAACATCAAAACCATCAATCTGTGAGTATCCTTTACATACAATTCATTCTTTGTTTCTAATAACACTTCCATTCTCATCAAACTTGTTCTTGATGATCCATTTTGTACTAATAACATTGGGACCTTTGGGTCTCTGGACATGGTCCGATGTCTGATTCTTGTCAATCTGATATAACTCTTTATTCATTGCTCTCACCCATGATTCATCCTTTGCATCTTCTTCAAATGAGTTTGGATCCACAACTGACAGAAATGCAGATTGCTTATTATTCCTCATCCTCCATGTTTGAGTGGGTGCACTCTTGTCCCCAATTATATTAGATGGATCAATCTCTGCTCTTCGATTTCTCCTGTGAGGTTCAGTTGCATTCTCTCCAGCAATAGTTTCTTCTTCATATTATTCTTCTGAGTCAACATCATGATGTGACTACTGAGTTTATTGTAAAAGTTCTTCTATTTTATTATTTGTATTTTCTCCATGCTCACTTTCTTCTTCACTTTCTATCACAACAACATATGACATCCTTGAAGAATTTGTGGTTTTCTCTTAAATTATCTTAACATCACTACTTTCCACAATCCTTACTAATCACTTGTTGAAACACTTGTAGGATTTTCTATTCATTGAGTATCTAAGGAAAACTCCATCATCTTCATTGTCACCATACTTCAATTGATTTTCTTCTTTGTTTCTGCTGAAGCATTTACTCCCAAAAACACGAAAGTATTTCAAAGAGGGCCTCCTTCCATGCCATAATTCATATGGTGTCTTTGTCTCACCCATATAAAGTCATGTTAGATTTTTAATATACACTGCATATTGAACAAACTATTTCCAGTAATGTCAAGGAATACGACTCTCAATGGATATAGTTCGTGCCATGTTGTTAACCTGTCGATTCCTATATTCAACAACTCCATTTTGTTGTGGAGTTCTCACAGCAGATACCTCATGTTATATCCCATGCTTCTATAAGTAATTTTCAAATTCAATGGATGTGTATTCCCCTCTATTGTCAGATAGAAATGATTTTATTTTTCATCCAGTATCATTCTCAGTGATTTTCCGATATGTTTTCATGCAGTTAAGAACCTGTAATTTCCAAAGAATTACCATAACACATGCCATTCTACTGTAATAATCAATGAAAAGAACAATTAAACTTTCTCCATGAGTTCCATAAACATTTATCATCCCTAAAACATTTGTATGAATTATATCAAGAAGATGGGATACCCTTTTCTTCATTGTGCGATATGAATTGCAGACCGGCTTTCCACGAATGCATGCATCACAAGACTTTTCATGCTCACGTTTCAGGTTGGGAATGTCCATGAAAATACTTAATTTTGATATTTTCTCCATGTCTTGTTGATTGATGTGTCCCAGTCTTCGATGCCCCAAATTGTTTTCTTCTTCAATAGTCATGTAACAAACATTTTCTTTACTATCAACCTAATACATGTTGCCTTCTGTTCTACATCCCTTCATAAGTGAATTGCATTTCATTCCCTTGATAGTGAATCCTTTATGATTAAAAGTAACTATATGTCTCGAGTCATAGAGTTGACTCACTCTGAGTAGATTATGATGTAGTCCATCTATGTAAAGGACTTCAGTCTACTTTATCTCTCTATTAGCTAATTTAGTACTTCTATTACCTTTGATTTCAGAGCTCAATTATTACCAAATCGTCCTATACCATCAACCATCCTTTTGATACCCATTATTAGGACAACATATCCCTAAGGACATGATCTTATTTTACACTGAAGCTAAGAACCTGATTATTTTTGACTCCATAGGTCTGCACTACTTTAGGCCTCCGTAGTCTTTTTTTGGGCTCCCCATGTTTTCCCAGTTTTCCTTCATTCATTCTGTCATTGATGTTCTCCCCCATTTTGGGAGTTTTTAAATAATAAAAAGCTGATAGAGAGTTAATAGGTCAACATTAACTGTCATATGAGATGAACAACCGCTGTCCAGAATCCATGTACTATTGCTTTTTATAGCTTTGTGGGCTACCTCTAGAAGGTTAGATTTCTCTATTTTCTTTCTTTATTTCAATGAGACATTGGATTGAGTATAGAGCACTGATGGTATATCAATTATCTCATATGTGTAGATTGGTTCTTCATAGTTGAAGTCTTCTTCGAGAGGAGAAAACCTGTTTGTAAGAGAAACACTATATTATTGACGATATTTGACTTGTCTTGAACTCCGGTATGAGGTGTCCATGTCCCTTCTCTTTCCTGCAATTAATAGCCTTATGACCAAAGTTAGAACAATGAAAACAGTATCCGTAGAAACTATTTCTTCTATAAGATAGAGGATATGATTTCAGTATCCTTTGTTGACGTCCCAAATCATCCCCATTCATGTAGCTCCTTTCCTCTTCGCAATATGACATGGTATGGCATAGATAGCCACAGAACTGACACATCATGAGAGAAAATGTGTTCTCACTTGAATTTCTCCTCATACCTTCCTCATTGGGAGAATATTTGAACTACCTATCATTTCTGATTGTTTGAGGATAATTTCAGTTCTCCTTTTAGTTTGGATTGAGGGTTTCTTTTTTAACACTTCAGGAAAAATTTCGACATGTCCAACATTAATCTGTTCTATCTTTTGGATCTATTCACTTCCAGAAGTTGATGCCTTAGGGTCACAAATAATTACACTCTCTCCCATGCAAGTGGGTCTTTGATCACTCAATATTTTTCTAACCCCATCTGAACTACACTTGGATCTTTCCAGTAATTCTACATATGAGAATCTTCCAAACTATATTTTCTTCCATGATTATTTTGAAATTGATTCAGTCTCAAGTTTACTCCTAAGAGAAATAACTTCGTCCCCAAGACCCTCAACTGTCTTGGATTTTTCTTCCAGTTTGGATGTGAGTTAATTGAAGACATTTCCCAACTCTTCAATAATCTACTTCAGATCCTGTACATCATCACTGCTTACAAGGATTTTAGACTGTACATTCACAAATTCTTCCAATTGTTCAATTTCTGCTTCAAGATGATCAACATAATTAGTTAATTCCTCTATAATTGATTTCCACTTATTCCAGCTCTTACATTTCATAATAAGATCTCTAACAACATCCTTGAGTTGAAACTAGAGATTTCCACTAGTTTTTAACTGATTTTCTCCACTATTATCTTCTGATTTTCAACAGTGGCCATCATGGAAGCATGGTTTTATGTTTTGATCTCTGGCACTTCTTCTTCAAAGAATTCATTATCATCATCTTCCTCTTCATAGAAAAAACTCTTCTTTTGTACTTTCTTTCTCAGTTTGAATTCTCCTTTCATGAAAAAGCTTTTATGAGGCTTCTCAAAGTTTTCAGTATCACTATAATCATCATCGATTTTTCTTAAGCACTGAGAAGCAATGTGCCCAACTTTTCCAAATCGAGTGCTAGTTAGAGGTAACTTCCCTTTGAATTTCCCTTTCCCTTCTATAAAATCATGGAAATGAGAGAAATAATATTTTTTCCTCAACATCTTCACCACTACTATATTTTGAAATTTTCAGTTTCTCCATGGATTTGAACGCCATTTCCTTTCTTACTCATCTAGTAGCATCTTCCGTTTGACTCTCACTTCATATTCTACTAGGCTGCTCAACAGACCATCCAAAGAAATTTTGGAAGGATCTCATTCCACAAGGGGTGGAACCTTTGCATTGTAAAGGGGTGGAAGTGTTCTTAATATTTTCTTCAAAATTTCTACATCTTTGATTTTTTCAGCTAGACCCTAAATTTCTCCAACCACTTCAGTAATTCAATTGAATAAAGTGTTTGTATTCTCATCAGGATGAATCTTCAGAATATCAGACCTATTGTGCATGACTTGTAGTTTCACCTCCTTTACTTTGATATATCTTTCATAAATATTTTCATGTTTATCCCACATGGAATTTACTGAGGTGAAAATCATCACTTTTAGATAGGTCTGATCAGAAAGTGCTGCGGTGAGAGCATTCTATGTTTTAGTATCTACATCATAAATTTTCCTATCTGTATCAGTCATAGTCAACCCTGTTGGATCAGTAACATGTATACCTTGCATAGTGGAAAACAGAACATCCATTCCAAGGGATCTTAGATGTGATATCATTTTGTTATTCCAAATCTGAAAATTACTTCCATCAAAGAAGGGAACTCCCTTAATAGTGGTTTAATTTTCCATGGTAGTATAAAAAAGATCAAACACCAGTAACATCCCTCTAATATCACTTGTAATACCCTGGGACACCCTGAGAGGGGAGGGGTGAATCAGGGTGACAACTTTTTCTTTTAAACTGACGGATCTTGTTCCCACGTTGGTAGAAACTAGTTTAACCTGTATGATGGATATGAGAATAAATAAAATATTCACATGCTAAGAGATGACAAATGACTTTTTACTTGGTTCGCCACCATGGGCTACGTCCCAGGAGCATACACCGACAGGTTGTTAGTTGTATCAAATTACTCTATTCTTCACTAGTTTGGGATTACAATGGTTTGAGAACCGTCACTCTGTCCAAGGCTCACTGCCTTTATAATTGTTCAGGGATAGCCTACTGCATCCCTTGGGTCACTCCTATTCACTCCCCTTGGATCACTTCCCTTGGTGATGTCCCACTTAGTTTATAGACATGAAGGTCTCTTAATCATTGCAAAAGAATGCATCCTCTGTTGTACGTAGATGCTCTGTTGAAGTCCAACTCTCACCCGTACACTAATCTCACTTTGCACTGATGGTATCTGGAAATCTTCTAGCTTTCATACATCTCCAAAAAGATTGGCGGGATTCGACAACAACTGGCGCCTTTCTCCATGCCCGGTGTGAAAGTTTCAAGACGGCGCATAAGTCTCGGTGTAAAGTCCAATCTATTGCATAAGTTCATCTCAAACACTTGCGCAACACTCAGTTCTTCAACTTAAAACTTTCACGAATCACATCCCTATATGCCCAAACCAAGTTTGGCATGTAACTAACAACTGTCACATAAATTCAATTTGCACGACCCACCACCACTTATGCAACCACAACAGCTGTCTGACAGGGGCTCTGATTTTCTCTAATTCTAAACTTCATACCGAATGAGGAGGGGTTGTCTTGTATTTATATGAATTTGAACACCCTATGTGATGGCCTGCAAGTCTCCCCTAGGTGTGAAAGTTTTGGTTCACAAGTCTCTGCCCATGAAAATCACTTGCGCGACCAACTTCCAAAATCAGGCACCCTTCTCCATTTTCCATAATTTCATGTTATGATCTTTAAAAACAAAAGGCGCACAAGTTTCCAAGACTCCAAGTAATCGGTATGCAAGTCCCTTTTCCAAAACACTTTACACTATTTGACAATTTTGAGGTCCCAAAATTTGGACAACACTGGAAAATAGTGCCACTTTCAATACTGTTATCAGCTTGAATTGTAAGATCACTTTGCTGGAACATATTCTGAACATCCACTAAGTATTGACAACAAACACAAAACATACTCCAAATCATGCAAAGACCACCATTGTTCCAACATGATTCCCCTTTACTCTTGAGTAGTTATTATTCAAGTGGACTTACTTTCAACATGCATAACATACCACCTATTTTTTCCTTCCTTACCTCTGGATTTTACTTTTTTGGAAGGATTGTTCTCAAAAGATTTATATTTTTTTGGGCCTTGGGCCCCATTTCTGTGTTCTTAATTTTTATAATCACCAAGAGAACCATATAATATTCATGTACCATGTTCGTGTACACTTGAAGAATCAAAGTATTATGTTCTGAAATACTATTCTAATTATTTATCATATAGTAATTAACAACTAAACTGAATATGGTCTTTGGGAGTGATAAAAGTATAATATCTATGTGAAACTCTTTTTAAAATTTAATCCTTAATATGTGAAATCATTAAATGTAGACAATAATATTGAATATATGAGGCCCATCTAGGGTAGAATCTCCAATATTAGTTGTAAAAAAGAATTAAAGATCAGGTATCTATCTTATATCGCCTTCATATGATAAAGATCCCAAATTTGTGAAATAAGGCTATATACATCCAAGTCCTCATGTTGTTTCTGAAGTTCATTGGCCGTGGAAGATAGCATGAAAAATTGAAAATACATGGAACCATCCAAATGTTTCCCATAAATAGAATACTCTTCATCAGTAGCCTCATTTCCAAGCACTTTAGAAAATGGTTCTTCTAGAAAATATAATATCATTTCATAGTAATGAATTATATATAAGTGGCACTGCCATTCATGTAAATTTGTGCTAGTGAGAAGGTTATGCTTTCCATGTATGGACCATACTTATGTGATTAACATCATTATATAGTTGTTTCTATAAGTAAGATGGGTAGAGATTTAGTAATTCTCCAATGATTTTTTTTAAAAAATAAATAAAAATATTATATTGGTTAATCATGCACTATTTTATTAAAAACCCAATAGAAATATCTATTGTCTCTATAATACCAAATTTTTAGGACATTATAGTGGAAATGTTCCATTTTCCCCTTCTCATTAAACAAAATTTTGTTGGTCAATAAACTTGAATGGTTTTTGATAGGAATTCCAAATTCAAACAACATTAACTTACAGTTCTGTGATCTATTGATTGGACTGGCAAATCCTAAAATACATAAAATGTATTTCCTCAAAACATACCTCTTAGTTACACAATGTTCTACTATGCCAGTCAAACAGTGTTTTGAACTATGTTTTTTCAACCGAAAAATTAATGTTAATATTTCCTGATAATTAGAAGCACCCAAAATTTGGCTGGTCAGTAAATTTGAACTATGGTTTAATTTTAACCAAAGTAGTGGACGACTATACCAACTAAATATATGATTTTAGGATTTTATTTTTTTTGAATATGTTTTAAATTATTATATTTATCACATTTTTGTTAATATTAAATGGATTTACATAAGTAATTAACCATGTCTCAGATATTATTTATATATATGCCAATTTATTTTAGTTCTATCTTTCATTCTTTTGAATTCATTAATTCATGTGATAATTGAAAAACATTCACAATGAAATAACCATGAAACATAATAGATATAAAATAATAAAGTGTTACGATCATGACCTTTATCTAAATACTAGTTTATAGAGTGGATGTAAAACCAAACATTTTCCATGGGGGAAAAAAACCTTGAATGAATTAAGGTTCATGTTATATATTTCCACATGTCCACTAATGTAACTCTCTTGGAATGGTTTCACCTTGGCTCCAAACATGAACCTCCTCCAATAGCATGGGATCTCTTTATATTTCATATATTTTTACTCACATATAGGTGATAAGAAAATGGTTTACATAAAAGATACCATGGACATGTAGGCCTGTACATAATGAGATGATAGATGAAATGCAATAAACCAATTTAATTTTATAATAAATTAAATGACACCAATCAATTACCAATGCCCTTTTAATGTTCATGATCACACTCATTCATTTAATGAATTATTCTTTTAAATAAACTAGTATTCAATTTTTAATAGTTATTATTTAAGATAAATCATTCTCAAATCAATAAATTATTTTCATTAATTAGTCAAATGTTTTATCTTAATTATAATTAAAATTTTCCTGAGATTCTCATCCATCATTATTTTAAAAAAATTGAAAATATTTATTTAAAATTAACTGTGTACATAAATGCACCTTGGAGGAAACTTGGTGAATACCCATCCAAATCTACCCAACATTTATTATACTCATATACTCTTTACTATTGTGACATATTCCATTCGCAAATGATCAGATACTTTCATGGCGTGAACAATCAATATAATGATTACATGATTTTTCTATCATGTGTCGTGCTTCAATACAAGTAGAGTAATAACTATAATATGACTTATACATGACAAGTAGAACTAAACATTACGCATAAATTAATTTAACATTCAAGTATATATATATATATATATTAAAACCCATAACATGGAATGTCCTATAGATTTAATTAATACACTCAAGAACATGTTGAAACAACTTCCATAATATAATAAATTAATCTTATTAATGTGTAATTAGGTATAGGGACATGGAATGTACAAGAAAGTCACATGGCATGTGCATCTTTGATCTTCTATCTAAGGAACATGGCTAGAGACTATTTGTTAAATTAGTTCCTTAGAAAAATTGGAGTACAAATCATGTACAAGACATACATGGAATGTTCTCTCTGAGTTACATGGTCACAAGTCTTGTCGACCTTGTATGAAGACAAACATTTTATCTATGACTTAATGGACTACACACCTTTTATGTGGTATACATGTCATGCACTCTAGATCACTGTGTGATAGGTTTTCCCTATCAACAAATGGTGTAATAAATTAAATGAACCACATGTATTCATTAGACACTATTTGAGTTTATTTTGAATTAATTCTAAGTGCATTGAAGAATATTATATAGTGTGTAAATCCTGTAACATATTGTGTACTCTTGTGTTATTTATCCATAATCACTAGAAGCACCATTTGTGATGTTCAATATTACTTTTTTCACAAATTTAATTGGCTTTATTAGATCTATGAGAAATAAAATGGAGGGAATAAGATATCACAATTCTGATTTAAAAATGATTTAATGTTAATTGAAAACAAATTAAAAAATGTGTTAATCTATCAATGATCTTTCAAATAATTATAAGAAAAATTATATGACCACTTTTATACTATATAAAGGTTCATGGCATAGTTGAAGCATGATATGGTTCAATCCCAACATTTTTTTGTTATGATCAATGACTAATTAGAGATTAACATGATAATTAATTTTGTATTAAATGGAATTGAATCAAAGAAAATAGACAAGGGATATAATTTCTAATCCATGTGTATGATATTCAAATAATATTTATAATAAATTTAGTCAATTAAATAAGTACCTTGCATGAATTCATTCATTTTTGATGGATCTAAAACAGATCTATGTTTTATGGTAGTTGAATTGTAGGAATCAAGAGAAGATTCTCTTCATTGGTGATCCAAACGACTTCTGAAAATCTTCAAACATCATTTTAAGAATCCACATGTTCTAGCATGGGAGATCCAATATCTTATAACTTTCCCCTTTGATTGCCTTAATATTATCTACCCAAAGTGAAATCTTTAATCTCTTCAGACATGAGAGTTGGAGGTGGAGGATTATCACTATCCATTCTTAGGAAATTTCATAGAGATGTATCTCTATAAGGATAGGGAGTAATCTCTCCATCTATTGTTGTACACAACTCAAAAAGAATCAGATATCTTTAAAAAATAACAAAATTTGTTTTAAATAGCAATACATTTTATAAATAAATATTTACACATGTTCGCTTTAATATTTTTTAAATCTCTTGTAGAAACCAATATCTAAAATAATAAAATTATTATTTTTTCTTTGACCTACACATAACTTGAAAATTAAATTAAATATTATTTAATGTAATGATATTCAATATATATTATATCCCATCGGACCTAAAAATTCATTTCTCTATTCCTCAAAAATATTTATCAGGAATTGAATACTGTATATTCATTTAATCAATAAATATCATTGAATTATTCTCCAACAAATAAATAAATATTATATTCATGAAATATAAAAAAATATTAAATATTGTGGTCTCAATATATTCTATGGGATAACTAGAGATGGAATAATTGTGATTAGATAAACATTAATAATTATTAAACCATGTTTGGGAATAATATTTATCCACCTTATTAAATAATTTACAATGATATATTATTTTACTAAGATTCTGGATATATTGAGTGTGTGAACCTATATACCTCTTTCTCAGTGGCATTAGAAAAAATAGTTTAAATTACAATGATATATTCTTGAGACACATAAAGGCACCCATGTAGAAATAATTTAATGATGCAATGGAAAAATACCTCATATAGAAACTTACTTGGTATTATAATCCTATTATCATGATATCTCTAATCAAATAGGTTTAATGATGTTGTCATCAACCTATTTTCTCGACGTCTCATTCATTGAATTTCTAGAAATTGAACTTTCCTATTGAAAATAATGGAACTAAATTATTTAGTCTATATAAATTCCATCAAATGTCTTGAGATATCAATTTCTATTAATGAAAAATATGAAAAATCATTTCCCACATTTTTCATTACTGTAACATTACTCGTGACACATCCAACGTATCCTACCTCACCGCAAACACATGTTATCAGGGTTTTCAATAATACATCAAAGTACATGAATTATAAAATTAATTAATAATAATCTTAAATTTGATTGATCAATACACACATCCAAATACAAGAACATACAATAGAATATATAAATGTTTAATTCCTACCAGTGGGTCTCATTCTCATAATAATCTATACTGGACATTACCAAGGGCGTACACCATGAGAAGGTGCCTCAAAGTCCTATAAGGATTCACCCATGATAGAGTATATAATTTATGTCCCTAAAAATATATCATTTAGCTATAGAACATATATTTAATAATAGAGTCCTATCACATTGAAGTTCCCATCATAGTAGGGAACTGGGGTGACCTTTTATCGAGAATGATACCCTTAGAACGTTATCAATTTCCATATAATACAGAATAAAAATCATGACATGATAATAGTTTTATTAATATTTAGAAATATGAATATATGATATCATAAATTACAAATAATTTTGTTCCATAGAACCAACTCTAATATAATATTTAGACAATTTACTCTAGTTTTCTACTCACACCTCTACCCTATTGATGGATCCTTCAAATGTGGAAAAATCTTAGTAAAAATAATTACTATAAAACCCAAAAAAATTGAAATTTAAGTTATAGATAAACTAATTGGTAGATCCATTCTGTAAATAAAACAATAAATTATCTGTTGAGCTACCGAATAAACCCAAATGGGCAGCCAAAAAGGTTAACCCGGAGGTTGAGAGAATGGAGAGAAGAGGAAGTTACAAATAATAAAAAATGATGATTTTTAAATTGATTTGAATGATAATTATTTATTTTATAATGATAATGAAAAATACACCCATGATATATTCATTCAAAATTGATTCATTGAAATTAGAGTCAAGTTATTATTTCACTCTTCAATAATGATGATGATTCCTGGTAAAAAATGTTCTATGTAGATTTTACATTTTTCAGTGACTAGCAATTTTCTACTTCATTAAGTGATGATAAAAAGATAATTTTAAGATAACCCATTCAAATTGAATAGATAGTAGATAAATCATTTTCATGAATATTTTTTAGAGATCCAATGGATGATTCTAAACTCCTGATTTTTCATCGAATAAAAATAATAGAGGTTGAATCTTAATTTTATATTTTTCTGGATAATAATTTTTTATTCTAAATTTACTAAAACATGTATGTTGAAAATAAATATATTATTGTATGATATAATATTGGAGGATATTAAAAAATTAATTTAGTATTTAAATACCGTTTTTATGTTTTATATTTATTCTCAATGATAATAAAAGAATAAAAATTCATTCTATTTTATGAATATATATACAATTTTTTGATTTGTTTGATTTTATATTTTTATAATGAATAGAAATAAACATCGAACATAACTATCAATATTCCTTACTTTAAAACTATTATAGTTTTAAGGGTTTATTATATTTTGAATGATTTAGAGATAAATTATTTCAGAATGATTTTCCTCTTCTTGTGAGGAAAACTGGTCTTAGAACTTGAAAATGAGTGTGTGTTAAAAGATTTTGTGGAATAGGAAGAATAATACAATGATAATATTTTATAAACATCATCAGAGGTAACTTGCCCTTATGAAAAGAACACCTTACAGATCCAACTCCAAATAAATTTATGTATGTCCTATGACACTAGAGTCAAAAGGGAAGTTGAGATCACATGGGGAATCATTGGGACATTATGAACCTAATATTTGAGTGATTTTTTTTAAATATTAAATAAGTGCATCTATATAGTAATTCAAAAATTAATAGTTGGGGAAAATATTAATAACAATAAAAAAAACAAAAAGAACAACAACGAAAATAATTATATAGTTCATAAAAGTCAAAAATGAATTTATTCATGTGAGGGGAATATTAATCCAAAAAATGAATATGGGGGAAATTGAAATATAAAAAATTCAATTGAGTTCTATAAATGAAGTGTACATTTAAAATTTTGTGTAAAAATCATATAGTATAGGAATAAATTCAATTGTTTCTTATTATAACATTTACTGTACATAAATATAATTTTTTTCCACTCACAAACTTCAATAATTTATTAAATTAAAGATATGTAGAGAATTAAAATCATAAAATAGGTATGATAGTTCAATAAGTGCATATACTTCTTATTTTATGGTTCCTTGGATTGTATATTTAGTTGTTGTAAGGACTATAATATTTTTTAATAACTGAATTCAATGTATTTTTTGGATGTGAGACATTTCAAGTTCAGGGGAGCGATGTGATCCCAAATATACAATTTTTTAAAACCAATTAGTATTTTTTTATTCCAAAAATTTAATTAAAACTACGTAAATAATTATATTTTGGTTACATTTTTAATTCTATAATTTATTAAAAAACTAATTTAATAATTATTTTTAGTGGATTATTCAATTTATTTTATTAAATTATAAATTCATACAGTTGTTTTATATTATTTTAAATTTTATTATTTTAAGTAATGTAAAATTATACTTCTGATATATAATAGTTTTTTGAAAACCTAGCATTTAAATTTAATTTATGTAATGTTTTTTATTAAAAAAAATTAATTTCATTAACTATGGTTTTCAAAATAGTGAAATTTCAATCATTAATTGTACAATGTTTTTTTAAAATGATACATTGAAAATTAATTTTAATTCAAAAAAAAATATTTGAAGTGGCCAAAAATGATCATGGATTTTTTATTTTAATTTTTTGATCAATGATATTTGATTTTATATTCAATATTTTCTTCAATATAAAAATAATAAGAAAATATCAAATAATTAAAAAAGGTTTATGTGAATTGGATGAGGATGAAAATTTTCCATATTCTGTCATAATGCAGGGGGTATATATCTATGAAAGGGGTCTATATTGATTTCCTTGTATGTGACTCAGTATTGTGACTGGGAGAAGACTGATCTTTTATAAGAAAAATCTACTTATGTTCCCCATCATAATCTATTCATCCATGACCATGGGAAAATAAAATATATAACTATGTTTATCAAAGTGTTTCCATGAATCTACATTTGTGCTAAAATTGATAATGGAATCACTGCTACCCAAGGTATTTAACCATGTTCACCACTTCAAATACACATCTATTTACCATACGATTGTGAATCTTCCATGATATATTGAGGTACTTCCATCATACTATTCCATGATGAAAAAACTAGATTTATCACTCTAGTATCTATATTTCCTCCCAACTTCGTCATCTTTTACAGGAATCACATTGAACTGAATGAACCAGTTTTATGCTAAAAAACAATACACAATCACCAACACAACATCCATTATCCACATCAGATCTCATTGATCAATGATTTACTAGAATTACCGAATATAATCCATTTCACATACAAGAGTAAATTGAAAATTTATGACATGTTCAAATCAACCATATGTGCCTCCTTCCCTAGATTTTACCCTTAAGATCCAGCCTTATCAAAACCACAACCACTTCATGAGACTAGATCAAGACATAAGAATTAAATAATTTCTCCATGATAAAACAAAATCATTCCCTCCTATGACTTTACCCTTCACACATGATATGGATATACGAACTAAATTTCTAACCCCTGGTATAGTAATGATCATCAATATGAGATTTAATAAGAATGAACAAATTGAAGGATTTCACAGTCTATTATGCATTCTATTTTCATTTCTATGTTTTGGGAGGCCTCATTTCTTCCACATTCACCAATTTGATCTGTATATAATGATTCCCACAATATTTTTGAATTAATTATCAAATGAACCGAATGCCATGAGCTATTATCAAATGCACTCCTACATTCAAAGTTACTCTAGTATTAATTATTTCATGAAGTAGATCTTACCATAATAATTCATAAAAATCAAAAAAGGAAGAATAATCTATAAATATATGTTAGAGATGGTCTTACATATCACTAGTTAACCCTTGATTAAATATTTGACCACCACTCCACTTCACATCTTACCCCTAATCTTCTATGATCCAAAATGTTGCTGGCTGCACCCAGTAGTTCACATTTAGTTTCCATGACTAAATAAATATATTAGTAATATACTCTAATATATAATAAAGGACCTATTGAAGTATTGAAAGAAATAGACAAGACCTATTCAATGAATCGCCCTATTAAAACTCATGAAACTAGTGCAACAATTTTTTTTTTGAAAAAACACGAGGATGTCCATACCCAAGTAGCGGGGTGGACCCTCATTCAAAGATGGGCCAGCCCAAGTAAACTAACTAGACCCAAATCCTTAAAATTTACTAATCATGTTTATTCCCCATGAATAACAAGTACAATGACATTAAGGGTCATTTCATTATTTTCTCTCTTTCAATCACGAACTCCATGATATGCATATCCCTTTATGAGGTCTTCATAGTATCACCTGATATCCACTATGATCACCACAAACTGAATAATTTCACAACTATATTATTCTAAAAGGTATAAAAAATTGATTATAAGAAGGAATGTTTAAATTATAATATTATAGTGATAATAATCTCAACCATCAATTTTTTCACGTGGTTGTAGTCCAAAGAAAGGAAATAGGGCATGTAATTTGATGAATAATTTATAATTGTTGGATTTTTTGAATTAGAAAAATGGGCTACTCACTTGGTGAATTTAGAAGTATTCCAATGAACATAAAATAATCTTCCGTAAGTGATAAACTATATAATGAAGCAGATATATTCTTCTACAATCACTTAATTATGCTTATACTACTATTCCTTCTTTTCATTAACTTATATTTTCTATATTAACAATTGTGACAGAGAATAGATTAATTAGTTAATGAGATGAGGTGATTAATCTTATCACCTGTTAATTAATGAATTTTTTTAATAATTTAATATATTATTTTAATATATCTAAATTCATTGAAATTATTTATTCATTATGCTATTTTCTTATTTCTTAAATTTTTAATTTATCATTCCTTATTTTCTGAATTTCACATACACATCCCACATAGGTCATCCACACTACTTTAGAGCATGATCAGTGGGTGTACATAAGGGAAACTATATATATCATATTACTATTTATGGAAGGTTGGAGGTTTTATTGGGGTTTTAATCCCTCTAATAAAACATAAATTTCTAAGGGAGGGTAAAACCAATCCAATTTGATCATAAAAACTATATTCACAAAAAAAAACCCACCCAAAAAATATGAACACATCCATAAAAGTTTCCTCTCAAGAGTCAATATAAGTCCATTATTGGTAAATTTATTTGTGTTTAAAATTTGTTTTTTGGAACCACTCAATAATATTTTCATCAATACGTTGAATATAACATCCCATTATTCAATGTATTTTTTACAACACTTAAATGATACTCATGTTCCTGCATTTTTTGAGTATATTAGGATATCATCTATAAAAAATACCATAAATTAGTAGAGGTAATATATAAACACACTATTTATGAAGTCCCTGAAGATATATGGTGAATTCATGATAAAAAAATGAAGAGCTATGAACTCATGCTTCCCATATCATGTACGATATGGGGTCATCAAAATTTCTACACCCTTACCACTAAATTGGTATATCCATGTCAAATATTCATCTTAGAGTAGTAATAATCACCATGTATCTGATAAAACAAGTCATAGATCTAAGGTAGGGGATAATTATTGTTTTCATGAATTTTTTGAGCTAATTATAATTTATTTTGATATGTATCACCAATCCTTTTTAAAAAAGAGAACTGGGAAACCCAGTAATGATAGAAGGGAGAGTAAAACCCTTGTAATTATTTTAATATAGATTATTCTTTTGTTATTATAGTTCAATGGGGGAAATTATATTAGGAAGCTTTTATATCTATAGATATCCAGGTATATGATCACTTAAGTACTCAGATTCTGTATCATAAGGAATATTAATAAACTTGTTTTGGAATACACCTCTATATTCCCATATAATGGTATTGTATTAAAGAGTGTTCTTATCTATTTTTATATAATTTGATCTATATGTGATTAATTAAAAGGAAACATCATACATTATTTTGGTGAATGTTACAAGTGATATTCATCATCCACTTGAAATTTGTTTAGAATCCATGGATGATTCCAGACATGGAAAGTGATTTCCTTCTCCCAAAAGATGATGTGGGATTTATATAATTATAGAGATTACATATATAGTACAGAATCAAGTTATAATATTGGGATAATGGTACATTTTTGCAAGAATTTAATCCTATGTATATTTAATGAGGGTATTTTAAACCTGATATAGAAAAAATTCACCATTTCCCATCATCCATGAGAATTCAAGATCCATTATTTTTGGTGGCGTTAGAATGGTTTTAGTAAACAGAAATGATATAAAAGATTGTGTAGAACTATAATTGTATTGTATATTCATTATTTTTGAATGAATAATGAGGGAACATTTTACCACATTGTTTTCTTGATCCACCATAGTAGCAGTGATTTAACAATCCCCCCTTTTGATCACAAACATATAGGTTGTTTTTTCCAGTTATCTTTGATAACCCATGGTTTAGTGCATTAATTTTCATACTTCCATCTTTTATTCAGTTGAAAATTTTATCCATTGGATGAGTATTGATCAAGAACTTCATTTCCTCATTCAATTTAGTAGGATTATTTATCTTTCAAATATTTTATTGTCTCCATGTCCATCCTTTTGAAGTTTGAAATATTTCCCGATCCCTATTATATTTTTACCCGTATTCTGATTCCCACAATTTTGACAAGTGGAAGATATTAACATATTTTTTCATGGATATTTTTTCCAATTTTCCTTTCAAAAAATAACTTTATCACAACTAATCTCTATTCTCCCAATACAACTAGGAATCACTAGTTTCCATCTCGACTTTGCGAGAATATTAGACACAACATATAATCATAATGTTCCTAAAATTTTAGGAATTTAACATATACATAGTCTCATCCAAAGAGTTTCCAAAAACATTCTCTATTACTAATCCCTAAAATATCAATACCTTTATGTAATACCAACTATAACGACCCAAGCCTTAAACACAAATTTTTTAACGATCCATACCATTTTTAATGAATATAATCCAAGAATCTAGTCGTATAGGAACTTGGGAGACTTGAAACACAAGTAAATTATTATAAAACATCACACTATATTTAATTAATACTTCACATACTGATATTAACTCACATTATTCTTATAAAACAATATAAGAAACATTTGTGAGAAATACAAAAGGTAAAGGGTGAGATAGAAATCCTGCTAAGGGAATAAAAATGATAATGAAGAATAAATTGTGATATAAGGGACATAACATGACATCATAAAAATATAATTATCATAATAATGGATACATTAAATAAGAAAATAATATCATAAGATCAAGGAATCATTAATATGTGGCCACAATGTAATGCATGAAATCATAAGAACATACCAAGGTTCAATGCCATGTAAATCATCACATATTGTAAAAAGTATCATAGTATATTATGTAATCTCAAAAATACCTCATAAAATATCTCATGAGAGATAAATATTTAACCAATATCTTTAGAGGCCTATATAATTCTGATCCCAACTGTGATATATCATAGTGTGTTTAGGTGAACTATTTATGTATAGTGGTTTCTGATTAGATTAAAACATTACTCAATGAATTTGAGGGATATATATTTTTGATCTCACTAAACACATATCAAAAATAAAAATATATATGTTGATATGTCTGCCACATTAGTAAAATAAACCCTGATTAAATCATAATAAACATAAACGCATGAGAAATAACTGAGATTCATTGTATTACCTCAAATCATAACTGAATGTCATATCATAATGAATCCATACTGAATGCATTAAATAATTATGCATGGTAATTTTTTAATAAGTAATATATTTATTTGAACATTGGGTTACTATGTTGAGAAATACATAAAAATGGTCAAGGAGGAGTAAGAAAAAAAACTAACCACAAAGATGACACATTTCAAATTTAATAAAGCACCTTTTAAGGAAAGAAATAGACTATTAATTTATATTGAAATATAATTGAACCATTAAGGTTATATATAAAATAAGTATGGTTCCTAAAATATATTAATCATTCAAAAATTCATTATATAGGTTGTAAATGGTGTAAAAAGAAAAAAATACAGTCAACATTAAATCAAATTTTACTTATAATAGAAAATCCTAGAGTAGGTGAAAGCTTGTATTATCCCCCAAAATGGAAGGTAATGTAAACTAGTTACATATGTAAGGAACAAACATACACACAAACATATAAATTTTTTTAATATTGAAGAAATTTATGATAATTTAATAGAGATATAGGGATAAAAAACAAAGAGAATGTTTAATCTGAATGTAATTTGTGTTGTTCGGAAGATCCCTTAGCATTGGTCCAAATTACCTCAATACTTGCACATAACTCTCAGAATAGTTAAATTAGGTTTATTAAATGCATTCCCAAGAACCCCATTTATTTATATTTAATTTTTAGAGGTCCATTTATATTTATTTATTATTTTTTTAATAAAATATCCTTTTTTTTCAGTTAATTTGGGTTGTTTGATCAATTTATCTGTAACACATTTTATTTGTTTAATGTAGTCAATAGTGTTATAAAATAACTTCATGATATCAATAATTTTTTATTTTAGTTTAAATTATTTTTAAATTATTACAATATTTGTATTCAATTTCATAGGTTATCCTAAAATAGACTTAAATTAATAAAGGTTCCCTAATAGATTGATTTAAGGCGGTTAATGTTACTATAAACATTTATTGCAAGTATTTCTTATAAATTGTAAAATATTATAAATATATAATATTAATATTTTCATAAAAAACATTTTAATACAATATATAAATTTTAAAAATAATCAATTTTAGGGATTTAAAGGAAAACAAAATACATTATTCCATGAACTCAATAGTCCACACATACATGTATGAGGCTCTTAATTTTCAAAAAACATGAGGGGATATATAAATAAAATATTTTTCATAGTAGATTATTTACCTTGTTATAAGTGATACATATTTTCATCATATAACTATTTTATACCATCCATGAAAACATTATATGAAAAATAGAACTCATAGTTCATTGAGGCGGTAGTTCACACAAACCCAAGTTGTCAATTTAATTTTTTTGAATAATTTGAGAGAAATTATAACAAGGATATTACATTTGTAGAATAACATTTATACTAATTAAAAATAATAACTTTGTCATAACTACTTGTAAATAGTGTAATTTAGGCGGGTAGAGTAAGAGAAGAACTATAAGAGTTGGGTTGAGAGCATTACCACTCTTTTTGGAAGTTCACCCATGGGTGACTCATTGTAGATCTTTAGCATAGTATTTGGGAATAAAGTGGATTTGAGGATGCAGGAAGAGTGTTTTGGACAGAAATTTATAGATTTATATTTGATCTACATGATTTGAATGTATGGATAAATGGATATGAGGTGATCTCTATTTATAAGTAAAGCGAGTGTCAATTTTTTAAAATCTATTTACTTTGAAATAATGTCATTAAATTATTCCTAGATAATGGATCCAATAATGGTGAATAGTGGATTTGGAAGGATATAAGGTCTATAACCCCTCCAAAACCCATTATCACACATGTTATTAACATGTATTTTCCCTTTCAGTAGGTTACTTCCCTTTTAACCATAATTCATCCTTACTAATGTAACAACATTTTTATCCTATGTAATCAATTTTAATAACCAAAATTGAAATTTAAATATTTATCTATTTTCCAAATTACAATTTGAAATATAAAAATAATTTTAATATAAAATATTTATAATGATTAGAGAAATAAATTTAAGTATTAGTTCACGTAAAGCGTAAAGAATGTTTTTATAAAATGATGATTATATGTTTAAATTTTTATCATGTGACAATATTATCAATGTTTTTTAAATTTCATGAAAATTTTTTTTATTATAAATAAAATATCTATAATTTTTATTTTAGGTAAAAACCAAAACTAGATCATTCCAAAAAATAATATGGAATTTATAGAAGAAGCCAAAATAGATTTTTATTACAACTAATTATGATTATTGTTTAAAAATTCAAGGAATATATTTCCTATGTTTAAAATAATATTTTAAAATGAATTATTTTTTATTAAATAAATATATCTTATAAGTTTTATAAGTTTCCAAGTCAGATTTACAATATTGCAACTTTAAAAAAATTATAATTTTGTTAGAAACAATATATTTCCACACATACCATAAAAATAAACTATTTTTTAAAAAACCCAAAAATTAATTGTAAGAGCATGTTAAAATTATGAATATGAAAATATTATTCATTTCATTATATTAAACATATTTTAGTTATAAAAATTGGTTTCAGATATATATTCCTAAAACAAATTTTTTTTTTGAAAATCCATTTTAAAGCATGATATATATATTAGTATGAGTATTATTATCAGTATAACATAATATATATTTTCATACCAATGGAAATATTTCAGACATATTATGTTTGGAATCAAATATAATGTGATATTATTTTTTATTATCTATATTACATAATATAACATACATATATATTTAGAAGGAAAATTTTTATATAGAATTTTTGTGTCCTTATATTCTTCCCCATGTAATAATTCTCCCCCGATAAATTTCATTCCAAATACATGTGTTAAGAAACATGTGGTTACTTCTATTTCATTGACTCTTCATGTTCCCATGTTTTCTATTTATACATATGGTTTTTTAAAATAACATTGACAGCGTGAGTAGTATTGTTGGGAAAAACATTGTATCTACAATCAAAGGTCCTCAGTAGCTTCTCCACATAAGGGAGACCATTCTACATCATTAACACCTTTGGATTATATAGTTTTGAGAGTTATAGTTTATACATCCTCTATGGATACATGGAATACAACATATACTTAAGAAAGGGTTTTTAGGAGAGCTCATTGATATGCTACTGAACCAATGTCATCAATAATCTCAAAGGAGATAATAGATCAAGGAAAATACTACACATTATTCCCAAAACACATGAATATATTGTTCTAAGATGCGCTGAGGAAATCTTTTCCACCATCCTTATCCTCAAGGTCTCGTGGATTGTTACTAGTATAACTATTTTGTTGACCCTGAGCTACCTTGTTGTGTTGCTAAAATATGTTGGACTTTTCTTCCATTTCATTGATCATCATAGGTACTAGAAAAGTTCATTCAACAACTTCTACTCAATAGATAGTTTTTCTATATATTATTCCACATAGAGCTTTATATGGGTCCATTTGGAGGCTTGAGTGAAAACTATTATTGTAAGAGAACTCAAAATGGAATATGTTGATCCATACCTCTCTTAAATTATATATATTATTCTCTAAATATATGCTAAAGTATCTAGATAATCCATTAATATTGTACATTGTTATAGGGGTGATAAGAAATTCTAAATTTGAACTCTTTTTTAATAAATATAGAATAATTTTCATAAAATTTTAAGGTAAATCTCAAATCCCTATCAAATAAAATTGATAGTGGTGTTCCCTAAAGTCTCACAACTAATCTAATGTATATAATTGAATGGATATCAATTTATAAGTCATTTTGGATGAAAATAAATAAATATTTATTTATAATATTGTCTACTACAACATATAGGGAATTATTCCCATTAATTTTTTTTTGAAGAGTTATGATAAAATCCATAGTGATATTCTCCTATTTACATGTGGGTATAGGCATAAAATGCATCATACCATTAGATATTTTTCTCTCACACTCCACCTACACACATGGCCAACACATGGATGTCTATTACTAGAATATCCTTATTTAAATTCCCCCACTAAAAGTGTTATTTGTGATATTTATATATCTTCATACTCCCTAGGTGGATGGATAAGGTTTATATTTGAGGATCAGTATATATCTACTTCTTTACCACCAGATAAGTTGGAACTCACATTCATTTTACAAATCATCCAACTACTTTTTTTCATTATTGATCTCTAATGATTTTCACCTTCTTAAAACATCCACATTCATCTATATCATCATATCATTCCATTGAGCAATATTTTTTATAAATGGAATGTTTGAAAAATCATTTGAGAAAGGCATAATGAAATTCTATAATTAATAATTATCATGTTCATCTTTGGAATTTCTGTGATTACTGGATCTAACTCAATCATCAACATTGGAAAGGATACATGATCTTTTCTACTCATACTATCTTACAATTTATATTCCTTTCCAAGTTGGGTATGGATTTATTAGTGATAGTCCTTGATTGTTTGTAATAATATTTTTGGGTATATACGGATCTCATTCCATATGATTATATATGCTAATATATATTAGTTAATATATATATATATATATCAAAATTATATCCACATAGATAATTCATTCAAATATTCAATTTGAATATTAAGGAAAATAACTCCAGTTCATGTGTTATATAATTATGGTCATGCACATTCATTTATCGTGAGGCATAGCCTAAAACGTTGTCATCATATATGAGTAAATGACCCAAAACCATCATTGAGTAATTATTGTAAATAAAACATCCTTCCCCACTTATTGGTAGTGTGAGTGATGCTACAATTTTTAGACTCTTCTTTATCTCTATATCCATATTCACATTCATCTTTTTAGATATAATTCACTCCATAGTGAGTTATTTTGATTAGGGACTTTGAAAATATTTAGTTTTTTCTCATAAATCACTAACAATACTATATAATATGTTGAAATAATGGATATCTATAATATATGTTAGTGTATAATAGTTTTTAATTACCTTTATCTTCGTAGGATCCATAAATAACCACTTACTTGTAATACTATTCTATGAAAATGCTACTTTTTCCATCCAATAAATACATTTAATATATTTTTCTTAGGACTCATCCTTCTTTAATGTCTCTTGAAATGAACATAAATTTTCATTATATTTCTATATTTTAGAGTACAATGATATTATCAAAAAATAATACCAAATATCAGTGAATGTAATATCTAAAGGCTTTATTCCATAAGTCTACAAAGATCATTAGAGAATTCATGATTCCTAATGTATTTACTGTGAACTCATATTGACCATACATTTTATGAATGTAATTCAAGGAAATATTCTTGTTCATTAACGTTACATAATGATATCCTAACTTAAGGTCCACTTTAGAAATGTTTTGGGCATCACCGAGCTGATCAATCTATTCAAAAATACCTGGAAGGGAATATTATTTTTTTATCATGATATTGTTGAGATTATGGTAATCACTATATAGAATCACCAACCCATTTTTCTTCTTAAAAAAGTGAATTGGAAAACTTCATATTGAAGTGTTAGGGTGAATGAATACCTTTTACATATTTTCTTTCAGTTTCTTTTTTAGTTATCATATTTCTATGGGGTCTATTCTATAAGGAGTATTGGATATAAATAGAGATCTAGGTATAATTTCAATTGATAACTAAAAATATATATTTGGTGGTAGACACGGAATATTTTCAGGGAATACATATTCATATTCCTATACAATGGGAATGTCTCAAACTGTTGTCATCTTCTTTTTTTATCATTTGAGATACACATTCATTCTTATAATGAGACAATATCAATTATTGGGTGAATATTTCAATGAATAGGCATCCTTCCCTAGATAATTTTATAGAAATATTGGATAAATTGAGATATTTATTTTTATTTTCTTCTCAGTATAGTTGATATTAGATTTATATAATGATATATAGTTCATTCCCAATATAACATCAAATTCTACTATAGGGGGTATGTCACGGTTGGTAAGAAGGTTTATCTAGTAGATATTTTACATAGAGGATTTCAATACCTAAGATATAATAATTTTACTATTTTATATCTTCATTGATAATTAAACCTCCATAATTTGTGGTGGTTTTTGAATAGTTCTACTAAACATACATGATATGAGAGAATGTGTAGAACTTAAATCAAATAGTTTGTTCTCTACTATTAAATGAATAATTACCATTAATGTATCTATGTATTTTTCTTTATCCAACTCACTAGTAGTGAAAAAATAATATCTCCATAGATCTCTTTTCCTTTGAGGTTTCTGTTATTGGTTATCTTCAATAACCCTTTTCTTAGTACACCAGGTTTCATAATGTCCATGTTCCTTATTGTTAAAACATTGGCCCATTGGCTATGGATTTATCTTGAAATTATGTTCCTCTATCCTACTAGTAGGATTATTTATCTCACTTCTAGATATATTGGCATGATTTTTCATCATTCCGTATTTAAAACATTTTCTAGTACCCTTGAGATAGATCCCAAGATGCTTCTTCCTTCACTTTTGATATGTGTTCAATTGGATATTCATAATTCCATGATATTTTTAAATTTATCATTAAAAAATAAATTCTTTTCTTTTATTCTTATCATATGTAACCCAAGACCACTGGTAATAACCAATTTACATATCAAATTTAACGGCACATTGGATAAATTCATCATAACTATAAATGTACCAAATTTAAAAATCTCTTAATAGATTCCACCTTTTTTATACCAAATAGAAGATCAATCATACATTAATTATTATTGAACAATATATATTCATACCCTAACATCATTGTGATGTTTCCCTCATAAGACCTGATTTATTCATCATTATATTTCTTAATTTCACATAAATTCTACTAGAAGTGTGAAAAAAAATTATCTATTTGTAATGTTGTGAGGTTCTGTATCGTTTAAGGTTTATTTTATTTTATGAAGGTTGTAAGTTGGGGTACCGATCCCCCTTTAAACTGGCTTTCAAAAATGGAAAAAAATGATTTGTAGGTAGGATTGAATTCTCTCCCATGATAATAAAAAACCAGTAAGTATTTCTATTTCATAGAGGATTTAAGGGTAGAGGATATATAATCAACCAAATTAACTCATTATTTAGTTATAATTGGATCATATGATCTACTAAAAGATAGAGGTATCTATCAGAAAAAGGGATCAACTACTTCCTACTTTCTCAGAGAGAGATCTATGTGATTCAAGTTATTATTCATAACTTGAGTTAGTATGCAAGTATTTTCATAAAATTCTCAAGTACCACTCTCATTATGCTTGAAATTACATTATGTAAATCACCACATTTCCCATTGTATAAATTTTTAGCATATTTTCTCTTATTTAAATCATTTTTTAAACAAGTTAATGTTATGAGTGGTATAAAAAATGGCTGCTATGAACGTAGTAATAAAAACCATCAAATGAAATATATTCATTTTATAGAAAATTAAAGGTCTATATATTAGTAATTCATAGTCCATTTACTATTTTTTTGACTATTATTTAACAATATTATAATATTTCATAATTGTTTTTTATGTTTATATGAATTTTCTAAAAAATATCCTCTTAGATTTTTAATCTTATTGTACACCTAAGCAGTTTTTTCATACACCAAGTTATTATCAAATTAACAACCAATCCTCCATTTTTAGGGTTATTAACCCTAGGTATATCTCAACTAGAGCCTACATCTAGTTTTATGATCCAAATAAGGATGTCAATATAAGGATAACGAAATTCTCAAAACATTACCCAAATTTCATGATATTAAAATATACTAAAACTTATCCCTAGGGGTTTTTCAAATTCTCTCTTGTCCCAATCCCAAAAATAAAAAGTATTTCCTATGATATCAAATCTATAAACAAATTCATTAAACACAAATTATGTCATTATCTTTAACCCATGTTTCCAATGAATACAATCCATGTATTGAGAGGTTTAATGTCTTGGAATATTAGACACAAAAGTGGGTAATTATGAAAAAAAAATTACACCATATTTATTTAATAAATTTCATAGTTCTATTTGATCACAATGCTATTCTAAAAGTATATAGGATACCATGGTAAAAAATACATATGGAAAATTCTGATCTAGAAAGACAAGTCTGTTAAAAAAATGATAATAAAGTGCATCATGTGAGAAAATATATATTACCTAATACCATAAAAATATAATAATAATAATAATGGAAACATGGAATAATACCATAGAATAATATGATCATGGAATCATAATTATCTAGATGAATATAAAGTATGAAATCATATATGTAGAATAAGATTCACCCCATGACCATTATCACATCATGGATAAATAATAATAGTATATTTGGTTCACTCCATAATATAATAAATAAAATCTATTGGGATATAAATCAATACTAAATGCATTGGAGGGATATATTATTCTAGGACCAACCCTCATATAACATAGTTTTAACATTATACATTAACAAGATGAGAAAATAACCCAATGAATTATAGGTCTATATAATTCCAAGACCATGATTCACATAGTAAAAATTATAATATTTATACAAATCTCTATTACACATGATGAAAAGAAACCATGCATAAATCATAAACATGATAAACCAATGAGAAAAAAGTGGGTTTCATAATAATGTCTCAAATAATTACCAAAGGACATATCATAAAGAAACCTACTATAGGGGTCTAAATCATATTGGATATTCATATTTTACTAAGGAACATATATCTTTGAACACGGAGTTATAATGTCTGTAAAATCATGAAAATAATCTATTATAAGTAAGAATTAAAATTAATAGCGTAGTTCATGCAATGAAAAATGAGAAAAGGAACTTTTAATAATTTAAATGGATTATTAATTTCCATTAAAATAGAATTTAATTATATGGTTTCTCCAAATCAAATGATATCGTTTAGAATCTATTTATGGTTAAAAACATTTTATGGAGCTGGTACGTAGTGTAAAATGAAAAAAGGGAAGTTATCTTAATAAGAGTTTATTTATAGAAAATCAAGGAGTGGGAGTAAAAATGTATTATACCTAATAAAAAATAACGTAAACCTGTAATATATTTAAGGAAAACATATACAAGTTATGCATGGGATTTTTAGCAACCCTCACTTTTCGAACATAAAAATTTCATTACTTTTTCAGAATACATAAACATTATATGAACTAATTCCCAAGGAATGTAACTATTCTAGTGCTTTTGAAAACATTGAAACATAAACACTGGAACATGAATGAGATAAATCTTCTCCCACTAGGTTATTGATGACTTTATACCTTTTTAAAAACCTCAAACCTAACACCTATCATCATAAAATGGGGGAAAGTAAACCTAAAATAGGGTGAGTTAGGATGCTCAGTAAGTGTAAACAAGGGATACATGTAAGAATAAACCTGAGAATAAGTGTTTGATAATGTGATCATGAAAATAAAATTTTATTCCTTGCATATCGAAGACCATAATTGGAATCATGGCATGAAATACTGGTAGTTTATAAGACATGATTCATAATGAAATAAATATCATAATCCATGAAATCATAACATAGTAATAAAGCATGGATTTTTTGCAGACACAGAAGCATATTATATGATTTCCATCATATCCATGCATTATTTCCAAGACTGTATTGGTAGTATAGGTTCAAATCCCATACATTATTAGTATTCATTGTTCACTCCCATGGTCATATGAGGATTCATGGTTCATTACCAAGACCATCTTATTCTATCTCAATAGATATAAATCATTAACAAATGCATTGGAGGGAGATATAGGCCTCATCCATCTCATAGTAAAATCATTGATACATTTCCCCAAGATCATAAATAGTCATATAATAACCCATGAAATTAAAATTTAATTATAAACATGTATTCATATCTTAAAATTTGGGATGATATAGGTTTCCTAATCATTTCATTACAAACAAAACCAGTGAAAATTAGTGGGTTTCAAAAGAATATTACTCGTGAAAGATAAATGGGTTTCATAAACATCATGACATCAAAACATTACCCATTGAAAGAATGAATATGAATTTAAAAATTGAAAAATTTCCCCATAAATTAATTTTTAACACCAATAGATGTTATATTATATGGGAAATAATTTTTAAAGGTTTGGAATATTATTAATTTATAAAAATAACATTATTTTTTGAAATTTTTTTATTTTTATAACATAAAAACTTTTGAAAGACTTTTCCTTTGAAAATATATTTTAAAGCATATAAATTAATCTTGGAAATTTTTTTTAGAAATCATATTTCCGTGTAAATTATATTCAATGATACTTTGAAAATATTTTTTAAAACATTTTTGAAAACATGGCTTTTTAATGATAATAGATTTCTAACCGAAGATAGAGAGACTATATGATTTTACATAAAAAATTATCTTTTGTACATGAGAGCATAATAACTTGTAATAACACAAGATTATATCTTTAGTAATTATATTAGAAGAAAATTCATTATTATTAATGAGATATAGATCAAAATATTTCATCAAAGGATGCATAAACATAAACAATATAAAAAAAGTGATGATATTTTGTTAATAAACTCTTATAAATTGGTAACTTCGGATCATACAAACTATGTAAGAAAAATAACTTATTTGATGCTTATAATATCATAAAAATAAGTATATTCATCATATAAAATGTAAAATTTAATTATAAATAGATATAGAAATAGTTTAGGTGTATAACAGCACATGAGTCTCAAAGAAGGAAAATTGAGACAATTTTTTTATAGATTTGGTTAATTTTGAAACATAAACCCCATGAACGGAAGATCATAAAATGGAGATGTTAATACACATATATTTCTGTATAATATACCTGGAATATTTATATCAACCATGCTCCTTATTTAAAACTAAAACATGATTTATTATATAAACATCACATGATACAACATAAAATATCGAGAGGTCTAGTGTCTTTGGGGATTTGGATCACTATATAAAAACTTAAAACATGAAATACAACATCTTTATTGAAACATTCCATTACATGACAACTACATTCCCTCATACATAAAATTACATCAGATAACTTAAGGACAAGCATAAGAAAATGGTGAGCTATAAAGCCAAAAAAGGGAGTTAATGAGGAATAACATGAAAGATACAATACATTTTAACCAAAAGGTATATCAATGGAGCATAAGATAAATATGAACATAAAGGCATGATATAACATGATTAACATAACATGGAAATGTTCCCACAACATTTAACAAGATTTAAGCATGAGACAAGGCTAATTGCACATGGTGCATGAGTAAATCCTCATTACATTTTAATTAGCATGAGTAAACCCTCATTTCACTTGACGTATCTTGATACTAATCTTTTCCCAATGCATTGGAGCACTATTGGGGTGTACCCTTCTAAAACATTTCATTTCATGCAACAGTGTGACACATGGATCATATAACACGGAATAAATCAACATCATAAGTTATTACACGATTAAATAATGTGAAATAAATACATTAAAGTACCATTCAATATGTATATGTTCTTAAATGTGAATACCCTTGATAGAGGCATGTGTATGGTATTCACTACACAATGATCTAGGCTTGGAAAAAATGCGATGCAATTTCTTCAGCATAACGGCATGACATAAGGATTCCTTAAAATGGTTGATGAGTGAAAAATGGGTATCTCATCATATATACATGCAATTGAAATTAATGGGGGTCATATAGATACATTTACCAAAAAATGTAATGGAATTTAGATGCATAATGAAAAATAATTACATGGATGTAAAATAGGAGAGAGAAATCCATCACAGAATTTCAGCATGGTAACATGTGTACCTAGGAGGCATAAATGAGAGAGAAAGTGGTCTCCCATCATCCAAAAATAATGAGGTAAGAATGGGAAAGGTGTGAAATCATACCCCAACATTTTTAATTAAAAAATTGGGCATAAACACTTAATGAAAATTGGAATAAAAAATGAGAAAGGAAGAAATCCCTTACATGGAAGTGTGATACCAAAAGCTTGAGAGAGCCTTGAGAGAGGACTCTTGGGAACATGGGGTGCCTTGGGAGGATTCTAGAGAGTGTATTTAAGAGCTTGTATGAACTAAAAATGCCTTTTTTTAAGAGGAAGTAGGAGATCGGGTGGGTTTATATAGGAAAGGGGAGGGAATTGTTTATTATTTAGGTTTGGGAGACCACATGTTAAACTGATCAAGAACAAACACCAGAACATGGTTTTTGCCCATGTTTTTAGCCCAAGGGGAGTGGAAGAAAAATATTTTATAATTAAAATTGCCTAACATTATAAAATAATAAGGTTTCTTATGTGGAGGTGAGTTATATTCTCAAAGAAAACTATTTAAAATGAGAAAAAGTTTTATAAGTCTTGGAGGCTACCATAATGCTTTGTAAAAAAAATCAAAAAAAATTAAAAGAATAACATTATTTTAATGTTAAAACATATTTTGGCCGAAAATATTGTTTATTGTATTGTATTACATCACTATTGGGTCATTTTGATGTCATAAATCACATTATAATTTTAAATGGTATTTAATTTTTACCCAAAAATTGTACTATCTCAGAAAATTATAAAAATTTAACCATTGGATAATTTTGACATGTTGATCCCAAAAATAATATTCATTTTATCTAAATAATTTTTTAAATATTTTATTATTTTCTTTTAAAATAAAAAATGATATTTATAAAAAATTCAAGGGTTTTGACAAAAACATCTTTCAAACCATAATAAAAATTACAATTGTATTCACAATAATTGTACAATAATTTATATTTAATAAAGAGTAATATATTGTTATTAATAATTTATGAAAATATAATTTTATTCAAAAATCCATTATTTCATGAAAATAGGTTACTTAGTTGATATTAACTAAAAATACTATTTTTGCTTTAAAAACACTTTACAAAGAAAAAGTAACCAAACTAATGTATAATATTTATACAAAAATAATGTACATAGTTATAGTGATATGGTCTTGTAACATAAACCATTAAAAAACCACATAAGACCTTATAGTATGGTGTGTGATTGTGAAAGACACTTGGGGTGGCTCAGATAACATTGCTCGAGTGGTAATCTCTATCAACATACACTTCTCTCGTAGGTAGTTCCACTCGAACTTATCCTATTCAAGTTTGGCTTGGGGTTGGTAAAGAATGAAAACCAATGACACCACATCCTTTCATAGCTTTGACAAATGGGCTTCATATTGGGAAAATATACTGGATGAGGCCATCGCATCTTTTTCCTAAGTAAATTGGATTTGTTAAAGTTCTATATTTATACTAATCATTTGCTCACTGGTCAATGACTATATTTGCAACGGTCACAATTATTAACATAAAACCAATGAATTTTACATTTTATATAACCATAATAATACATTTAATTAGAACAAGTGTAATATTCATTATTGAATGTTTGGGACATTACAATCTCCCCCCCCCCATAAGAAATTTATACCTCGAAACTTCTTTTTCCCACACAAAAACAACTACTAGTAACTCTGCTTCATCACTTACTCTAATTACCATGTCGCTTCTTCTAACTTACTATTTTTCCATAACAACTTTATTTGGGGGATTGTCTTATTTTGAAGAACTTCTTCACTCTGATCTCAGATCTTCAATGGTTTCTCCTCGTAAGAAAGATCATCAAATAGTTTTACAGCCTCTGAAGAGAGTGTATGTGAAGGGTTTGGTATGTACTTCCTTAAGAGGGATACATAAAAGACATCATGTACTTTGGCCATGATAGGAGAAAGAGCTAGTCGATATTCCACAACCCTAACATGATCAATAATCATGAAGGGACCGATGTACATAAGACTTTACTTCCCTTTATTTCAAAACCTCATGACCTTCTTCCATGGAGATATGAGAAGAAATACAATGTCTCCAACATTAAACTCAAGGTATCGTCGATGGTTATCTGCATAACTCTTCTATCAACTCTGGGAAACATTGATATGTTGATGAATAGTTTTAACCTTCTCCATCATTTCTTCGACCATTTCTAGTCCTAGAAGCTTATTCCACCAACATCATTCCATCATGCTGGTATTCTGCACCACTTCCCATACAAGGCTTCATAAGCTGCTATTTAGATGCTCGAGTAGAAACTGTTTTTTCAGGAGAGTTCAACTAGTGTAAGATGTTGGTCCCACAATCCTTTGAAGTCCATAGAACATGATCTTAACATATCATCCAGTGTTTAATTAGTTCTTTCAGATTGGATATCTGTTTGAGGATGATACACTATATTAAAGTTTAGTTCACCATCCAGATCATGTTGAAGACTCTTCAAAAACAAAGTGGTGAATATTGGTTATCGATTGAATAAAATATATAGTGGTACTCCATGAAACCTTACCACTTCCCTGATATATATCCGTGATAGTTGATACAATGATAAATCCTCCTGAACTTCAATGATGTGTGCAGACTTTGTAATACAATCCACAACTTCCCAGATTGAATTATTGCCTTTGAATGTCTTCAGAAGTCTGGTGACAATGTCCACGGTGATGTTATCCCATTTCGATGCTGGTATGGGAAATGGTTGCATCATCCCCTTTGACATCTCCCTCTCTACCTTCACTTGCTGACACACCAACGACTTTGATATATACTCAACAATATTCCCCTTTATATTACCACACTAATAATGCTCTCGGATATCATGATACATCTTTGTGTTTCTTGGGTGAATAGAGAAATTTGAGATTTGCGCATCATCCAAAAGTACCTTCTTTATATCCGGAATTGATGAAACACATATTCATTACCCAAATCTCACAATTTCATCTTTATTAACATTGAACTTCGAGGATTTCCCTTTTTTATAGCTTCCACTTTCTCCTGAATTCCCACATCATCCTTTTGAGAATCCTTTAACCACTCCAAAATAGATGATTGAGCAATAAGTTTTGAGAGGATTGAATATTTTATCTTATTTATGATTCCCATGTCCATCTTCATCAAATCTAACAATATTGGATCCTTCTCAATTCTCATCAATGATAGAATCACTGGGTCCTTTCTTCTTAGAGCATCTGACACCTTGTTTGCTTTCCCAGGGTGGTAATGGTTATAGATGTCATAGTTTTTGATAAGCTCTAACCATTTTTGTTGGAGCATGTTCAACTCATTCTGTGTGAATATATACTTGAGGCTTTTGTGGTTTGTATATATTTCACACTTCTCCCAAAAGAGATAATGCAGCCAAATTTTTAAAGCGAAGATCACCGCAACCAACTCCAAATCATGTGATGTATAATTATACTCATGAAAATTCAATTACCTTTAATCCTAGGCAATGACTTTTTCATTTTTCATCTACACATAGCCCAAGCCCTTCTTTTAAGCTTCACCGAATTCCACAAAAAGTTATCCACTTATGGGTAAAGTGAGATCGGGCAAATTTATGAGACTCCTTTTAAATTCCTTGATGATTTATTCCCATTCATCTCCCCAAGAAAAGTTTATCCCTTATTAGTTAGCTTGGTAAGAGGGTTGAAAAATCATGATAAATTACTCAAATGTTTTGATATTATCCATATAACCCCAGAAATCTATGGATATTTATTACCGATGATGGCCTCGACCATCCCTCTATTGCATCTGTCTTGGAGGGATCCAAAGATATCACATTTCTTTTGATGATACAGCCAATGAATGAGACCTCCTTCAATCGGAACTCACATTTGTAATTATTTTCATAGAGATTTTCCATTTGAAGGTCTCTAGTATAGTTCTTAGAATCTCTTCCTAATCTTCCTTGGTTTTGGAGTATATTTGAATATCATCTATAAATACCACCAATTTGTTTTCAATTTAATCTATAAAGACTCTATTCACAAATTCCATGAAGATTACAAGAGAATTAATGAGTATGAAATGCATTACAATGAACTCGCAGTGGTCAAATCATGTACGAAAAGTAGTCTTGGGGATATCTTTCTTCTTCACCCTCACTTGATAATAATCAAACCACAAATATACATTGGAGAACTATTGTGCTCCACACAGCTGATCAAAAAATTCATCAATTCATGGGAGAGGATTATTGTTCTTTATCGTGATTTTGTTAAGATAATGATAATTGATTCAATGGATCATTTACCCATCCTTATTCTTGATGAAGGGGACCAGTGCACTCCATGGCAATGCACTTGGGTGTATAAATCCTTTATCCATATTATCCTATTGATGTTTCTTTAGCTCCCCTATCTACACAACAGCCATTCTATATTGAGTCTTTGATATTGGAAATGCCCTAGTTATAAGGTCAATTGATAATTCAACATATCTTCTAAGATGAAGACTAATAAATTTCTTGGGAAACACTTTAGTGAATTCAATCACAATAGGCATGTCTTCAAGGATGGTTACTTCCTTGGACTCAATCATCTAAGCCAGATACACATGCTCATAGGGTAGTAGTATCCATGCTAGAGATGATGGTGCTAAAGAAGATCCATCTTCCTACTTTCACTTGTATGGAATCTTGGATCGATTCTCCATATGTAGAGTGATCTCCTTCTCATGACATCTTATGTTGGATCTATATAAGGAAAGCCAATCCATGCTGATAATTCCATCAAATTCTTCCAGAGGAAGTATAAAAATATTTTATTGGATGTTAACATCTACAAATTAGGACATTGGAGGTGTTATATTCATGTGATGCAATGATTTATCCATTTGTTGTACTCACCAACATCTTTACTTCCGTAATTTAGGGTGGTGTTGGGATTGTTCTACTAAATATCTGAGATATAAAAGAATGTGTAACACCATAATAAAAAAGTACATTCTCTATTCTTGAATGAATAACTTGTGTACCTGTCACTACTTCATTGTTGGGGTACACTTCAGTGGTAGTGATGGAAAAAGCTCACCCTTGCTGCCTTGGAGGTTGTTGGTTGCCTCTGAAAATCCTTGGATTAGGGAACTGGTTTGCAAAGTTCTTCGGTTCTTTGCAGTTGATGAAATGAACAACACGTTGATGGTCAAGCGGAGTGTTATTTTTCTCTATCACATTCGCGGGTTTTTCTTGCCTACAGTTAATACCCAAATGCTCTTCTTAGCCACATCTAATGAATTTCCTTTCCCCCTTCAGACAATTTCTGCTGTGCATCTTTCCACACCTTTGGAAAGTGAGGTACTTCATTTTCATAGAACCGTTGGATTTATCCATCTAACCACTATAATTGAAGTCCACAATATTATTTTTATCCACATGATACCCATGGGATTCTTCAATCTCAATTTTGACCTTGAGGGACAATCAGACAATTTCCTCATAGCTCTCTATGTCATGGATTTCCAGCACTTTTTGTACAATTGGTTTTAGAGCACCAAAGAAGTGGGAATCTTTGAATTAGAGGGTAACGACAAAGCCAAAGGCATATCATGAAATACTTGTGATGTTTTTCTCATACGCTCTGACAAATACGTCATCTTTTTTCTTGAGGGAAAGGATGTACCTTTCCATCTTAAGCCATAGGGTGTGTAGAAAATATTTTTCAGAAAACATCTTCCAGAAATCCTTCCATTCCAACACCTCGTTCTCCTACTAAGGCATCGTAATTTTTATCAATGTACACCATTGATCAGCTTCACCCTTCATACGATAAGCAGCCTAGAGAACTTTCTCTTGTTCAGAACATTGATGTATGGAGATGATATTTTCAATGGAGTTGATCTATTGTTCGGTGATTGAGGAATCAAATGATTCATTAAAAGTATGAGGCCTTTGTCTCATAAAGCTCTCGATAGAGACATGTTCTTTCTTAGGGGGTGTTGAACATTTCTCTTGACCCATTTTTCAATTCAAAGCTTGATTTAACTGAGAGAGAAGCATGGCAATGTTTGTGATTCCTTCTCCCTTCAGATTGGGCATCTCATTAGCACAGTCATCACATTGATCTTCTAATGGATTGTTAGACCGAGTCATCTTATTACCAGCCATTAGCTGGAATAATAAAAAAGTTAGGGGTAACACATAAAGGGTAATACATGGAAAAAATTGATGAATTATTAATAACTTAAATTTCCATAACTCATGAATCCATAGTCTTAAATATATGTTATTCATGATCTACTTTATAACATATATTCTTAAGGGATTTTTTTAATTCCCTTAAAAATGGTCCATACTATGCTTGTGAATTTACCAAAACATATCCTCCAGGAGTGCCATAACCAATAGTGCATCTAGGCCCATTTTCGTGTACAAGGACACCCCGAGTCAAGCCTGAAACACTATGTCATAGTTTTCACTCCTAGGTACATGTATTCCAGAGCTGCCTCTACCCGCTCATATCCCGATAGGGATGAATTTTCATAATAAACCACTTGCTAAATACTCACCAAAACATAGGGATGTTTATAGTATACTCAGTCTTGTATCTAAGGTTTCACTATGGTTTTCAAATCCAAACCCTAAATATAACTAAACCTATCCCTTGATACCAACTATAACAACCGGGTCTCGGTGAAAGCACAAACACCCCATCTTAACATGGCCATCGGGTCTTGGCCTGTTAGGTACCACTGGTTGACCCGTACACATGTGGCCCCCACCCAAGGGTCCACCCACATTCTTAAATGAGTCGTCAGATTAATGGTAGTCCCCACAAGACAACACATGTCCTTTCTAGTGTTATTTTTCCTAACTCACACACACCTATTCATACTAAGCTTTTGAATTTACTAATTTATATCTCTATGGAGTGTCATAAAGAAGAGTGATGAAAGGCCTTTTTTAGTGTACTAGGATACCTAGGGTGATGCTTGAAACTCCTTGTTGGAGTTTTCACTCCTAGGTACATCTGTGCCAGAGCCGCCTCTACTTGCTCATATCCAAAGAGGGATGAATTTGCTTAATAATCAACTTACTCAATACACACCAAAACATAGGGATGTTTTTATTATAATTAGTATTTTCTATAAGTATTCAATAGGGTTTCATAATCCTAATCCAATAAATAACTTAACAAATCCTATTATACCAACTATAAAAACTGGGTCTCGGTGACAGCATGAACACCCCACCTAAACATGGTCGTTGGGTCCTGGCCCTCCAGGTACCACCAGTTTCCCCGAAGACATGTGGTACTCACTCAAGGGTCCACACACATACCTAAATAGGTAGTATGATTAATAAATTTACCCACAATCCAACAGATGTCCTTTCCACTGTGATTTTTCCTCATTGACACAAACCCTGGGAAACTAACCAGAAGGTCACCCATCCTGATCACTACTCCAAACCAAGCAGTCTTAACTATGGATTTCTAATCACGTTGGCTTCCGAACATGAAGGTAAACCTTGTTGAAATGAGTCATATCATTTAGTAATTTAACTCATTATTATTTGTGGGTGTTACAATCACCCCCCTTTTGAGATAAAGGTCCCCATTTTGTGCTCTATATCTCATCCCAGGTAGTGCACAACACTTATGGATGGGTACTGCCTCTGATGACAACTACAACAACCCTGCTCTTTATTTCACACTAAAACATAATTTATTACATAAAATTCACTTTATACGACATGGATTATAGGGAGGTATTGTGTATTTGGGGCTTATTATCATTACATAACAACTTAGAACATGATATACTACATCTTTATTGAAAACATCCTTTACCTGACTACTACATTCCCTTATACTTAGCATTGCATGGGATAACCTAAGTATATGAATAATAAAAGGGTGAGATATAAATTCAAGTAAGGGAGTTAAAGAGGCATAACATGAGAGTTACAATACATTTTAAGCAATAGTAATATCAACAGATCATAAGATAAACATGAACATAAATGCATGATATAACATGATTAACATAACAAGGAAATGTGGTGACAACATTTAACATGATTTAAGCATGATCCAAGGCACATTTCACATGGATCATGCATAAATCCTCTTTACACATGAATAATCATGAGTAAACACCAATTTCAATTAAATTATCATGATACTAATATTTACCCACTGCATTGGAGTTCTATCAGGGTTCACCCTTCTTAAACATTTCATTTCATTCATATGTGTGCCACATGGATCATAAAACACGGAATTAATCAACATCATAAATAATTACATGATTAATTAATGATAAATAAATATATTAATTTAACATTAAATATATATATGTTAATATAGGTTAATACCCTTTATTGAGACATTGGTATGGTATTCACTACACGATGATGTTGGCTGGGAAAAACGCAGTCCAGTTTCGGCGGCATAACGACAAGACATATGGATTCATGAAAATGGTTTACGAGAGAGAAATGAGTTTCTCATCATAATTAAATTAAATGTAAAGTCAGGGGGTCATATAGATACATGTCTCAATACACGTAATTGAATTAATATGCCTAATACAAAAGAAATACTTGGATGTAAAAGATGAGAGAGAAATCCCTCATGGAATTTCGGCACCGTAACTGGTGTACATGGGAGGAATTTATGAGATAGAAAGGGGTCTACCATCATCTAAAAATAAATATGGCATTATGGGGAAGTGAAAAATCATACCCCAAAATATTTATTTGAAAACAAAATTTCATAAAAACTAAAAGAAAATTGGACAAAAATGAGGAAGGAAGAAATATCTTACATGGAAGTGTGATCTTAAAATATTGGGATAGGCTTGGGAGAGGATTCTTGGAAGAAAGGGGTGCCTTGGTAGGACTCTAGGGGGAAAATGGAAGAGGTTGGTCAAACTCAAAAGGCTTTGAGTGAAGAGGAAGTGGGATCTCGGGTGGATTTATATAGGAATGGGGAGGGAATTGCTTATTATTTATGTTTGAGACACCTCAAATTACACTAATAAAAACCACAAACCAGCCCATGGTTATTTCCCATGATTTATTCAAAAGGTTAGTGGAAAAAAATATTTTATAAGGCCAATGGCCTAACTTATTAATGTAATAGGGTTGCTTATGTAGAGGTGAGTCAAACTGTCAAGGAAAACTATTCAAAAAGGCAAAATGTTTTGTAAGTAAAGGAGGTTCAACTAAATCTTTGTAAAATAAATCAAACAAATCAAAAATAACATTATTTTAATGTTAAAACATATATTGGGGGAACATAATTTTTATAATATTTTATTACATCACTATTGGGTCATTATGATGTCATGAAACACATTATACATTTAAACGACATTAAATTTTTACATAAAAATTCGACTGTCTTAGAAAATTATGAAAAATTCACAATTTGATAATTTTGATGTCATTATTCAAAAAATAATATTCATTTTATCTATATAATTTTCTATGTATATGAATTTTTACTTTTAAAATAAAAACCGACATTTATCTAAAATTAATGGGATTTTGACAGAAACAGCTTTCAAAACTTAATAAAAATTAATTTTTATTCATAAAAATTGTATGATAATTTATATTTAATAAAAAGGAAATAATTAATAATAAAATTTTATTATAATTTTATTAAATTAAATATTCCATAAATTCATCAAAATAGGTTACTTAGTTGAATATTAACTAAAAATACTATTTGTGCTTTAAAAACTTATTACAAAGTAAAAATAATTAAATGAATGTATAATATTTATAAAAAATAATGTACTTATTCATAGAGCTATGGTCTTGTAACATAACCACTTAATACACCTATATAAAACCTTAGGGTAAGGTGTGAAATTGTGAAATACTCATGGGGTGGCTCTGATAACATTTCTCGAGTGGTAATCTCTATAAACTTACACTTCTCTCGTAGGCGGTTCCGCTTGAGCATAAATTATTCAAGCATAGCTTGGGATTTGTCAAGAGAGAAGCATAATTACACCACCTCCTTTTTGAGGTCTGAAAAATGGGCTTCATATGGGTAATGTCTATTGGATGATGCCATATCTTCTTTTTTCTGAGTAAATTGGATTTTTAAAGCCCTATATTTATACTAATCATGTGATCACTATTCAACTTCTATATTAGCAATGATCACAATTCATAACATAAAACCAATGAAGATAACATTTTATATGACCATAATAATACATTTAATTAGATAAAGAGGAATTTTTATTAATGAATGTTTGGGTCGTTAAATTATTATCATGGGATGAACATAAAACACACAAAAGGAATGAGTGGTGATCATAGCATATATATCATGGGAATAAAGAGTGAGTTGAAATACCCTTACCTTGTATCCTGACTCTCTTGGAACTCAAAATTTTTTCTAATATATTAAATAATATTTTTATAGAAATTATAATGAACAATAATATTATACATAATACCATATATGGTTTTATTGTGACCTTATTTTACTAGATTATTAACAATCTAATGTTATGGTTTCACTGTGGGTAATATTCGCTTTGTTTTTTGCATGTGTCTTAATTTAATTTGTCATTGGTCCTTTTTCATATACCAAGAATCCAAAGTTTAAATCATGATATAAATATCATGAATAGAAAAAATATTTATTTTATAATAATAAATAGCAAAAATAAGTATTAAATGGAATTTACCATTCATGGCGATGGTTAGCCGTATTTAAGCATGAACGTTGTTTTTTCTTTAATTGTCTTATTCAAAGAATGAATGAAAATGACATAAAAGTGTGTATGTATATAGTATCATTATAGTATCATTATAATGATATATTTATCATATAAGTTCAATAAATCCATCCTTAATACATTCCATGTAGGGTGTGAACGAATCACCTCGCTTTGAGGGTGTGGTAGTCTACATTCTGACAAACGAAACTATCATAAGAACGCCAAATGGAATGTTAAAAATATGTGTGTTGTAAAAGGAATAAAAAAATTAATTTAGTACTAAATATAATATATTCAATATATAAATATAGTTTCCATCATAATTTCCACCATTAGAGGTGGTGAAAGATAAATGAACAATCATCGTTTTGTGATGACGTATTTCACCACACATATAAACAATAAGTTCGATATCCTTTACTTGGATGTGTGTGTAAGTGTAGATCAAACCATTAGCATAAAAAATAATTTTATATTGTGTAAACAGGTATTTTAATACAATAAAGTAATAGTGATAGTGGAGGGGTTGGAGATGTAAAATAAAGGAAAGTAGTCTGAGAGAAGACATTACCTATTAATCAGGTAACTCCTTTTGGTTTATTCCAAATGTCTTGCTCGAGTTTCCTTATGCCCAAGGGAAGGCTTATAGGAGGAATGTAGGAAAAGTGTGAGACTATTTGAGCATAGGATGGGTGATCCTTGATGCTTTAGATGTGTAGGATGTGAGTAGACGTGGTGTTATTTTATAGGGAAGGGAAATGACACACTTAGCATTTTTTAAAACAAGTATGGTGTACCCACATTTTTACCTAACAAAAGTTATACCAAACCAAAAAAATCAATAATTTAAGGTTTATCAATAAATCATCACAAAAATGGGAATTGGAAAAGTTTCTAGGTCGTTTTGGGTTTATATTTGTTGTTTAGTTCTTTATTTTAAAGAATATTTAATAAGTTGTTATTACTATTCATATATATAAGTTTAATAGGTAAGTTATAATTTTCTCATTTAAATAAATATGAAAAAGACATGTCTTGTATAAACTCAATTTTGCATGTATAATATTTCAACAATGTGTTTCATGTATTGTATTCCATTTTGGTGTTGCGTGTAACATATGACAAGTTACATTCTTGTGAAAATAACATTTTACTTAGTGCATTGCCGGATATAAATGAAAATTTAATTTATTTGAAGAAACAATGTTCCAAAAAGTATAGGGTGTAAAATTATATCCCCCTTACAATAAATTTATCCCTTAAAATTCATCACTCAGGTAAAAAAATGAGGATACTTATGCTTTATCATATCCTTATGTTCCCATGTATCTTCCTTTAAATAGTGATTTATCCACAAAACATTGACCACATGAGTGTCTTGTTTCTTATAACATTATCTTGTTAGTCTTGAATTTCAATAGGTTTTCCTCATAAGAAAGATCCTTCTCCAACAATATTACCTATGAGTTTAGTACATGTGAAGGGTCAGGTATGTACTTCCTCAGGAGAGAATCATGGAACACATCATGGACTTTAGAGAGATTTAGAGGAACTTCCAAGTGATAGGCTACAATCATGAAATAATCCATAATATAAAATAGACCAATATAACTAGGGATTTGTTTTCCTTTCTTCCCTAATCTCATAAATTTCTTCTAGGGTGTGATTCATAGAAACACATATTCACCAACTTCAAATTCAATTTTACATCGATGGTCATCAAGAAAAATTTTCTATCAATTTAGTGATACCTTTATTTGATGTTGAATTTCTATAACCTTATCAACCATTTCATCAGGAATCTAAGGTGCCAATAGCTTTCTTTCTCCAATCAAATCTCAACACATTGGAGCTCTACACTTTTTTCTATAGAGAGATTCAGACATCGCCATCTGAGTTCTTGAGTGAGTGCTATTATTGTAACAAAACATAACAAGAGGAATATGTTGATCCCAACAACATTTGAAATCTAACAAAAAAGGTCTAAACATATCCCTAATGATTTTAATTGTTCTTTCAGACTGACCATCTGTCTGAGGAAGATAAGCTATACTAAAACTCAATTTTGTATGAAGTTCATTATAAAGACTTCACCAGAACTTTGACACAAACCTCAGATCCTGATCCATTACAATAGAATGGGGTACTCCATGATACATTACCACTTACTTAATGTATATCATTTAAATATTATCTAGAGAAAAATCTTCTCTGATAGAAATGAAGTGTGCTGATTTAGTAAGGTGATCTACTACCATTCAAAACCATTTAGAGGTTTTGGTTAGTATAATGATAAATTCCATAGCAATGTTCTTCCATTTAAATTATAGCATGGGTAATGGATGAAATATGCCTTTAGAATTTTTCATTTTCGCCTTAAATTGCTATCATAACAAACACTAAGATAGAAACTCCATTATATCTATATTTATTCCATCCCAATACAAGTATACATTCATTTATATATATAGTTTTATCTTTTGGATGAATATAGAATGAATAATTATGATAATCCTTTAATAGACCATTCTTCAAATTTTGTATGAAAATAACACATACAAGGTTCCTAAACATTATCATTCTATCCTGATCAACATTATAATCAAGAACATTTGTAACATTATTTTTCGTCTCTCCTTCTTCCTTCTACACCTCCTTAATATTTACATGGAAAGAGGGTGGAAAATTCATTTGGTAAATATTATACTTTCCCCTTCTATTAGTATTTCTAGATCTATTCATTGTAAATCTAGAAATATTGGGTTTTTATGATCCATATCCGAGACAATCTGGCATGATCCTTCAAACATAAAAAATCTTCCACCTTGTTTTATTTCCTAGTTTGGTAATGGATTGAGTAGTTATAATACTTTAACAACTCTAACCATATTTTCTAGTTCATGGTAAACTCCTTTAATGTGAATATATATTTTAGATTTTTATGATAAATATATACATCACACTTTTCTCCATAAATATAATGCCTCCGTATCTTTAACAAAAATATTACCACTGATAACTCTAAATAATGAGTAAGGTATGTTTTCTCCTGAATCTTCAATTGTTGGGCAGAATAATATATAACCATGTTATTTTTCATAATAACACATCCCAATCCTTTCATGGATGAATCGCTAATGATTAAAAACCCTTCTCACCTATAGAGTAATGTAAGAACAGGTGCACTAACCAAACTTCTCTTCGGTTCCTTGAAATTTTCCTCACATTAATTTATCCAGAGGAACTTGACACCCTTTTGAATTAACATTGTCAGATGATTAGATAATCATGAGAACGTATCCAAAACCTATCAATTATATCTATCTTATCCATTTATCTCAGTAACTATGCTTGGTCTTCGCCAAGATTCAATAACCTCTTTCTTTTATGGATCTACTTCTATACCATCTTTTGATATTAAATGTCCAAACAATAAAACCTTTTTTAACCGTAATGATCTCTTCTTAAATTTTACATATATCTCCTCTTTCTTTAGAGACTTTAGTATAAGTTTTAAGTGATCTTTATGATTTTACATTATCTTTGAATAAATAAGAATATCATCTATAAAGTCTATCAAAATCATATCAAGGAAATCTATAAAGACTCTTTTTAGTAAATCCATGAATATATAAGGGGGATTATTAAGTCCAAAAGGAAACACTATATATTTATAGTGACCATTACTTGTATGTAATTATGTCATGGGTATAACCTCTTTATTGAAAATTGATTTATGATATCCAAAACAAAGTTAAATCTTTAGAAAGTATTGATCTCCCCACAATTGATCAATCAAGTCATCAATACAGGGAAGAGGATACTTTTTATTGATAGTGATCTTTTTCAACTCTCAATAATCAGGGAAAATTCCCATTGATCCATATTTCTTTTTCGAAAAAAGAACTGGTACACCATAATGTGACAGACATGGAAAAATGAATCCATTGTCAAGGATTTCTTGGAGTTTCTTCTTATGTTACTTTAACTCAACTGGGGAGATTGTATAAAGAGTCTTTGAGATGGGTGTGGAACTACGTATAAGTTCTATTGATAACACAACTTCACATTTTGGTGAAATTGAAAGAAACAATTCTATAAGAACATCCAAAAAATCTCAAACAATAGGCACATAATTGTTGTCAATAATCTCCTTAACCATTTGAGATAAAAATCCATTTTGAATTTGAATTATGACCCATACATTAGATATATTTTCAAAAGGTTGTTCATAATTATTATCACATTGATGGATGATCATAAGTGGGTTTGAAATATTTACCAAAAATTCCCTTAATTGAAAATAGATGTGGGATTTATCTAGAGAAAGAAAATCCATGCCTATGATGAGTTCAAATTTGACAAACTGAAGATTGGTAGGATTTTTAGAAAGAACATTCCCACAAAATTGAATCAGAGGGGAATCATAGACTTGTGATTGAATCATTGTACCATTAGGGGTTTTCAATGATAATTCCACATATAATTGTTTTGGAGTAATTAAAACACAATTTGAAAATTATTTATATATGAAAGAGTAGGTGGATAAAGAATTAAATATGAAATTAACACTTCTAGAGTAGATGGTACATGTGTATTTCATCACGTTGTAATCAAAACCCTCCTTATAAATAGTGATTAAATGAGATTTCCCATTACACAACAATATATTAGGTTTCTCACATCGGTCATCATCACCATCCCATGGTTTTGGGTGATTATTACAATAATTCCTATTCTCCTTACACTGGTAGCATTGAATCATGGGAGGTGAATTCTATGCCTTCTTCCGCATTAAAAATGTTAGTTAACTTCTTCCCATCACTACGATAATAAATTTCCTTATGGTCTTACCTTCTACCCATAAAAAAATTATTATACCCCTTATATAAATTTAATCAATGATTATTCGTATACGTAGAGCATAATGGAAATCTCATATTCTTTTCTTCCTGGTTTTTATAATTTATTTTAAACTACATCTTCCTCTTCTTTTTAAAACCATGAGATTGATATGTGACTCTATCCCCAATTTCATCCTTGATTTCATAATGAAAAATCTATTTGTATCTTATAAAGTCACTTAGGGAAAACACTGTTATGAGACATGGTTTTAACCAACTGAATAACCTATCATCATTACATTCATGTAGATAATAATTCCTCAAGATTACATAACATAAATAATTAAACTAGCCTCATATGTAACAATATATTCATCATCCCATTTCTTCAACTCATGTAATTATTTCTCCATATTAAAAATAATTCAAAGAATGTACTTATTAAAAAACAAGTTAATTAACTCATCCCATTATATGGATTCCATATAATATTTCTACCTTGTATTCTTGATTAGAGTCCAGCACTAATCAACATCGCCTTTTAACCAATAAAAAACCTAAATGAACTTATCCTGATTCGAAAACTGATGAAATAGTAATATCATTTTACTAGTACTGATCTATTTTTAGTCATTTTTGGATTAGAAGACCCTTAGAAGGAAGGTGGTATTTTCCTCAAGAAATACTCAACAGAATGTTGTTCCCACCTTGGACCATTTGGAATTCCATCATGATTCAGGTCTTAAGAAAGAAATGTGAGCATATCAATGTAGTTTTATATTCCATCACCTATAGCATTCAGTTTCCCAGGAGGAAAGTCATTTTATTTTCTATCTCAATCTCCATTAATGTGGTTTCTTTAGGTTCCATCCACTAAATAAAACCAAAAAACAAAGAGTAATAAAAATTAATCATAACTAGGAATGACATAAACACAAAAAATAACTTATATGATTTCTATATAATGAGACATTCCTTAATATACGACACCTTAGTTTTATGATATGTTATTTATAGCCTAATTATATTTAAATCCATCCCAATGGGTCATGAATAGTTTTTGAATTCCCAAAGAATATCCCTCAGGTGTGTCAATCCAAGTATGTAGGAAGGCCTGTTTTTGGGTATCAGATTACCTTGAGTAAGGCCCAAAACATCTTGTCAGGGTTGTTTTCCCTAGGAACATCTATTCTAGAGTCACATCAAATTGTATTATCTATACATTAATTTATATCTTGTTTACCGATCTCTCTATCCTTATCCAAAATTCATTGACATTTTTATATATTTTATTTTATCCTTAAACATATCCTTATACATTGCTCTGGAGGATCAATGTGTTGCAGTTCTAGGTCTCTCTGCTGGTTTGCAAGAGCCGGATACTAGATATGGAGTTCTTGTGACTATTATTAATGAATACTTCTCAAAATAAGTGGAGAGTGATACTGCTGTAGGCTGAGAAGACAATGTGCTGAATGGGTTAAATGTTAATCATGAGTTCGTGTATCAAACACATTGTCTTGCAGTGATTGACACTAACAGTCCACCTCAGAAGGAATGAGAGGAGAAGTTTGGTTATCACACTATGTATATATCTAGACAGTGGGGGTCTGCATTGATAGTGAAAAATAAAATGCTTGTGACATGTCCCGAACTTCAAACAGTGATATTGTGCAAGGTTGAATAAAGAAGGTGTCTGTTCATGAGGTTGTGATGACTGCACCACCATGAAGATGGACGAGGAAATATTATTCTTACATGCCAAAGCCAATGTCCACCATGTCTTCTTTTAGGACGGAGAGTTGGGTAGCAAGTTCTTCTAAGGAGTTTCTTTCCCTGGAGAAGTTGAATCTTAGAAGGAAGTATTCCAAGATTTTGAAGCAGCATGATAGCTCATAATGGGAAATAGCTATGGCGGAGGAAGAGAATTATTATAGATGTGGTGATGGGTCTGACTTTTATGACATGTAGTTGTTTCTTTTACTTTGTTGTAACTGCTTGTTGCAATTTTCTTTTCTTTTAATTAATTGTTAGGGGCTTGCCTCTGACTGAGCTTTTCAGGTAAAAAATGGTGAGATCAGATTCTTAGCAAGGGTAATCAGGGGACCCATGTAAAAATAAACATGATAATTAGGGCATGAGAAAATGATCATAAAAATATAATATCATACTCTGCATATCAAGTATAGTAATAGGAATCATGGCATAAATATTGGGAGTTAATAATACATAATTCATAATTAAATAAAGAGAATAAGCCACAAAATCATAACATAGGAATAAAACATAAAATTATGGTAGTCACATAAGCATATAAAATGATTTCCATAGTATCCAAGCCATCGATATGAGTACCAAATTTGTAATATAGGTTTACTCCCCATAAAATCATGGTAGTCATAGTTTACTCCCATGGCTATATTGGTAGAATTATTCCACTCTTTATACCACCGTAGTTGTCATGGTTGAATCCCATGGACATCTTAGTAGTCAAGGATCATTACAAAGACCATCATAGTATATCTCAAGAGATATAAATCATTCCCAAATGAACTGGGTAAATATATAGGTCCCACCCATCTTAGAGTGAAATCATGCATAAATGTTACACTTGATCATAAATAGTCATCTCATAACCCATGAAATGAAATGGGTATTTTAATAATATAAACATATCATAACCTATATAAAAAGATAGGTTTCATAATAATTTCATTATAAACATAACCGATTAAAAGAAGCAGGTTTCAAAATCATATAAACTGTGAAAGAGAAACGAGTTTCATAAACATCACTTCATAAAACAATTAATCCATTCAGAAAATGAATATGAATGGAAACATTGAATAATTTATTTATAAAGGCATGTGTTACACCAATGTATGTTATCTTATATGGGAAATAATTTTGAATGGTCAGTTAAATTTTTTTATGATCATTTCTTCTTCGAAAAAAATTATTTTTAAAACATTTATCATTTTTAAAACCCATTTAATTAAAAATATATTTGAAAGATTATAAAGGATTATTTAAACAAAACTTTTTTAAAAAATTTTTTACATAAAAATAATCTTCAAGGATATTTTCTAAAAATTTCTCAAATCATTTTTTAAAACATTGTTTTTTGAACATAATAGAATTCTAACTGAAGAGAGAGAGAGACAATCAGATTTTTCTTAAAAACTATATATTTAGTACCAAAGAGTGGAAGAAGTGGTACACAAACATGATGATATATTGATTAAATGGATTCTAGGAAAACTCATGACTATTATTCATAGATTTATCATAATATTTCGTCAAAGTAAGTGTAAATGTAAATAATCTCGAAAAAAGATGAGACTGTCTCAATAAATTCTTATAACATGGTAAATGGGGATTATAATATCCATATTACAAAATGAAATTAAATGAAGATGGAAATATCATAAAAATAATGCGTTTCATGATATAAACTATAAAATGGAAGTATATACACCTCAAAAATGAGTTTAGGTGCATAAAAATAATATAAGTCTCAAGGAAGGAAAATTGAGACAAAACATGTTTACCAATTTGTTAACTTTTTGAACATAAACACCATGAATGAATTTTCATTAAATGAATATGTTAATAACCATATTTCTAGGTATAATATATATATATAACAAAATAATTGTATTTACATACACCACAAAAATGTAAATAGTGGAAGACATAGTATGTATCTCACGGGAATAAAAAGTAAGAAGAAATACCCCCTACCTTATGTCTTGACTCTCTGTGTACTCATACAAGTTTAATGTATAATAAATATCACTTTATTATTAATATTTTACATAAGAATATTTTTATACATAATAAAATGTATTGTTTGATTATAACCATACATTACCCTCTTGTTAACAATCCTATGTCACGGTTTCCCATCAATAAATATTCACATTGTTGTTTGCTTGTTTCTTAATTTGTTATATCTTTTGTCCTTATAATTATATCATCAGTAGAGAATGTGAAAAATGATTTAAATATCATTAATATACAGTATATTTATATTATAAAAAACTATATCATAAATATATATGAAATTAAATACACAGTTCATGGATACAGAAAGATGTATGTAAGCGTGAACGATGATTCCATTTTAATTGTCGGATTGAAAGAAATAAAGAAAATGAAATAAAAGTGGGAATGTAAATAATATAATTAAAATTTAATTAAAATTTAATATATATCATATATTTTTACTAAATTCATCTTTAATAAATTCCATTTAGTGTGTAAATGAATCACATTGCTTTGAGGGTCGGTAGTCCACACATCCTCAAACGAAATTATCGTAATTATATCTAAAAGAATGTAAAAATATTTGTGATTTAAAAGAAATAAATAAGATTAAATAGATAATAAATATAATATATGAAATATATAATTATATTATCCATCTTAATTTCCCCCATTATAGGCTATAAAATAGAAGTGAACAATCATCATTTAGTAGGCCTTAGTTCTCCGTACACGTAAATAGAATGTTTGATATACACTTCATAGAGGTTCATATAAGATTAGGTGGAAACCATAACATAAAAATAATATTATATTAGGTAAAATGGGGGTTTCATAAAATAATTGAATAAATAGTGTGGTGGGGCGGAGATATAAAATAATGGATAAGAGTTTGAGAGAAGACATTGCCTCTTAATTAGGTATCTCCTTTGGGATTGTGCCAAATGTCTTCCTTGTGATGACTTATTCACAAGGTATGTATTATAAGAGTAAGGGAGAAAATTTGGGAGAACATTTAACCATATTTTGGGATAGATAATGGTGTTTATAGTTGTTAGGAAGTGGGTATATGTGGGGACCCTTTATAGGGAAGGGAAAAGACAGAATTGGAATTTTTGAAAACAGGTCAGGTGTACCAATGTTTTTACCCGAAAAAAGACACACCATACCAGAATAACCCATGAATGCAAGATTAATGATCTAATAATTTCATTAAATTGGATTTCATAAATGTTTATATGTCTTTTTGGGTCTTATATTTAATGTTTCAAAATTTTTTAAACAATGTTTTTTCTGTTAACTGATGTAATAAATTTTAATCACTTTCACTAATATTTTTTTTTCAAAAAAAATCATTATTTTAAACAATATAAATTATGATAATAAAATCTATTGAATCCATTTTACAAAATAATAATCATATAAGTTGTAGAAATTAATTGAAAATCAATTCCGTTGTCGAGTCGACAGTGCCGGTTTTCATAGTAAAAATGATCAAAGGTTTACTATCTTTTTATCTCCTTATTCAATTTGAAATTGAGTAAAATTAAATAAACTGGATTATTTTTTTAAAATATTTTCCAAATAAACTTTTAATCCAATTAAAAAATACATTTACCTTTAAAATAAAATAATCAAAATGTAGATTTGAATTAAGATGTAGTGTTTTTCACTATTTATCTAAAAATGATGTTTGTCAAACAAATTCCAAAAAAATCACACTAAAATAATTTATAAATTAAAAGTTAAATTTTTTTTTATAATGTTAAAATTATAAATTTTTCAAAAAATAATTTTTATATCGTTCATAGAATGAAATTAAAATTAGTTCATTTGAGAAAATGATATTTTGAAACCTAGAAGGAATTTACCAAACATCATATATTTTTTATAAATATTATTTACTTATATATATAAATTATAAAATATATCTTAAATGTATATATAACAAATAATATATCTATTGTTAATCTCTCGGTTATAATTATCTCATTTAAGTAATTATAAAAAAGTGATGTTTTGTAGAAACTCAATGTTGAGTGTATCGTATTCTAACTCAGTGTTGCACATATCATACTCTATGTTGGTGTTTCTTGTAATACAGGACAAGACAGTTACATGTGAAAGGAATATTTAACTAAGATAATTTCATGATATAAATAAAAATTTAATTTATTGAAAAATGGACCAAAACAACATTGGGTGTTATAGAAACACTGTGAAGAAAATAGAGAGACAGGGATACAATGAATAAAAATGTGTAATATAAAAGTAATAATGGTTGTTCAAAACATCCCTTACCTCGAGTATGGATTTATTATGCACTTACAATTAACTAAATGAATAATTAAATTATATTTATTAAATATATTACTAAGAAACTTATTAAACTATATTTAACTTTTTATGGTCCCTTTATTGTCAGTATATATTTATATTGAATTCAATTTTCACTAATGTTGGTTACTTTGGTTTGTTTGGTCAATTTCATTGTATCAATTTTAGTTTGTTGAATATGATAAAAAATGTTATAAAATAACTCCATGATCTCATTAATTACTCAGTTTTATGTTTTTTATTTTTATATCTACACATTATTTGTAGAGATACATAGGTTATACCGAAATATACCCAAAATAAGAATATAAATCTAATAAATTTATTTAGGTAAATTAAAGATAATATAAATATTTAATATTTATATTACAAATATAATGTAGAATATTATAATTCCAAAATATTAGAAGTTTAATAAATATAATTTATTACATTATATAGGTTTTTAAAATAATTCATGTTAGGGGTTATGAAGAAAATAAAATATGTCATTTTATGAAGGCATTAGTCCACATGTACGTGGATGATACCTTCAATTTTCATTGACTAGGATGGAGGTATAAAAATAAAATAAAAATCATTTCATAAAAAAAATTATTTTCTAATTATTAAATTCTTTAGTTAAATAACCCTATTATACTATTTAAGTAAATAACTATGAAAAATAGAATTCACCACTCATGGATGTGGTAGTCCCCACAATCATGTCATGATATTTCCATCTTTCCTAGGTAATTTTAGAGGAATGTACAAAATGTTTTAATAGCGTGTTTCCTAGACCCAACATGAACATTAATTTTTTGATTACCATATAATGAATACAATGATTTATTCATGATAGACACTTATAAGTACAGTATTGATATATCTATGTCTAGTATTTAAATAGTAATTTACAGAGATTATTTTTCAAATAAAAATGTTATATTAGTTCCCAGTTTATAATGAGAATCTTGAGATACTATAATATGAATCATAATAATATCTGTTTTGGTCTAGATAAATCATATTGACTAGACACAGTTGATGACATACTATCAGGTGTTTGGGGATCAGAAACATTGAGAATTATTCTTAGGAATTTCTCAGTTGGTGATCTATAGTTGATGGGATCATGAAGAAAATATATCTAATATGAACAATAGATATTTTAGGTGTCATAGGATATTCTTATCTACAAAAATGTTTGTTGTTCTACTAGCTTGATAAATTTATCAATGTGTTCCCTTTGATTGTGAATCTAAATGCCAAGTAAAAAACATATCATATAATTCATGAAATTGTACCTTTTTTTGGTGACTCACTGGTGGTATAACACTGGTTGAATGATAAAGATTGAATTTTTCACTTCTGATTTATATAGTTTATATATCGACCCTATTTGATGGAGATGGTAGTAACATCATTAAATCTATGTCCATGGTTGTTGAATGGAAATCCATATAGTAAGATAAACAAACAATAAACCAAAAATGGATAATAACACAAGTAGTACATCCTTATTTATGAGATATTGTATCACAAAGATATTATACAATATAGTTCATTTTTACAGGATGGATAACATTTCAATGAATATTACTAATCTATTTATGTCCCTCGATAGATATCCATACTTTAATTCTATTTTATTAATAATATTCAAAATTTAGACTAGAGTGTCACACACAATAAGAGATTAAAGAGTCTTCCAAATTCTATAGAATAGTTGTATATGACATAGGGGCCCCACCATATGGCAGGAGTCTTGTCTATGAATTAATGATCACTGAAAAATAATTTAATAAATTATTATTCAAGTATAGAATCATTTTGTTCTATTTGTTTTAAATGCATTTGCAAGCGGTTAAGTAAATACAAGGAAAATAATATACTCATAAAATACTATTTTTATATTAAAGGATTGTTTAATATTTAAACTAATTATTAGTCAAGTTAATGTATCTTGTTTATCACATAATTATTTAATATATAATATACCTATGTGAAAAATTATAAATAATATTTATGATGTAGTTTCATCAAAAATACTTATTCAATTATTATTTAGTAAATTTTAATTATACAGGGATTAGGGAACCCTATCAAAATATTTATAACATCCACTATATAAGCCTGTTAGAGCTCAATACCATTGCATGGTTCATTACAATGGATTTTTAGATCCCCTGACCTCACACATCTTGGAGGGGGAAATGATATATCAGAGAGAACGATCCAAAGAACACCTTCCCTGATCAAAGACATGTGATCAAGAATACTTTTGTGACCTCAAAGGATTTGTTTATGATCAATGATAATATGAATAATTTAATTATTAGTGTCCATATCGATTTTGAATGCATCTGTGGATGATCTACATGGTTTTGTCATCAGATACTTTAAAAAAATATCACCGACAATTTGTGACGGATGAACATGTCTTCAATCTGAAGGAGATACTAGATTATTAATTTTTTGCATTTAAATATTTATGAGAGATACTAAAGAACTCTTATGGGTCTTGGATTTCTAGAGATATAAAGTTATTCCACTCCAGTGATGAATTTTTTTTAATCTTCAGCCCACCAGATTCCACTGTGTGCCCCAGTACCTTCAATTGGTTTTAAAGCGATCATTTCAATTTTTTGATCCGTGGAAAAAAAATTAATTTTCATCAAAATTATGTAGTAAGGTTTAAATAGATCCCAAAAAATAGACTTCACATCAATCAAATTTTAGATTGCTAGGTTATTTCTATATGAAATTTTTATTATTGTTTGAAAATTCCATTTTTGTGGTTTAATATTGAAGGACAATATATTTATATATTTCATTCTTGTTATATCTTTGAGGTGAATTCTGTTGAACCGATAATTTCTGGCTAATAATTGGTCATAATATGATAGTAGGGAGAATTATTTCCCAATGATTATTTTTCATCACATGAAATAATTTAAAAATCAATAATAAAGGAAATATCATTATGAGGAATATATGATATTAAAAAATATAAGAATCCTACAATTTTAATGTTTTTTAAATATTCATAAAAATAAATGTAAAAAGATTGGATCAGATGTACATAATTAGTAGGATCTATGATAGAATTTTTCAACAAAAAACAAGGTAATTTCAATTGGAGGATTCTCAAGGAAGCCACACATATAAATCACCCCTCTCGACTACATTGTCTGATCATCAACTAGGGATACCAATTCAAAACTGAACACTGCCCTCCTCCATAGCTAAACCAAAAGTCACTCCCTTATCCATCTCCTGGATCATCAGTATGAACTGATGTGCCACTATCACCATAATGCTCCACCTTGCAACTCTATTAGATCACCACCACCAAACCTTTCCCATGCGACCTGAGCAGCCCACCACTACCCTGGCTATTTACAACCCCCTTTCCAGAACACCACACCACTAGAGATTCACATATCACCATGTTGTGGACCTATCAGTGACCCTATATAGCCACCCTATAACCCTCATCCGCTACTCATGTTTCCTCAAGAACCAACTACCATTCCCACCACGCATTGGATGCCACCTCACTTAGGACAATAACAAAAAATCATAGGAAATCCACCCATATCTCTGGAAAATCCTACTTAATCAGTCTACAGTAAGATCCCAAGATTCATATTTTACATGATATTCTCTAAAATTGGATTGGGTGGGTTTTTCTGGCCCAATGTTTTGAGGGAATGACTTTCTAGTGAGGAAAATATCTACACAATGTTTTGCTAGCCTGTAATTGGCCTAAATATGTTTTTCTAGACCCGTAATGGGCCAGGGAGTGATTTTATGGCTCAGGATAATTTTATTACATCCTAAATTGAATGATAAAATTATTGGTTTTTTAAAATAATTTTATTATATAAAATAATTAATTTATTTTTTGTGTCAAACTAAGTTAATTAACTTTATTTTATTTTATTTTTGGTTTAAGAAATTAAATTAATTTATGGATTGAAAAAAAATATTCAAAATTTTATATTCAATTAATTTATATTTATTCCCATAACTTTTCATTTACATAATATTATTTTTTTTATTTATTTATTTTTCATTTAAATTATTATTGAAATTTGTCCAACCTCTTATGTTTTTGAGTTTATTTATTTAAATATTTATGAAGGATGAGTTAATTTCCAATAATATTTATAAGTTATTTTTTAATTATCATCTTATTTTATTAAATATGTATAAAGGTTTATTTGTTCCTTTATATTTTTATTTATATTGTGCATCCTGCAATTACCTCTCTTGCATGCGAGTATAAATGATTTTTTTTGATGATTACAATGTATGATGTGGAACATACACCGATGTGGAAAAAAACATGAGAAATTGAAACATTGGGATTGGAAAAGCTTTTATTTGATTCATGATCTAAATTAGGTACTATAACCATAGATCATGGTCAATCAATTGAGTTTAAATGGATCAACCATTATTAGATTCTCAATATCAGTTAGGTAATTTATCTTTTTTATGCACCATTTATAATTTTAGGAATATTCTTGTTTTTGAGAACAAATAAAATAATAAATTGAAATAATTAAAAAATAAGAAATGAATGTATTATATTAAAGATCATTTTTAGTACAACAATATACTATGAACATATTTAATTGAAAAATATTACATTTATTTAGAAATATAAAAACCCATAAAGAAATATAAATTCACAAATGCATTTCATTATTTAATTTCAACAAAACTAGGGGTTAGGGGTGCTAATAAACCATAGTTGAGGTTTTTACCACTTTTGTGGAGTTCTTATGTGAGCGACGGGTTTACATAACAAATTATTGAAGAAAATAAGAATATATAACAAGATTGTCACGTATTTAGAGGTAAGATATGCGTAAGTTGAGCTTCTAGTTTTAGAAGAGTATATTTCGGTGAATAAATCAAGGATCCACGAGTTAATGTAGTCGGCCAATAAAATTACATCATTGAACTCTCTTAGTTTTTGACATAGTAGTAGCTTTTGACAATGTAGATAGGTTTTAAGTATATTTTCCACAAGAATACTAAAAAAATATAGTATTCTTATTTTATCATAGAGCATTCATTGATTTTTATAAAATAGTGGGAGAAATTTTATAATTTAAATAATCAATAATGTCTAATTAGTAATCAAGATAAAAGAACTAATCTTATAGAATTTGTTTTTGTGAAAAATTGAAAGAAAAACAACAAGTAAACTATGATTAATTCTTGAGAAAGTAAATTCCAGAACATCATGAATTTCTAGAGTATTATAGGTTCTTTCACATAGTACCATGATATAGTAAATTCAGGGAGCTATGAATTCTATTATATATTGAGCCACCTCAGGAATAAAGGATAATAAAAGTGTTTATTAAAAACTCATATATGATGTGGTTGATGGTTATGTCATAATGATATCATCAACGTCCCATGTGAGTTGTGGACACAACATCGGGACATGGATCATTTCATATAGTTATCTTATGTCCATGAGGTTTTCAAGGAAAATGTGAAGATATTTACGAATAAGGTGGTGATTACACCAAATATTAGTAAATTGAAAGATGAGATACTATATTTTAATATATCCCATTCTTATATCATTTTCATCCACTTTATTCAGTTTCAGTTGTGTTAAATAATTACCAATATTTATTAAACACTTCATTTCCTTTGGATTATGATTTTCCAACCAATATTAACATTAATGAAAGAGTAATACCTTGTTCTTATTGAAAACAAGTCAAAAGATAATGTGAAAAGTCTAGTGAAAAGTTTGATTCTGGAAGAAAGCTTCTAACATACTCTTATTCAAGGAGGTTATTTATCATATAGTATGTTATTTTCCTTACATTTAAAGCACTATTTATTTCATAGATTAAATACAATAAGTTAAATAAATGAATAATGTAATAATTTTTTCTCCTTTAATTATATTCATTAATTTTATCTAATGTGTATATTTTAATTTGTAACCATTTAATAATATATAAATATCACATTTGTATTTAAATATAGAACCCAAGAAGGGATAAAAACATTATTATAAGTAATGTTAATTCTCTATGTAGATGAGAGAAATTGTTTCTTATGTTAGCAATGAGAATAACATAATTTCATATTTCCATGTTTATTGATTATAGTAAAATTTTTATTAGGTAATACAGAAACATTAAGGACCTTAGATATTGTTGAGACACTTTTTTATTTAGTTCTAGAAAAAATAATTTGTAAATAAATGTATGAAACAAAAATTAATGAATTAATTCATATTGAGAATGTTATCTATTAAAAGGTTATGATTGTGGAAATTATACTTCATAAGATACCATTAAGTGTTTTAAGCAATGTGAAGAAGATATGATTACCATCAGGCTCATGTCCTAATGAATATATTAAACAAAGTGTTTTTCAATCAATATAATATAGCATTGTGAAATATCCAAATGCACATTTCAATATACACATAAAAGATATGATGGTAATAAATAGGGACAATTTTTTAATCTTAAATATTATAATGGATAAAAAAATTCATTCTGAGTAATCCCAAAATCTACATTTCCTTATGCACGTAAAATTCATGATGTAATTAATATGGGTATCAATGATGAAACAAAAAAAAATCATTGAAGAAACATCCATTATTTTTAGAGAAATCCTTCACAAATAACATCATTATCCCATAAACACATGAAGAAATATGGATAAATGTATATGAAATGAATTATTATATGAAATAAATACATAATATAATTATAACATGTTTTACATGAAGATTTCATTAGGATATAAAAGTACTTTCATAAAGAAAAACAAAATGTTCCTATAACATAATTACAACAAAGGTTTATAAGGATATTACATAAATCTATATGATATAAAATAAATATTAATGTTATAGAGTATATTTCTATAAAAGGGTTCATATATATATTGGAGATAGTGGGAGAAAGATTTAGTTGGATCAGTTTAATGTCACAAATGCACAAATGGTTGACTTAGGAACATGTTTTGTAAGATCCTATGGAAAAATTTAAAGTTCCTAAGACACATACTGTGTAGGATGGTCATGTCCATGGAATTAGTTTTTTATTCACCATGGTTGATGATAAATTAGTCCTTAATAATAATAATCCCTACAAGTAACCAGTATATCAAAATTATAAAATATTTATAGGGTCAACTAAATACAAAAATGTAATCCTTGTATGAACATATAGTGATTATAATTTTGAATACTATGATGGATATTCAAGTGAAAATATAAATTGGTGATAGAAGTGTCATACCAATAAGGATTCATTGGTTATGCTAAAGATATTCTTAAATCAATCAGAAAATTTCTTTTTATACCTAATTTCTATGATCATTTTATTGAGCATTGGATATCAAAACCACTAATCATGGAAGGATTCAATATGATGCAACTAGAAAGGGATGGTCACACTATAGAATTCTATTAATGTGTGAAAGTTACCGAAACACAATTAATGATTTATCTAATCAATAATATAAAAAAATATCCATTAAGAATCAAATATTTTTATATATCTAAAAAGCGTTAGAAGGAGTTCCATAGATTTCTATGTAAAATATTTTTGATAACAGATGAAAAAAGTTAATTGACTTACAGTTTTTCAGACTAGAAGGAAACTATCTCTTTAAATATTAAAATAAAGTAGCAACATATGTTCTCATAAATAATTTCTAAAATGGTATATCCAATGGTTTCATTGACCGAGTCAAGTATAAATGTACTGATAGTGTGTAAAAACTCAAGTTAGAATAATTCAAGATGGAATTATTACCAGTGTCATAAGGAAAAAATATCCCCAAGAAAATAAGTATGGGATATATGAGAGTAATTATGTGGTAAGTATAATTCCATATGATTCAATGTTGGAAAAATCACATACTCTATGTTATGTATAATAAATGATATCACCAACAAAACTTTATGGTAGGAAAATATTAGTTATATCTCGGTGATATATATGGGAAGAATTCATAACTGCCCTATTTCAGAAGATCTTGTAAAGAGGCTATATATATACCATGATTTTGGAGAGCAAGGGATACCTGTTTTAGTAGGATATTACTTGTACTCCTTTGATCAAAATGATCTAATAACAATGTTAGGATAAGGTAATGATAAAGATAAGATCATTAAAGAATGTGGTATCCATGTTTACAAATATTGAGTGCATTAAAATTTAAATTGAAGCTAAATAAGCATTATATAATAAAAAAAATGATTTTTCCAGTTCATGGTATCGAACATGGTAAAAAATGATTGAGAATAATATAAATTATGTTAATTATAGTACTATTACCAGGAATGATTCAATGTTTTTTATAATGGAAAAGGGTAAATACATGTGGTATCATCTCTTGAATGTGTTACTCATCGATGTGAAGTTAAAAATAACAGAATTGACAGATATAAAAAATGTGGAAAACCCATGACTAAATCCATAACTCTTTATGAACAAGATCTTATGATGTGACATATAATGAGGTTGGATGGAAGGATGGGCTTTAGTGCAAGTTGGAGTGCTGTAATAGTGCGTTCCCTATACCAAAATTGAATAGTACTTTTTTGATTATGATATCATGTATGTAATGAGTTATGAATTGTATTTACTTACCATAATAGTCTTGATATTTCTGTGTCCACTATTTAAATTGTAATGTCTATTGATTATGTGTCATATTAAAAGGGTATAGTAGTTCTCAGGAAATAATGAGAACCTTAAAGTACTATGACATTAATCTTAAACAAATTTACTATGGTCTAGATACACAAAATTAGTTGGAAATAAGTGTTAGATTTTCTGGTTCTAGGGGATCATATTAATTGAGACTTCTTCGCATGATATTCACATTTGGTGATCAATAATAGATGCGATCCTAATGAAAAACCATCTAATGGGAATGCCCAATGTTTTAGGAGTCATTGTTTGTTCTAATTGAAAAATATGTTTATTGTTATTATGAATTATGATCATTATCAATTTCATTCATTTGATCATGTACATTAATGTAAGGACATAATAATAAAATTTTATTCATGGTGAGGTATCTTGTGTTGGGTGTTCCATTGGTGGTATACCCTTGGTTGAATAATCAAGACAAAATTTGTCATTTCTGAGTTGAGTAAATTTTATCTCAGAACTAGATGATCATGATAGTAGTACCTCAAATAAATTCCCGGCCACAACAGTTAAAGGTAAATTTATCCAGTTATATAAAAAGACAATAATGAAACAATGGATGATGACACATGTAGTTCATCCTTAATTATGATAAAACATATGAAAAATAGATTATGTTAAACAGTGAGTGTTTATAGTATGGTTATTATTGCTGCGACTATTCATTATATCTTTAAGAATTTTAATGGGTTACTATACTTCACTGCATGTTTGATAATAATATTCACCACTATTAAGATAAGGTCTTAGAGGGTCACAAACATTCATGTATTAAAGAGTCTTCCCAATTCTAGAGAATAGGTGTATAAAACATGGTGGGTCCATACAATGGGGTCTGAGTGTTGTCCATGTATTAACGACCACCGATGAATAAATAAATTCATTATTATTTATTTATAGATTAAGTGGGTTGAATTTATTTATTAAATTTTTTAAAAGTAGTTAAGTAAATTCAATGAAAATATTACACGGATAAATATTATTTAAATATTAATGGTTCACTTAATATTAATAGGAATTAAGTCTTGAGTATATGATTTAAGTTTATCATGTAATATATTTAATATATATTTCAATTAGGTGTTAATATATAAATATATTGTATATTTTAGTTACCTAATCATAACAATTTATTTATATTTTATTTAGTGTAAATCAATGATATGATGGTTAGGGAACCCTATTCGGTTATTTCTAACATCCAATAAATATGTCTATAGGAGATCACTTCAATTGAACATTTAATTCTAATGGATTGGGATCCTATATCTCCTCCAAAATCGTAGAGAATGAAGGGATCTATCTAGTAGAATGATCATAAAAAACTTCATAGAATGTTGGAACGACATTTTGGTGAGTCTATTGACATCGAAGTATTCATCTATTCTCCGTTATAGCACCCTAAATTTGATGATTGGAATCTGTGAAAATTATTGAAGTGTGTTTGGACAATCTAGAGGGTTTCAACATTATATTCTTTAAGAAAATATTTCAAGCGATGTGTGATAGAAAGATTCATATTTGATCTAAATGAATTACTTGTTCATTTATATTTTTTATTTGAAATATTAACAGGAGGTCCTCATACCTCTACATGGCTTGAATTTCTGGATATGTTGATGTAATGTCTCTCCAGTGATGTAGAAATTTAAATCCCTAGACCAATAACTTCCACCACGTACCCTGATACCTTTATTAAATAGATATTACATTAGAATAATAAAATTACACCATATAAAAATGATGATGTTATAATTCTTCATTGATAGATTGTACATGATGAGGTAAAAGAAAAAAAGAATTATGAGTGTTGGGTTGAGTGAATCACCTCTCCCTTTGGAAGATATACCTTTGGAGGCTTCTTAATGATATATAGCATGGAATTTTTGGAAGAAAAATTTATATATAAAGTAGGAAAAGATGTGATAAAATAATAGGGAAGAGTTTTTGTTGATATAAAGCATTGTGATGGGGGGAATTTTTTTTAGAGGTGGGATACTTTTATAATTAACATGAGAGGAATTATTGTAAAATATATTTATTTTTCAATAATTTCATTGCATTATTCAAGGAAAAATAATCCAAGAAGGGTCAATAATTGACTTGTTAAGGAGATAAAATCAAGTATTAATCATCAAATCTTTATTACATAGGTTTTTAACAAGTATTATCCTTTTCCACATGTTTAAACACATTTTAAAATTAATTTACCCATACCTATGTAACTTCATATTTACCCTAGTTATGCAATTTTAATGTCCAAAATTTAAATTGATTTTTTTAATAATTATAAAATGATTATTTAAAATTTTATAATAACATTATTAAATAAAATTTCTAAGGATTATAGAAATTAATATTAGTGTTAGCACACATAATGCATAATGCCTATTTTTTTTTAAATATTATTTTAATTATAAAATTTATCTGTGGTATAATATTATCAATGTTTGTTGGTTTATTATGAAATAAATATTTATTTGAGGATTTTTGGGGAAACCTATTTTTTTCAATAATGATATTTGATTTTAATATACGGCCAAATATAGATTTTTATTAGAACTAATTATTTTATATGTTAAAAAATTCTTTGCATATGTATTATCAGTTGAATCTATTATTTTAAAATAAATAATTTATTATTAATTACTTATATATTTAATGTTTTAAATATTTATAAGTCAATATTTACTTATTAAAATGTCTTAAAAATTTACAGTTTTGGTAAACCCAATATTTTTCTATATTTACCTTAAACAAATATTTTAGAAAAATCAAAAAAATTTCCCCTAAACACATTTTCACATATTGATATCAAAATTTAATGTAATTTTATTATATTATGGTTATGTATGTGACAAAATTTTTTATCATATATAAGTTCCTAAAATGAAATAAATAAACATTTTTTTGAAGTTGAATTTTAATAAGAGATATTTATAAACAAATATACACACATAGACACATTATCACAATACCATAAGATAGATTTCAATACCAAATGAAATATATTAAACATATTATTCATGGAATCAAATATAAGTAGATGTTATTTTTTATTACCTATATTACCTAATATAACAAACTTATATATTCCAAAGAAAAATTTCTATATATAGTTTATAGGCTATTACATTAATAATATCAATCTCCTCATCCATCATTGAGGGGTTTCATGTTTAAAATTTCAAATAAAACAAAGTGTATGTGTCTTCTTATTGTTTTTTAGGTTCCTCTTGTTTTTTTTATTGAGAATGGAATTCAAGATCCTCCAAAACATAATTTGAGGATTTGTTTTTTAATGTTTCATGACACATTATGCTAATGAGAAACTAATTTACAAGCTCCAACCATTAATTAAATATTCTAACTTGTTTTGGGATTGAAAAACCATTCTGAGGTACCATGTATAATGTATAAATAATCCTTTCCAATTTTTTATTAGATGAACCCTATGATTTTCCAACAAAATTTTGATTACTCTTTTTAACTATAATTGTTTAGTGATGGGGGAGATATATTTTTGTAGTATTCAATTTGAAATTTGTTCCATTAAGGGATGAATGTTGATATTGGATTCCATAAATAATCATTGGATATATAATTTATTATAATGGAAATAGAATCACCTTTAATGATAAATGTTTATATTTGGTCACATGGTCTCAACTATATCATTTATATCCTTGAAATGGATGTCAAACATTTTTAACTCCATCCCATGAATGATTGGAAGGTGTATTAATAGTTGTGGTGTAACATCCCAGGTAAATAAAGAATAAAGAATTTTCATAATTATTAATATTTACAAATTAAATATTAATTTTATTTTAAAGGGGTTGCTATGTTCGATAGCGTACCCGATACGCAACGATGAGTTTCTTTGAAACTTACGTAGCACACTAGTAATAAAATAATATTGTTTTAAATGTTAGTTAACAAGTAGCCGTTGTACTGGCGGGAATGGATATAAATAACTAAAATATGATTAGATATGTTTTTAAATGTTTATACATTTACCCAATAAAAGATAAAGGCTTAAAATACGGAAAGAGTTCAAATTTAGGGCATATATACTCTATTTTTCACTAAAGGTTCACTTATCACCTTTTAATGGTGAACCGTCATTAAATATAGTTTTGATCACTCTTATACTTTATTTTGGACCAAATATAACTCTTCTTTAGAATCGGGATATCAAAATTTACTTTGTGTAAAATTTTTTTACCTTTCTGATAAAGTTCATTTTTTTATGAATAGTGTAAAATGTTGTATTTTAATTCAAAACCTCTTTTTAATCTAAATTATTTATATGATTAGATTATTATTTTAATTGGTTTTAAAGTGAAATTAGAAAATATTTTTACCAGTTAATCCAATGGTGGTCATTGGAATCAATTTCACTTTGAAATTGGACTTAAATTGGTGTCAATCTTTTGATACTTATTGTTTCACAAAAACACGTTATTTATCATGACAGCGGGAATTAATTATTAAATTAATTAATTTGAATTATATGTTTTGAATTTTTTAAAATGGACTTCATTTTTGAATTCGGAATATCAAATATAGCTTAGGGTGAATTTTTGGTAATTTTCTGAAAAACTTCAATTTTTGATGAATAGTGAAACCACTAAGTGGTAATCAAGCAAACTGATTTTTCAGTTAAATGAAAGTTTACCACTAATGTGTATTTAATTTTGAAAATCCGACATACATGGTTTTCATTAAGAAGTAAAATTTGGTTCAATGAGATTAAAATAATTTTTTGGTGAATAGTAATTTTTTTTCATTAATCGCGATTAGAGGTAATTAGTGTAGTTTAAGGTAAAAATGGTATTATAAGAATGTGAAAACACCATGACACTTGTCCTACACCTATTGGGTGAGTCATGGCCGACCAAGACAAGCCATGGTCCAACTTGGGGACCCCATGGAGCCACTTTAGTTGGAAAATTACATTAATATATTTTTATTTAATGTTAAAGTGAAAATGACACTAACATAAATTGTTTTACTAAAATAATTTTTGAGTGGGGTTATACAAGTCCAAAGTTTGATTATAAATAGTCATTGGAAAGATAAAAAGATTTCCTACATCATAGTATTTGTTTTATAATTTTTAGACATTAAATAAATTAAATTATATATGACATAATAATGATGCAGCGATGACATCATTATTTGACGATTTAAATAAAATGGAAAGATAATGAAAAATATAAAACCTACACATGGCCAAAACCAATTGGATGAGTGGATTTAGAACCCTTATCACCTTATACACGAATTATATCAATGTGGGACCTTTTAAAACCGAAACACATTTTCAAATAAAGTAATATTTCTTTACTTTCCCAAAGTGCCCCTCCTCTCCTCTTATAAAAGGCCCCCACCTCTACCTCATTTCACACACTTCTCAAGCCTTTGGCTCGGCCAACCCCTGCACAATTACTCTCTCCACATCCCTCTACTCATCCTAGAGGATTCCCTTTGGGAAGAATCTTTTCAAAGGAAGCCTTTAGGCTCAAATCAAAAGGAGTTACACTTTTAAAGGTAATTCATTCTCTTTTGTTCATTTGTTTTATTTTGCTTCTCCAACCCTATAAACTCTTTTTATTTACTTCTTTTTCAACAAAACCAGTATATTAAATATACTAGGATGTTGTTATAATATTTATTTGAGCTACACTCTCACACAACTACATCAAATGGTTAAAGAACATACGATTTCCGTGGATGGCGAAATTCTGCCTCCCGAAACGATGATTGTTCAATAATCATTTAACACCTTCAAGGGTGGCCATTATGATGTAAATATTTTTATATATGATATATAATATGTTTATGTTTTCTTTAAGCTTCTGTATTTTTCATTTTTGGCATACCTTTATGGTTTCCATTATGGGTAAACACGATATCTTCATTTAAGGAAGTGCAGACTACCGCCCCCTAAAAGTGATGTGATTCGTTAATTCCATATGTGGGACGTGTAAAGGATGGATTTAAAGTTATTATATATGATGTTATACTGGAATTATAATATACCTCTATATAATTATTATTTCTTTCCATTAAAGTATGAGATAGAAATGAAAGTAGCGTTCATGCGTAGGTACGGCTTACCGTCTCCATGAACGGTGCATTTCATTTCTTATCCCCAAATGTAATGTACTATTAAAATTACATGTATATAATGTATATATATAATTAATGATATATCTAAATGATGAATATAATTCTGGAATTAAAATATACATACCTTTCATTTAGTTTTAATTCCACTAATATGACAAAGAAATGAAAGTAGCGTTCATGCGTACGTACGGCTTACCGTCTCCATGAACGGTGCATTTCATTTCTTACCTCTAAATTATTATGTAATATTATAAATACATGTATATGCTGGATATATATGATATATATGATATCCAAATCAGGAATTTCATTCTGGATATAAAGAACTTTTGACCACACGAACAACATGTAATTGTAAGAAGTCAACTTTCGACTTAAGAACCAAATATTGACAAAACAAACATTATTAACTTAAATGGTTACATAATGTTTATAACATGGAAATAGGTGATACAGAAGGGATATTGAACTTTAAAAAGGTTCTTAATCAAGTATAAATTAACTCAAGTTTATTATTCAGGACGTTAAAGAACGATCGAGTCAAGTCGGACCCGAGGTAAGGGACTTCGTCTCAATCTCTTTTCATTGAGGCATATTTCGTTTTATACACAACTTTCTTTTATACCGTGTATAAACTCCTTTGACTTTTACTTTTATACAAAGGAATCTTTTTCTACGAAGCATTTTACTAAACGAAAAAAAGGAATGTTTATTTTTAATGTACGCGGTGACAACGACCTTTTTCCGCCGCCGCGAGTATTATTTGATCTTTGGCTTTCTCAACAAGCCGTAATGTTTTTAGAATAAAATAAATACCATATACTATTTTATGTATTTTGGTATTGAAAATGGTTTTGAGAAAGGATTCTATTATGTGAATATATTTATGATATATTGTGATTGAAATGTGGAAATGTTATCATTCCTTTATATTGGTTTTATGTTTTATGATTTTATATTGGTACTTGGACATTTTAACGGGTGGTTACGTTATAAACCATATGAAGGGTGGTGCCGTGAATATCAGGACGGGTGGTTACGTTATAACCTCCAATGCATTGGGTATGGTTGTCGGCCGTATGGCTATTCCATTAAGTATGTATGGAAATTGGCCGTATGGCTATTCCATTAAGTGATATGTGTGGAAGTGAACCGTATGGTTATTCCACTTAAGTATGTTTATGTCCCAAGTTACCTTTATATATTCTATGTGTTCTTTATATGGGTTTTATGGTAATCTTTTGGTTACAAAAAGGTATGTAATGATACTTTATTCAGTGAAGATTTTTTTTACTACTTCCTGAAGGTGAATGTATTACTTTGATATAGTATACATGGTTTACTTGATGTTTGAAAAACTAACAGTTTTCATTCTTTTTGTATCCCTTACTGAGCTTTTTATGCTCACCCTAAGTTTTTCGAAATGTTTTTCACAGGACTTAAAGTGGAATAAGGTCAAGGATGGGATCAAGGGAATTTCATGCTATATAAAACATGGAACTAGAAATGTTTCTTTTAAGAGTTTTTTTATTATGGAAACTTAGTAGAAGTGACTAATTTGTAATCTTTTGAGATGTAATAGTTATGTTCTAATTCTCTAAAACTCTAAACCTGAAAAGATCCTCGACGTGAATTATTCATTTAATTCAATATTAAGTAAGGTTTAAGGCTGGGGCCTTATAGTTGGTATCAAAGGTCGGTTTAGACAACTTTAAGAGTTAGAAAAGTGTTAAATTATAATATGATTGAAATGACATAGCATTTACGGATTACCATGTTGCTTCGCCTAAGATATTTCTGTGTTCAGAATGGTTTTCCGCAGAGGAGACAAAGCAGCTATGTTGGGACGACATCAGGAGGAAGATAACCTTCCAAATCAGCAACCTGAGATGGTCGGAATCGGAACTGAACAGTTTGTTGCAGTGATGGCAGAGTTGACTCAGGCTATAAATGGTGGTGGTATCCATGCACGAGATCAGCCAGATCAACCGTAGAGGAACATGTCAGTGGTGGAACATTTCACGAGGCAACATCCCCCATCATTCAGAGGATAATCTGACCCTGTGCAAGCTGAAGGGTGGATTAAAGCACTGGAGAAGATTTTTGATGTCATGGGGTGTTCAGAACATCAAAAGGTTAGTCTTGCTGTTTACCGTTTTGAAGGTGAAGCTGATCAGTGGTGGTCGATGGTGAAAAATATAAGGGATAGTGATGAGATTGAGGATCTTCACTGGGACGAATTCAAAGGTATGTTTCTTGAGAAATATTTTCCTAAGGTGGTTCGTCTTAGGATGGAAAAACAGTTCCTAGAATTGAGGCAGGAGGATGATTCAGTGGCTACTTATGAAGAAAAGTTCACTCGATTGGCAAGGTATGCTCCAAACTTCATACGAGATCTTGATAGTAAAATAAACCGTTTTTACTCAGGGTTAAATCCAAAGTATCGAAGGGCTTTAGCTTCTCGTGAGTTCAAAAGTTATGAAAAACTTGTTCGATGTGCGGAGAAGGTGGAAATGGAGTTTGCCGATGATCAGGTGTTCTATGACAAACAACAGAATAAGAGGTCTAGTTGGCAGGCAAAGGGGAAGAATTCATCAAAGAAGCAAGGAGGTAAGAAAACCAAATATCCATCGTGTGAGAAGTGTGGTAAAATGCATCCTGGAGAATGTTTATCCAAGTTTGGTAAGTGCTTTCGGTGTGGTAAGTCTGGTCATATTGCTCGTAACTGTAAGGAAGATGATCAAGCAGGAAATGAAAAGCCAATGGTAAGATGTTTTAAGTGTAATTAAATGGGTCATTATGCAAACGAGTGTCCAACGAAGAACTCAACTGGGGGAATGCACCCAGACTACAAGCAGAAAGGGGTGGTGAAATCCTTTGCAACAACTTCAGCAGATGTTGGGCCATCGAATGAAGTGGTATCAGCTCCAGGGAGCTCAGTATTTTTCGAAGATTGACTTGAGGTCGGGGTACCATCAGTTGAAAGTAAAAGAAGCAGACGTTCCGAAGACTGCTTTCCATACTAGATATGGTCATTATGAATTTTTAGTTATTCCTTTTGGGTTAACCAATGCACCTGCTGTATTCATGGACCTTATGAATAAAATTTTCCATGAGTTCTTGTATAAGTTTGTGTTTGTGTTTTAAGGTTTGTGAAGAGATTGTGTGTGCCTTGTGATTCACAGTTGAAGAGAGAGTTGTTATGTGAAGCTCATAGTTCTCCATTTTCAGTTCATCCAGGCAGTACTAAGATGTATAGAGATCTGCGGGAGTATTACTGGTGGGATGGAATGAAAAGAGATATTGCTGATTTTACTATGAAGTGTTTGACATGTCAACAGGTTAAAGCAGAGCACCAGTTACCGAAAGGGATGCTTCAGCCTTTACCAGTGCCAGAGTGGAAATGGGAAAACATATCCCTGGACTTTGTTGTGGTATTACCGAAGACACCTCGAGGTAATAATGCAATCTGGGTTATTGTTGATCGCTTGACCAAATCTGCTCATTTCCTTTCTATACGAGATACTTTCTCTCTTGATCAAATTTCCCGTTTGTATCTTAAAGAGATAGTCAGGTTACATGGAGTTCCTCTCTCCATTGTATCTGATCGTGATCCCAGGTTTACTTATAACTTTTGGAAAGGCCTTCAGAAGTCGTTGGGTACTGAATTAAATTTTAGTACAACTTTTCATCCTCAATCAGATGGCCAGTCAGAACGAACAATTCAGACATTGGAGGATATGCTACAAGCTTGTTCGATGGATTATCAGGGAAGTTGGGACCAACATCTTTCTTTGGTTGAGTTTTCTTATAATAACAGTTTTCATTCCAGTATACATATGACACCATTTCAGGCATTATATGGGAAGCGGTGTCGAACTCCAGCTTTCTGGGATGAAGTGGGTGAAAGGAAGTTGATGGGACCAGAATTGGTAGAAGAGATGGCAGAAAAAGTTCAGCTGATTCAGAAGCACATGAGAACAGCTCAGAGCAGGCAGAAGAGTTATGCGGATAACCGGAGGAAAGATCTATCTTTCGAGGTAGGTGATCATGTTTTTCTCAAGGTTTCTCCTTGGAAAAGTGTGATGAGATTTGGTAAGAATGGAAAGCTGAGTCCATGGTTGGTTGGACCATACGAAATTCTGGAAAGAGTTGTATCAGTTGCATACTGAGTGGATTTACCTCCATGTTTATCTCAGGTACACAATGTTTTTCACGTTTCGATGTTGAGAAAGTATATGCCAGATCCATCTCATGTTTTGAGTCCAGAGGTAGTTCAGCTGGAAGAGAACCTATCTTATAAGGAACAACCGGTCCAGATTCTTGACCACAGGGAGCAAGTGTTACAGAATAAGGTGATTCATCAGGTAAAGGTTTTGTGGAAAGACCATGTGATTTAAGAGGTAACGTGGGAATCTGAAAATTCTATGAGGGATAACTACCCCCACTTATTTTGATAAGTGAATAAAATTGCGAGGACGCAATTCCCAAAAGGGGGGAAGGATGTAACATCCCAGGTAAATATAGAATAAAGAATTTTCATAATTATTAATATTTACGAATTAAATATTAATTTTATTTTAAAGGGGTTGCTATGTTCGATAGCGTACCCGATACGCAACGATGGGTTTCTTTGAAACTTACGTAGCACACTAGTAATAAAATAATATTATTTTAAATGTTAGTTAACAAGTAGCCGTTGTACTGGCGGGAATGGATATAAATAACTAAAATATGATTAGATATGTTTTTAAATGTTTATACATTTACCCAATAAAAGATAAAGGCTTAAAATACGGAAAGAGTTCAAATTTAGGGCATATATACTCAAATTTTCACTAAAGGTTCACTTATCACCTTTTAATGGTGAACCGTCATTAAATATAGTTTTGATCACTCTTATACATTATTTTGGACCAAATATAACTCTTCTTTAGAATCGGGAAATCAAAATTTACTTTGTGTAAATTTTTGGTACCTTTCTGATAAAGTTCATTTTTTATGAATAGTGTAAAATGTTGTATTTTAATTCAAAACCTCTTTTTAATCTAAATTATTTATATGATTAGATTATTATTTTAATTGGTTTTAAAGTGAAATTAGAAAATATTTTTACCAGTTAATCCAATGGTGGTCATTGGAATCAATTTCACTTTGAAATTGGACTTAAACTGGTGTCAATCTTTTGATACTTATTGTTTCACAAAAACACGCTATTTGTCATGACAGCGGAAATTAATTATTAAATTAATTAATTTGACTTATATTTTTTGAATTTTGTAAAATGGACTTCAATTTTGAATTCAGAATATCAAATATAGCTTAGGGTGAATTTTTGGTAATTTTCTGAAAAACTTCAATTTTTGATGAATAGTGAAACCACTAAGTGGTAATCAAGCAAACTGATTTTTCAGTTAAATGAAAGTTTACCACTAATGTGTATTGAATTTTGAAAATCCGACATACATGGATGTCATTAAGAAGTAAAATTTGGTTCAATGAGATTAAAATAATTTTTTGGTGAATAGTAATTTTTTTTCATTAATCGCGATTAGAGGTAATTAGTGTAGTTTAAGGTAAAAATGGTATTATAAGAATGTGAAAACACCATGAAACTTGTCCTACACCTATTGGGTGAGTCATGGCCGACCAATACAAGCCATGGTCCAACTTGGGAACCCCATGGAGCCACTTTAGTTGGAAAATTACATTAATATATTTTTATTTAATGTTAAAGTGAAAACGACTCTAACATAAATTGTTTTACTAAAATAATTTTTGAGTGGGGTTATACAAGACCAAATTTTGATTATAAATAGTCATTGGAAATCTAAAAAGATTTCCTACATCATAGTATTTTTTTTATAATTTTTAGACATTAAATAAATTAAATTATATATGACATAATAATGATGCAGCGATGACATCATTATTTGACGATTTAAATAAAATGGAAAGATAATGAAAAATCTAAAACCTACACATGGACAAAACCAATTGGATGAGTGGATTTAGAACCCTTATCACCTTATCCACGAATTATATCAATGTGGGACCTTTTAAAACCGAAACACATTTTCAAATAAAGTAATATTTCTTTACTTTCCAAAAGTGCCCCTCCTCTCCTCTTATAAAAGGCCCCCACCTCTACCTCATTTCACACACTTCTCAAGCCTTTGGCTCGGCCAACCCCTGCCCAATTACTCTCTCCACATACCTCTCCTCATCCTAGAGGAATCCCTTTGGGCAGAATCCTTTCAAAAGAAGCCTTTAGGCTCAAATCAAAAGGAGTTACACTTTTAAAGGTAATTCATTCTCTCTTGTTCATTTGTTTTATTTTGCATCTCCAACCCTCTAAACTCTTTTTATTTACTTCTTTTGTAACAAAACCAGTATCTTCAATATACTAGGATGTTGTTATAATATTTATTTGAGCTACACTCTCACACAACTACATCAAATGGTTAAAGAACATACGGTTTCCGTGGATGGCGAAATTCTGCCTCCCGAAACGATGATTGTTCAATACTCATTTAACACCTTCAAGGGTGGCCATTATGATGTCACTATTTTTATATATGATATATAATATGTTTATGTTTTCTTTAAGCTTCTGTATTTTTCATTTTTGTCATACCTTTATGGTTTCCATTATTGGTAAACACGATATCTTCATTTAAGGAAGTGCAGACTACCGCCCCCTAAAAGTGATGTGATTCGTTAATGCCATATGTGGGACGTGTAAATGATGGATTTAAAGTTATTATATATGATGTTATACTGGAATTATAATATACCTCTATAACATTATTATTTCTTTCCATTAAAGTATGATATAGAAATTAAAGTAGCGTTCATGCGTACGTACGGCTTACCGTCTCCATGAACGGTGCATTTCATTTCTTATCCCCAAATGTAATGTACTATTAAAATTACATGTATATAATGTATATATATAATTAATGATATATCTAAATGATGAATATAATTCTGGAATTAAAATTTACATACCTTTCATTTAGTTTTAATTCTACTAATATGACAAAGAAATGAAAGTAGCGTTCATGCGTACGTACGGCTTACCGTCTCCATGAACGGTGCATTTCATTTCTTACCTCTAAATGATTATGTAATATTATAAATACATGTATATTCTGGATATATATGATATCTATGATATCCAAATCAGGAATTTCATTCTGGATATAAAGAAATTTTGACCACACGAACAACATGTAATTGTAAGAAGTCAACTTTCGACTTAAGAACCAAATATTGACAAAACAAACATTATTAACTTAAATGGTTACATAATGTTTATAACATGGAAATAAGTGATATAAAAGGAATAATGAACATTAAAAAGGTTCTTAATCAAGTATAAATTAACTCATGTTTATTATTCAGGACGTTAAAGAACGATCGAGTCAAGTCGGACCTGAGGTAAGGGACTTCGTCTCAATCTCCTTTCATTGAGGCATATTTCGTTTTATACACAACTTTCTTTTATACGGTGTATAAACTCCTTTGAATTTTACTTTTATACAAAGGAATCTTTTTCTACGAAGTGTTTTACTAAACGCCAAAAAGGAATGTTTATTTTTAACGTACGCGGTGACAACGACCTTTTTCTGCCGCCACGAGTATTATTTGATCTTTGGCTTTCTCAACAAGCCGTAATGTTTTTAGAATAAAATAAATACCATATACTCTTTTATGTATTTTTGTATTGAAAATGGTTTTGAGAAAGGATTCTATTATGTCAATATATTTATGATATATTGTGATTGATATGTGGAAATGTTATCATTCCTTTATATTGGTTTTATGTTTTATGATTTTATATTGGTACTTGGATATTTTAACGGGTGGTTACGTTATAAAACATATGACGGGTGGTGCCGTGAATACCAGGACGGGTGGTTACGTTATAACCTCCAATGCATTGGGTATGGAAGTCGGCCGTATGGCTATTCCATTAAGTATGTATGGAAATTGGCCGTATGGCTATTCCATTAAGTGATATGTGTGGAAGTCAACCGTATGGTTATTCCACTTAAGTATGTTAATGTCCCAAGTTACCTTTATATATTCTATGTGTTCTTTATATGGGTTTTATGGTAATCTTTTGGTTACAAAAAGGTAAGTAATGATACTTTATTCAGTGAACATTTTTTTACTACATCATGAAGGTGAAGGTATTACTTTGATATAATATACATGGTTTACTTGATGTTTGAAAAACTAACAGTTTTCATTCTTTTTGTATCCCTTACTGAGCTTTTTATGCTCACCCCAAGTTTTTTGAAATGTTTTTCACAGGAATTAAAGTGGAATAAGGTCAAGGATGGGATCAAGGGAATTTCATGCTATATAAAACATGGAACTAGAAATGTTTCCTTTAAGAGTTTTTTTATTATGGAAACTTAGTATAAGTGACTACTTTGTAATCTTTTGAGATGTAATAGTTATGTTCTAATTCTCTAAAACTCTAAACCTGAAAAGATCCTCGACGTAAATTATTCATTTAATTCAATATTAAGTAAGGTTTAAGGCTGGGGCCTTATATGTGGTTTTCAAATATAAATTTAATATTATTGGGTAGCATGTATCATTCTGGTGTGTTCATTTGTATTAGTAGGTGTGAGGTATTCATTCCTATTTTTATTGGCCAAATTTCTCAATTTTGGGGCTACCATGTTTTGATTTCCATTATGGTCCCCACTAGGGTTTATGATAGGGCTCCGTGAAATACCCTCAATTTAAATGGAATAAATTTTTTAATATGGAGTCTTGTGAGGATTATGATCTAATATAAAGATTCCCCTAGAAGTGCTTGACTTCTTAACCCTAGAACTATCCATCATAACCAATCAGTTTGAGTGGTTATTGGTATAGGATGACATACCTTTCATATCGATATACAACATGCATAATATAAGGGAAATTGTGGTTATAAGAAATAAATGGGTGAGATATATGAGATTTTATGAAACATTACCTGGTTCCCATGAAATAAAGAAAAAAAATTGGCCTCAACCAAATTTATCCAGTAGGTTGAAGAAGTCACTGTTAGAAAAATGGGGTTATCGAATCCATATAGAATTAAGAAGTGTCCTAAGTCACATAAAATTTATTGTTAGATTACTTAATAAAGTTCATAACATGGGTTTGAGTTTATTTAGATTAATATAACTCCAAATTTACAATTTAAACTCATTTACTAAGAATAGGTTGATCCTCTATTATTGTTAGGGGTATTAGATGGATTTCTTTTTAAATAATCCAGTTTAATCGATTTTCAATGAATTCATTTGATGAAATCGATACAACCTCATAAATTACTATTTTAATACATATAGAAACAAATTTTAACCACATATACATTAGTAGTTTCATTTTCATAATCACACCAAGGTAAATTATCAAATTAACACTTGAATTATACAACTTTAAAATTCAATAAGGAAGAGGAAGAATGAAATCAAATAATAGTGACCTCAAATAAAATAAATTATTCAAGACATGATGTAACATAAAATAATATCCAATACCAAACATTTAAACTTATTTGGATGAACCCTTGATAGGTTATCAATAATTTATGTAAATGTCTTAATGGAAGACAGAGCTGGAAAAATAGGTGTGAAATGGACGAAGTGAAAACAAAGAAAAAACATACACTCCAATGTTGGGTGATGACATTAAAAACATTAGCATTAGTAAATTTAAAAAATTGTTCAATATTATCAACATAATAAGAAGAATATATTTATTTATGTATAATAGCTTTTATTCAAGAAAATATAGTGGATGGATGATTCATACGTGAGAAATTAAAATTCCTTCTGAGAAAAAGAGACATCATAACATTATATTAAAAACAAAACAACTTCATCAAAATCCATCACCACCACTACCATAAATTTGAATTTTTGGAGCATTGGTTTGACCCCATAGTAGACTAGGAAATATCACTTGATTGGGGTATGTATAAGCTGGTATAAGGTTTTTGTAATGCACACTTTTCAACCCTTGACCCAAAATAGGTGCAAGATGAACCCAACTACTTAATACACCATAAAAAGTATCTAGATGGAAGAATTTGGGTGTTCTATAGATGAATAAAATTTTCACCAGTATGTATTCTATTAGAAAAAAAATTTAAACCAATTTGTATAAGTAATATCATAGTTATAATTAAATTGGTGGGCTATCATTTTGGGCCACTGAATACGATCCACAATTTAATCTATGATTTAGCACCTGGATTACCTCTAAACATCACAATTATATCTAGAAATAGATTAATGAAATATGGTTCATGTTTAACACTATAAAAAATTTATTCTGTTTCTGTAATAGGATTTAATCACTATCATTGAATTCATTTTAGTGTCCTTATTTGAAGTTCACATTCCCCAAAATTTTCATGAATTAAGGCATAAGATAATTTTCATACCAACAGAATCTCAATGTGGTCTATAAGGATGAAATCATCCCTATAACATAGTTAACCTGATAAAAATATATAAAATCAAAATTATGAATATGGTATGTTTTAAAAAGTGATTAAAAATGTGTTGAATATTAGTGAATTTTATGCATGCATCGAAACATGATAAGAAATTTGATCTAAATTATAAAATACACACATATCAATTTTTATGATGAAATAATAATTGGAATATTTCATCATAAGAAATTAATTTTAGCCTCTATACGAGCAAAGTCACAACCTCAATGTTTTTTCCTAGTGAAGATAAAAAATTATATCAAATAGATAAAAATTAAATTCCTTTTTTGAAACACATTTTAACATAATCTGCTCATGATTAACACCTCATGATAAAAAATCCATAAATAAAAACAAAATAATTTAGAATAAGATTAATTCATATTAAATTACCTATACCAATATTGTTCCATAGTTCAAATTTATCTCAAAATTTCATCCAATTTAATCTAATATTACAAATATGTTATTTATCCAAAAAGACATGGGATTATTTTTTATTCTAGTGGACAGAGGTAGATATTCTTGGGGGAATAAAATTTTAAAAATAAGATGCGTATTTATTTATGTTTTGTTTTTTTTAAATTTTATACGGTAATTTGACTTTCTATAAATTATGTTAGCCCTATTAGTGAGACTTTGTTGATAAATTCAAGGTGTGAAGGCATTAGGGTACCGAGTCAATTTTATATACTCGATAATCATCCCAGGTTAACTCAAACAAAAAAATTCCAACTACCATAAATTGATATATAATTTTATAGTTGTGGGTTAGGAAATTTTAGATTCAGGATCCCCAATTACCAAATTCCATATATTAGGTCAATCCATTTATCTATGAATAAATTTATAATTATATTATTTAAATTTCTTATTATTTTTGAATAATCAGGTTAATCATAAAATTAACATTAAACCCTTGATATTTTTACATACACCAATAACTCATAATAATACCCCCAAAATCCAAATGGCGTGCACATTGATATTTTGGTAAAAAATTTAAATGGTGAAAAAACAAATTGAACTACCACACTTCAAATATATACTACTGTTCTTAAAATTTATTTTAAATTAGAATCATGGAATCAAAAATAATTATAATTTTAGTATTGAGGTTCAAAATAGACATTATGGGATTTGAGTTAAAAAATATAACATTTTACATTAAAATACTAAATATTTTTATTTATCTTATCATCCCCAAAAAAAATCAAGCAACCATTATTTTTATGTAATAAATTTTGAAGGGGTGGATAAGGGGAGAGGAGTTCCAAAATAAAACATAATAAAAAATTACATTAAAATTTCACCTGGTATTTTGAAGGGAAATTCTATGATGAAACCAATTGATCCATCTATATCCATGTCTCTCAAAAACAGCTCATTAATGATGAAACATTATGTTTGAACTATTTGATGTAAATGATTTAATCCAAAATCCATCAACCTCTAGAGCCTCTACATCTAGCACATAAATCTAATTAGAACACAATAGAAAATCTATAAGGTTCCCATAAATAAAAAAATTATATAAAAAGGAAGAAAATATGTATGTATTTAGTTATGTACAACAATTTCCAACACAAATAACATTTAAAAAAATATTTTCAAAAATATATAAATAATTATTAAAAAATATTATATATAAAAAACTAGAGAAGATTAAAGAAGGACATGCTCTATATTCGTGTTGGGAATGATTCACCTATCAAACTTAATTTTAGGTTCATTTCCCATGGCCACAATAGACATGACATAGTTTTATATTCCTTGACCTATGTCCTATAATTTTGAAATTTAGATTTTTTTTTTTTATTTTTATTTTTTACCATAATTTTTTATGTTTTTTTACTTAATGTAATCAATCTCAAAAAATAAAATAAAATAAAATATGTTCAAAATGTATCTTGCCTTCTAGGATGTTCTTAGTATGAAATCGTTAACTCAACTTAGTGACCTAACTTTTCAATTGTTTTCTTGGCCATATATTGGATAATTTAACTCCATCGTTGATTCATGTTTATTGAAAAATAATATAAATGGTTCCATATAATGACCATGGACTTTGAATATTTGAAAATTGGTGGGATCCTAAATCTTGATTACCCCATATCAGTATACATGATGAATAATATAGGGAATTAGACATCTCAACCTTAAGTTAACCTAGTGAAAATAATGTTTGGTACTATATAGGAGCCCATATTTTCCTCATTAATAGTGTTTTAATTTAATATTACTAGATTTTTAGACTTATATTTTAAATTTTTTGATCCTTGAGTCTTTATAATACTTAATTTTATGTTCCTTAATTTTGTTAAAGTAATGTTTCATTATTGTTATGACTATATAAATACCATAATTCATTTTCTAAATTTCTAAATAATCATTGCTCTCAATGTCAACATTTAAATGGAAATCATTTCCATCAACCAAACTATATGGTGATATTCCTAAAAGGGTTTTGAATATGGTCCAATATTCCTAAATATAATCCAAAAGCTTTATAGTTCAAACATCCCTAGATGGATTGAACCTTTTTCAAGAATTTAATTTATTTTCATATTCACAAACTCAGCTTGACAAATTGTTTAAGGGCAATTTATTGTGGAAATTTTATGAGGCCTGTTATAGTTGGATATAATATATAAAAATGTTTTCCTATTGATATAGGATAATTATCACAAATTATGTTCCATAGAATTATAAATCTAGAAAATATTTTTTCATTGAGAGATTTAATAAAAAATTGATTAACATTTGACTTGGTTGGAATATATTCAACCCATTAATTGAAATAATCCATTTCTAGGAGGATTCAGAGATATTCCTATTATTTTGGGAAGGTTTAAATGAAATTAACTACCCAATAATAAAATATTTATACAATCATAATCAGATTAAGGAAAATTTAATAACTTTTTGTGATGAATCATAGTTTTTGATATTAATGAATAAATAATATATTTTATAGGAATTCCTATAGAGGGTAGGATAGAATAAACCAATATGAATGACCATATAATTGGTTTACATAGTGTAAATATTTCATCCACATGAATCACCATGAATCAATTATAAAATAGCCTCTTTCACATCCTTTGTAAGAAATATCTTAAGTATCTGATCATGAAAAAACATGTAGATGTATGGATAATATGAAACATACTGTTTAGAAATAGAAATTAATTCCCTCTTAGATTGATTCCCTATGAATATTTCAATTAAACCCATAACCATATAGGTTCATATATTAACGTACCATAAAAATCAGTAAGGGGATAGAGGTGATCTTTTAGGAATGAAATAGATACATAAAGATGAGGGGGATTATCCTTGAATTAGAAATTATAAAAGTGATAAACTATAAAATTTTATATATCCTTTTTATCCATACATATATAGTGAAATTATAGAAATATATGGACCCACATAATCAATATGTACTTGGAACCTTTTATTAAAAATTATTTCAATTCGGAATGATTAGTGAAATTTGTGATGGGAGATCCTAAGAGTTAAGACATAATTTTTTATTGGAAATATAATATCTAGAAATTATTTCTCAATTATTGTTTAGTTTATGTGGTTTCTATTCAATTATTTTCTTGATTAGGCAATGAAAAATGGTATTTTATTATAACATTTTCCAAATAAATCCTCTATAACAAAGTCACTTTAATCACATAGTAGTTCAAAAGGAAATTTCCAATTAGGATTTTTCATGATGGATGTAAATATAATACATGAATTTAATATGGAGAAGTATTAATAAAAAATTTTAACAAATGAAAATAATTATCCTTCACAAGAAAGGCATAAATTAGTTTTGAAATTGAGTTAGAGTTTCTAATGAAGCTTATATAGAAAATAGTATGGGGAGAATATCATGATCCTCATTGGTAATAGAATTAATTCCATCATTATTTAAAATAACATGGATTTGGATTACCTTCTCACTCTCATAAATGGGGAAGATCATACCATATTTCAATAACATAAGGAGTTCTATCTTCACCATATATATGGAAATGGGAATTAGTCACCAATAGGTTTTCAAACAAGGATTAGAATTATTTTATTGGAAAATCATTTGGGTTTTGGTGAGTGGGTTAATCCAAGGATTATACGATAGGGTCAATATAATTTCATTATCATTGCTGGTCAAGAAATTTAGAATCATTATATATTTACTTGATTTAATAGTTGAATAAATTAAAATATAATAGGTTTAATTATCCTTCTAAAATGAATACTTTAGTAAAAGATACCTAACTTAGAATTCAATATAAGGTTGGATAAAATTTCCATAAAAATGATATGAATTTTAATTAACCACGGTTCTTTTTTCTAGAATTCCAAACAGAATTGGATACTTTGAAATTTATGTTCTATACAGGAAATTGGAAACAATTTCGTTGGAAAATGGTATAGTATCAAATATTATTATATCTATAAAGGTTTTTATGATTTTTGATCTTGGAAAATCATTATATGAGCTATACAGAATAGATTCAACCCAACTAGACAAATATACCTTATGTGAATAATTGAAATGAATCACTTCTTGAATTAAAAAACCTTCAAAATTTCATTGATGTTCCTTTTTTTATATTTGAACCCTACATATCAAATTCACATAATGACCCTCCCCATCATCTGATGTTTGATATCATGCATTGTATATCTTTAGATTGAATCCAATATTCCTATATGTTTGGGTCATATTCCCATTTCTTACTCAAATGTCTATATTGATTGTTTCTAGGATGGGATGTCCACGAATGATAAGATTTTATTTCATAATGCCTAATCATGGATTATATTCAAGGATGTTGAATTTCATATATTAGATAACATTTTTATGTTTTACTAGAACACCCCTTAAAATTACCCTATGAACATAGACACTACAATCACTGTGTTGAAGACTAATATAAGTGGGTTAGAGATCCTCAAACCCAAACTAACAATAAAAATAATTAATAATGAGGTTAACATTGGATCTTTGATCACACAAAGCCATTAAATTTTTCCTATTTCTAATTTGTACATTCTTTATGAACAAGATATGTCTTATAACATAGTAGGAATTCTTCCCTAGATGGTGGTATGCAAATTATATCATGAACGAACTCAGTTTGACCAAAAACCGATCACCTGAGATGATCCGTGATGTGGATGAAATGAAATTCCCAATCCCCACTAGATGAAAACTAGTGCCAAACAATAATAGAGTAAAAAAAAGGGAATGATTTAACCCTACAATAAATAAATAAATGAATAAAGGGTAGATCAAAAAAGTAGAACAATATATAATTAAATATAACTGATCATATTTTATACATGAATCTAAAAAGAAAAATGAAATTTAACATTAAAACCCAAACTAAAACCTAAAAACCCAACATTTCCTTGTGACATCAGGGTCCACACTCTAATACTAAGAACCACTATCACATGTTGCATTCATGACCTAGTTGTGACCTACACCACAAGCTAAAAACATGAAACAACTATAGATGTGAGTATTAATACTCAGTAGGTGTACCCAAATATTATATTTCAAATAAACATCATTTAAAGTATAAGAAACAAAAATTTCATGTTTGAAATGCAATATATAAAATTACCCTTTTAGAAAATTTTCTAAACAAATCCAAACATGGTCAATTTCACATTTTAACATATAAACTACAATTTATTATCAAGAAGGAACTAATGAATTTTTAAAAGGAAAATATTGTATTTCATTTATTAAAGGGTGAAAGAGTATAAAACATTTCCAAAACCTTTTCCCATAAACACATGAAAACCATTTTCTATTTTAATTAAAAACCATAACACCCAATGAGTATTAACAATAATCATATGACAAGGGAAATGGAAATAAACATAAATGAGTGACTAACCAATAATGAATGTTAGTCATTCACCCCATGAAACAACATGTTATTAGTAATTGGTAAACTCAGGAGAGCATGAATAATACAGAACATACTATTACCTAAGACCCATACTCAGAAGAATTCGTCACACGATGATATCAAAAGATCCCTAAATACTATCATCCACCCTAACTCAGGACATACAGAAGAAAAAATACCATAGCAATAAACCCTATGTATCCACCTACTATACACCACCAACCAGTTCATAATGTAGCTCTAAAAACAATAGTTTATAGAAAATTCTCTCACTATGTTAGGTTCCCATGTATCATGTATAATGGGGTGATCTAGCATAGCATCCAATCATCTGAAAATATAATAGTAATTCAATAAAAGGTATCTCTCCAAGATATTCCAAGGATTATTCTCTTTCCTTATAAATCACAAGTCATGAAGGAGTGTATACTGAGGATATACTATTCTGTACAATATACAATGGTCACAAGGATTCCATAATAATTAAATCCCACCAATTCAATATTTATTTTATAAACAGGGTTTGAATATGTTTTTAGAGATTTTTCATGACAAGCACTTCCACCATTTTCAGAAAATTTCCATACGGGCCTTGAAATATTTTTTTTCACAAAACCATCATAATAAAAGAGCAAAATACAACTTTTTTAAAGGATGTAAACATTATATTTTCCACTTTGAAATAAATTAAAAATCTCTTTTAAACACTCACATCACAATTCTAATCCAAAACCAAATTTATAAAACTGTTAAATTTTCTATTAACAATCATCACATTTCAAACCATATTTGAAAGGCATTACACATTTCATTTTAAAATAATAACTTATTGGGTAACCCATACAAGGAACCCAAAACATCATTTAAAATGTCACCAATATATTTAAAAAATAAAAAAATATGTTTTTTATATCAAAAATCACTCATGAAAGATAACATGAATTTTCTCAGAAACATGGTGTGCACTATATATCATAAAAATAATATTTATCTCAAAAAATGAGATCAAAAACCTTTTTTATAGCAAAAAATTATTACAATGATCACATAACAATATTATATATTCATGGAAGTTGAGAAAATAATGAAATCATAGATTCTTAATTTAAAAAGGCATATTTAAGGAAATCCTACCACAAACCCATGGTGATTCAACAACTCACACTCAAAACCACAACACAAAGGTTACTATATCCATGATCTACTATGGAAAACACTAAAAACCCAAAATATCCAAAATAAACCAAGAAGAAAAATAAATCCTAGTCCCACATGACCATATAAGAAGAGGAAATATAGTAGAAACTGAATAAGGGTGGAGAGGGAGAAGATAGGAGGGGAAATACTTTGAAGAATCTTTCCCCAACAAGATAAAATCCAACGATCCGCACCAAATTTGGGTATAAGAGGCTTAAGTAATACAATAGGATCCACTCCTACACTATACGAACTAGATTGGAGGAGAAATAGGAATATTTAGGGTTAAAATCCCATAAGGGTATTTTAGGAATTTCATAAAATTTTAGATCTGTCCAGATCGCACGATTTGGCCACACGGTTTACAAAATGTACACCAACTATGTTGTAGCTATTTTCCAAGAGGTATTGACAGCATGATAAAGCTACAGAGTTTGTCTTACCATGTGAAATCCATGTGAGAGATTCAATCCAATTTCCAATGACTACTGTATGGTCACATGGGATGAGCCTCATGGTTTATCAAATAGTGAACATGCTACTATCAAGAATATGTACACAAATTTTTATCCAAAAAATCATGAAATACAAAGGAAAAAACTATATAGTCAAAAATAAACAAAGGAACACTTCAAAACCTATAACTCAAAACATTTAAAACTAGAGATAAAAAATTAGATCTGACAATAAACCAGAATAAATAATGAAAATGGAAAACTGGTTGTGACTATTCTCCCCACCATCAATGAATTATACCATATGAAATCCACACAAATTCTAGATGATTTTTCAATGACTAAGGATTTATGAAACTACATAATCCATCCTCTTAAACAAAACATCTCAAACACTTCCAAGTGGAACTTATACCTCTTTCCAAAATAAAACAACAAATAGAATGAATAAAATGGAAAATAACATAAAACTAGCCACTTTATACCAGACTGAAACCCTAAAAAACCTAATTCTTAACACGAGAGGATTGAAAGGAATCCCCACCATTTAGAAAAAGAATACCTCTGATCAAAACCCCGATGAATTATAAATTAGACCCACAATGGGTCTCCTTACCATAAGAACTAATCAACACTGGAAAATCATCAACTTAACAAGATCTAACACAAATCGTTTCCCATAAAATCCTACCAACCATGATTACAGAGAATATAAAAACAACATTTAGATTTAACAATCCAAATCAGAGGGAATAAGAACTGATCTGAAGCTCTATGCACCCCAATGGTTTTCTAACAATGTTAAAAGATTCACTCCAAGACCAATGGATGATGCTTTGATGTTATAATCATCTCCAACACTGTAGTAAAGAGTTGATAACCCCAACAGAGCACATTCATCATCTGATTAGATTAAAAGAAAATCTAAAATTTCATAAAATGACAACTACAATTCTATGTAAAAAATTTACAAAAAAACCTAAAACATTCCCTTAAATTTTGATCAAAATAAAACACCAGGGGTCTAACCACAATAATAAACGAACCTTTACAATAGGAATGAAACTTACAATAATGAAACATTAAACAAGGACCCAAATAGAATCAATTAAATAAATTGGATTAATGATTCCCCCTACAGAAACCATGACACAACCAATTTTCGTAACTTAATCATCTATAGAAATAGAAGGGCCTTGGAGAACATGGAGATGGAGGCTTCTTATAGCCCTACTTGACACACTGATGACACACTAGGACCTCAGTCCTAGAAGAGGATAATAAAAGATCCCGATGCCTTTGGACTCTGCGACCACAACCAATAGATTCATGTTGCACACTCAATTCCATAAATGATCACCCATAATAACAAATAAGGGATACGGTATAGTCAAAAGCATCATTAACACATTCCAGCATAGCTTCATCATGGATAGCCAGCTTCATAGCATCAAAATAAGTAGTTAGACTGAACTATGACACCTTCAGCTGTAGATCAGGATGAGGTCCACACACAAAATTTTGAGATTTTGAGGAATCACTCATGAAAATCCTCAGCCCATATGGTTCCATATCAAAATATTGATGAACTAACTCTATCAATTCTCCATTTTCAGGTTGTAGAAAACACATCTCCATTCCTTTTCTCAGCTTTGTCATCTCAAAAAAATAAAGTACATTGGGAAAACGCCGTAATGAACACCAATGTAAGATCTTCCCAATTCTTGTTATGAGACACCAATGTGGACCATTTCCTTGATGAACCGTCATTCATAAAGGTATCATGGTTAATATTTAATTACTTAAGAAACTCATTGGAATCAATTATCCATTCAATTTTATACATCCACTCTTTTACATCAAGATGGTACGCTTGACAATAAAAATATTTATATTTAATTTCCAAAACTCACGAAAAAAATCACTAGGCTGATCAAATGGAAGGCCTTCTAATGGAGAACCATGAATCGCCACACTATGTGTTCACACCAAATATATATGTTTAAAAATACTGAGAAATAGGGAAACTAAGAGCTTTATCAAATCAAACCCATCAACAAGAATTTTCAATCAAAAAAAAAGAGAAATCCATACTTCCAAAATATAAAAAAATCATAAAGAAAGCACTGGTATTTCAAAAACATCACAACATCCCTCTTAAAAACATTATCAATGAAACTAACATGGTGGGTTTCACATTTACCAATGATATTCCCTGGAGCCTCACACATGAACATTCCGTCCCCCATTGGCATCCAAAAAACCATTCCAATCCAAGATCCTTCTGACCACATTCCACAAAAAACCATGTATATGAAACCCCATGGAAACACTGAAGGTCAAAATGAACATTCTCATTTGACAAGTCATAAAAATTTTCAGAATCCCCAAAACCATCCAGTCGAAAACATTGTTCAAACTCCACATATTAATTCATATCTTCATTTGAATAAAGTAAATCCCATAAATTAATTTAAAGTATACTTTTAATTCAATTTATAGAAATATTTTTTTAACTGGTAGTTCCCATTTCATTAAAATAATTTGGTTAAAAACTCACTTCGTTTCCTTTAAAATAAAATTCCCAAACAAATATCTACTTTCAAATAACTATTTTCTATAAACAAAAATTTTTGATTATAAAATTACAATATTTTTAAATCATTTACATTTTACCCAAAGGGGTAATTTTATAAAAATTAATTTTTATAAAGTATTCCACAAGATTAATTATGGATATCCCTTTTTCCCACTTTGCAAAATCCATCCATTCCCACTGAAACCCCATTTTCACAACTACAACATAGTGGTTTTCAATTTTTTCAAAATTAAATGGATAATAAAAGAAACATAAAAGGGAAAATAGTGTATATGGGTGACTTTTATATATGGTTTCTGGCTATATACCAAACACCCCAATATTATAAATAGTTTTCTAGGAACACATCCCTAGATCCACATCAATTTTGAGGCCATTTGAGCTCTTCGAGACCACTATCCCAACCCCATTTTCATATCCCACCATTAAAAAATCCAAAAGAACCAAAATAAACAAACCAAACCAGAAATCTATTTTAAACATGACGATCAGAATGAGAAAGGGTTTATGTTTTAGGTATTATTCAGACATCTTGAGTCTCAAAAATCCTACTCCATCTACATTAACATCCCAATGTAATAATGAAAAATCTGAATAAAAAGATCCCTTAAAGATCCTACATGGATTTGATTCCATATTTTCATGAAGAAACATTAGTCAACCCTAAACTAGTCACCCGATCTGATCTGTGGCAAGGGCTAAATGGCATTCCCCATACCCATAGGATGAAAACTAATTCCAAGCATCAACCGAGTAATTAAAAAGGGGTTGATTTATCCCAATAATGAATAAATAACTAAGTAGAGTAAAAATGAACAAATCATGCCAATATATAAATAAAACCAAACTAAACATATTTTATACAAGAATATGAAATATACAACAAAACTAAACAACAAAACCCAAAATGAAGCTTGACAACCCAACATCTCCATGTAACCCGAAGGGTCACTATTTAATACCAAGAACCCACATCACCCATAGTGATGAAGACCATGCTTATACCTGCACTATAATCTAAAAACAAGAAAAATCTATATGTGTGATAATTAAAACATATTAGGTTTTCTCAAACAATATATTCCCAATTCACTGACAATAAAATAAAATATACATAAATTTCAAGTATGAGATATAATATATAAATAAAATCATTAAGTAAATTTTCCCAAGAAATCCAAACATGGTCCATTTCCCATTTTACCATTTAAATGAAACATTGTTATATAGAAGGAACCGAATGACTTTTTAAATGAAAATATATAATTTAATTAATGAAGGGAGAAATAAGGAAAAAAATTTAATATCCTTTTCCCATAAACACGTGGAAACAATTTATTTACATAAAACCATACCACTAAAGGAATAAGAATAATAATCATACAAAAAGGGAAATGGAAATAAACATATAATCGTGACAATCCAACAAGGAATCTCAATCATTCCCCCTAAGAAACCAAGCACCAATAGACATGGGTAAATATAAGATATCGTGAATAATTTAGAACATACTAATACATAAGACCCATCCCTAGAAGAAGTCGTCACATTATGAAATCTAAAGTACCCTAAATACCGCAGTACACCTTATCATAGGATAGAATGATGGTAAAATCCAATAACAATAAACACAATTTATCCACCAACTATAGACCACCACCTAATGTATAAATTATCAAGTAAATAAATCATTCTCATAAAATTCTCTCACTATGCCAGGTTCCCATGTATCATGTATAAAGGGGGGATCTAGCTGATGCCAATTGAGCATCGAATCACATGCATATATAATAGTAATTCATTAATAGGTATCACCCTGAGACACTCCAATGATCAATCACTTTCCATATAAATCATAAATCACAATGGAATCTATACAAATGATATCCCATTTCATAAAAAGTATATAGGTAAAAAAGATCCGACAAAAAATATATCCCACACATTCAATATTTATATATAAGCATGTAATTATTATTTTTTAAGGAGGGTTTTCATGAGAAACACTTCCAAAAATTTTACAAAACTTAAAAATGGGCCATTTTTTATTTTTTTCACAAAACCATAACTTAAAAAAAACAAAATCAACAATTATAAAAGAGAGTAAACAAACCATTTTACACATAAAAATAATTTAAAAAACTCTTTTAAACACTTATGTCACACATCAAAGATAAATTCATTTTTATTAAAATACCAAAGAGGCCATTAACCAATATCACAAGGAAAACCACATTTGAATGCCAATACACATTTTTGTTAAAATACAAAACCACTTGGGGAACCAGTATAAGAATCCCAAAAAATAATTTCACATGTCAAAAATATATTTAAAATCCAAAAACAATTTTCTATCAGAAATCAATCATAAAATCCAATTGTGCAATTTTTTAAACACATGGTGTGTACAATATAATGAAAACAATAATATTTATCACCAAAAAGAGAAAAATAACCATTTTTTACAGCCATAAATTATTCCAAAGAACTCATATCAATATTTAATATTCAAGGAAGGTTCAAAGATCATGAAATCATTGATTCTTAAATTTAAAAGGATAGTGTAAGGGAAACCAACAGCAAACTATAGATTCTTCAACAACACATGCTTAAAACCACACCAAAATATTTTCTAGATCCATGATATACAGAAAGAAACCCTAAGGGCACAAAAATCATAATATAAATCAAGGGTAAACACCAACCCTAGGTTTACATGACCATGTGAGAGAATGAACTCAAGGGGAAAAAGAAGAAAGAGGGAGAGGGGTCAGAGAGGATGGGAAATCCCTTGAATAATCTAGCCCCAACTTGATAAAATACCAATTCCACACCATAGGAGTGAAAATAATGCTTGAGGAACCAAAGTAGAACCTCACTAGGTTTGTAGAAACTTGGTGGATGGAGAAATGGGGGATTTGGGATGGAAGTCCCATAAGGGTATTTTTGGAAAGTCACAAAATTTTAGATATCATAAGCTCACCTAGTTTGGAGGAATGATTTAAAAACCCTTACCCAACTGTGCAATATATACAATCCAAGAGGGTTCTATTACACAGTTATATTTTATAGTTTTAAATATCATGATCATACTGTGTGGATTATTTTTTTTTCTAAATTTCAATACCTGCTCCATGGTTACCTGGGATGAGCAACATAGTTTATTAAACAGTTTTCATGATATTATCAAACACAAAAACTCAAATATTCTCCCCAAAACTCATGGGAGACTGAGAAATAACCATAGGTTCAAAACTAAATAAATGAACTTTTCAAAATAATGAACCCATCACCCCTAGAACTCGATAGAAACATAGCGGTCCAACAAATAACTAGAAAAAATGATGAAAATGAAAAATTAGGTGTTACATATTAGTTGGTAAAATAACTTGGTTTTGTTTGTGAGAAAATAACTCTAAATATAAAAATTACATTAGGTCCTTGGATTATGTTGTTAATGGTTTTATTTCATGAAAAAATGGTTATTTTATGCTTAATTTTTTTAAAATTTTCCCTCAATGATTCATTCTATGCACGTATGTATTTTCATCTCATGCATTGGGTGAAATGAGAAGGCTGGTGGATTATTTGGGGAGGTGTGGGTTCTTCTACATTATCAACAAATTTTCAAAATTCGAGGAGGTTTCGTCATAATTTTAAATATTTTTGAGGATTAATATGTTTTTGGAATGGTTAGTTCTTGTTTTTCAATGGTTTCCCACTTGCAAATATGTTTTATAACTACAAATTTTTAGAGAGAGAATTGTGTGCCACTATATTCCACCATTAATATTTCAAAAGGTTTAAAGAAAATGGGAATGCATGTATTTAAATTTCTAATGGGTTGTAATTTATTTTTATAGATTAAACATCACAAATAATTGTAACATCCTAGGTAAATAAAGAATAAGACATATTTAATTTTCTTAATATTTGTGAATTAAATATTAATTTTACTTTAAAGGGGTTTCTATGTTTGATAGCGTACCCGATACGCAACAACGAGTTTCTTTGAAATCTTACGTAGCACACTAATAATATAACATTATTTTTTTAAATGGTTAGTTAACTCCTAGCCGTTGTATTGGCGGGAATGAAGAAAAATAACAACAATATTATTATACATTATTTTTATGTGTATTTACATTATCCAATAAAAATATAGAGGCTTAAAACATGAATGAATCTAATTTTATGCATAATTTTCATTAAAAGGCCGATTTATTGCCTTTTAATGGAAAACCCTCTATAAAAATACTTTTGGTCACATTAATACATTTTGATTGACCAAATAAATTCCTTCTTTATAATAGGGACATCAAATTTTACATTTGGTATTTTTTTGGTATTTTTATGATAATGTTCATTTTTATTAAATAGTGAAAAATATTGCATTTTAATTCAATAGTGCATTTTAGTCTAATTTATTTATATGGTTATATTATCTTTTTAATTGATTTTAATGTTAAATTAAAATTTATTTTTACTATTTCATCCAATGTTGGTCATTGGAATTAATTTCACTTTGAAATTGTACATAAACAAGTATCAATCTTTTCATAGTTATTGTTTTTAAAAAACACGCTATTTGTATTGATAACTAGAATTAATTTTAAAATTAACTAATGCCACTTCTATGTTTTGAATTTGGAAAAATATATAGAATTTTTGAATTCAGAATATCAAATATATATTAGGCTGAATTTTTGGTATTTTTTGAAAGACATCAATTTTTGATGAATAGTGAAACCACTTAGTGGTTGTTAAAAAAATGACTTTTTCATTTAAATGAAATTTTACCACTTATGTGAATTGAATTTCAAAAATCCGACAAACATGGTTGTTATAAAGAAGTAATATTTGGTTCACTAAGATGAAAATAATTTTTGGTGAATAATAACTTTGGCTTTTGTTTTCTGCGGTTAAAGGTAAATACGGTAATTGAAGGTTAAAAGATTATTATAATAATTTAAAATTACCATAACACATGTCTAAACCTAATTGGTTGAGTCATTTAAGACCATGGTCATCGTTGGGTTGTTTTTTGGACCACATTGAGCCACTTGGAAGTGATAATGACAATTTAGATTAATTAACATAAAGTAAAGGAAAAAATGACAAAAGAAAATATCTTTTAGTAAATTAATTTTTATAAGGGGTTATTAAAATTATCTTTTTGACTATAAAAATTAATTAGAAATCTAAAAATATTTCATGCATCTTGGTATTTGTTTTATAATTTTTAGAAAACAAATAAATTAATTTATTTGTGACACAATGATGATCCTGTATTTACCTCATTAATAAATGATTTAAATAAATAAGATTATAATGATTATAATATTATCCAAAAAATGACCAATTATAATTGGATGATTTTATTTAGAATACGAGTCATCTTATCTTCGACTATAATTATTTTTGGACCTTTAGAAACTGAATATAATTATATAATAAAATAAATTTTTCACACTTTCCTAAAGAGCCCCTCCTCTCTCTTATAAAAGGAGACCATTTCTATCCAATTCCTCACACCACTCAAGCCATTTTTCTCATCCAAACACTACCGAATTAAAATCCCTACAGCTCTCTACTTTACCTAGAAGCCTCACCTTAGGTATAAGGCACTTCAAGAAGTCCTTTTGGTTCAATTCAAAGGGAGATACCCAAATTAAATGTAACAGTTTCTCTTAAATTATTTTCTTTTATTTTACTTCTCCAACACCTAAAATCATTTTATTTCATTCTTTTTTAACAAAACCAGTATCCAAAATATAATAGGATATTTTTATGAGAATTATTCAAGCTACACTTACTCACACCTCCATCTAATGGATGAAGAACATAATGATTCTGTGGATGGGAAACTAAGGTCTCACGAAACTATGATTGTTCAATTACATATTACCACCTCTCATGGTGGCCATTATGATGGAACTATATTTATATATGATATATATTATGTTTATAATTTCATTATTCTTCTGTAATTCCCATTTATATAATTCCTTTATGGTTTCTATAGTGGGTAAATATGATAATCTCATTTGAGGAAGTGCGGACTACCGCCCCCTCAATGTGATTTGATTTGTCAATACCTTATGTGGGATGTATAAAGGATGGAGTTAAAAATATTATATATGATATTATACTGTAATTATAATATAACTCTATATCATTATGTTTTATTTCCATTAAAATAATAAATAGAAGTGAAAGAAGTGTTCATGCGTACGTATGGCTTACCATCTCCATGAACGATGCATTTCATTTCATACCTCTAAATGTTATGTACTATTATAAAAAAATGTATATGATTGATATATATGATATATATGATATCCAAATCCTGAATATAATTCTGTATATAATGATCCTTTGACCTCATGAACAACATGTAATTATAATAAGTCCATTTTTGACTCAAGTACCAAATATCGTCAAAACGAACATTATTAACTTAAATGATTACATAATTTTTATAACATTGTAATAAGTGATATAAAAGGAATAATAAACATGAAAAGGGTTCTTATTCAAGTAGAAATTAAATTTATCTTATTATTCACGAGATTAAAGAACGATTGAGTCAAGTTAGACACGAGGTAAGGGATCTGACCTCTCTCTTCCTTTTCAAGTACTCTCTTTTATGTCATTTATTTTATGATCCATGTTGTTATGTTGGAGGATGTTCTTTTATATTCACCATACAGTAATTTTTATTTTCATATGATGAGATACCTCTCTTACTCTCATAAATTCATTTTAATAATTTTTATGTGGCGCCGTTAGGCTGCCGAATTTTAAAGGGATTTTCTTATCTCTCTTTTAATTCCGTGAGATTTCCATTGTTCACCACTTATTCATTGCCTGTGGTGTATTGTGGACTGCCATTTGATATATATATTATCAAGATTCTCATTATATTCATGGTATTCTATGATTCATTTGGTGGTTATTACCTTTTGGTCATACGACTTAGTTGATTACAATGTGGTAAAGGGTTTTGTCTTAATTTTTATTCTTGTGAGATTCATACTATATTTTCCACTATTTACTTTTGTGTGGTGTTTTTACTTCCCATTATTTTACTCTTTGTGTAATATACTTTCATTTATGAGTATTTACATCTTCATTGTATGATCCTTCTTTCATGTGGTGTATGTTTTGTAAGTTACCAAATCGGTAAAAGAACCTTTCACCCTCCTCTTTTTAAAAGACTTCATTTTGTTATGTATTTTAATTTACATCTTTTTATGTTGGGATATGTTATTAAATATCCTAATTGATTTAAAATTTATGTAAAATTGATGAGATACCCCTTTTTATCTCATCAACTAATTTTATGAATTTTAATGTGATGTAGTTTGGCTGTAGAATGTTTACAAGGGAACCTCTAAACCCAATTTCAATTCTTCAGGTTCAACCTGTACTTTTGAATATGCCATTCTATGAATACGTGCGAATGAACTCTGGTTTTTTTACACTTAATAACCAATTATATTGTGTGTATTTATATTTATCACACATAATTATGTGATTTATTTATCGTTAATTTAAGGATACTATCTTTATAAGGGATTTTATCTCAATTTACATTTCCATTGAGACATCATTGTTTTTATGCACAAATTCACTATTATATGGTGTATATACTGTCATTTGAGGTATTGTATCTTAAATCAGTTTATTCTCATGATATTATAATGTTCTAATTAAAAGTTATTCTTTAATTGTTCGTATTCAATAATCTCTCTTTTTGTGAAAAACACTTTAACTAAATGATCATTTTAAATGTTTTAAAGATTTTTCCATCTAAATATTTCTCATTAATGTCCATGTTTTCAAAATGGGTTTTTGAATTTTTTTATAAAGACATTAAGGTTTTCAAATGATAATTCTTTTAAAAGCTTCAAAGTGGTATGGGACACTTTGATTCAAAAATCACTTTTTAAACGGTTTTGAAAATGATTTGATAAAACATTGGTTTTTTCAATATCTTGATTTGATATATTGGAATGTGGATATGTTATAATTCCTTTATACATGTGTTATATTTTATTATTATGTTATGGTTATGGGGCATTGTTTTCGTATACGGGTGGTTCCGTGATAAATCTAAGGCAGGTGAGCCCGAGACAGGTCTCCAATGCATTTGGTAACGTGACAGAGGTAAACATGATGTTTCTCTTAAGATATTTAGGGAATACACTGTGATAGGTATTCCAAGTGTAACTCCATATGTAGTTATGATAGATACAATGTATGATTGATATGGATGCCATAAGTAACCTTTATGATTTATTATTTGTGTGTGTTATTCAAAAATCTCATGATTTCATAAGGTATGTAATGATTGAAAAGTATGGATTCATTGATTTGTATTTATTGATGGGCTAATGTTTTACTTCCTTATTTTATAACCCTTGCTGAACTTTTTATACTCATCCTAAGTTTTTGAAATGTTTTCCACATGACATAATGATGAATAGGTTCAACGATGGGATCATGTAAATGTCACGCTATCTAAAATATGGAAATAGACATGTTTCTATTGTGTTCTTATTTAATGAAAAAATGGATACTAAGTATTAGTGTCTACTTTTAATATTAAAGTTGTTATGTAATAGTTATGGCCTAATTCTCTAAAAATCTAAACCTGAAAAGATCCTCAAAGTGAGTTATTCATTTAATTCAATATTATGTAATGTTTAAGGCCAAGTCCTGATAATAATATTCTCCATATGTTTGTATAATTGTTCAAGTAATGGGAGTCAAACACATTGTGTAGGTGTTTGGATTGGTTCGTTTATCCTATGATGATATTTAGTATACTAGATAAATTATTGGATGAGATGTTAAAATTGGATTGATGTATTTTTATATTAGAATGACTATTGACAAAAAATGTTTTGTGTTGTAAAATTGTATTCTTAGTAAAGATTTGGTCCATAGAGATGATTGTGTTATTGATTTTCTTTTGAACAGATGTTAGGATTGTCATTATACATTGGCTTGAAAGTGATCTGGTAATTTTCTTTCCAAAATTTTATAATATCATATTTTAATGGATTTACTCTGAGAAGCATATCCTTTATATAGGTAATGGTTTGGGACGATTTGTTCTTATAGGCATGTTAGCCACAAATTTTTCAAACAAGGCCCAGAGTTTTGAATTTTCAGACTTTCTTAAGAGTGATATCCTCAAGAATAATTATGAGTATTTCATGTTTAAACATGATACATTCTTTTTATCTAATAGTGTGAAATATACAAGGCTTTGTAGTATTATTATAGTATTTTTAGGATTCACATGTTCATTTTTTTTCAACGAGACCTTCTAGATACTCATAAAAATCATATGGTAATAGTTTTTAAATGTTCCATTACAAATTATGTCAAAAAAATATTTATTTCATTTCCCTAACCCATTATAATGTATTTTAATGTTTTTTAGGATTGGAAAACCATGGAGAGGTTTCATTTTTAATGTATATTTTATACTTTACAAGGTTTTATTAAATGACTACCCTTATTTTTTAACAAAATTCTCAATACTATTTTCATGTGAAATTATTTTATGATGGGGGAATTATTATATATTGAAATCAGTATGAAATATGTTACATGAAATGAGGGAAGATAGTATGATATTTCACAAATAATTCACATCTCAATCATTAATTGATGTTGAAAAGGTCCTCATATTAAATAATCAATGTTAATGTAGGGAAACATAGTCTTAAATATTCCATTATATTAATTGAAATAATGTTACATCATTTTGGGCCCCACCACATGAATGGTTGTAAGGATGTTTAGAAAATTGGGTTTTAATCAATAGTGTGAATATACTAGGGAATCATGTGAAATTCATGATAGTTCATTGGTATAGGTTAGTGTGAGGTATTCGTTAATGGTGTTATCGATTACATTCCCTGGGTTTGGTGCAACCTAATTTGATTTTCCGTTTTGGTTCCCACTTGGGTTTATAGTAGTGTTTCATGGAAAAACCGACATTGGAACATAATAAATTTTTAGAATCTAGAGACTTATTAATATTAGGATACATAGTAAATAGACCCATTTTATGGTTGATTCATCATCCATAGAACTATACTGTATAACCAATCAGTTTAAATGGTCTAATGTATAGGTGGTTATAGACATTATAGAAGGATATATAGGGGAAAAGATAAGAGAAATTGGGGTGAGAATAGAAATGTGGGAGAAAATATATAACAATACTTACTTAGGTCCCTAGAAATAGCTCCAATTTTTTTTCTTTCCCATATTTACCTTTTTGGTGGAAGTAGTTGGTAGTTTCACAATTATGGTTATCAAATCAAAACAGCTATAAGATGTAAACTCAGACACATAAATTATATGAATAGATTTCTCCATAATTTTTCAAATTGACTTCTACTTTAGATGTATTACTAGAATTCTAAAATAACTAAGAGAATTAAATTATTTAGAATTGGTTGATTTTAGGTTATTTGTTGGGGTGGATTGTGTGAATTTATTTTCAATTGATATAAATTGTTAGATTTGAGAATAACTATTTTAAATAAATTAATACACCTTCCTTAGTTACTATTTTAAAACCAAAAATAACCTAATGTTAATCAGATACAAATAGGGAGTACCATTTTTATGAACACTCCTAGGTAAACGTTTGTATCAACAACTGAATTGTGCACCCATAAAATTCAACAAACATGAGAAAATAATAAAATAATAAATGAAAATAAAAAATAAAATTATTTATTCAAGGCATTATGGACAAGAAATAAAATCCTATACAAACCATTTAAAATTAATTGGATCAATAAAAGGGTATTTCTCTCTATTTATGAATATATCTTAATAGAAGATATAAGTAAACTCATTGGGAAAGAATTAAAGATGTAAAAATAGTGAAAAAACATATAGTCTATATTTTTTTGATGAATTTTTCAACTCTTCATATGAATAAATTCAAACCATTATTTAAAAATACCATTTTAGTAATAAGAAAAAAAATAGGGGAGAAAGGTTTAATTAAAAAATCTTATATGAGATAGAAAAATGTAGAAAAATAAAAATAATCAGCATAAAATAGTAAATAAAACACAAAAACCTACCTTTAAATTATAAACCACCAGTTTCCCAAATATTAATTTTTGGATCGTTTTGTTTACCCCTAAAGATTATATGTAATTTTTTATAATGAGTTAGGAGTAGGATTTTGGAAGGAATAAAGAATTTATACTATTCTACCACTTACCCAAAATTGTTTCATACTAGAACACACCACAATACATGTATGAATAGGTATATAAATTTAATAATATATTGTTTGAAATAAAATAGTATAATTCATACCAATATAAATTATAATATTATGAAACATTTCAGAAAAAATTTCCATATAAAATTTTTGTTATAATGAAATTTATAGGACATCATTTTGGGTCCTATAATCTAGTGTAGAGATTAATATCTAAATTGTTCTACCAAAATACACACTAAAAAATCCATAAATTACCTCTAACCAAAGTTTAATTAAAAGTTATTCTATTTTTAGTGTATCTAAATTTGAAATATCAAATTCATTTAGCCTAAATGATGACCATTTCATGCATTTATTTTTTACTTTTGTCTAGTTGTATTGATCATGAATTTTGGGATGATGTCCTAAAACGAGTGTCTTATAAATAGAATATCAAAATTCCCTATAAGGATGAATTATTCTCCACATCATGGCTAACACAGTCCAGAATGATGAAATTGAAAATATGAAAATCTGGTGTTTCACAAGGAGAGAAAAATGTGGCGATAATTAATGCATTTTAGGCAAGAATTTTAAACATGATGAGAAATTGATTTAAAATTTTTAAATTCACCAATACAAGAATTTATAGTCAAAAAATCCAATAAATACTATAATATAAAAAATGAAAATTATTGCATTCAATTAGACAAGTAAGAAATCCATTATGTGGACGTATATAACACTCTCATTGATTTCTATTGGTTGTTGGTGTGGTGTAGGATCCTTTATATAGAGAGATATTGAATAATGATGGCTGTGAAAGATAAGCAGTAGGGTTGATTCAGATGACTGGGGAATTTTGGTTCAAAAGGTTCAAAATGTATCTCCCCTTAGTTATATTTCTCATGTGGAACATAAATAATTTGGAATGAATCCAAATTTTATTGGTTGATTACCTAAACTTATAAGAAAGTGTTTATTATAGGACTCCATGTGGTCCTAGAATAGTTAAAGATGCATTTTTTTACCTCTCATCGGATGGGTTGGGTAACTCCCCAATTGTGAATGTATCAGGTATCCCTTTTTGATGTCTCTATTTTATAGAAGAAAAAACATTAATATAATTTTTTTTATTTTTTTGATTCTTTAATTATTATTCTCAATTAATATTCCTTATATTATTATGTGTATATACTTTATAAATTAAATTTTGGATAAAGAATTAATCAATGAATTTTCAGAAAAAATTTAAGACAAATAATATTATATATTATAGTGTTTGAAGACATTAGACTTTATGAAATTTCATTCTTTGGTGTAAAAATTGTGCCACATTAAATGAACATGGAAAATTACTAAGAACACACAAAATATCCATGAGGATACCATATGGGATTACTATAGTGTCAAGAGTTTATGGTGTGAAGAATAATGGATCATCAATGTTATGAAATGTGCACGTTGACACAAGTGAGAGAAATCTTCCAACATGGTGGTATATAGCTGGTTATTCAAATCACTCATCCCAAGTCATGGTGAATATATAGTTTTATCTCCATCCTGAAAACCAATGTATTATAAGGTCATTTCTAAATGAACTATGAACATAAGTGGAATGATGTATGCCCACAAAAAACTCACATTCCCCTACTCATAAAAATCCCCACCACATCTACCATGTTAAATCATTGAAACCCCACTGTAGGTCACCAAATAAAACCACTTTATTCACCTTTTGAATATCCAGATCAATCAGAGAAGCAATTATGAAGGATAAAACTAGAATTTGTGGACACATGAAGCTCATGTGTCCTCTTTTATCCCATTTTAAATAAGTTGAGACTCTTATATGAAATGATGAAAAACAAAATCTTGAACTACTCCAAATAAGAATACTTTATGGTTGAAAGGGATGCTCAACTCAATAAAATACCACTAAATGGGGCGGTTCTGATGGTTAATGTTTTATGAAACAAAGTCATTAATTTGGTTACATTGCATGTGGAGAGGGTCATGGTGATTCCTATATGAGAGAATAATGAGAAACAACAAGAAATGGTGAAGTCCATGACCACAGATGTGAAATGCATGCCATTTTGAGGGGGAGTTGTGTGGGATAAGGTTTTTGTATGCCATAGATCACCCCCTACTCCATTGAAATTAATTTAGAAAAAATATTAATAGTTATTAAATTTCATGGGGAATTGGAGAAGGCTGACCTGGATACTTTAGAGGTCTCTTAGATATTTTCATAGAAGTTTCAAACACAGATATTAATTAATGGTTATGAATAATTAGAATAAAAGATTATAAATATGGGAATGACATGACTAGGGATTTATGTAACTATAAATAAAATATCTTGACCATTAAAATATTACTCTGATAAAAAGAGATGCCTTTTATGGAAGGATTATTTTGATGGGTTGATTCTGTAATTAGGTTTTGTATTTGTATACCCCCTCATGGCTAGAAAGTGGGGGTGGATATTGTGAAAGGAAAAAATTAGTGAAGTAGAATTGTTTATATTAGGGTATTTTTTATTTGAATTCAATTCAAGTTGGTTCTTTTCTGTGTACTATTTTTCTCAAATTCTATTATTTTCATTATATATGCATGACCATTGTGTGACTGGTGAGCGAGTGATATCATTTATACAATGAATATTCAATGAATCTTACCATGACCACTAAGTGGGTTTTCTATAATTTTTATATATGTTTTTTCTTCATCTAATCAACAAAATAACTTAGGTAACATGACCAATAAGAAAGGGGGAATTTAGTTATTGCAGTGTTTTAACTAAGAAAATTAAATTCACATGGTCTAAATATTGAAAAATCATGATGCAAACATAATTATTTAATTATGTACTACCTCATATGTTTGGATTGTAAATTTCATATAAATTTAAATTTTTTCTTAAAATTAAACACTCATCATCATTATCTCACTTATTTTCAACATAGGATATATTTCATTCTCATCATAGTTTAGGTTCTTTATGTGTTATTAATTTTTTCCACAAAAAATTATTCATGAGATGAACCTCAAACTCACCATTCATATACTACTCTTTCATGATTTAGTGGTTAATATTATTAATTTATAAACATTGGTTGATCAGTCAGCGAAATGACACCATTGTGCCATAAAAATATTTTTTTGTTGTTTTCAATGACTAGGGTAAGAAGAAATTTTATTTTTTCTTTTAGATATTACATTATACCTCCTCTTTTTTAGTTTTCTAATTTATGGTTAGTTATTTTGAATCTATTTTACAATCTGTAACTTCTTGTTGAGATTTAATGGATTCATTACAAGAAAACCAATAATGATAGGTTCTCCATCAAGAGCGTATCTCTCTCACACGAAATTTATGAAATTAGAGAGAAGATCAAACGAAGTCATGAGACACATGGGAAAAAATCGTACCCAATTGATGACGAGGAGCTCTACTATGGGATGAAATTGACTTTCAAAAAAGAAAGTACTCATTTATAAGTACATATAATAAATATTGGGAATCAAGAGAAGGAACCATAGTATAATATCATATCAAATATGGAATTAATGAAACATCTCAAAGTGTTGGACATGAAGTCGAATCCAATAGAAACCCTATTTTCAATCCTAATGAAAAAATAAGTCTATAACTTATGGGAATACACACACACAATTGATAAGTTGTTCAATAAATTAAAAGAGAATTTTTACCATTCTTGGACTTCATGATAACTTTGTCAACAATATCAATGACTATTTATAAACTGGTTTCCTCCTCAAAAAAATGTTGAGGCAGAACCAATGGAGACGAATGAAAAAATGATCCAAAGATAGATTATAAATTGACATAAAATAGGATAGTCTGACTTCTGAATTTATTATAGAATTTCATGAATATCTGGGTCAGTAGCCAGGGAAAAATCAATAATAAAAAGAGTTGATGGCTATTAAAATTGAAACGTTTCCTTACAATCTAGAAAATAATCGATAATAAGAAGAGGTAATGGGTGAGATATACCATGTTTGTAACAGACCTGAGGTGATTTTACACTATTTATAGTTCATTCCTAATTATTTATTTCATTAAAAATATTTTATGAATGTGCATAGAAGAAGTGAAGTAGAGATGATCTTGTCAAGAAATACATCCAATATTGAGTAAATCTAACATGGCTAGCTCTTTATGAAATGTCAATCAAATGACACGTCAATTTAATTTAAAGCATAACGATCTTATAAAATGCCCATCATGGAGGAAACCAACCTTTTTTATTGTATTCTAGGACTTAGTTTTTCTTATTTATTTGGAAATATTTCATGGATATATTAACATAGTTTTAAATTCCCATTATATTTTTGAGATTAATGACATGATATATTCATTTTCATGAGTTTTTTCCATTATAAGTTCATGAAAATGAAGTAATAAGGAACAATAAAAATGGAATTAAAATTGATTCATTGGGAAAGAGGAACACATTCATTTAATTAACTTTATATCCCCAAATTTTTTTCATATTTCTATGCATTAAATGAGAAATTGAATGTCCTAAATATATACATTATCTATTTTTAATCTAATATAATAAAATATTACATTGGAATCCCATGATTCTATTTTTTATAAGTAAAATATACTGGAATTGAATGGGTAAAATGAACGATTGAATGATTATAGATAATAAATAGAGTGTTAATGTAATGCATATTGATTTCTCGGAGCAAACCACTTTGGTGGTGGTGCGGTGGTGAAGGAGAGTGGCTCATCCACAATGTTCTTTGAGAGGATCTGGGTAAAAATCATGGGAGTCCACTTTTGGGGTGAGCCTCTCCCCAAAGATCCACCCACCTTTCCAGGTCGCTTGGTCTCATCTTGGTTGGAAAAATGAGGTGTGACCAAATCGCTGATATATTGCTTGTCGAATCATCTCTGTCGGGCCGTCACCCTCCGGGATGCTCTGCCATCTCGGCTGGCAACGACTCCTTCCCCGGCTGGGACGCTACCTTCAGGGAGTGACCTCTTCGTGGGGGAGGGGGGTTTCCTTGTGTGGAGGGTTTAAAAAGGCCACACAGGGGAATTTATTTATTAGAAGAAAAAAATCATGATTTTTGGGGGCTATTTAACTTATGTTGATGAAATTTATATACAATTTTTCATACATTTAATTTCTAAAAATATTTTTATTAGTTATTTATTTCTGTTAATGTCATGTGTTTTTTACTCTCAATCACATGTTATAATTCCTGAGAGGACTTTTAAATAATCATTTAATTTTTTTCATGAACATATTTCTAGAGTGAAACATGGGACAAGACAATAACTATACAATTCATTGGTTTTTTGTAAAATATATGAATTTAAAATTTACATTTAATATGATTGAATCATTTTATTTTCTTTCCTTTTTTCGGGACCCACCATTACATTTATAAATCATTAAGAACATAGAATCTATAGATAAACATTTTAGGAAAGATACATGTTTCAATCTAATATTTTTCTTCACTTACAAATAATTTTATTTTTTAAAATATTAAATAATTAATGTCAATAAAGAATGTTTCATATGGTGGAGAGGGGGATGTTTTACATGGAATATATATGTTTCGCAGTGTATTTATAGGTATTGGTTAGTGGTGTTCAGGATTATCATTCATTATAATCAATTTCTATCACTCTTGAATGAAATAAAAAACAGGATTTTCTTCAGAAATTTAGAAATCCCCTTTACATGACCAATGACATTGATTATTTATTGTTGGATGGTGTATGTGATGTTTTTCCTAAAATTTAATTTTTAATGAAAAATTCAAAAATATAGAAGAATAAAATATTAATAGGGGTAATTCATTCATAATAATTTCCCTTTTTTATGGTGTTTACTATGATTTTGGGGTTGTCGGTGTTTTCATTTTGAAATAGGACACTTTATTAGGACTTTACATTTGATATCAGTCATTTTACTTATGATTTGAAACCTCTTTTTAGAGACATAATTTTTTGTCATCAATACATACCTGCCTTACACATTAGAGAAATTTAATCTATAACATTATGTCTTCATGATTATTTGTGATCTTTACATTTATATGCTAAAGAATATAGATTAATTTAAATCCTATGGAAAGAAGAAATGTATTTTAGGTTTGTACATAACTCCACATAAATTTCTATCTTTAGTGGTAAGAAAAGAAAAAAATATAGGTGACACTGATCATGTAATAGAATGTTTAAAATAAAATATTTAGACACTTGATTGGAATACATAAGAATACCCATAAATTACAAAATAGGATGAAGTGAAATATATGGGATGACTTAGTTTCGTTGATGAGTGAGGAGTTAGATTGATATTTCATGTGTGACACTTGAAAGTTTTATTTCCCAATTGAATGTTATTTTGTTTTATTTCATTCAGAACTAAATATTGGTATCACAGACCATTATTAATATTGATATTGAGATTTTATTTTTGAGTAAAATATTTAGTTTATGTTTTGGATTTTTTGGTATGTTCATTTTATAAATGAATTTTTAAAAAAAAATTAAAAAATTTTATTAATTTTTTTATTGATAATGCATAATTATTAAATTTTTACATTGTTTTATGGTTATATATATTTAAAAAAATTATAAGAAGAAATAATTTATTAATTTTTTGAAATAAATTTTTTTAAAATATAATTCTATATATTTTAGTGTTTATGATATTTAACATAGGGATATTTAAGTCTTAGGTGAATAAATTGGTCCATTTAAACCAACCAAAAAATAATGTGTGTCTTGGTCATTTCTCAAGGAACTATTCACTTATTTCGAACAATTCTACCCAATATTAACATCATGTGTCTCTTGTTGAATAGATCTGTTCCACCTCTCTTACTTGTGATCGCCAAACCATCATTTAATGTTGGTAGGGAACACCATTTTCACTGCCCATTGGAGCTCGATCAAGAGAACAGAAGTCACTACAAAGACTAGAACCACCATTGGTGGACATTTAAAGATCATATTTAAACTATAAGCCCAATATGTAGAAAAAAATTTCCCTATGTGAAATAATGATTGAAACGACATGAACTATAGTAATAAATAAGACATAATGGTCGATTGGGAAGATCAACTGTTGAAATAACCACTGAAATGAAATGTTACAATTGGTGAATGAAATGGAATGTATGAAACTTTTAGGATCAATTTCCTTAAACCATGGGCCTTTCAAACAAACCCACATATTCCCTTATGGGGTTCCTTCATAAAACCCATGGTGAAAGGAGTAATTTCACATACAAACATATATGTGATTACCATCATTAATAGAATCTGATGCTTCATAGGGTTTTTACCTTATAATATCCCCTCAAACAAAATACCATAGAATTGGTCTTACCATTCAACAATAATGCATTAGATCTAACCATCATGCACATTTATTTTCCCCACATTGGGAATTTTCACCAGACCACCTCTATACAGATGACTTCTGACACAAGGAATCGTGGATTCATATTCATCAAATGTGAAACTTCTATTGCTTTAAAAATTATATTTTTAATAATCCACCCTACAACACACCTGGTCTAGACCATATCCCTATTTCTACATTTTAGGATCAATTTCCTCTAACCCTAGGTTTGTTAAGCCAAACACATAGGCCCTTATAGTGTTCCATACTAAAACCCATGGGTGATAGGAGTAATTGACCAATAAATCAGATATCGGAGTCACCATATTTTGTTTAATCCATTAAAGACATGGAATATTATCCAATATAAATGACTATAATAATTTAATTATGAAATATGTAATGATTATTGTGGTCTGGAAATAGGAAAATGGGGAGGTAAAACATTAAACAAAGAGGGTCCTTCCCACAAATGGGAAGAGAATTACATTTTGATAAATATCTATGTGGGAAAGTGTTTTGAAAACATGGTAGTTTATGAAATTATATTTTTTATCTAATTAAGGTTTATAACATAAATTTATTAATTTCAAAATAATAATGATAGTGAAAACTCAAACAAAAAAGAGATAAATTAATATCTTTTAAATTGAATTCATCACTTTGGTTTCATGGTGCACTTATGAAGTATAGGGAGACATAACATATTCATATGGATGACGAAGAAGACTCTTCAAACTAAAAATAACATTGATTATCTAGACTGAAAGATCTGAATGGATTCATGGGTCCTCAATGATGATTTAATAAAACCTTGGATGTAGAATATTTATAGAAGAAAAAATATTAATAGAGGGGAATGAGTTGGTGTGAGAAGGCATATATTTGAAAATATTCATGCACAAAACAAGTCTACTAAGTACACTTGATTCATCATTAAAAATTCATCACTCCTAATTCAGTTACAAAACTAAAAAATAGGAGGTCCACATTAATTCACATGCATTTAAACATCCATTTTAGTTCTTTTTGGAAGCTGAAATATTTTACCAGCATGCATTTATTGATATAAAACATAAAATTACAATCGATAATTCTTAACTCTTCATTCATTTACATATACACTTCAATTTTTCTGATCTATCTAAAAAGTGAAGATATAGAGTAAAATCACCTTAATTCCATAAACTAATATAGGTTTTTATGTTTAATATTCATGAAGTATAAATATATATCAATAATATATATATATATAACTATATATGTGTGTATTATTTTCTATGGCATGATGAAGTGTAAAGGTCAAACATATGTTGCCTGCATAATTATATTTCCATTTTAGTTTTGTGTGAAAGATGCAAATTTCTAGGCATTCATATATATCTATTCCCAATGTTTCACTTTTATTTTCATAAATATCCCATTTATTTCTATCATTTATATTAGAAAAATCTTCATCTTATTATTATACATTCAATTACTGTGTTTGTAATCTTTAAATCACCATTTTACTCTTCTTTATATATTATATGAACTACTATATATGTTAATTTTATTTTCATAATTTAGTTTCTTATCATAATGTAGAATATCAATTTTTATCGTTCACCAATCAGAACATCTACTTCATTTGGTTTTTCAACACCAATCCCCATGGCAGTTTAGGCAACCCTACCAGATTTTATTGAGTAATGGTTATATAGAAACTCACATTATTAGTTCATTTAATACCATTATGAATAAATTATACAGTTATATATGATTATATTGGAATGATCAAAAGAAAATAGTCATGATTACAGGACAATTTTTCATTTAGAACATGTTTTATATAAGCTAAAACATGAAAATGATTTAGATATAACAAAATTTTTGAAGAACAATAAACAATTATTTTTTGTCTTGTGGAAAAAAACCACACATTAATTCGAAAATAAGTTTTCGTAGAATGATTTAATATTTTATATTCATAGTAAAATTACTTTAAGTTATAAAAAATCCTAAAAACATAAAAATGACCAAATGAACAAGATTATGACCAAAATTTAGGACAACTTTAAGTTATTCATCTGTAACATATAAGGATAAGGTATATATCAATCTCGCATGTATTTTTATCAAACGATCAAAACTGAATTTTCATAATTATCACTTCATAATAGCCTTAAAAAAACTTCATAAAATCTATAAAAATATAAAAAATCATGTATAGGGAATAAAATTATATACAATAACTACTAATTAATCTGTCAGTTGTGGGAATAAAAAGTATATAAATACAACATGTGATTTACCCACTATTTTACAAGTACATTTTAAAAGTTATAATTTGGATTTTTGTTTTTTATTATTATTTTGTGATATGTTTTTTTATATTTTATGTTATTTATTTTTAACAAGGTTAATGTTGCATAAATATAGTCTCATTAGTATTTTATATAGATTAAATGAGTGGTAATTATAGTTATTCCTTAAAGATTTATGTTACTACATCATTATAAAATAAATTTCCATACATATAAGTAAAATTTTATTTTAAAATGAAAATTTCAGGATTTCAGTTCCATAGTAATAGATATTTTACACATGTATAACATTATTATATGTTTAACCATAGTAAGACACACACACAATGAATACACATGAACAGTCATTTAGTCATTTAAACTAAAATTTTAGACACATCATTTGATACAATTAAATTAACTCTCAAATGTGTGGAATGTTATTTGGAAATTATAGCCATACAATAAATTTATTAGATACAAATAATTTAATGTATGAATTAAATGCATCAATTTTACACCTAAATGTATCAATGGTTAACCATCATATGGATTGATGGATAGATGATTCGTATAATGAACATGTATGAAATTAAATACATGATTTCATTTCAATGATATATGGAAGATCTATTTATCAATTTTAGTCATTGAACGGTCCATAATCATATCATGATTAGTGGGATGATGAGAATGACACCTTGAATTTATTGGGATGGCCCCTTTGGGGTTTATGGTTTTGGTTGTGAGGATTGGTTAATTGAGATAGACCAAGTAGAGACCCTGAAAAAATTAAATAATTTTCTATTATTATATTATTAAAAACATATTAATTTTGATAACTAATTCATATATTAAAAATGATAATTAATGTTTCCATTATGTTTACTTGTCCTTTAACTAGATATTTAGATTTCCTAATATATTAATAGGTTAAACAAAAAGCATTATTTCATATTAAATATATATCATAGTTGAGTTTTATTTTTTATATTTGTCTTAACAACATTTTATTTTTCTTAAAAATGTTCGTGCATGTTTTAAAAACTCCTATCTATAAAATATTTAGTCATGTATAGAAGAATAATTTAAAAAAATAATATGTTTCATTAATTAAACATAATGCGATGATCATGCCATTTTTGATTTGTTTTATTGTTTTTGATGAGTATTAATTGATGTATACAAATAATTTGATAGTATTTGTTATAAATATATTTTATGATATGAAATTCTAAAAATGGTAGAAATATTAAGCCTTGTGTAAATGTTGATGGTTGTTTTAAAAATACAAATATGGACAATATTTTTATTTATCTTCCCAAAAGAACATGTAGAGAATATTTTTAATGTATTATGAAGTTCATTAATTTCACTAGAGGATTCAAAAGTGACTATATTATTTTTACATATAGAAAATGTGAAAATATATATCAATTCATATGATACACTATGTGGGGGAACCTATTATTTAATGGTTTAATAAAAAACTATAAGAGTTGGTATCATTATGGGGAAGAATATATTATTATCAAAAATACATAAATAGTTTATATGGAATTTGATGTGGGGATAACTAATCTAATGAAAGAAGTGATTACTGAAATTGTTTGTGGGTGGGATATTGAAAGAATTAACATATATAATGCTAATAGTAGTGATATAAATCCATTATATGGTGTAATACATGATACCATGGGGTTATAAGATATAATTGATGATGAGTAAACTGAATTATATTCTAGAAGTACAAATTATAGTAATTTTTCAATTATCATGGATTTATTACATATTAAGACGTTGAATCACTAGTCAGATACATCGTTCGACATGCTATTTTAGTTATTTAAAAATGAACTTCCTGCTGATGCTAGGATTATAGAGTCATATTACAATTCACTTATGTTGATAGAGAACTTAGGTTTCACATATGAGAAAATTGATGGATGTGAAAACAATTGTATGATGTTTATAAATAAATTTTCTACAAGGATAATTGTACAGCCTATGACACTTCTATATGGAATGAGAATGTGGGAAATCAGAATAATTAAATTTATACTTCAAAATATGAGAAACAAATTACAGTAATGGAAATTAATTACTTTCCATAGAATCTGAGATTGAAAATATAATTTATGTAATCTAATGTTTCAAAATTAATGATATTAAATGTCTTAAAAAATAATGTTATATGACAACCCACCCTACAAAATCTATTTCATGGAATGATTTTATTCAGAGGAACCATAAATCTGTTAAATGTAGTGTTATTTTCTGATTAGAGTTAGTAGTAGATGGTTTCGATCCATTAAGGTCTATGGTTAGTGAAATTCATATCACATGTACCATGATGTTTGTTCCATATAATCTTCCTTAATGGATTTTCCAGAAATAATAATTTCTATTAATCTTCACTCTTATTCATAGACATAGAAGACTAGAGGATAAGATTAATGTTTTCATTCAGCCATTTACTCTTGATTTGAATAAATTTGTGGGTGATAGGGTGTCGACTTACAACTATTAAATTAATGAAATTTTCCAACTATAGGATACTTCATTGTAAAAAATTAATGATATCCTAGATTATGACAAATTTTTAGGTTGGATTTTAAAAGGGGAATTTTCTTTCTATTTCTAAAATAAAATTAAAAAATATACATGACATAAACATTCTAAAAAATGGAAATACAAGGGTCATAGACATTTTCACCCCCTTAGTGCAGGTCTAGAAAAGATGTAGTGGAATTATATGGTTCTATAGAATTAAACCTTGCACTAAATATGATGATACGAGTAGAATTATTATCTCAGATAGAGGAAAATGCATCCACATAGTCTAAGAATTTTAGTATTTGGTGTCTCATCCATTACACAATATCCATGGTTCATTTAGACATTGTAGTCACAATTGGAAGAATAAAATTATTTTTTAATATCCCTTATTAGAAAACTAACATTATAATACATAATATGTATGTAATTCACATGAATAAAAATAACATATTGTAGAAAATGTTTGGTGGCAGTGAAAAATAAACAGATCATGTTAATGCACGATGTGATTGAAAAGAATTGGGCTTAGGGAAACAATTCCATTTTTAGTTCGGTGAGGGAAACAAGCCATACTTTCTTGATACACAATATACGATGAGTAAAAAAGTTAAAGAGACATTTCATTCAATTTTAAAGATTCTCAGGGTTCCTAATAATTAATCATCTAATATTTTCAACATTATTAATTTTAGAAAATTAAAATTCTAGTGTTGAGAAGTCTGGACAATCATATACTACATAAGAATTTGATTCCAATCACAATTTGTGATTTTTTATCACCCAATGTCTCATAACCTTTGATTGAGATGATAATTTGTTTAAAAAAAATTGTTTAAGAATACAATGAATATGTTATTTAAAATAATTCAAGAAATAAATAACTTATAATTTTTCACTTAGTTAATCTATTTCTTTACTCATTTACTGATGTTGTCATCCACATTACAGAGAACCTAAAGGAAGAATTATTGACTTTTAGTCCAGTAAAATTCAGGTGGATGCATCCTACAGATTTTTATCAGAATACATCCATGCGATTCATGCATAAAATATCTATAATGGAGGATTCAATATTCATTGGTTAATTTATAGACGAGTTTATGAATTTTGTGGAGAAAATATTATAGATTTTGAAAACAAATTAGGTAATACCTCTCAGATTCAAGATATCACATTTATATAAGAAACTATATATGATATGGAAAACATTTAGGGGGTACAATATCATCGATATATCTTGTTCAATAATCAATCTGTTGCACCATTGAGTCAATAAGTGTCTTAAAACTTATATTTTCTATGTTTTACATGTTCTTTTTTAATATATAATGTTGATTAATTAGACATGGAATTTTCATTTCAAAGAAACCCATTAACGAGGTAAAATAAGATATATCTTGTGGGAGTGGTTATCAAATTCAAATGTCCCATTATACAACATTAAATTATTTGTTCAAGGATTTTGTAAATATGAATGGATTTTCATTTTGATTGATGTATAGTACTAATTTAATTCTAAATAATTTTTTATTGATTTTCATTAAATATATAGGTCTGTAACCTATAATAATTAGTTCATCATGCACTAACTGAATAATTTATCCCACTAGATGCAGGTACGTATATAATAGTTCGTCATTATAAAGATTTAGAAGCTAATTTAATTTGGGTTAAAAGGCATAATTGAAGTTTTATATGGTCTCATGTTGAAAATAATATTGTTAACGCGTAATTAGGTTGATCTAGTTTATAGACGTAATGTCAGTCAATATCTATTTACATTGGAGTATTTTATGAATATTTTTAATTGAGATAAACTATTTATTAATGATCCTTTCATTTTTACATCACAAGAATAAAACTATTTATGTATTAAATTTCCATATAATATAAATTATAATGTTTTTATGAAAATTTCAAGTAGAGGAGCATTTTTTATGGAAAAAGATGAACCACTAACTGTTGAATTTGTCTCACAACATATTGATCAACACATTGTATTTCAGTGTGAAGAATATATTCATAGGGTTAGTGTGACAGTTAAAGGATAAATGGTACATTTTCATGTTTAATGAATGATATAATAGTTTTCCATCTCTTTGGTTAAAATTCATTTTAATTGTATTACTTATTATTAAATATTTAACTACTTTTTTTTCATGTATTTTCTATGTCATTGATATATACATGCTTGAAGAATGAAACCAATTCAAGTAAAAAAAATTAAATGAATTATTTTTTCAAAAAATAAATAAACATAAATTATGATAATATTTATGTAATAAAATATATGATATGATAAAATATATTTAAACTATGATAGGAAAATAATAATAAAAATTTTCATGTCTACCCCCCAAAAAAACCCAAGAGACTACTCCACTTTAAATAATGTCTTGAAATAAAAAGATTCAATAACAATTTATTTCACCAGATTTAAATTTCTAAGTAATAAAATGTTAGTTGGAAAGAGTAATTTGAAAATAAATGTAAATATGATAACAAATTTTCATTTTTTATATGTTCTATTTCATCCCATTTTTCTCACTGATATATATTTACTAAAAACATTTATTTCTTTGGATCTCCATATTGAAGACAACAAAATTATTTATTCTAGTTATTATTTTTTGTTAATTCATTATAACATTTTTAAATATTACTAGTTGTTATAATATGTTTTTCATTATTTATTTTTTTAATATTATTTCATAATAAATATTAGGAAAATATTTAAATTTTCTATTTCACATATTATAAAGAGATTTTCATTTAAGAATGATGTTCCCTGATTATTTAATTTTCAATTAACACTTTTTTAATTATAATTGATGGCCATATTTTTCTTTCCCATAATCAATAAATTTTTCTAAATTCATTTCTATTTTTTCATTTACTTCTTGTCTTGTTATATTCCTTATATTCTCTTCCCATAGATGGTTTTTTCCATTCGTAAAAAGTCGTAAATTTTAATTTTCATTCATTAAGTAATTCTTTAACTTGTTTGGACAAATTCCTATATACCATCATTTTATTTCATTTTAATCACAATTGTGTTATTTTTGGCTTACTGTTTCTGGGTTTTGGGACTCATGTTTGTCTTATGTTAAGGTCCCATTGTTGATGTTGATTAGACCATCTATTTTGGAAACATTCCTATTTATATATATTCCTTTCGGATATTGTTTCTATTTTATTCATCTATACATCACTATAGATCAATAATAATGTAAATGTCTAACTTTACATCAAACTAAAAATGGTGATTGTGAGACTGCAAATCAATACTTCAAATACATAATATATTGAGATGAAAAATATGTACAACATGCACCATAATAGAAAACAATATCTTTCTAAATTGATTGATCAATAACAAGTTCTCCAAAATTATTAAACTCTATATATTCTACAAAATTATAAGTATAAAGACTAGTAATCCCATCAAAAACTACAACCTATAGCCAAAACTATTTTATAAGTAGTCCTATAGAGCCAATAATGCTAATAATTATAAAAATAAAAATGCCAAACATTCTATCTTCTATGAAAACCTACCATACCCCCATCTAAAACGAATCATCATAACAAACCACCAAAAACTTTGAACTTATATATATCATTGAACATGTATTGAAAATGATGACTATTGATCTCAAAAAAACCACACAAAAGATTCAGATCCTCTCCATCACACCTCTACTCCAATAAAGAATACCAAAAACTGAACAAAATATATAGTGGTCATCCACATTATAAAATTCATTAAAATTAAATAGCATTCATAGATATTAGTGAATATGTCACAAATCTTAATTATCTGGTAGAAGTGTCCCTCAACCATGAAAGCTAAAAAACTATCTACAACAGATTATTAGAATTAACAAACAAAATTAGGCTTTAGTGTCACCATATGTCTATCTTAAATTCAATCCAATATAGATATTAATTATTCCAAAGACAAGGCCTCTTAATAAAATAAAAAATATAGTCTCTTATGTAATAAAATTATCAACAACCAAAACTAAAGACTTTAAATTAATATAAAGATCCCATACTGTTGAGTTTAAGAGTGAAGACTCATGTTGGGGTTAGCCACATGACCTTTTTATCCACTACTTGTTAATTGAATCCTATTAGATGTTGAAATAGTTTTCCACTGGTTATATTGATCATTTTTAATCTATTTAAATAAATCATGATTTAAATAATCCCCTTTCACTAGACTATTTTACTAAAACAAATTTATAGAATCAAAAACATTTCATCAAAACAATATATTTTGGATCGATCATGTAAAATGAATTACCAGTGGGGAACATACATGTCACCTTTCTATCAATTGATTGAGCGGTGTCCATAATGTATAGTGAAAAAACTTTTTATTTTCTGGCTACTCATTATAGATTTTGAAATCATATTCTTATTTTATGCCTCTCTTTATTAGTGGATAATTAATGGATAGTGAAATTTCATGGATCTATAATAGGAAATAAAATATGAGTTCAATAAATAATAAGTGAATGAGTACTTTGTAGTTTTAACTATATGTCACTATAATAGGAAATTAATCAATTCCATATTAATGATTTCTATGAATGATAAAAAGTTAGGGGAACAAGTGCTATATCCATATAATTCTGTAGAGCCATCATTGTATACATGTTAAGGTGTGAATGAATATATATACCTTTTCTTTTTTTATTTAAGTGTTAAAAAAATTATATCTACATCCATATAATTATGTATTGTTCTTTTTCAAAAGGATCGTACATGAACGCTTCTTCCTCTCATAAGAGAGAGTGTGGTTAGGGTATTTCATCATGGAATTTCAACAGGATCCTTGATGTATCATTTGACCTGGAATACCATCATGTGTGAGTAGGTTCCCCTGAATTAATTACCTTTTGGTTCATATCATAGGTGAGCCACAAATATTTTCATTAATTGCATGTGACTAGACATAATTCCCTATGGAAACATTATATCATCTATGGATAAAATTTCATGTTACAGGATCATTCTAGTTTTATAGGTAAGTTCATAAAATACTAACATTTGTGATAATTGTTTTCATAAATAGAATAATCTGAGAGTGTTAACCAATGATTTTCTGCTAGTGTGTATGAAACAATTTTGTAAAATGTGGAACTATCATTAAGGGAGAGGCAAGAAAGGGTACCCCATTCATTTTTGATAGAGTCCTGGGAGGTGTTCTCCTATCTCAGTAGTGTGAGATAGTTTTATATTGGTCCACTAAGGCTATAATGGTTAGCCTATTTATTTATTTTTATATATTTTTAATAATGTTTATCATTTTAAATGTTTTGAGTTTTAATTAACTGAATATAGGATGTGGAAATGTGTCATTATGTGAATCGTGTATTGAAGAAACCACCTCACAAGCATGGGACTCATCACATGCCCTAGATTTTATATTATTTATTAATCCTTAAATTTTATAATTTTATTATTTAATATTGGTTTTCATTGTAATTTCTATATTATTGGTATAAAGTTGTGATATTAGGTTGTATTGACTGATAAAATAGCAATGTGGATGATGAATCGTGATCAAAATGATTCAATGGTTGTAACTATTATATTAAATACATATAGAAATTATGAATAATTACATAAATCCTTATACATATAAATATAAATATTTATATATTACATATGCTTAATTTGAGTCTATGTTAGTACAACTACTATATAGCCAATTAAAACATTCCATGTTTAGGGATGAGATATTCCGTCTCATTATTAGTCATTATGGACATGGTTATATATTGAATTATAGAATACTGATCCATTATTATATATTTTCAAGCATTGCAGTTATAACTCATATTGTTTCATGTATAGGACATAAGGTGATAGATTTGAAAGAAAAGATGCATGTTTATTTGGAGGTAAAATCATTATTGTTAGATAAGGAAAGTGCACCAAGGAAGTATATGTGCTGATGTGATGGGGTAGGGGATCCTAGGACATAGGTTTATATTGAATTTATTTATTTGTGTTTTATTAAATTAATTATTATTATCTTTATAATTTTTATTTTTTGTAGGCCCCTTCTGCACTATATGGAGGTAGAAGCCATGGACCTGTATGACACTTCAAATTCAAGAGGAGTGTTTTGTTTTTTATTCTGTTTTATTGTTTAAATTTACTGTAACTTTTTGTTTTTGTATTTTTAGTAAAGTTAGAAATCAAATTTACAGTTTACTTAAAATTAAATTTCACCATGTTGGGAATTGTATAACATATATTTTGGTCTTAAAAATAGTTAAGGGATTCAAGACATATTGATATTTAGAAAAAAATAGTCCATGAACAATGTAATTCATATTAATTTGGATCAATAAAAACTATCCCTAATCGGGGATTTAATTGGAATCATGGAACTCCCACTCTCTATCGAATGATTGTTGGGAAAAAAAAGTGTCGAAATATAAACTCTTCCATAATAAAATTCAATTACACTATAGAACTTTTTTAATCATTTCATTCCCATAATATAATTTAAATAATACATGTTTAGGAAAATCAAATCCTAGAGGTTCCCGAATAAAGCATGGTAATTATTTTTTCAAGATATGTAGCAACTACCTTATTTGAAAATTTTATATACATGGTGTATTTTTTACTGTGAAAATAAACTTACACTAAATATTAAGATTCTATAAAATCATTCAATTCTCAAATGGAAATAGCTATATCTATTTCTCATATGCTTTAATCCAAACCCATCATCATATTGAAATCCCTATTGAGAAGCCAATATTCATGAAACTGGAACAGTAGAAATGATTTTTTATACTTATAATCCTAATAAGGTCCCATCATCGATGTACTTGTAAGGTCCCTTATGAATTACTCCATTAACCCATGTTTGAGTCCATGTCATGTTCCCCCAATAATCATTGTGCATTTTGGTAATAACTTCTTCACATATACTTATTTTCACAGCCAAATTTGGTTATCCATATTTAATATTAACCCACCACTCGAACCATATTTTTCTTATCCCTCATTCCAGTATACTATTTTCAATTGTATTAAATATATCATCACTATAAATACATGATGATTGAAGATGTTGTTATAGGGATGAAACCCTTCTCCCCAAGATCTCCCCTCTCTCTCTCAACATTGTCTAGTGTTTCTCCCGAAACCCCTCTCTTAGGTGTTGGAGGTTTGTCTATGTGCTAGTTCCACTTCCTCTTCTCCTTCATTCCTTTATAACATCCTTCATCATGAATCATACATCCTATTATTGATTCTTTTCATCGTACCAATGATTTCACCTATCTAGAGTTATAGATTTCGGAGATTTTATCTTAGGAAGGCTTTCGATCCCAACGATGGGTGTTGCTACAACCCCTAACTGCTACATACCCTATATGACCTCACGTTCCATCCCACCTATCCAGATTGGATCTGCATAGATAGTTACTTAGTGGTTTTGGGAAAATTGAATTGGTGGTCTAGGGATTTAAGGCACTCTTGTGTCAATATGATGTTGGTTTTGGATTTAGATATTATTTCAGGTGAGATGTAATTACTTGGAAGAATTGGATGATCTTATCTCCACCCTATCCCCAAGGCCCTCTACTCCTCTCCGAGTTAGAGCTGGAGTGGTGGTTCCTCAATGTCTTTGGAAGGTGGGATTTGGTGACGGTTGATGCTTATCACACGACATGTTTCTCTTTGTTTTGATGAATATTGGTGAGGTCCTTATACATCAATGGTATTGTATGAGGTCTGTTTGGTGATGTTTTATACTTTTGTATCTAGAAATGTTTTGTTTTGGCTTAGTCATGCCTCGAAGATTTTGTGTCAAGTGTGGTGTTTGGACGAGGACAATGATGGTGGTGTTAAGCCAATGTTGTTTCCACTGGTACCTCTTAATGCCTTTAACTAGTTATGGGAATCACCAAAATTTCATGATGATTGTTTGAAGTTTCATGTATTAGTTATGGAATATATGATAATGCAAATTTTGATTATGACAGAGGATGGTGATGGCGATTTCCAATGATGTGGTTTGATGTGATAGTGGGGTTTCAGTGTGATAGTGTGCATGCTAAGAGATGGCTGTAGGTGGTGCATCTCGGTTCCAATGAAAGGAAAAAGTGGTCATTGCGATGGGTGTGATAATTGAGGAAAATAAACGAATCAAGATACTTTTTTAGTTAAGATGGGTGATGATGTCTTTAAATTTTCAATTTGATTTTTGTTGATTATTGGCAGGTGGCAGTGGGGGTACATGGATCATGGTTTGTCTTCAGTGAAGATTGTTGTTTAATTTTGAATTTATTATAATAAATGTTCATCATCTAATTGGTGTATGTACATGTGATATGTGTAGGTCGATGTATGGTTCCCAATTTCCCAAAAGCATCTTTTTTAAAAATAAAAAATAATGGATTGTATGGACTAAATTGTTGTCATGTTTTTCACAAGTTGTTGCTGAAATCATCCTTACAACCATGTGTGATCTCTATCATGGATTCCCCCGCCTAAAAATCTAAAGATGTTAAAATTAATAACCTACCTTTTTCTTTCATGTTCATCAATGACTCATTCCCCAAAATTATTAATTATATACGTTTTGACCAATTAAAATGATAATGATATAAATTTATATATGTCAATGGGTCAAATATGATTTTTAGGTTATATATAATTAATTATTATAATCTATGAACTCTATAAATGATAATCTATTAAAAAAACTCATAATATAGATTAGGAGATATATAATTGTTTAATTTTTTTGAAAGATAACTTTCCAAGTTCTATGTGAAATATTCATGTAAAATAAATGATATAAGTGGACGATTCCATCAAAGGTGAGAAAAGGAGATGTATGAAATTGGGAAAAAGTCATTCCAAAATTGAATGGGGTCATTCTACTCTGTAGAAATATTTACTCACTTTTTGGTGAGTCTTTAGGATGAATAGATAAAATGTTACAGGAAATGTATACAACCCAAAAACATGGCCTATCATATTGGGGATTAGGGAGACCTCTAGTAGATGTACATATGAGGTGGTTTATAAATTAAAATATTTCATGAAACATTAGAAGTGGTAATGTGTAATCCTTTATGAGAGTCATCATCACATAACTGGGGATCTAAGAACCAACAAAAACACATTCAGTAATCCTCTCCTTAACAAAATACTTGATTAGTGTAGTACTAATACTCTTTAAAAAATATAGATGTTGAAAAATATTCAATGATGTAAATTTACCACTATATTAAGAACCATAAATGAAAAAACCCAATTTAAAAACATTATTCTTGATCATCCAATTACCATCACTATTCAAACAATGAACATACACTATTTTGACCAAGTAATGAAATGAAACAATACAGAAATCTCCAACAAATAACAAATTCCATAGGTTCACATGTTCGATTGAACACGAACTAATTATTATTGTATCACCATCCATCCAATAAAACTATTATCAATAGTAATCTATAGAGAATATATTTCAAAAAAATAAATTAGCGGAAATCATTTACTTTCATTATCAATTTCTAGAATAATTATGTAGGATCACTCTTATTTTTAACTAATTTAGCATTGATAAAGATATTATTTTATAGTGGTTACTTAGATTGGTTTTGTAAAATGTATCCTAACATGATTTATTCACACCTTTGAACCTTTCCTCACTTATGGTGGGTTTTATATTCCTAATTTCCAACCAATGAGACCTCCAAAAATGAAATATATTCAAACACTAAATTAAATATTCATAAACAGAGTTACCTATAATAGTTTATTTAGTAGATACAATCTCCTAAATAATATAAATTAAATTTATTCAAATCACTTTAGTAGATATAATAACATAGTTAGTTTGCATAGAAGTATAGTACTGATTTATCCTCGCAATATCAAATCCTAATTCCATAAAATTAAATCATTTGAATGATTTCATCTGATCCATACGCTAAAAAATCCCTGTCATTAAAAAATAATCGTTTAGAATTACGATTTCTAGAGAGATAATAGGTATTGAGTTGTCCGTTCCTGAAAAATTCTCAAAAACAACATTTATTTTAACACATCGTTATTTTGAGTTGTTTCTATATGAATATGGCTTATTATAACCCATATAGTTCTTCTAATTTATTTTTTCCCCAAATTTATTTTGTAAAAGTAGATCAATTCTTTTGTATGACTTTGAGGGATTTTATACATAATACTAATATTTTCAGTTATCCTATAATTATTTGAAACGTTATGTGCATCTTAATTTATCTCTATAGTTTAAAAACAAATCATTTAGCCAATTGTCCCTTGAAATTAAAATTCTTAAGTAATCCTATCATTTAAAGCATATTCACCGTTTTCCATGGTCTTGAAAGGAAGATAAGATTCCTATATTGGATGGGTGGTTTTTTCATCCACTAAATAACTCAATATGATTCCCATAAATTCCTCAATCATGGTTATGTCCTCAATAATGAATTCTTATTTCTCATATATAAAATTTTCTATGTGATTATTTGAGTTTTCATTTTTTTTATAAAATCCTTTATTATTTACAATTTTCCCCTTACAACAACTAGAAGAGAAACATTTAAACACTTTTAGGTGTGTTTAATTATTTTTACCAAGGGAGAATTAAAATTAATAAATGTTGATGAATCACCAACATTATCTTCAATATGTGATACAAATTGATTTAAATTTAATTATTGAGAATAATTAAATCAAATAAAGAACATAATAAAGTGAAGAATAATATAATAGAACCTTTCACAATATAAGGCCCAACATTGGAATTAGCTATAGGTTTCAATGAAATATACATACTGGCTCATATAAATAGACCCTATGGAATAAATCTCTTTTTAGCATAATATTTACTAGCAACTCCTGTCTAATTGACAGACACCCATAAATTACATCGGACCAAACCACACCCACAAGAACCGGCCTATATTCAATTGGACCCTAATATTTCGTCGTTATGATGAAAAAACAGATAATGTTATCCAATGTTTAAAATGTCATATCATTCATCAAAGGGTCATAAATAGGGAAAATAATTCTGTTTGACATGAAATTATAGGAGAATATTAATCAAATCACATATGATATATTATAATGAACCATAAATATTTTTTTTGCATATATTGGTTGGTATAATTAAATGTAAGTTTTTTATATTTATTACCATTTTTATTATAATGTGAAACCAGTGTTGGTAAGGGTCAAAAAACTACCAAAAAAATCAGATTGATATGAAATTTTATGGAAAATATCTATAATTAATTTAAAATCTATTGGAATCTTCAACATATATATCCCATACCTAATTTTCATAGTATCACAAAGAATGGAACTCATCCCTCACATTTCGATATAAGTGAAAAATTATATAAAGAATGTCAATATACCAAGAAAACACACTTTTATTGAAATTAAATCATTAGAGAACAATCACTGATATTACATTGATCTATATTAATCAACGCCACATCCATCATATTTTCTTGTCCCTATAAATTTTTTAAAATAATGGGTAACATTGTCTTTGGTTAGATAAAATTACAAATCATCCATAAGGGGATTAAAAATGAGAAAATGACATCTGATTTATTTGAGAAGATATGAATTAATTCCTTCAATAATATGAGATATATTTGAATCATAAACTTTTGAAATCGATTCTCGGATGTGATTTTACACTTGGAAGTTCATTTTCACATTTTTGACCATTTTTTTAATAATGAGTAAATCATTTGTGTATTGGTAAATTTTGACCAAATGAGTTTTGATTAACATGAAATCTTAGGAAACTTATCTAGATGTCACATAAAATATGTAGGAATCATTGACACATTGATTTGACACCTTAATTTATTGGTATGATAATAAGTTACATTTATCTCTCAGATTTGGAGTGAAGGGAGAAAAAAAAAGTGAGTACTAAGAAGACACACTTGGATAGACATAAAATCATAGGGGAATTTTCACCATGACTTATTTCATATTATGAAATCAATTCCACATTCATTAGATTCTCATGTCAATAAATATTTTTGAAAATTGATTTGTAATGTTGTCTTATGTTATTAAATTCATTTATCTCTATGAAGGGGTCAAAAAAAGTAAATGGCAACAGATTAACCTGAGAGGCTAGAATAGATTTCCTCAAATCATACGTTATATAAGGTAATGTAACACCCATCATTCTTATATCTATATTTCCAGTACTACTAAAAGATAATTTTCACATTTGTTATCATTTTTTAATAATTGGAAAGTCACATGTGTAGGGGTAAAAATGGACCCAACATGATCACATTGACAAGAATTCTGACTAAAATGATACTGATGTTATTTAATTTTTTTTGAAGCATCCGTACATGGATCAAATACATAAATTTCCCAATATGATCAAAAGTGATGTTTGTCCATCAGATCTGGAGTAATGTGACAAATCACATAAAAGATTTCAATACAAATAAAATGCTCTTGAACTATGATGAAATTTTTGTATAATAATAATCGATCCATTTTTTATCTATAGGTATCAACATTGTATCTATCAGATTCCTATTTCACCTAGTATAGAGAAAATGATGAGTCACATTTTCTAGTGTTATTAAAATGGAATATCTACCACAAGGGGGTAAAAATGATCAATCAAATTCTAATTTATGTGAAAATATATATATGAAAATTCCCCAAATCATATATGATTCATTGGATTCAATCATGTGTCAATACAATTCTTGGATTAATCATTGTTTGGTAAATATGGGTTTTTTCTTTTAGTAGTCATTGTTAAAGTGATAGATGGTGTAAATAGATATTTCAAATTAGCTTTTCCTCATATATTTCTTTATGATGTATTTTCTATTTACCTCTATAGAAACTATTTTGATTATTCTATAAATATATTAACTGAATAAATATTATTATTGTTAAAATATATTAAATTTCATTTTATTTATTTATTTTTTTGTATATTATCAGTAGGGTTACTACGTAAGAAGATCAGAAGGGATATGTAGTTGTTTGGTTTGCTAGTTTTGTTAGATTGATTATTTATTATTTTTTGTTTTTGTTTTATACTGGCTATTTTCTCTGTTTTTGTTATTTTTGGAAGTAAAATTTCAAAATAAAAAATAAAAAAATTCTATAGGTTTATGACTACCAATGGAGGTCTCTAATGATTTTATTTTTCGAGTGTATTCGTAATTGAATCTGTAAGTCGCTATGCCATTCTTTTTTTTGAGGCATCAGCGACCACATAATAAGTAACTAATTTTCCACTAAGAGAATAATATTACACTAATTAGGTAAAAAACCTATAGAAACTACATGTCTAATGAAAATTATATTTAATCCAAATGAGAACACCAAAAGCTGTCATATTGTGGTCACTAGAGCCCATTAAAGACCAATTTTGGTGGTCGCTAATGGTCTACTTTTTTGTAGTGAAATAAAATACATTTTTAATATTTTATATGTGCTGTACTTCTAAAATTTCCTTATTTTATTTAATAATTAATTTCCAATATGTTACCTATGAGGGAGTGATATCATTAAATAAATTATTAGTGAATGAAACTCACTACAACCATTGGATGGTGTTTCAAGCATGTTAAAACATAGTTTCAAACATCCCAATTTCAGAAAGAAAAAACTTATCATAGACATTGTGAAAAGTGTAAATTTTTTATGGTAGAGTGTTTACCATGACTATTGGATTTACTTGGACTTGATTTTAACCACTCATGGTTTCTACATCATCGTTTAATACAATACAACCTCGTGAACTTTGATTTTGAATTTATTATAACATCTCTATTTTTCTAGAACATTAACAAAAATAAACAGTCATTAAATTTGTTTTGAAGTTGTTCATATTTATTTTGAATTATATTTTAGGTATATTTTATTTTATTAATGTTTTTCTCCACATGGTTCTCAACTGACTACCATCATACTCACTATTTATATACTACTCAATAGTGATTTATTATTTCATGCATTAGTTTGTAAAAAATTTTAGATCAATAGAGCTAACAAAAATATTTTCTACTACCACAATTTTATATGACTATAAATGTTGTTATCTCAGTGATATAGTTAGATAGACCATCACTTGGATCATGCATTTTTCTTAGAACAATAAAATATGGGTGTTTTTTACTCTTCACCCAGTGTGATAGAAGGTAGTAATGTTGATGGGTGTGGGTGGATTGTGTTCAATGTGACTCATAAATTTAGGATCTACCTAATTAGTTCACATGATATTAAATTATGATTTGGGTATTTCCTCTACTATGAAAACCAATGTATTTTGATATCCCCTTAGGTAGATGAGATGATATGGGTTTTCCCTAGATGTAACTATGTAAGGATGTATTTTCCCTTGATGCATTGGATTTTTTTGTGGATCACACATTACATAGAATGATTATAAATTTGTTGTTATCCAATTATTCACCATGGGATGGGTATTGGTTCGTATTTGGTGATGAATTTTAAGCTTTTTCTTATGGCTTGTGTCTTCCCCTTCACTGAGTTGGGTGGCTATATAGTTCAACATTTTGGTACTAGTCGACCTACATACCCATTGCAAAAAAAATTTCATGGTTTATTAATGGATATTTTTAAATTCCATCCTAAATGGTATTTTTTAACACAATGTTTTTGACTTTGATGATGCAACACATATCTATAGTGATATTAATTGAGCTAGAACTTTGGAGAGACTAGTGGGATTCCAGCCTAGTTATTCTCGTGATCATATTTATTACGAGGTATTGATTCCATTTATTCTTAGTACCTCAAGATTTTTTTACTTTAGGGTTTTCATATATTCTATTTTCCCTTTGTTATACTATAATTTATAATATAAAAACCTAGAATGTTTATTATAATTATTCATGAATATTTTATTATATGTTTGATATATATCTCTTATGTGATTATGAATATATTTTTTGGATAATTATGTGTATCTATTATAAGTTTTATTGGCCATGTAATTTCATTAATTATTATACCTTTTTCATACTAAGAACCATCCTATGACCTATTAGATATGGTCTTTGGATATCTCACATAGATCAACAACATCCCATGAATGGAATGGGTGGATCATGTATTGTGTGGTTATTATCAAATCTAATTATTCATGTGATGAATTTAGTGATAAGTTTCTTAGGATATTTTTTATTTTTATATAAGTTGATAATATTTTTAGGTTCATAGGTTTAGTTGAAACAAATTGGAATCTCGTTGTGATGTCTGGGTCAATACATTTCTATAAAAGGGATTTTATAATCTATTCACTAACTTGAGTACATATGTTATTAGTTATAGGGTTCAATTCCACAGGTCCATGAAACATTTATATGTCATTTCAATTTTGGATTTAAGATGTGATAAATGTGATTCAATGATGTCAATAAGTAATGATGATTTTCATTTATCTCATAGAAAATATTACTCTACAGTTGGGATAAAGGTTTTCTTTAGATTATGGGATCCATGGGAATACTCAGAGAATTGATAGATTCTAATGTAATGTAATCTCAATATATATAGTGATTTCATGCCTAAAGGATTGGGATCAACAAATTGAATAATAAAAATTAGGCTTGGTGATATTTCTATCCACTAGGGATTAAGTATTCCTCATTATATTTATGCCACATGGAATGGTGAAAGTCCATTTGTATTATAAATGAAGTTATATTTTAACACATATATATTGTGTGAATAACTTGGGTTCATGTGTTCCACTCTCATATTCTATGTACTGGTCAAATTTTTTGTTTTATACTCAAATAGATGCGAGTCTTTCCTCTATTGTGTGATACTTCTTCTTGTTTTACATTACTTCCATATGTAGAGTGACATTAGATGAGACATCAGCTATTTACTACTCTCATCAGAATTCTTCCAACCGACATCCATGTTTTACTCTTGCTGATTATGTGATTATTAATAAGAATAAGATCTTCCATATATGAATTCAGGAACACACAATTTTTTGTGTTAATTCAATATTAGGTCTTCCTCTATGATCCATTACTCCCTTGATTGATATTTTTCCCTTAAGAAGCTGCAGGTCCACCATCTATAGTTTCTATTAGGTGACATGGGTTTACTCATTACTTGTGTGGTTAGAGTAATTGGGGTTAACACTAGCCTAGAAAATATATTTACTTGATGAAGTAATGGGTTATTCTATGGATTTATCGAACTATTATGTGGTATTGTTAGTTAAAAACAATAGGGTGTGGTACCCCCATCTAACACACATACTCTATTGAGGTGTATACCATCCTTATATATAGATTTATGTGGTACATGTTCATTATTGGTGTGGTTAGTCACCCATAATAGTTTATTGTGACATGGTGAGGCACGAATCCATCACCATAGATTACTGTATTGTATAATATTGATCACGAATTTTGTTTGATCATGATATTTTTTTATGATTGTAACTATATTACAGCCCATCGACAAAAGTTCTGTATTATATTAAGCTTATTCATTTAGATGACAATGAGTATGATGACTCTAATGCTAGGGTATCAAGCCTTGGATGGATATGATGTAACTATATGGGGGTGTTAGGAATCTTTTACTTTGATATATAATATCATGGGTTATAGGATGTTAACATATGATTATCATCATGATTATTTTATCATGGTATGAGTTATAGTGACATTAGATAGGTTAACTCTTAATGTGTCTGTGATATGATCTGGGGCATTTTTCCTTGGATATCATATTTTCTTAGCACTATTTTTTTATATTATATTAGTATTGGATAATTATATCAAGATATATGGAACCTAATATAGTATTTAGAATTCTTTTTTATGGAAGGAGATTCTTGTTGGAGGTAACCATTGCCACCGTTTCTTTAATCAACATGGGATGAACATGGTGGAGAATTTTTTCTTGGTATTTATCTATAGCGGGGTGAGGCTCGATAATTATATTATTTGTAGGGAGTGATCACCTGAATGATATGTTATGGTGGTTGGATATATTTTTTAATTTTTGTATGACTAATAATATGGGTGATGATCCACTATCATTGGGATTGAGACCCAATTAGTGAGCAAGGCCTACACTCAAGAAGATGAAACTAATTATTTCACTGGATGGGGTGTGTATATTCATATGTTGTGTTTGTTTTAGAGGAATAATATTATAGTTACATATCAATAGTTTCTATTTTACAGGGTATTTGATTTAAATTTTCTTAGAGAGTGAAGTAATGTGTAGTTGTAAATGACCTATTTTTTGTATTTTTTTGGATGAGTAAAAAATAATCAATACTCATATTGTTATTTTTCAAAATGATAGAATCACATGTCTAGTTCTCTATTATTTCTAAAGTTTTGGACATGGATTTTTTATAATGTGTATATAAGAAAAATTTTATGATTTAGGAAATCATAGGTATATGACGGATCGGTATTCAATCATCATGGTTATGGGGGAAAATAAGTTGTCCTATGAGAGTTTCAGTAGGAGATCCCTTATCTCATATTGAGAACTATGGTGAGGTATAAAACTCTACATAATTTAGGTTATACACATAAATTATTGGGGAGATTTTGGACCATGTTTCATGTAATATGGACTAGGTTATATATAATTGATGAAAATCTATATGTGGTGCATGGCCCCAGTGGGTTGTTATTTCTATTGGTGGGAAAGAATGTTTTATAAGGTTTATTTCATTCTAATAACATGATCTTGAAAAAATTTATGTATGTGATTTATCATTTGATGATGTGGAGTGTTAGTAGGCTCTCATGGGAAGATATAAAACACTTATTGAGGTGATAGTTGTTGGAGTTTCATGTGGTCATATTATCATGGTATGAATGTCTCTGGGATAATCCTTTTTAAAGGTAAGGAGTATGAATCACCAATGGTAAATTATTTGGTGTGACTATATCTGAGTGATATCAATGCTTTGTGGAAGAACTTTTTATGGGAATTGATAGGATTTCAGGTTTTTTTATAAATGATTTGGTTGGAATATTATAATGTAACTCACAAAATGGGGAGTCATAGTGGTGTAAAGGTCTTCCTCTATGGTGGGTTTATATTTTTTATCATTTGTGGTGGAACAAGATTCTTGGATGATGTAATACAAGGCCCCATCCTTAAATATTACTTAATGTTGAGTTAAGTTAAGAATTCACATTGAGGATCTTTTTTTATATAGAGTTTTGTAGAATTAGGCAATAACTATTACATAATAGTCCCATACATTACATGTAGATAGTTACAATCTGTATCCACTTTTTCCACCAAATGAAACCATTTAAGAAAAACAAGATTTCTTTTTCTTATTGAAAATCTTCTTGACTTTTTCCTGTTTCTTTCCCTTACTTATACCATATGAAAAACATTTCAAATCATGGGGTGAGCATACAAATCTCAATAAGAAATATTAAATGAGAAATAAAATCATTAATACAAGAATATTTAAAACCAATGAATGTTTTTACAAAAAATCATTCATTTCACACATAAAACATAAACTACATTTCTGACATCATGTAATCCAAATATTCTATCAAAACATCATATAAATCATAAAAAATAAAGGTATCTTGATACATTCATATCATACTTACATTGTGGTTTTCATAACTACACAAGGAGTAACCTTCATAGATATGTTTGGAATACCCATAAGAGAATATTCCCTAAATATCTTAAGAGAAACCTTAAATTTTACCTCCATCATGTCACCCAATGCATTAGAGAGTTATAATGGGCTCACCCACCCTTGATATATAACAGAACCACCTGTATACATAAAAAAATGCCAAAATACTATAACATAATCATAAAACATAAAAATAGATTATAGGGAAAAAATATTTCTTAATATTCATTCACAATGTGTCATTTCATGATATTTACATAATCAATCCAATTTAAATAACACTATTAAAGAATTTAGAATGGATATTTTTGAATCAAATTGTCCCAAAACAATTTGAAACTTTTAATGGAATTAACATTATAAAACATTAATGTATATATAAAAAACCCTTAATTATTTGTTGAAAATATGGACATTAATGATAATTATTTATAATAATAAATCATTTAATCATTTCAAACATTGTTTTAGTAAGGGAGTCTTGTTCCACTTGAGAAATACATGAATAAATATAATTAAAAAATAAAATCAATAATATCTTATAATATCATGTGAACAAGAATATTAATGATACTATATCTCAAAGGGAAGTATATACACCAGATAAATTTTAATTCCTTCATAACAATAAATAATTCTCAATAGAATATAAATCGAGCGGAAAACCCTTACAAATATCATATCCCTAAATTAATAAGAAATGAATGAAATAATAATGTGTCAAATATATAAATACATCTAATATTATTGAATATTACTTTTATAAAATAAGAGGTCATTATCACATATTCAAGGAAAAGGAAATCCAATGACATGGATATTTAACTAAATGAAATAAGATTGAGTTAATATTTCCCTTACCTTCAGTCTAACTCATCACATACAATCATTATGTTCCTGAAAAATAAACAAATCAAAATTTCTTCATTCATGAGATCCTTATTCATGTTTATTGTTCCTTTTATATCACTTATTACCATGTTATAAATATTACATAATTATTTAAGTTCATATCGGTCGTTTGGATGACATTCGGTACATGAGTGAAAAATGAACATGTCTTGATGTAAATTTTCCATGTGGTTAAAATTACATCATCTCTAGAATATTATTCATGATTTAAATATCACATATATATATATCCATTATATATATTTATAATATTCCATAACATTTAGATATTATAAATTAAATGCACTGTTCATGGAGATGGTCATCTGTATGTATGCTTGAATGATAATTTCAATTATTTGTCATATTAATGGAATGGAAACTAAATTATACATGGGTAATTAATAATTAAAGTATAATATAAATGTTATATTTGTTACATAATTTCAATAACATCATCCTTTATACATCCCAAGTATTGCATTAACGATTCAAATCACTTTGAGTGTGTAGTTGCCCATACTTTCTCAAATTAAATAATCAAATATACACATTATAGAAATTATAAATATAATTTGTAAATAAAAATTAAAGAATCAAAGTGAAAATATAAATATAATATATTTTATATATAAATATTGTTCTATCATAATGGCTACTTTGAGAGGTGGTAGGATAAAATTAAACATTCATCATTTTGTGAGGCCTTAGTTCGCCGTAAACAGAAACATTTTGTTCTATATCTATTAGATAAAGGTATGTATAAATGTATATATAAAAATTAAAAAAACATATGATTATATTGAGGATACTATTTTTGTTATTAAATAATGGAATAAATAGAGGATATGGTGTTCGAGAAGGAAAATTAATGAATGTGGCTTGAGGGAAGACGTTACCTCGAAAAAGGGTAACTCCTTTTGATTTCAGTAAAAAGGATCCCAAGAGTGACCATCATCCAATGTTAAGGTTTCTAGGAATAATCGAGGGATGTTTAGAGAATATTTTACTAGATGTTGGGCAAGCCAAGGGGCTTTAGAGGTGTGAGTAAATGGGTAGAGTAGGTGGCCTTTTATTAGAGGGGGGATGACCACATTAGGAAATCTTGAAATATTATTTTATTATAAATTGATTTTAGAATTATAATATCTCAAATGTAATATATTTAGAATATAATATATGTATGGGTCTAAATTCTCTCATCCAATACGTTTTAAACTATTTAATGTCACAAATATAACCATATAAATTATTTTTAATCCTTAGTCAAAAAAATATACTCTTAATATGACTTCTTGTGTTTTTATAGTATATCATTAATATTGTTACTCTAAATTTAAAAGAGAAAACAAAGTAAATAATTAATGAAAATTTTAAAATTATCTATTTTATTTATCCAAATATTATAATTTTTTACTGTTATATCCTTTAATAAAATAGTTTTTTTAACTCATTTATGTCAATCCTCACACTATTTAGTAATTGATTTATTCTAAAGATACAAAAACATGATAGATTCAAAAAAAATACAATATCTAAAATATAACTTGTCATAATAATATATAAAATTAGTTTAAGGAATAAAAATTTTAAATTACATTTATTTTAATTTTTTAAATATCATTTATTTGATTCTTCCATTAATAATGTAATCGCTGCATCATCATTGTGTTGTAAATAGATTTATTTATTTAATGTTTAAAAAATATAAATAAAATACAAATATGTTGGAAATATATTTATATTTTTAATTAATCTTTATAGTGAAAGAGAAAAATTATATATCCCACCTTAAAATTGTTTTATAAAAAAGATACATGTCTATGTTATATCTCCCTTTACTTTAAATTAATTATTATAACATGTCATTTACACACCAAAGTGGTTCCCAATAAAAAGTGAAGAGTAATGATTTTAATGGTTTCCCATGACCCATCCAATTATATTAGGACTCGTTTTTGGGTAGTGGTATATTACTATAACATTATCTTTACCCATATTTACCTAATTTTCCCTTTAGCCATGGTAAATAAAAATAATTACTAAAGTTACTATTCATAATGTCAAAAAATAAAAGGTATATATTTACATAATATGGGACTTATATTTCCAAATATGTAATCCATTTTTCAAATTCAAAACCTAGAATTTTCATTAATTAATTTAAAATTAATTTTTTTGTGAAAACCAAAAAGCTGGTTTTTAAGATGTTAAAACGTTCAGAATATTACTATGTGTTTATGTCCAATTTAAATGTGATATTACATCCAATGAAATACATTGGATTAAATTATAATATAATAATCCAACTAAACTTTAAACCAAATTAAAAATACAATATAGCTATATAAATAAATTAGATAAAATGCTAGTTTTGAATTAAAATGTAGTATTTCTCACTAATATTTAAAATATGAATTTCAAAAAAAATAACATAATTTCATTCAAGGTAAATTTTGACGCCAATATTCCAAATAGGTAGTTTTTTATATTAAAAAAACAATTAAAATTGTCAAAAACTAGATTTAAAAAGGGTTTTCCATCAAATTGTACTAAAGTAAATTTTTTTTTCATAAATATATCTTTTATCAGAAAAAATGAATTTATTTTCTTATATCATATTGAAAAAATATAAGATGAATTTGAAAAAATAAATTCAGTATATAAACTATATTTTTCCTTAAATAAAAATCCTTAATGAGTGATATGATTTTATAAACACAATTATTATCTTTTAAATATGTTTTCATAAAAATGCATCCCTTATATTCAATTGGTTTTTATTTACATTTATACTAAATTTGGTACATGGTAAATAATTATTTAATAATTATTAACCCATATTTTTTTAATTTAGTTGATACTATTCATTCTTCCCATTTTGATGGTGTCCTTATAACGGTAACATTTAAATAATAATATTTAGTTGTTCGTTTAAGCTCGATGTATCATATCATTTATGGTATTGAATATAGTGTTTATTTCTTAAAACTCAGGAGGTTACATCCTCCCCCTCTTTAATAAATTGCGTCCTCAAAATTTGAATTTGGGGCTGGAAAATAGGGTATGTCTTTTTAGAATAACTTTATTGCAAACCCACATTAGATAAAGGGTTAATAAAACATCCACATTAAACGATTGAAAGTGAAGTACAAAGGACACCCAAGATAACACATACATGGGATCCATATAGGAAAAAATAGATATGGATGAAAAACAAAGTGTCCGGTTTTGATAATAAGTGATAGAAAACATGATCAGGAGAATGTTAACAACCAGTAATCCACAATCATAGGATGGGTTAAATAGTCATTGATTTTGTAGAAAGATAATGTAAACAAAAAACATATTTATTCAAGATCCATTCCATAATATTGAGGATTTTTTTACTAAATAGAATAATTACATAAGGAAATATACTTAATTGACTTGTATTGTTCTTCGATTAATCAAATTCCAATATAAAAATATTATTTTGACCAAATAGATGAGTATTTAAGATGAAATGGTCACTCATGAAGGTCTAGAATCAAATTTTAGAGAATCAAATAATCCACAATCAATTAACCATATATTTCTCCTATCATTAGACATTAACTAAAAAAAGTTAGATTAGTATTAGATAATCCCCCAAAAATAATAATCATTTATAAGGACATGACAACATGTAATTTCAAAAAATTAATAGTAATACTCAAGTTCTACAGAGACTATTCAATAAATAATTGTCCTTAATATTCCTTAAAATAATCCATACTATGATTGAAACCCAAAATTTTGAAGGATTTGGTTACATAGTCTTCCACAATAAATCATAACATTAATATATAAATAAAATAGACTAATTTTAATGTCTCATATTGAAAATTAATTAACCTAATAACAAATTTTCCATGATATGTTAATCATTTCAAAAAATAACCCAACCCACTATATGTCCGAAATAAAAAAATATATTCTTCATGAATAAAATTCAACAATTACTCCTCAAATTAAGTCACATATTATTTAATTTTCCGTAGTCATATAGTGTTTCCAAAATAGAGAACATAAAATGACATTTATTATTTAATTAACAAATCATTTTCCTCCTCTAAGGATATCCATCTCATAAAACATAATATTACAAAATAAAATTATTATTAATTATTAAATCATTTAACTAAATGGAATAAGTCATACTAACCAGGGACATCACCTAGGCCATTGATAGGTAATAAATCCCTGTCACAACTTGGTTTTTGGTTCGATTCCAACAACCTTTTCTGATGTGACAGGTTGTCAAATGGTCTGTGATTCTTCCTTCTTCAAAAACTAAATAATTCTTCTAACATTCCCAAAATGAGATAAAGCAATAAAAAACATGCATTACATTTTTTAACCTCAATGTTTATCTAAGGAAATTCATTTTACATCCCTAAAAAGTAATAACCCATAATTATCAAAAAAATCAATGATCATATAAACCATAACGATTCATTATAATTATGTAAATAAAAGAAAATATAATTATTCCTAAAACAAAATTTTCACATAACAGAATTAAGGGTTACACATTTGAGTAAATTTAATCTCATGTAATCCTATAATTAAAAGAGAATTACTAATTTTAAACATTCATCATCCTACAATCTATCATAAAACATTAATTCCATTAAACTTATTTTGTATCCTTCCTAATCTATTAACCATGATTTTCTAAATTATTGCTCAATACTTATCTCCCATAAAAATAAACTTGAATTGTGTTCCCTCTATCAATAATATCAAATCATAATCTAAAAAATAATACACACCATTCATAGGTCAATTTCAGTTTTTCCATTTTTAATATCAATGACATTAGGTATTGGTAAACATATAAATGTAAGGTCTTGTTTATCTTATAACTTTCTCAAGGTTTAATGTATCTTAAAATACCATAAGACTCTATAATATTGTAGAACATAAATCCTAAAAAGTTGTTTCTAAGAAATTGATGTTATGATCAACCATAAAATTTTAAACCCATAATGATATCCCTAAATCTTGAGAAAACATCATAATCTCCAATGTAGTCCAAACCAACCTCTGATACCTACTATAATTCCCCATACTTAAAAATTACACAATCTTGATTTATGAAAAGATTTCACATTGAGGATTTTTTGGGATTTGTTTTTAAGGGTATTAGGACGTAAATATTATATAATATACCCATACATTACATGTGGATGGTTACACTATAAAAAAATACATAAATTTTTATTTAAAATGGATATTATATTAAATCATTATCCTAAAAGAATAACGATATTAATTATATAATATTTCTAAGGGAAGTATATAGACCATATAAAAGTGAATTGGTTCCTAAACAATAAATAAGTCTCAATAGAATATAAATTGATATGAAATCCCTTACAATGATTGTATACATAGATTAAGGATTAATTAGTGACATAATTATGTGGGACAAATATAAATACAACCAATAAAATTTCATATTCAGGGTAAAAAATCAGAGTTCATTCACACATATTTTTGGAAAAATAAAACCAATGACCTGGATATTTAACTCAATCAAATGAGATTGAGTTTATATTTCCCTTACCTTTAGTCAAAATCATCTTGTACATTAATTATGTTCTAAAATATAAAACACATGTTAATTTATACTTTATTGAGAAACATTTTCATGATTATTATTCATTTTATGTTATTTATTACTATGTTATACAAAATATATAATTATTTAAGTCTCTATCAATCGTTTTATTGATATACGACACTTAAGTAGAAAATGAACTTGTTTTGATATAAATATCCTTGTAGTCAAAAGTAATTCATCTCTAGAATATTATTCATTATTTAAATAATATATATATCCAGTATATATGTTTTTATAATAGTCCATAAAATTTGGAGATAAGAAATGAAATGGACCATTCATGGAGATGGTAGGACATACGTATGCATGGATGCTACTATCATTTCTTCTTCATAATAAAGGATTGAAAAATAAATTATATATAGGTATATTATCATTACAATATAATATATATGTTATATATGTAACATATTTTCATTAAATACAACCTTTATATGTTTCATTTATTGAATGAGTGAGTCATATAACTTTGAGGGGTTGGTAGTCCACACATCCTCAAATGAAATTATTTTATTGACACATTATTGAATTCATAATGGTATGTTTTAACTAAAAATTACATAATAATTGATACTATATAAAAATAATATATTTAATATATAAATACAGTGTCATAATAATGGTCACAATGAGTGGTGGTTGGATAAAATTGAACAATAATCATTTGGTGAGGTAGTAGTTTATCGTACCAAGAACCAATATGTTCTATATCCATTAGATAGTTGTATGTGTATGTTTGGGTACAAAACATAGGAAAAAATGCAATTATATTGATGAAATTAGTGTTTTTACAAAATAAATAAATAAATTGAGGTTAGGGTGTTGTGTAAAGAAAATAAATTAAATCATCTTTGGAAAATACGTAACATCTAAATTAAGAAACTCCTATTGATTTGAGCCAAAAGGATTACTTGAGTAGACTTATTACCATGGTAAGGCTAATATGAATAATTTAGGGAGTTTGGGAGATTAATTGAGCAGATTTTTGGTGAGACAAGGGGTTTGAGAGGTGTGAGTTAGTGGGTAGAAGTTCTGGGATTATATAATAGGGAGGTGGGTAACTTTAGGAAAGTCTAAAAATATTATTTTCTAATAAATTTATTTTCATGTTATTATAGATCCAATGTGATATGTTTTTAGGATATGATGTGGTTTGGTGGAAATCCCCTCTAAAATAGGTTTTAAAAAAGTTTAGGTCACAAATATAACATTGCCTTCTGGAATTAACCCTTAATTAAATAAATCAACTCTTACCGTGTATTCTTCTATTTTTACACTATATTGTCAATATAGTTAATATAATATTCAAATAGAACCTTGAGTGGATCATTAATGAATTTTTTTTTAAAATTATCTCACTAATTTGGAAGAATCTCATATTTTTATGAGTATTATATCATTTTATAAAATAGTATTGATTTTAAAAACACATTCATGTCAATTTTGATACTATTTTGTAATTATTTTTTGTTAATGTTATAAAAAATATTGATTCTAAAAACTACATTAACTCAAAGATAAAATTTCACAAACCACCTTAAAATTCGTGTGTGGAATAAAAATGTTCAAATTACATTTATTATAATATTTATATTGTCATTAATTTGAATCTATCCTTAATATGGTAATCAGTACATCATCATTGTTTCATAATTAAATTTACTTATTTAATGTCTAAAAATTATAACTAAAATACAATGTTGTAAGAAATATTATTATATTTTTAAATAAAATTTATAGTAAAATATATCTATTATATGTCCCAACTATAAAATTGTTTTAGTAAAAAGATACATGTTTATGTTATATTTCCCTCTACTTTAAATAAATTATTATAACATGTCATTTTCACATCCAAGTTTCCCCAAATGTCAACTGTTTCGGACTAAAGAGTTTTTTGGTCACCCATTACTAATAAAATATTATTAGTACATGTGTTAGGGTAGTTTTATATTATTATAATATTTTTTTTTCATTATTTACCTAATTTTTTCCATTGAACGAGATAAATACAAATAATTACTCATGTTTCTATTCATAAAGTACCAAAATAAAAGGTAACTATTTTAATAATTTGGTTCTTCTATTTCGATATATGGAATCTATTTCTCTAAATTAAAAAAACAAAAGTTTCGTTAATTAATTTAAAATTAAATTCTGTTGTCAAAACCAGAAAGCATGTTTTTAAAAAGTAAAATGTATCAAAACATTAATATGTGTTTGTGTACAATTTAAATGTAAAATTATATCAAAGGAAAAAAATGATTAAATTATAAAAATATAATAAAATTAAATTTTAAAACCAATTAAAAATATAATCTAACTATATGAATAAATTAGATGAAAATACACTTTTGATTTAAAAAGTAATATTAGTTACTATTCATTAAAAAATGAATTTCATCATAAAAACACTAATATTTCATCCAAGGCATATTTTGATATCACAAATCTAAATAATAATTTTAATATGTTTAATATAAATTATTAAATTTTCAAAATTATATTTAAAAATGGATCTCTATCAAAGGGTGGTAAAACTATATTTTTTTTTAAAAATACTTCATTTATTTGAAAAATTAATGTTTTTCTTATATCAAATATAGAAAACATATCAGATGAATTTAAAACATTAAATTGAATATATAACACTTATTTTTCTGAAAATAAAAATCCATATTGAGTGATATTTTTTTATAAACACTATTATTCTCCTTTAAATAGGTTTTCATAAAAACACATCCTTTATATTCAAATTGTTTTTATTTCCATTTATAATAAATTTGGTAACAAATGAATTATTATTTAAACATTATTAAACCATATTTTCATAATTTAGTTGATACTATTTATTTTTTCCATTCCAACAGATAGGTTATAATAGTAACATTTAAATTATAATATTTAGTTGTTCGTTTGGGCTCGATGTAGCGTATCATTTATGCTATTGAACATAGAAATTATTTCGTAATACATGGGATGTTCTATATTCCCCCTTTAATAAATTGAATCATTGTTATTTTAATTTGGGGTCGGTAACTAGTGTATGACTTATCAAAAACCCATTTTTTTAACTGACATCATAAAAATGGTTAATAAATCATCCACTTTAAAAGATAGAAATTGAAGTAAAAATGTCACCAAAGATAAAACAAACTAGGATTCTATATTAGAAAACATGGATATGGAAAAAATGTCATGTTCTGATGGGGAGTGACATAAAACAGGATCAACAAAAAGTTGACATCCATAAAACCAAAATCATATGATGGGTTAAACAATATTTTATTTCATAGTAGGAATATATAAACAGAAAAAAATTATTGATTTAAGATACTATTCATAATGTTGATGATAAATATTACTACATTGAATAATAACATAATGAAATATAAATAATTTACATGTAGAGTTTAATCCAATAATGAAATTCCTCCATAAACTAATATTTTTCCCAAATCAGTGAATATTTAAGATGACTAGGTCACTCTTGAAGAAATACAATCAACTTATAGAGAATTACAATATCCAAAAAAGATGAACCATATATTTCCCATATCAATTGACATTATCATAATCCAAAATAGTTAATAGAAGGTCAAATAATCCTACAAAAATATTAATCCTTTATAAAGAGAAGGACTACATTCAATCTCCAAAATTCAATAGTAACACCCAAGTTATAAATAGACCATTCAACAAAAAAGTGTCCATAAATTTCCTCAAAATAATCCAATATAGTATTGAAACCCATAATATAGAAGGATTTTATCACATGGTCTTGCAAAACAAATATTAATATTTATCTCCAAATAACACCGACTACTCTTTATGTCTTATACTTAAAAGTAACAAAACTAAATACATATACTACCTGATTGGTTAATCATTTACATTAATAACCCAAATCATCATATGTACAAAATAAATACATAGATGTATTTGAAATATAATTCAGACATTACACCTCAAATGAATTCTCAAAGTATTATATTTTTTATAGTCCTATATTGTTCCCAAAATAGAGAACATATTCCAAAATAACATTTATCACTTAATCACAAAATCATTTTCATATACTAATGATATGAATTTCATAAACCCTAACATGAAAAAATAAAATTTTACTTATTCAATAATATAATTTAGATATAAAATAAATTTTCGTACTAACTAGGGACTTTAAGATGGCCAATGATATACAAAAAATCATAGTCTCACTTTAGTTGTCATTTTGATTACCATAGCCTTGAATGAATGATGACTTCACACATGGTTTTCATGTTGTCCTTTTTTGAAAACTATATAATTCTTATAAATTTTTTGAAATGACCTAAAATACTAAAAAATAACAATAAAATATTTTAACCTCAAAGTTTCTCTCATGCCTTTAATTTTTCATCCAAAAAATTAAAACCAAAATTACATCAAAATCAAGGATCATATAAAACTTAAAGGATATTTATAACTAAGTTAATAACAGAAAAATTATTCATTCCTCAAATAACATTTTCTCAGAAAAAAATAATGGTTACACACAATAGTAAATTTCCTCCAATGTAATCCCATCATCAAAATATAATTAATAATTTTAAAAAATCATCATCCTACAATCTATCATAATTCACGAATTAACTTATAATTATTCAATGGATTTCATAATCCTTTAACCATTATTTTAATATTATTCCATAATACTTATATCCTATAAAAAAATGTTGTTTTTTCAAATATTCAACAATATTATGTCATAAGATCTTAAATAATCCATACCATTCATAGCTAATTTTCAGTTTCCTCATATTCAATTGTAATGAAATTATTTATTGGTAAACATATATTATTACGATTATTTTGTTCCCAAAATTTCATCAAAGATTAATTTCTCATAAAATACCATTATTCTACATAATATTGCAAAACAGAAAGCCTACAAGTATTTTTTTAGACATTTAGCTTATGATCAAATATAAAATTATGAACCCATGATGATTTCTCCAACTCTTACAAAAACATCTTAATCTCCAATGCTGTCTAAAGATACCTCTGATACCAACTATAAGGCCCCATTCTTAAACATTACATAATATTATGTTAAGACATGAATTGACGTTGATTATAATTTTAAGTTTATAGTTTTTGAGAATTGTTCCATAACTAATACATTATAGACCAAGACATTACATGTGGGTAGTTACACTTAGTTTCTAGTTTTTCTACAAAAGTAAACCATTGAAACAAATGACGTTTTATTTTTGTTGATAAAACTCCTCTTGCATTCATTCATTCTCTTAACCATCGTTATAGACAGTGGAAAATATTTCATAAAACGTCTGATATTCTAATGTTATCATTAAATAATATAAAACAAATAATAAAACCGTTAGTCTGGGAATATTTAAAACCCATGGAAACATTTTCACCGAATAAAACATCCCCCTCTAAAGCACAAACTACATATCTTACATAATGAAATCATAATATTCCTAAAAAACATTATATAAGTAAAAAAACATAAGGGTAACTTGTGGAATACATATCATACATTCATTGTAGCTTTTATATCTACATAGTGAGTAACATTTATGGATACATTTGGAATACAGATCACACTATAATCCCTCAAACTATTAAGAGAAACCTTAACGTTTACCTCTATCTTGTTACCCAATGAATTAAAGAGATATCAGGGGATCACCCACCCTTAGTTTATCATGGAACCACCTATATACATAAGCAATTACCAAGAACCATAACATTATAATAAACCCTAAAACTAACATAAAGAAAAAGTAACATTTCCACATTTGAATTCACAATATATCATTTCATGATATTCTCATAATCAATCCAATTTAAAAAAACAGTTAAAACATTTTAAAAGATGATTTTTGAATCAGTGTGTCCCATACCACATTGAAAATTTTAAGGAAATTAACATTTTAAAACATTAATTCCCATATAAATAAATATGTAAACTTATTTTTAAAACATGAAAATTAATGAGAATGACTTAGAAGAAAATATATTTGAAACATTTATAATAATTATTTAGTTAAAGAGTCTTATACAACATTAGAAATACATGAATAAAAATAATTAATGAATAAAATTGAAAAATATTATGATATCATAATAATAAGGATATTCCCAATATAATATGTCAAATGGTATTATATTCATCATATAAACGTGAATTGGTGCGTAAAAATGAATATGACTCAATGGAATGTAAATTGAGACAAAATACCTTACAAAGATTATATCCTTTGATTAAGGATAAAAAATGACATAATTATGTTTGATAAATATAAATACACTGAATATTATTTAGTATTCAATGTAAAATAATCAGTGTTAATTCAAACATATTCTTGTGAAAACAAAACCAATGACATGGATATTTAGCTCAATAAAATGAGATTGAGTTCTAATTTCCCCTACAAAGAGTGAGACTCATCACGTACAATCATTATGTTTTAGAATAATATAAATAGAATAATTTCTAATTTCATGGTAAAATTTTTCATGTTTATTATTACTTTTATATCACTTATTACTAATTTATAAAAATTACATAATTATTTAAGTTCATATCATCCATTTTTTCGATATTATATACTTGAGTCGAAAATTAACTTATTTTGGTGTAAATTGTCCATGTGGAAAAAATTACATCATCTCCAAATTTTTATTAAAGATTTAATTATCATATATATATATCTTGAATATATAAATTTATAATATTCTATAACATTTAGAGATATGAAAAAAATACTCTGTTCATAAAGATAGTAGGTCGTTTGTACGCATGAACGCTAATTTCATTTATTTATCATATTAATGGAATTAAAAATTAATAATACATAGGTATATTTTAATTATAGTATAATAACTATTTTATATATGATACATAAGTTCACTAAATCGGTCCTTTATATGTTCTATGAGAGTCATGAATATGTCATATCACTTTGTGGGGGCAATAGTCCACACTTCCTCAAATGAAATTATCGTATTTACACATTATAGAAACCATAAAGGTATGTTGTAAATAAAAATTACAAAAGAATAGAGCCAAAATAAATATATTAATTTTATATAAATACGGTTATCTAATAATCGCTACTGAGAGAGGTGGTAGGAGAAAATTGAAAATTCATTATTTCGTGAAGCAGTAGATTTCCGTCCAAAGAAATATGACGTTTTATATCCATTAGATAGAGGTATGTGTATGTGTAGGTCAGTCCATTATAATAAAAAAATCTTATAATATTTAAAATACTGATTTTGTTATAAAATAATGTAATTAACAGATGTTATAGTGTTGGAGAAGTAAAATAAATTCAATCAGCTATAGAGAATACGTTATCTCCAAATCGAGTAACTGCTTTTGATTTGAGAATAAATGATGACTTGAGTTAGCTTCTGCCCATGTTATAGAATCTAGAATGAATTTATGGATTGTGGGAGATTATTTTGAGGAATTTGGGTGATCCAAGTGTCTTGAGTGGTGTGAGTAAATGGGTAGAGGTGGTAGCCTTTTATAAGAAGGAGGATGGGAACTTCGGGAAAGTCTAGAAATATTATTTTTTTATACATTGGTTTTCAAATTATTATTGCATAAAAATGATATATTTCTAATATAAAATGTTTATGTGTCTAAATAATCTAAACCAGTAGATTTCAAACATGTTTTTATCAAAAAGATAACCTTATCATTTGTATTCAACCCTTATTTAAATTAATTAACTCTTACCATGTCTTCTTGTATTTTTACACTATATAGTCATTAAATTTAATATAAAATTCTAAGAGAAACTCAACAGTATTATTATTATGTTTTATAAAATTATCTCTATCTGTTGGAATAATATTATATTTTCATGACAGTTATACCATAAAATAAAATTTTATTTATTTATAAACTCATTTATATAAATTTTCAAACTATTTGTAATTTAAATTTGTGGAAGATATAAAAACATTATTGATTCAAAAAAACTACATTAAATAAAATAAAAAATTTCTTAATAATCCATAAAATTTGTGGATGGAATAAAAATTTTTAAATTACAATTTATTTTTATAACGACATTTATTTGAATCTTTCATCAATAAGGTATTCACTGCATCGGCATTTTATCAAAAATAAATTTATTTATTTAATGCAAAATTTTTTTAAATAAAATACAACGATTAAATAAATAATTTTATCTTTATAATGGATATTTGTAGTTAATGATATCAATTATATAACCCCACCATATATATATTTTAGTAGAAATAAACATGTCTTTGTTTTTTTCCTTTACGTTAAAATTATTATTATAGCATGTTATTTTCACAGAAAAGTGGCTCCGAAATAAAAAACATTTGGAATAAAGACTTTTTTGTTTACCAATGACTCATCCAAGAAGATTATGACACGTGTTATGGATTTTTTATATTCTTATAAAATTATTTTTACCCTTATTTACCTAATTTACCATTTAACTATAGAACAAAAAAAATTAATGAAGTTACTATTCAAAATGTAATAAATTAAATTGTACCAATTTACATAATTTTGAGCTTTGGACTACAAATATTGAATCCATTTTCACAAATTCAAGAAAAATACGTTACATTAATTAATTTTAAATTAATTACCGTTGTCAAAACTAGAAAGTATGATTTTTATGAAGTAAAAACAATAAAAATATTGACATGTGTTTATTCCCATTAAAAATCTAAAATTACATTCAATCACCATAATTGTATTAAATGATAAAAACATAATAAAATTATAATTTTATAAAATAAAAAATATAATCTCACTATATAAATAAATTAGATGAAAAAACAGTGTTGATTTAAAATATAGTAATTATCACTATTTATCAAAATATTAATTACATTAGAGAAACCCCACAATTTAACCCAATATAAATTTTTATATCCTACATACATAGAAGAAGTTAATTATGTTAAATATATCTAATTAATTTTCAAAAATATATTTTAAAACGGTTATACATCAAAAGGCTGTAAAACACTATTTTAAAAAAATACTTCGTCTATCAAAAAATTGAATTTGTTCTTATATCATATGTAGAAAAAATATAAGATGAATATAAAATAATACATTGAATATATGAAATATATTATTAATTTAATAAAAATCCATTATTATAGATATGATATTATGAACACAATTTTTATATTTTAAGTATGTTTTCATAAAAATGAATCCCTTATATTAAATAGGTTTTTATTTCCATTTATAATAAATTTTGAAACGAATAAATCATTATTTAATCATGATTAAACCATATATTATTAATAAAGTTAATACTATTCATTATTGCCACACCAATGGCTGGGTTATGATGGTAACATATAAATAATAATATTTTGTTGTTCAATTAATTTCGATGAATCATGTCATGTACACTACTGAAAATTTTGTTTCTATCTTAACATCTATATGTTAAATGTATACCTATTATGTGTGATAGATATGGGGCAAATTTAGGAGTGGGGTTGTATTCTGGGTACTTATGGATTGATGAACCTTCATAAATTAAATAATACCACACATGATTGTATTATCTTGATGTACGCAGGTGATTTATGAGCTTATCAAAGAGAAAATTGAGTTCATTTTTTAAAGATGATGTTTTTTGAAGGAGGGAACGATGCAAAAAACAAAATTTTCTAATGAAGAATACTTCAATCATTTTGGACACTCAGAACTCTTGGCCCTTATGAGGTGTAAATTAATTTTTTTCACTATTAAATGATATAATAAATATCTATTGATTCAATTTTTCACAATATGTAATTTTAACCTTTGGGATGATTTTTTTCTTAAAAATAATAGATTAACAAAGTTTCTGGGATATTTAATTTCTTTTAAACAAATTTTATTTGTTCTTGCATACAAAAATTTTGATATATCTTAAAAATATCTTCTTATAGAAATTTCATCTTTTTTATTTAGTATAGTATGGTTTTTTTACCCTACTGAGTAATAAACATTATTTCAGTTTTTAGTAATGTGATGGGACATTGTGGGGGGGGGGGTCTTCATTTAAGTTCATTTTTTATTATTACTCTCATATCCCTTATTCTTTTCTTCATTCACACAATAGGGAGACAACCCTTTACATTGTTAATTTCACCAAACTGAAGTGAAATGAGGGGAGAGTGTGGATTATCATTATCTAGGAGTACAAACCTGATATATTGGGATTTATTAGTGATAGACTATAGATATGACCTATATGATATTGTGATTTTCTATGAGGTAGGACTTTCTATTTTAATTTCTTCCTCATCTTAGTATTTTCAATAATTTTACATTATTTTCCTTATATTTCTAAAAAGATTCATAGTGTAATTCTTATAGAAGGTTGATTTGCAATGAAGTGGGTGAATTAGGCTGGTCTTCATGATTCTTTCATCTATAATTCCGAATAACATAGCATGTATTTCATTAAAACATGTCATGTATAATGTAAGATTTATGGAGATTGAATAAGTTATCTATATGAAATTTTCTCATATGTAAATACCTTGTTGGTTAATTGGGTACATGACTCTGTTTGTTTCTGGTACACATCTAGACACCCTATTTGTGGTATGTACTATTTTGAAGTTCATGTCATGTGAGGTTACACGACACAACATGAGATAAAGTTAATGAGTTGGTACCCCATGTGGATTAAACTGTAACACCCCAGGTAAATAAAGAATATGACATTTTCATATTTATCCATATTTGTGAATAAAATATTAATATGACTTTAAAGGGGATTCTATGCTCGATGGCATACCCAACACGCAATAATGAGTTTCTTGGGAATCTTACGTTGCACTCTAATAATAAAATAATATTATTTCAAATGGTAGTTAACATGTAGCCGTTGTATTGGCGGGAATGGATATAAATAACTAAAATATGATTATATATGTTTTTTAATGTTTTTACATTTATCCAATAAAAGCTAAAGGCTTAAAATACGGAAAGAATTAAATTTTAGGTGTATATGCCCTAGTTTTCACTAAAGGTTCACTTATCGCCTTTTAATGGAGAACTGTCATTAAATATAGTTTTGATCACTCTTATACATTCTTTTGGACCAAATAAAACTCTTATTAAGAATCGGGACATCAAATTTTACTTTGTGTAATTTTTTTTGGTATTTTTCTGATAAAGTTCATTTTTTAATGAATAGTGTAGAATGTTGTGTTTTAATTCAAAACCTCTTTTTAATATAATTTATTTATATGATTAGATAATATTTTGAATTGGTTTTAAAGTGAAATTAGAAAATATTTTTACCATTAAATCCAATAGTGGTCGTTGGAATTAATTTCACTTTGAAATCAGACTTAAACTAGTGTCAATCTTTTGATACTTTTTGTTTTATAAAAACACGCTATTTGCTCTGACAGCGGGAATTAATTATTAAATTAATTAATGTGACTTATATGTTTTTAATTTTTTAAAACGGACTTCATTTTTGAATTCGGAATATCAAATATAGCTTAGGGTGAATTTTTGGGATTTTTCTGAAAAACTTCAATTTTTGATGAATAGTGAAACCACTAAGTGGTACTTATAAAAGCTGATTTTTTGTTTAAATGAAAATTTACCACTTATGTGTTTTGAATTTCAAAAATCCGACATACATGGTTGTCATTAAGAAGTAAAATGTGGTTCAATGGGATAAAAATAAATTTTTGGTGAATAGTAACTTATTAAGTTTTTAATCGCGATTAGTGGTAATTAGTGTAGTTTAAGGTAAAAATAATGCTTTAATAAAATGAAATGAACATGACACATGTCCTAACCTCATTGGATGTGTAATGTCCGACCAAGACAAGCCATGGGTCAACTTGGGGACCCCATGGATCCACTTTCGTTGGGAAATGACATAAATAACTTTTTATTTAATGTAAAAGTAAAAATGACACAAACATGATATGATTTACTAAAAAAAATTTTAAGTGGGGTTATACAAGTCATCTTTTTGATTATAAATAGTCATTGGAAATCTAAAAAGATTTCCTACATCATAGTATTTTTTTTATAATTTTTAGACATTAAATAAATTAAATTATTTATGACATAATAAGGATGCAGCGATGACATCATTATTTGACGATTTAAATAAAATGGAAAGATAATGTAAAATCTATGAACTACACAAGTCCAAAACTTATTGGATGGGTGTATTTCGAACATTTAACACCTTATCCACGAATAATATCAATGTGGGACCTTTTAAAACCGAAACACATTTTAAAATAAAGTAATATTTCTTACTTTCCAAAAGTACCCCTCCTCTCCTCTTATAAAAGGCCCCCACCTCCACCTCATTTCACACACTCCTCAAGCCTTTGGCTCGGCCAACCCCTGCCCATTTACTCTCTCCACATCCCTCTCCTCATCCTAGAAGATTACCTTTGGGCAGAATCCTTTCAAAGGAAGCCTTTATGCTCAAATCAAAAAGAGTTACACTTTTAAAGATAATTCATTCTCTCATGTTCATTTGTTTTATTTTGCTTCTCCAACCCCCTAAACTATTTTTATTTACTTCTTTTGTAACAAAACCAGTATCTTCAATATACTAGGATGTTGTTATAAGATTTATTCGAGCTACACTCTCACACAACTACATCAAATGGTTAAAGAACATACGGTTTCCGTGGATGGCAAAATTCTGTCTCCCGAAACGATGATTGTTCAATACTAATTTAACACCTTCAAAGGTGGCCATTATGATGTCACTATTATTATATATGATATATAATATGTTTATGTTTTACATATACTTATGTATTTTTCATTTGTGCCTTACCTTTATGGCTTCCATTATGGGTATACGCGATATCTTCATTTTAGGAAGTGCGGACTACCGCCCCCTAAAAGTGATATGATTCGTTAATGCCATACGTGGGACGTATAAGGGATGGATTTAATGTTATTATATATGATGTTATACTGGAATTATTATATACCTCTATATCATTATTATTTCTTTCCATTAAAGTATGATATAGAAATGAAAGTAGCGTTCATGCGTACGTACGGCTTACCGTCTCCATGAACGGTGCATTTCATTTCTTATCCCCAAATGTAATGTACTATTATAAGTACATGTATATAATGGATAAATATGATGAATGATACATCTAAATGATTAATATAATTCTGTAATTAAAATATACATACCTCTCATTTAGTTTTAATTCCATTAATATGACAAAGAAATGAAAGTAGCGTTCATGCGTACGTACGGCTTACCGTCTCCATGAACGGTGCATTTTATTTCTTACCTCTAAATGATTATGTAATATTATAAATACATGTTTATGCTGGATATATATTATATATATGATATCCAAATCAGGAATGTCATTCTGGATATAAAGAACCTTTGACCACACGAACAACATGTAATTGTAAGAAGTCCACTTCCGACTTAAGAACCAAATATCGGCAAAACAAATATTATTAACTTAAATGATTACATAATGTTTATAACATGTCAATAATTGATATAAAAGGAATAATGAACTTTTAAAAGGTTATTATGAATGTATAAATTAACTCAAGTTTATTATTCAGGACGTTAAAGAACGATCGAGTCAAGTCGGACCCGAGGTAAGGGATCTTACTCCTCTCTTTCTTTTTAAGTACACTCTTTTATGTCATTCCTTTTAAAGCTTATCTTTCTTGTTATTGGGATGATCTTTTATATTAATCCTACTGTAATTTTATTTTCATGTGATGAGAGACCCTATTCTCTCTCATCAATCCATTTTGGAAGTTTTGATTGGCGCTGTTAGGCTGCCAAACTTTCGTAAGAGATCTAACTTCTCTCTTTCTTTTTAAGTACTCTCCTTTATGTCACTTATTTTAAGCTCCTATTTGTAATGTTGGGGATGTTCTTTTATATTCCTCTTGCTGTACATTATATTTTAATGTGATGAGATACCCTATTTGATCTCATCAATCCATATTCGGAAGTTTTATGTGGCGCCGTTAGGCTGCCGAGTTTTCGTGAGGGATTTTTCATCTCACTTTTATTCCCGTGAGATTTATGCTACATTTGCCACAAATTCCATTGATTGGTGTATGTACTTCCCATTATTCTACTCTTTGTGTAATATACTTTCGTTTATGAGTATTTACATCAATTACCTATTGTCTTTCTTTCATGGGGTGTATGTTTTGAAAGATACCCAAGTTGGTAAGGGAACCTTTCACCCTCCTCTTTTTTAAAAGACTTCTTTTATTGGGTCTTTTAATTTACATATTTTTATGTTGGGATATGTTCTCATACATCCTTATTGATGTAAATTTTATGTCCAAGTGATGAGATACACTTTTTATCTCTCATCAACTCATTTTGATGTGATGCCGTTAGGCTGTCAAGGGAACTTTTTAACCCAATTTCGATTTCTTTGGGTTCAACTTGTAGTCATTGAATATGTCATCCATTGAATATGTGTGAATGACCTTTTATTGTTTTACACTTGATATCCACTTATATTGGGTGTATATATATTTTTCACACATATTTTTTGAGATTTATTTGTCCTTAATTTAAGGATACCTTCTTTATAAGGGATTTCATCACATTTGACATTTCTATTGAGGGCTCATTGTTGTTATGCACCAATTCACTCTTATATGGTGTATATACTGTCCTTTGGAGTATTATATCATGAATCCTTTTATTCTCATGATATTATAAAATTCTGACTAAATGTTATTCCTCGATTATTGTATTCAAGTGTCTCTAATTTTGGTAAAACCCCTTTAACCAAAAAATCGTTTTAAATGTTTTAATTATTTGTTCTTATTAATATCCATGTTTTCAAAATGGTTTTAAGGATTTATTTATATGGATATTAATGGTTTAAAATGTTAAAAGCATCAAGGTGGTATGGGACACTTTGATTCAAAAATCTCTTTATTAAATGTTTTAAATGGTTTTGGAAATGGTTTCTTTTTGAATGGATTCATTATTTCAATATCCTAAAATATTATATTGTGATTGAAATGTGGAAATGTTATGTTTCCTTTATTCATGTTTATGTGATAAGATTATATTATGGTTCTTGGGAATTGTTATGAAGAACGGGTGGTTCCGTGATAAACTAAGGGCAGGTGAGCTCGATATAGCTCTCCAATGCATTGGGTAACGCGAAGGAGTGAAACGTTAAGGTTTCTCCAAAGAGATTTAGGGAATATACTGTGATGGGTATTCCAAACGTAACCAAGAGGGTTACTCCCTACATAAGAATGTTATGAATGCCTCAAGTTACCTTTATGTCTTATGTTTTCTATGATTTATTCATGATTTGATATGCCTATGTTTTATGGGTAAAGTGTGATTTCATTCTAATGTATATATGAACTCATGTTTCCTTTCCATATTTTTATAACTCTTACTGAGCTTTTTTATGCTCATCCCAAGTTTTTGAAATGTTTTTCACAGGTCAAGGGAAAGGTACATGATGTGATGATAGTGTCAAGGATGTGTCAAGAAAGAATCCGTGTTATATTTTAAATATGTTTCCGTTGATGGGAAGAATGAATACTGTCTTTTATGTAACCACTTTGTTTAAATGTGGAATGTAATGAAAGTTTCATGATCTAATTCTCTAAAACTCTAAACCTGAAAAGATCCTCAATGTGTAATCATGTAATAAATCAAGATTAAGTAAGGTTTAAGGCTGGGGCCTTATAGTTGGTATCAGAGGTCGGTTTAGATAACTTTAGAGGTTAGGGTATTCTTTAAGCATAACTGACATTACCATAATGGTTAGGATTTCAGAAAGAGTCCTAATTTTAGATAAAGTGAATGAGTAAGTATATCTTAGTGTTTACCTTCCTCATTAGTACATGATGGTTTTGTTGATATACTCACACTGAACTTTTTGGTTTTAGTAAATAGCTGGATCTAGCAGGCACCAAAGTGACAATGGGTTTGAAGGAAACTGTGGTGGTTCTCTGATTAAGATACTGGATGAGATGGGGGATTCAATGAGGAATCTCATAGTTGTTCTAAACCAACTATCAAGGAGTCATGATCAATCAATTCAACCTTGGTGAGTTCTCTAATGGATCATGTACGAGATGGCCAACTCGATGTGGAAATTCAGGTAATAATTATTAAGGTAACCATTAGGGTTTCTATGATCCTTACTTTTGAGGTAATTATGGGTTATTATATGATATGATGGAAAATGAAGGAATGAGATAAACTTGAGGTTAAAATATGTTATGATTATTCTTGAAGATTTTATCTCATTTTGGGGAATGTTTTAAGAATTATATAGTTTTGGAAAAAGGATAACACGTAGACCGTGTGACTACCCGTCGCGTCGGACAAAGATGAAGGAATCGAACCCACAACCAAAGTTCGACTGGTATTTATCGCCTACCACTGGACTACGTGAAGTCCCTGGTTAGTTTGACTGATTCTTTCTAGTTATATGATTTTATGAATTAAGAGTAAGTTGATTTTGGGTTATTTATGAAAATGACTAACCTATCTTGGAGGATATGTGATTAGGTTAATTACTTTTCAATACGAGACTTTAGGGGCAACTGATGTTGTTTGGAGATAAATGTTACGATTTAACTTGGAAGACTATGTGACTAAATCCTTGAAATATTTGGGTTTCAATCTTATATTGTTTTAATTTGAAGAATTTTATTGACAAATTGATTATAGAATGGCCCTCGTTGAACTTTGGGTTTTGTTGGACAAATTTTGGAGGTTAAGAATAGATTTTCTTTTTATAAAGGGTTATCCTTTTCTGGATTATCTGACCTCGTACTAACCTTTTTGGTTTTGGTTTTGGTTAAATCCTAAAGACATGGGATGTATATAGTTCTATTTGGTGGATTAGGTGATTCTCTAGAAGTTGATTATAGTACTCTTAATGTGAACAAGTCTCCCTAAATACTCGTCTTTTGGAAAAAAATATGAGTTTGATTAAGGAATCTAGTAAAAGTTGAGAGTCAACATGATAAGTGATTATGTTTCCTTATGAATAAATTCCTCAATAAAAAGTAACTTAAAACAAAAATGTTGTCTATTAACTTTTCCTACTGGGGAATCGAATACCGTTTAACCCATCACAAGTTTGTGATTTTCTTGTGGTTAACTTTCTCCTAAACATGTTTTCTATCACTCTCCATCAGAACATGACCCTATGTTTTATCCTCCATGTCCATGTTTTCCTACATGGAATCCTATTATGGGTTAACTCGGGTGACCTCTGTACTTATCTTCCTTTATTTTAAAGTGATTGTTTTACCGACTCTTGTTCCGATGTGGGACTTTCAAGGATGATTCCAAGCTCAATTTTAAAATTGCGAGGACGCAATTCCCAAAAGGGGGGAAGGATGTAACACCCCAGGTAAATAAAGAATATGACATTTTCATATTTATCCATATTTGTGAATAAAATATTAATATGACTTTAAAGGGGATGCTATGCTCGATGGCATACCCAACACGCAACAACGAGTTTCTTGGGAATCTTACGTTGCACTCTAATAATAAAATAATATTATTTCAAATGGTAGTTAACATGTAGCCGTTGTATTGGCGGGAATGGATAGAAATAACTAAAATATGATTATATATGTTTTTTTAATGTTTTTACATTTATCCAATAAAAGTTAAAGGCTTAAAATACGGAAAGAATATAATTTTAGGTGTATATGCCCTAGTTTTCACTAAAGGTTCATTTATCACCTTTTAATGGAGAACTGTCATTAAATATAGTTTTGATCACTCTTATACATTCTTTTGGACCAAATAAAACTCTTATTAAGAATCGGGACATCAAATTTTACTTTGTGTAATTTTTTTTGGTATTTTTCTGATAAAGTTCATTTTTTTATGAATAGTGTAGAATGTTGTGTTTTAATTCAAAACCTCTTTTTAATATAATTTATTTATATGATTAGATAATATTTTGAATTGGTTTTAAAGTGAAATTAGAAAATATTTTTACCATTAAATCCAATAGTGGTCGTTGGAATTAATTTCACTTTGAAATCAGACTTAAACTAGTGTTAATCTTTTGATACTTTTTGTTTTATAAAAACACGCTATTTGCTCTGACAGCGGGAATTAATTATTAAATTAATTAATGTGACTTATATGATTTGAATTTTATAAAACGGACTTCATTTTTGAATTCGGAATATCAAATATAGCTTAGGGTGAATTTTTGGGATTTTTCTGAAAAACTTCAATTTTTGATGAATAGTGAAACCACTAAGTGGTACTTATAAAAGCTGATTTTTTGTTTAAATGAAATTTTACCACTTATGTGTTTTGAATTTCAAAAATCCGACATACATGGTTGTCATTAAGAAGTAAAATCTGGTTCAATGGGATAAAAATAAATTTTTGGTGAATAGTAACTTATTAAGTTTTTAATCGCGATTAGTTGTAATTAGTGTAGTTTAAGGTAAAAATAATGCTTTAATAAAATGAAATGAACTTGACACATGTCCTAACCTCATTGGATGTGTAATGGCCGACCAAGAAAAGCCATGGGTCAACTTGGGGACCCCATGGATCCACTTTGGTTGGGAAATGACATAAATAACTTTTTATTTAATGTAAAAGTAAAAATGACACAAACATGACATGTTTTACTAAAACAATTTTTAAGTGGGGTTATACAAGTCATATTTTTTATTATAAATAGTAATTGGAAAGCTAAAAAGATTTCCTACATCATAGTATTTTTTTATAATTTTTAGACATTAAATAAATTAAATTATTTATGACATAATAAGGATGCAGCGATGACATCATTATTTGACGATTTAAATAAAAGGGAAAGATAATGTAAAATCTATGAACTACACATGTCCAAAACTTATTGGATTGGTGGATTTCGAACCTTTAACACCTTATACACGAATAATATCAATGTGGGACCTTTTAAAACCGAAAAACATTTTCAAATAAAGTAATATTTCTTAATTTCCAAAAGTACCCCTCCTCTCCTCTTATAAAAGGCCCCCACCTCCACCTCATTTCACACACTCCTCAAGCCTTTGGCTCGGCCAACTCCTGCCCTTTACACTCTCCACATACCTCTCCTCATCATAGAGGATTCCCTTTGGGCAGAATCCTTTCAGAGGAAGCCTTTATGCTCAAATAAAAAGGAGTTACACTTTTAAAGGTAATTCATTCTCTCATGTTCATTTGTTTTATTTTGCTTCTCCAACCCCCTAAACTCTTTTTATTTACTTCTTTTGTAACAACAACAGTATCTTCCATATACTAGGATGTTGTTATAAGATTTATTCGATCTACACTCTCACACAACTACATAAAATGGTTAAAGAACATACGGTTTCCGTGGATGGAAAAATTCTGCCTCCCTAAACGATGATTGTTCAATACTCATTTAACACCTTCAAAGGTGGCCATTATGATGTCACTATTTTTATATATGATATATAATATGTTTATGTTTTACTTATACTTCTGTATTTTTCATTTGTGCCTTACCTTTATGGGTTCCATTATGGGTATACGCGATATCTTCATTTTAGGAAGTGCGGACTACCGCCCCCTCAAAGTGATGTGATTCGTTAATGCCATACGTGGGACGTATAAGGGATGGATTTAATGTTATTATATATGATGTTATACTGTAATTATTATATACCTCTATATCATTATTATTTATTTCCATTAAAGTATGATATAGAAATGAAAGTAGCGTTCATGCGTACGTACGACTTACCGTCTCCATGAACGGTGCATTTCATTTCTTATCCCCAAATGTAATGTACTATTATAAGTACATGTATATAATGGATATATATGATGAATGATACATCTAAATGATTAATATAATTCTGTAATTAAAATATACATACCTCTCATTTAGTTTTAATTCCATTAATATGACAAAGAAATGAAAGTAGCGTTCATGCGTACGTACGGCTTACCGTCTCAATGAACGGTGCATTTTATTTCTTACCTCTAAATGATTATGTAATATTATAAATACATGTATATGCTGGATATATATGATATATATGATATCCAAATCAGGAATTTCATTCTGGATATAAAGAACCTTTGACCACACGAACAACATGTAATTGTAAGAAGTCCACTTTCGACTTAAGAAACAAATATCGACAAAACAAATATTATTAACTTAAATGATTACATAATGTTTATAACATGTCAATAATTGATATAAAAGGAATAATGAACTTTGAAAAGGTTCTTAACAAAGTATAAATTAACTCAAGTTTATTATTCAGGACGTTAAAGAATGATCGAGTCAAGTCGGACCCGAGGTAAGGGATCTTACTCCTCTCTTTCTTTTTAAGTACACTCTTTTATGTCATTCCTTTTAAAGCTCATCTTTCTTGTTATTGGGATGATCTTTTATATTAATTCTACTGTAATTTTATGTTCATGTGATGAGAGACCCTATTCTCTCTCATCAATCCATTTTGGAAGTTTTGATTGGCGCCGTTAGGCTGCCGAACTTTCGTAAGAGATCTAACTTCTCTCTTTCTTTTTAAGTACTCTCCTTTATGTCACTTCTTTTAAGCTCTTATTTGTAATGTTGGTGGATGTTCTTTTATATTCCTCTTGCTGTACATTATATTTTAATGTGATGAGATACACTATTTGATCTCATCAATCCATATTCGGAAGTTTTATGTGGCGCCGTTAGGCTGCCGAGTTTTCGTGAGGGATTTTTCATCTCACTTTTATTCCCGTGAGATTTATGCTACATTTGCCAAAAATTCCATTGAGTGGTGTACTGCCCATTATTCTACTCTTTGTGTAATATAATTTCATTTATGAGTATTTAAATCAATGATCTATTGTCTTTCTTTCATGGGGTGTATGTTTTGAAAGATACCCAAGTCGGTAAGGGAACCTTTCACCCTCCTCTTTTTTAAAAGACTTCTTCTATTGTGTCTTTTAATTTACATATTTTTATGTTGGGATATGTTCTCATACATCCTTATTGATGTAAATTTTATGTCCAAGTGATGAGATACACTTTTTATCTCTCATCAACTCATTTTGATGTGATGCTGTTAGGCTGTCAAGGGAACTTTTTAACCCAATTTCGATTTCTTTGGGTTCAACTTGTAGTCATTGAATATGTCATCCATTGAATATGTGTGAATGACCTTTTATTGTTTTACACTTAATATCCACTTATATTGGGTGTATATATATTTGTCACACATATTTTTTGAGATTTATTTGTCCTTAATTTAAGGATACCTTCTTTATAAGGGATTTCATCACATTTGACATTTCTATTGAGGGCTCATTGTTGTTATGCACCAATTCACTCTTATATGGTGTATATACTGTCCTTTGGAGTATTATATCATGAATCCTTTTATTCTCATGATATTATAAAATTCTGACTAAATGTTATTCCTCGATTATTGTATTCAAGTGTCTCTAATTTTTGTAAAACCCCTTTAACCAAAATATCGTTTTAAATGTTTTAATTATTTGTTCTTATTAATATCCATGTTTTCAAAATGGTTTTAAGGATTTATTTATATGGATATTAATGGTTTAAAATGTTAAAAGCTTCAAGGTGGTATGGGACACTTTGATTCAAAAATCTCTTTATTAAATGTTTTAAATGGTTTTGGAAATGGTTTCTTTTTGAATGGATTCATTATTTCAATATCCTAAAATGTTATATTGTGATTGAAATGTGGAAATGTTATGTTTCCTTTATTCATGTTTATGTGATACGATTATGTTATGGTTCTTGGGCATTGCTATGAAGAACGGGTGGTTCCGTGATAAACTAAGGGCGGGTGAGCCCGATATAGCTCTCCAATGCATTGGGTAACGCGAAGGAATGAAACGTTAAGGTTTCTCCGAAGAGATTTAGGGAATATACTGTGATGGGTATTCCAAACGTAACCAAGAGGGTTACTCCCTACGTAAGAATGTTATGACTGCCTCAAGTTAGCTTTATGTCTTATGTTTTCTATGATTTATTCATGATTTGATATGCCTATGTTTTATGGGTAAAGTGTGATTTCATTCTAATGTATATATGAACTCATGTTTCCTTTCCATATTTTTATAACTCTTACTGAGCTTTTTATGCTCATCCCACGTTTTTGAAATGTTTTTCACAGGTCAAGGGAAAGGTACATGATGTGATGATAGTGTCAAGGATGTGTCAAGAAAGAATCCGTGTTATATTTTAAATATGTTTCCGTTGATGGGAAGAATGAATACTGTCTTTTATGTAACCACTTTGTTTAAATGTGGAATGTAATGCAAGTTTCATGATCTAATTCTCTAAAACTCTAAACCTGAAAAGATCCTCAATGTGTAATCTTGTAATAAATCAAGATTAAGTAAGGTTTAAGGCTGGGGCCTTATATAAACATTGTGTATTACTTAAGGCATGTTGTGTATTTGGGAAATATAAGTCAGTATGGGTATATATGAACTACTATAGTGGGCTGTAGCATGTGAAAGTTATATAACCCATGATACACATCATGTACCTTCCAAATATATGAATTTTTCATGTTTTCATAATCTAGTTGCAGATATGGAAATGTATGTATCCCACCTTGAGTATTAATCTATTAATAATATCATGGTGGGTTATTCAATGATATTTTATTATAGTAGTATAGTTATTTAGGGATCGTTCTAGATATTAACCCCACAGAGACTATGACATAATCTATGTGTGATGTAGATCATGTGTGAGAATATTAAACCACCAACCATCTTTCTAATATTGCGGGATGATACCCGCACTTTTATTCAGAGATCAATACTCTCTAGATGATTATAGGAAATTGTGGATCCCTATAGGATTTATGGTATTTAAAAAATGTATGGTCTAATCATTGGAATTTAACTCTATGAGAAGTTTAACCAAAATGGACTTATATAATAAATCAAAACATGTGTTGAATCCATTCCCTTCAGTCACCCTATTTTGGGAGGTGTTTCATGTTGTTTAGATATGATGAACTAAAGTTATATGTTTAATCAATCATAGATATTTATGGGAATATTTTTTCAGAGGTATTTGATCCCTAATTATTTATTGTTGTTCCCCACTAGTTGTTATGGGAGATGGAGTAGACGATGGAATAATTTTATCTATAGTCTTTTCATTAGACATCTAGTTATGATGACTATGAGGAATGATTTTGGAACTCCATTTGGATCCACATTTTTTCTAAGGCTCAAGTCATCCCTATAATTGATAGAGTCAATACTCCCTCATAAATATTGTGTTTTGGTCCCCCATGTTGTGTGGTTCCTTTTATCTCTCTTCATGGTGAATATTATCCATTATGCAAAGGTTGTTGGATTTTGTAATCCATTAATGGTTGGAGAAATGGGATCCTCCATTTGATATTATAGTTTATTTAGGCCCCCATGTGGTTTGTGATAACCATAATGTTGAAGAATATAATACACTATTTGAATGATATTAGCCATTGGTGTGGGGTGTGACTCGTGATATGGAGAGTCATAAAATCATGACGATAATGAAAAATGAGTATAAGGGATGATTTAGATTATTTGGAAGTTGTGGATCAGAAGGTGCACTAAGTCTCTCCCCCTTTTTATACTCCTCTAGTGGATCTCAGATGAGTGGGAGAGGGTCCACCTTGTGGCTGGTTTATCCCTCACCCCCTTTGAGCATGTTTAGGTTGTGTAACTCCCTATAGTCCTAGAATGGTTTATGAGGGATGTGTTACTCTTAACCGATGGGGTGGAGAACTCCCCAATGAGATGGTATGAAGGTATTTCACTTAGAGAAAAATATATTTCTTTGATTTCTATGTAATATGTTTATATGGTCCCATTGAATGAGGAATTGTTCTAGGAGTATTGTTATGACGGTGAGTTTAATTATATGAACTGTGTGGTGGAAGATGGTAACACAAGTACATGTTTGTGGATCATGGTGGATGATATTTTTCTGTTTTGGTTTATTTAAATTATATTACCCTTTATTTTATTATGATTTTTGTATCAGTTCCATTTTTATGAAATTTGTGTTTTAATCATCCTTAATGTTAGTGATTAGGGTGGCATTTTCCAATATGGTATATGACTAGGGACTAATTTTACTTTGATTAATGATATAATTTCTTGGAGTCCTCACTCATTGTGGTTATCACACATATTCCCCATGGGATGAGATTGGGTCTTTTTGGGGGTTTGAAGGCATAGATTATTAATTGGTTGGTGTTTTCCCCTTGGTTGTGTTTGGAGGATGTATATTATCGACTGTTGACCTGATCCTTCTTGTATTATTATTCCCATTTTTCTTTAGGGAATCTTTCTAAGTATTTTTATACTCTCCCCAAAATATATTCTGTCCAAAAAATATTTGTCTATATGGATGGTACATTGGTCAGTGACAATATAAATGGGTTCATATCTTAGGGGATCCTGAGGGACCAAATGATCTAGTGAAAAGGTATTAACATCATTTCTAAGTGCTTATGATTTCTTAACAATAAATAGTAATTAGTTGATCACCTAATATTTAACGGTGTATGGGAAATGACCAATTGAATTTTCTTCTAAGATCTCATTTGTATCATCATTTTAGTTGGAAATGGTGATATGTTTTTTAATTCATAGTTCCATAGTGTGGAGGCTAATGGTGTATATACATAAGTGTGGGAAATATTGATTATTAATGGTTTTTTGAATATTTGGAATGCCATGGATAAATATTAGATGTATGGCTCTCATAGTTCTTACTTGGGCCATCAATCTCATTCCTGATGTTTTGCTGTTGATCTGGGCTACCTCTTGAATAATTTGAATTATTCATATTCTAATATGATGGTTATGGGATGAAGGATATCACTAAATTATACACAAATAGTGTCTTTATTAGGAAAATGGGTTTAGTGGAACTCCCCCACATAGTGGTCTTAAATTAAACACTATTGGATCTTGAAATCGTTGAATAATGAGAGGGGTAAGCAGTTTTTTGGACGATAGAGGAACAATATTTATTATCTTTTGTTACATAAATTGGAAAAGTGATTCTATCATTGCAAAGTAAATAGGATTCCTTAATTGGATGGATATTTTCCATTCCTCTAACATAGCTCTTATGGATATTGATATTGATTCATCGGTTATTTATAACTCTATTTAATCTAAAAATGATCCTCCTTGTTCTATTATTTGTATCATTTTTATATGAATGAATCTAATATTTTGAGATAATCTAAATCATACATAAAACCAAAGAAACTCTTTTAAAATTGGGTTGCTTATGGGGGTAACCTAGGAAACCCCCTCATTATTTATTCCCATCTAGGATCTATGCTAGCTGAATATGCTTCTTTTTTTCAAGAGGATTCCCTTGGACTCTACTATTTCATGCCTCCTAGATGGTTTGGTTTTCTTATTTTTATTATTATATTTTATTTTATATACTTAATAATATCTTCCTAGTATGACCTATCTCATATGGTCATTGTTTAATGTTGTGCATTGGGGATTTTTTTCCACCCTGTTACACTAGAATTTATATTTTATTCCCCTATGATGTTCAGTAGATGTATGAATGCATATTTTATTCACAATTAGATTTCTATCTCATACATGGTTACTGTTTTTTTGGGTATAATGATGTATATTTTATATATTATGTATAGAATAAGGGATCCAATTAAGTAACTTTCTTTATTGGTACCCGTCATCATCCACTAGTCTGTTAGATGATTGGTTATGGTCGCACACTCAGCTCACCCCTAGCCTAGGGAGGGTTGAGATGTGTCATGCTTCATCATAGTTGTTCGGTGTTATACTATATTTTGGTGTCATCATTGGTTAACAACAAGATCCAAAAAATCCTAGTGAATCTTACTTAATACTCACAACAAAACAACCCCATGATATTTTTAATTCTCTTTAGGTATCAATCCTTTTATAGTGTGATCATTTATATTATATCATGAGGTTTTATTTTCTATATTTTTAGAGATTTATTATATTCTGCAAGAAAAGACTTGTACACATGAGAATAACTTTTTAATGGAAATGTATTTTTTATATTCAATCTATTATAGTATTAAATTTTTATTTTATCATGAACATACAATCCATAATATTGCTAACCATGACCCATTTGTTCGATATTCTCACTATGTTGAAACATTATTCCATAGTGTGTACTTTACTATTTAGTTAAAATTAAATATATTACATTGATGTGTGGTTATTAGATTCATGTAATAATACAAAATATAGATCTAAATACATGTTATTTCATTTAATGTATATTTGTTGGTTATTCTTATATAACATTGATTGTGGTATGGTTATCTTCTCCATGTAGAAATATTTATTTCAACAAAATCATTTAATATTATATGATCTATTATTACACTACGTAAATTTTTCACATATTGAGTTTATTCTAACATAAATACAAATTAATCAAATTTAACCTCTTATAATAGAGTATGAAACTCAATTTCACCATAAACCAATCTATACAGTAAAAAACATCAAACACTACAATGTCTCACTAAGAAATACTGAATCCTCATGTTATGAAAAATAGTCAATGAACTAAAAATATATAATCAAACACCATAGAATAACCATTAATGATCTCAGTTACAATAATAAATATATCACATTATATAAAAATTCGATGTGATTCAATCATACATCAATAGTCAAATAATTCCAATAACAGGTGGATTAAAATAGGTTAAATAAGAAAAGGAAAAAGGGGGGAAAAATAAAAGATCGCAAAGTATGCCCAGAGTCCCCAAACATCTCTACATAATCAGTAGATTGATATATAGACCATTAACTTTATTGGATCCTTGAAAAAAATTCCTGAAAAAAGATATTTCTATAAAGGGTGTGAGTAAAAAATCCGAGTATCATACCACCAAGGAATCATTATCTTATGTTCAGATGATACATGGAAGTGTGTGCATCAATATACATAAATAAACATTCAAATAAATATCCAAATTGAGTCATAAATCACTAAATATTATTCTATAAATTTTAATCATACCAACACTAGTTCTATTCCAATTGGGAAACTCATCTAATTCCATAGGAAAATATTAGAGATTGACTTGTACCTTATCACTCATGAAATGATCCCAAATGTACTCCCACATAATTTCGAAGACCACACACTCTCATTCAAGGGAGGTTATACATCATTTTACCATTGTCCACCCATCTTATTCAGGGAAGCCTCAAAAAATATGATCCCATTCCAACACATCACTCACCACTTTCCCCTAATGCAAGATATGTTTACACAATATCATCATTGGATAGTAACTCTCACTCAAGGGTGGTAGTACAAAATTAAGTCACATAGGATGTGGTTATCACAACATCATGAAACTCCATATTCTCACTGAAAATATCTTTATATCCTCATATGTCATAAAAAATAACCTTTGGAAGAAAGATTGATAAATCATTCAAACCCTTATAGTTAAACACTTGTCTCAACAAGTCATAATAGATATAATAATGCTACAAGAATTTATCATTAGCTACATCCAAATTCTCCCATGTAGGTCACGTACAATAAAATTATTACTCATTAAATAAAATTATAATGGAAGGGATTCATCATCCATACCCATACTCCATGCAATTTTCATAGAAAGCCTCAACTGAGTCAAAAAATTCACACTATAGCTAAACAATCCCAAAATATATCATTACCTCAAGTCATAAAACTAGGTGAGGTTTCATCATTCCCATCCAATTTACCTATATACACCATTGAATAGGTTAATTATATCAATTCCAACTCACCAAACTCATTTCAGATAAAAAAATTAGGAAATCCAATTCATCCACAAGTATGACATCCATGATTACCTCATATATATATATATATATATTAACATGGTAAGGGATTTATACCAGAAGATTAAGGGAACATAGTCAACAATGCCCTTTATTTCAATACCAAACCACTAAATCCCTAAATTCATTAATAACCCTTAATTATTTGAGATGGGAAAAAAGTAAACCATGAGGTGAAGAAGAATATAAAGGATATTTGTGGTTATGATTACCAATAAATGATCCTTGAGATGAAAAAAACCTATACATATTATGATTGGAACCATAAAAATCTAAGGAATCTAGGTGACACCCATTGTTTGAGTTTTTGTTGGGTGGGGGTTGAGGGAGGAAAGGATATTGGATAAAAGGTTTCCAAAATTGTAAATTCTAGAAACAACCCTAAAAAGGTTCCTAGATGGACATTGGGTACTTGGATAGACAGTAATATGTACCTAATTCTAGTATTTGGAAATTGTTCCACCTCCACTAGCCACCTAGAGGGTTTCCAATGCCATTAAGGCTCCTAGACAATGCACCAAATATTTTATTGACCAACACTAGTTACCAAATATAGTCTTACCACATATTTTTTATGGGGCCCTTATTACACCTCTTATAAACAATCTAAATCCATATCAATCTCAAACACACCATGAAATCATCCATTAATAAGAAATTAAGTAAACAAAAAAACAATCTAAAAAATCATACAAAAATTTTAGGGCTGTTACAAAGCACCACTCTAAGGGATTATCATCCTTATTGAGTGTATTTTGGATACCTAATGAAACATATCTGACTCTTGGGCCCAAATACTTGAATCCAATACCAAATATCCTCATGTACATGTTTTTGATGCCATATCACTCACAGAAGAGGCATTTTCTTCCGTCACAACACATTTTTTTCTTTTATCCCTGATTTGAACCGTGACCTATGAAAAAAATACATCTAACTACTACTCAACATCATCAATATCAGTCATGTACATTATTCTTATATCATACTTATATAGTTGTTAAATTTGAACGATATTTTTCATACATGTATATCATTATGTAAAATACAACCAGTAATCCATATCCCTGATATATTCTTTGATTTTCAATGTTTCAAAAAAGATTAACATGTGATTTACATTATTTCTCAGTTACATATATTCCAACTGAGGTGATTCCAAGTGTAATAGTATATAAATCAATTAAAAATGTAGTTTTATTCCCTTATAATCATTATATGAGCACTTATTTGTTTGATAAGTAACAAAATATTTCTAGATTAACTCCACCCACAGTATAAAATTGATCAAAGTAGTATACTATATAATTCCTCAATGGGGTTCATATATATTGAATCCTGAGATTTTTTGTTATACAAAAACTATACCAAAATTATATAAACATTCCACAATCCTCAAAAATCCAGTGTACATTCCTTTAGAATATCCACAAGTATATGGACAATTTAATCTTATTTCCAATTTTTATATAGGTGGAATGATGTGATTATACGTAAGAGAAAATTACCTTCTATAGGACCTATCATAATCTCAATATGAATAAAAAACAATCTGATATATTTCTCATGGGTGCACCATGAAATAGAAATATCTCCCACACACATATATTTCCAAGATAATCCACTGACTGAGCCCCCATGATGGGTAAAAAAACATTAACTTTATTATATAGGAACTACTTTTCACTCTATAACAAGACCCGTTAGGGTCCTAATTTTTCCCTTATGAAGTTTATAGTTACTTTATCCCACTTCAATATAAATACTATAGGGGGTTGATGTAACCCATCGGGATGCTAATGCTCTACTGTTATCCTTTGACTGGTAAATAAAAGATCAAAAAAACCAATAATATCCTTCCAAACACTAGGTCACTAGAAATAAATCATAATATTATGGTTTATCTTGGTCAAAATATGGATAATAACCCACTATGAGGCATGTGAGTCCCTTACTAACCACTCTCTTAAAGTGGTAAGGACCGATAACCTTTTAGTGATACACAACATGCAATCCTTGCCTCGTGGAAGTACTTTGACTAGTTATTCTTCAATGACCCATTTATATGTAAAGGAAAATGTGAATCAGTCTCTTTGGTAACCTTTAACAATTAACCAACGAGGAGGAAATTTCTATAGGAGAATAGTTCATAACTTATTGGCACTATGAGACATCAATCTACATGCCAGTGATCATGCTCATAAATATACACTCCTCACCATACATCATAATTCCAAACTCATGAATCTCATTATTAAGATCCTCAACCATTATGTTCCCCTTCATAGGTGTCCAAATAATCTTAAAATAAATCATTAATAAGTATGTGAACTAATTACTCTATCAAAATTGAAGAACCACTGAGATAATATGTAATGAAACCTATTATGGTTTTTGTGGATGAAAAATATATAACCAAGGAGATAATAGTGCCCAAAATTCATGGAATGGACCATACAATTTTGCTTTAAATCATTTTTATGGATGTTTCTATCACAATTCTATAGATGATGATACCTATATATGACTATCTAATCTCCTTGAATCAAAGAAGATCATAGAATATATCAAGATGTATCAGAATACACGATACAACCCTTCCATGGGTATATTAGAATTTGGATTTATGGATAGATTAATATATATTTTAACTCTTTGTTAGCTCTGTTGTATGCCCTTCCAAGTGAGAGAAATCATTAATAACACACATGTAATACCCAAATAGTCCTTATAAGGTCCTAATCTCAACAAATATTTTACGTCATCTAAAAGAAATCACACAATTTACTATCCCTAGATCATATGAGATCTCAAACATTATTTTCATTTTCCAAATAAAGCACACCTCCTAAATCTATAAGTGTCACTTAAAGTACTTTATATAAAGCTAATGTAAGTAAAATATACTAAATAAAATATTTTTGTTCCTAACATATAACACTTGGGTTCATAGGTATAACAAAATATCATAAAAAACACCATGACGAAGTAGTCCAGTTAGGGAAGAAATGAACAGTTTATGACATCCATGAACATCACAGGTGTATTCATAAGACCTAATGAAATCACAATGTTCATATGTAACACATAAATTTTTTTAAACACAATATTTGGAATATAATATACCCTAAACACCACCTAATGATTGACCAACAATATTTCAATCATGGTGAACTATCCAGTTCCCCTCAACTAGTAAAAAAAATCATTATTCCACAATAGTGGATATTTCCCTTCCTGCTAACCTCATTCATTTTATGAAAATACATGAAAAGTATTAGGATACCATATAAATTGTTTATAATAAAATAGGATCAACATAAGGGAAGGTACTCTATAGAATAAAAACCTAACATCAAGGTACTTGATTTATACCTTTATATATCTCATTTTGTTCGGTTCCATGTGATAAGAAAATATAGATATTTGATCTCCATATCTTATGAGGTTAACTACGAACAATATAAACATATCAAGAGTAAACCATGAAAAATAATTAGGAAAACATCCTAGAAATTGTGTTTTACCAGAGAAAAATTAATTGTATTAATCTCAGGATCAACATCATTGACCACATCAGCTACCCAAGATGTATTGGATAGCTATTCGAGTACAGTTAATTAAAATATTACATAAATATACATAAAATTAACCAATGAGATCATATTTATTCACCAATAGGGAAGTTAAATACAATCGACTTTGGTATAAGTCAATTTAATCACCTCATAATGTTATCTAACCCTCGCAAATATGTGGTCAATACTCACCATATATTGAGTGAGAAAATACCCAAAGTATCTTTAGGTAAAGACTATTAATTATATAGTAAATCTTTGAGTATGATCCAAACTCTTACCAAGAGGTATATTAATAGAAAATATATTTTCATATATTTTCATATACAAGAGAAATTTTGATAAAACCTAGATGGATATATAAAAATTAGTTACTCTTGTAACAGATAAGAAAACTAAAATAATTACAGTCACTAAACCCAAAATTATTCGGGAAGAAGGACCCTATAATAAATTATCAGGATCATGGTATAAATATATTCTACTAATTCTTTAGATCTATGATCTTAACCTCATGATACTTTAATATGCCGAGGAACAGACCCCTAAGGACTATAAATCTATAACTATCCCTCAGAACATCATCAGCTCCCTGAACTAACCTCACAGAGGAATCCACACTATCTATTTAATGTCCCTCTAAGAAATATCTTAATGTTATTCTCTACATTGAGAATCTTCCTAAAGAACAAAATCCATACTAGAATATATGTACTATAATTGACCCATCACTCAACATCAATGACAATCCTTCAGGGATCCTATACTTGCACTATAAAAATTATTTGTTCACCCACAATAGTCAAATCTAAGGAGAACACCTCTTGTTTGAGAAATTTATGAACACAATTCCTACCAACACTACCTCTCTCTACCTTATAATATTTTATCAGATCTTTTAATCCTACTACTAGATAATTCAACACTATCTCCACTAGATATTCCACCACTGGGACACTAAAGAGAAGAAAATACCCTACTACTATATATTCCACCATGAACTTTTAAATTATATGATCCTTATTGACCAATTATGAATATAATTTATAGTCTATCATTCTCACAGGGTGCCTCACATTTGGTAGAAATCTAATCTTAAACTTTTTGGTCTTCTATGCATCATTTTCTACTAGAAATGGAGAAAAATGTAGTAGAAAAAAAGATAATGGAATAATATATCAATAACCTCATCCTCAAATATGTATACATAAAATATTTTACATGATCAATCAATAATGAATAAATGAAGAAATCACAAAAATGAGGCCATTGATGTCCTCCCATGATAAAAATTCATGCATCCTGGTTATAACAATGACGACCCACCATATGATTACAGGAACCTGAAGTATATTTGTTTCCAAATTCATCTGTTATTCATCAAGAACCATTTGAGTCTCAATGAATCCCTCAATAATATTCGTCCATTCCATAGTATCTTGAAGACTATTCATTAATTGGAAAGATAAATCGGGTTAAAAATATAAATCTACTAAAATGTCATCCATAATAGTTCCAACCTAATGTATCACTCTTCCACCAACAGGTACTATGAATAAAATTTAATGTGTGTATACCCTATAAACCTCAACTATATCCTCAGGAGAATTCATAGTTCAACCCAATTGTGTATTCAACTTCATAATAGGATCATTTCCACCCTCAAGAAAAACCTGATGTGATACATGGGTGACACTAAACGAATTCATTGAGTATTAATTGTTTTAAAAAATCCCATAAATAAATATGAAAATTCCATTTAGTAGCATAAATATTAATATAATTTAAGTAATCAACATACACAATCACACAAACTTGGGAAACACACCCTAAGTGTCTATCAAAGAGACACTGAATATCCTAATCTATTACTCACCCAAAGAAAAAATTCATATGATTTTACCTTATCAATATTTATAGTCATATATAAAAAACAATAAACATATTTTGGTTAAATAAATTATCTTTCAACAATAATAAAATTGGTAAAACATTGAATATATTTTTATTTGGATTTAATTAATTTAAACACATATAAATCACATAAAACCTCATCCTTGGCATGCCATAATTTGTGTCAAATCATGATGTATTTACCCTTATGAACTCACCACCATCAGTATGATGAAAAACCTTGAATTAAAAGCCACAATATCTTTTAAAAAATTATAAAATTATAACAAAAAACTAATAAATACATTCCCAATGACCCAAAATCTCAATGTTTCCAATAATTTTTTGGATTAAACATACTATGACCTTCCTACCCATGTATCAAACATGTTATTTATTATCTACACAACCCTAAATTATAAATAAAAATAAAAATGGCATATAATTCATATTTAGAACACCCCACCTAATTCATTGAGTTTAACAAGAGTGACACAAGGACTCATACATTCCACCTCATATGAATGAGGGTAAAGACTGGTGGTGAAGAACTAAGTTATTGAGTGGGGACACAATTTACATGATATCATTAACCAATAATAATAAATACTTTAAAAGAACAAATAATAATTAAAATATAAAGGGAATAGAAAAATATACAACCATACAGATACAACCCAGGAAATACGTTAACCATACACAAGCCCTTAATACATAAATAGTCAATTGATACCTATATGTAATACCCTGTTATAGATTTCAGGTGTTTTTATAATATATTTTTTCAATTACCTTTTCTTTTGGGTACTTCCTAGGACTCCTAAAGATAGAGATGTTTTTCAGTGGAAATTGTGCTAATGTTTGTGGATGTATGTTTCATTTAATTAATTGAGTATGTGTATATATAAAAATTGTATTTTTAGGGTTTTAAAAATATTTAGAGAATGATTAATGTAATTTTTATTTTTCAGTTGGAAAATGGACTTTTTGGATTTTAAATGATAAATACACATCGTGTAATGGGATTACCAACAATGTATTTTCTATTGAGAAGAATCCACGAGTCTGGTGTACAACCGAAAATCGTATATGTCTTGTAATGATTACAATACATATTATAATAAAAATAAGGGTTTTAATAAATAGGTGATGGGGTTTCCATCATATTTTAATGTCAGGGATTACACAATTTTTAATTGTAATATACACCATGTAAGTCCCATGAGTTGGGATTTAGGGAACTATGAGATTAATTTATTAATTTATTATTCTATAACCCTCTTCCCCCTCAACCAAGAATCATTGTCAAGTGATTTTGGAGACCCTATATTTCACTAAATTTTTTATTATGCGATTTATCGACCTTACAATAGTGATGCATTTCTTTAAGTACGTAATCCATTAAGATTATTCATTTTTATAGATCATGTTAGACATATTGCATTATGGTTTTAGATATGTTGATATATGATGATGATTATATTCATTCATTTAGAGATATTTCATTTGATATTGGGGTATGGGATTATACTTTGCTTGTTGTGTTGTGAATGGTGTGTGTTATTCAAGGTATGTTCTGTTCCATCCTCTTCACTAACCATTTTGGAAAATTGAATCAATTTTGAGATGTGTGGATTGATTCAAGGGCCTCCATTATTTTCTTTTTGTTCTTTTTTGTTAGTTGATATTATTTTGAGTGTTTGTGACCCTAAGTTTGTGATAGGTGGTTTCATTTCTAACCTAGGATAGTGAACTTCATTGCATTGGTTTACACAAATAATTTTTTAAATCAAATTTAATGATTTATTGATTCTATTTTTGTGTGTATAAATGACATTTTAAATAAAATATGGGTTTTAATTTGTTTTGGTAAATATAAAGGGGTTTTCAAGGCATTGTGAAATGGTGTTATATAATGGTTTAAAAATGATGGTTTTGATGAAATGGATTGATGAATTGGGTTGTAAAATTGAGATTATGGAATGACCAAGGTAATTTGGTGGAAGGTTTAGTAATAGGACATGTTCCTAGATACTGTTTGGAGGTTAAATAATTGAGTGTTCCTCTGATCCCAAGGAATATTATTCTTGGGACTTGATAGACACTATTGAGATGTTCAATTATTATGGTGTTTCTATACATCCTATATTTATTGAATTTTTTCGTGGGGATAAATGTTTGAATGATTGTATATGTTTGCTGTATGAGAGTCCTAGCTTTTTGGAACTAATGTGATCCTTTCCATGATGTGGTTATTGATTTGGTTTACCTTTTTTGGATTTTTGGTTCTTACTATTGAGTTGTAATACCATGGATTTTATATGACTTGGGACACAATATTTTAAATGATATATATAAAATTCCTTGAAACTAATTTCCATAAATTATTTTGGATATGTGGAAAAGGAAGACAAAAATTGTTTTTCCATTATTTTGATATAAAACTATTGAACTATATATAATTCCTTATTCACCTTCAAGTTGATAATTTTTAATATTATTTTAGGAAAACTTATTATCGAACATGTTTGTGGGATCCCACTTATCCTGTAACGTCACACCCTATATACCCCTTTGGTGTTGGATAACACTTTATAGGTCATTTTATGTAGGAAAAGGCAATGTGTTGTAGTAAGTTAACAAGGTTTTACGTCAGTTGTATTTGGGAATCTAATGGTGAGATGGTGGGATTTTTTCTATAATATTAAGTGTGATTTTTAAACTAACTATTCTATTTTTTGTCCATTATTATTTAACGTGATTCTAACGGTTTTTACTACCTTTATTTTTACCATTTACACTATTTTATTTCCATTACAACAAATAAGTATCTCATTTATTGTTTATCTATTATATATATATATGTTCCATGATGTTTTTTTATGTTGGGAGAAATTATTCCCCATTGTTTCTGTCTAGTGCCAGAGTGATAGTCGCATGCCCATGGGGATCGCGAATGACCATCAGGTATGTCCGAATATTGGTTGGGTACCAGTTTGAGAGGGTGGGTTGGTCCAGTTGACATAGATTCATATCAAAGGATATTTTCCTAAAATTTCATTGTCTTGTGATGTTTGGTAGACATAATATGTGATTTTTTGAAACATGATATATAGATTACAGTGAGTTTTTGGAGATCTATTGACGTAAAGAGACCCTAATTACCATGGGATGTTGTGACATGTGTCTCGTGTTTCGAGTTATTACTCTTAATATCATTTTTTAATATGGTTTACTAGTTTAAATATAGATTATTCTATTTTATGATCATTTATTATATTTTTATGTGAATAATTTTACCTCTTGAGAGGTCTTCCATGAGTTTTATAGGAGGGTAAAAATAATTATCATCAAGAGGATATTCCCATAGACCACAATTTTATAGGGCCAATACACACTTAGTTTTTTTTAATCAACCATAATTTATTCAAAGTATAGAATGATTTTTTGAACTATTGCAAAGAGTTGTATGAGAAAGGGATTGATCACAAGAGTTCTAGAGTAAAAAGACACCACCACTTAATGGAATAAATGGACCCCAAGAGGTGGAAGAATGTATTGGAATGATATATTAGATCATTGAGTTGTTGGATACACAAAAGAGTTTCATCTTAAAAGAATATCATTTCTTCTTGAGGAATCGAATATGAAATGGTGGGATTCCATAGTGCATGAATTTATGTATGTGGGGTTGGATTGTAAGGGTTTCAAGACTATCTTCTTATAGCAGTTTTTGATAGATTCACTAATGATAGTGAAGTATCTGGAGTTCCTCTCTTTATAGTTGATAGATAATTTAGTCTTAGTATACACTAATATATTTGTGGAGTGAGTTTATTTTGTACCATAGGTGGTAAAAAATGACCAGATGAAAGATTAAAAGTACCAACATGTTTTGTAGAAAATGATTACATAGTATGTATTTATGATAAAAATTTTGACCTATTTGGAAATAGTGGAATTTGTGATATGGTGAAAGATAAATAATGTAGTTAGGGATGGTTATTCAACCTAATCTCTTAAACCCAGTAGACTATTGAGTGGCATTTATTGTAGGAAAAGGAAGTGGCATGATCCTTAGGGGGTCGTGAGGGTGTTTCTCACCATTATTCCACCTAAGAGCCTTTATTTATAGCTAGTATTTTGCCTATTACTTTCTATCTATGTGTCAATGATGGGAAACCACAACATTAAAATCCTATCCCTATAATGATTTTTCATGGTTATGGACACTATGGAAATATATCACGATTCTAACAGGTAATGTATATTCCTTTTTATGGGCTTGTATTTTTAGCTAAAATTTTTTTGTGGTGTATTCATATGATCAATGGCTATATGGATTCAACCGCAGACCTCAAGAGTGAAGAACCCTCACAAAATAATTGATCTTGTGATAGATATTGATGTGGTATTGTTAATGTGAGAGGTACAATGTCTATTTAATCATTAATAGAAATTGATTTATTTGATATTATTAATTCCCACTCGAGTATGTGTAGATATTTTTATGATATTCTAAAAATTAAAATAGAGATCAAGTTTATTAATATGAAATTATTGAAAACTATTTGGAAGAGGAAAGATATAGGGATTCAATGTCCATTTTTTCTATCAATATCTGATACAGAGTTTTCTATGAATTTCAACTTTATTGACATAAATTTCTCTGGCATCATAATTTATATGGATTGGATTGTTTCTAATCATGAGGATTTTGATTTTTACTATCAGTGTGTCTCATTTATTATAGATTATACGATATCTTGTGTTTTTAGGGGACAGTGGGATCTATGGTCTTGTAAGGAGTACCTACCTATATAGAGATCATGAGTTGTTTTCTTATTTTCATGTTGAGTTTGATGATGTATCTTATTTTTTTGATCTTCCCACTCTCATCTAGAACATATCTAATGGTTTTCAATAATTGTTTCTCAAATTATCTCCTAAGGGTGATATATAGTTTAAAATTGACTAGGTTTTAGGTATTCAACCAATTATTATACCCACATAACATATGTAACCATTGGAGCTAAAATATCCTAATATTTAGTTGTGTGATAACACGGAAGATTGTTTTGTTCAACCTAGTATTTCATCTTTGGTATCCATGGTTCATATTTCCGAGAATGAAGAGGGATCACTCTAATTAAATAGGAATTATCAGAAATATATTTAGTTTATGGTTAAGAAAAAATATATTTTCCCTTGTGTGGATGATTTTTATATTAGTTAAAGGGGACAATTGGTTTTTGAAGACTTATATTCGTTCAGTTTATCATCAACTCAGAGTACAAGAGTCTTATATACTGAACATGAATTCCAATAGTAGGTATGTCCATTATGAATATCTTCTGATGTATTTTGGTATGTATAACTCTACTATAGTTTTTATTGATTTAATATATTTCATATTCTATTACCATATCATACACATTTTTTTAGTGTTTTGGATGGTGTTTTTTAATATCCGAGATCTGGTCATGAGCACATGCATCATTTAAATTTGGTTTTTCAAATCCATAAGAGTCACTATTTATATAGATATCTTTAAAAGTAAAATTATTGGATCTCATAAGTGAAGGTAGTGGGGAACCTGATTTCTGAGGAAGACTTATTAGTCTATCCAAATGAGGTAAAGGTTTCCTTTTCATGGTAGGATCCATGAAATGTCTTTGAGATTCAGAGTGTCCTTGGTCTTTTTAGGTAATACCAATAGTACATCTATTATTTATTAAAAAAAGAATCACCATTGACTTCCCTTTTGAAGAATGTGGTGAAATTCACGTTGGATTAAAAAATTTAGTGTTCTTTTGGGGACTTGAATAGTCATTGGATATTGACAGTTATATAGATCATACTTGAGCACAGTAGGGGGTATGTGATTTCTAATGATTCTTCTCGAATTATTCTGGGTTATTTTATTATGATTGATGCTCATGTGGTGGCTTATGAATCTATTCATATTCGAAAACATGATAATAATTCCCCCACTCATGACTTAGAGAATTTCATGGTCATGCATGTTCTTAAGTGTTGGAAACAATATTTTTTGGGGAGAGGTTAATAGTATTTTCTTACCATAAGAGTATGAGCCATATATATTCATAGAGTACCCGAATATTAGAAAAAGGATGGGGGTGACATACTTATAGATGTTGAATTCGATATTGCATAGTATTAGAGGAAAGGAAATGTCATTGTGGAAATTCTTATAAGGAATTTACCATCACAGTCTATTCTAGATTCGAACGAAAAGTGGAATCTTATTAGGATATTTTCTCAATTACACATATATCCTCAATAGGATGTTTTAGGGATGGTTATAACTAGTTTTTAGTTATAATAATATTACCTTGATTTTATTTTATTGATTCATTAGAAGGATGTCAAGTTCAATGGAATTCGATAAACCCTTTATGGCGGGTAGACCATTTCTAATTGGTCTCTCTTACAATTGTATTTTTCATTTTGGGTATTTGTTTTTCATCCCAGCATCTATGAGGAGCCCAATTTTTTTACTATCATTTTTCTTCATAGGAAATTAAAAAGGGAACTAACAATATGTAATATTATAAGAGATGATTATTTTGGTGGGCGTGTATGATGTGTGAAATTTATGATTATGTGTCCCCATGTTACACCTTCCAATTATTAAAGGTAGAGAATATGAATAATTTGGTTTTTCTCTAGCATCTTCTAGTGATGAATTAGAAATAGGATGAGGTATCCATTGAATTTTTTGTTATATGGCCATAGACATCCCAAGGTTGTAATGTAATCTGGGTAGTGATGGATCTGTTAAAAAAGTTAGCTCACTTCATTTTGATCCATGACACCAACAAAGTGTACGATCTGGGTATGCTGTATATATAAGAGATTGTGAGGTTAAATGTCATTCCTTATTCTTTTATTACATATAGGGATACTAGGTTTACATTGTGGTTTTTGAGGAGAATCTAAGAGGATATGGGTACTGATGTCAGGATGAGAACATAATAACATCCATGGACATAAAAATTATATAGAGTGTGACATTAATATTTTTAAGGATATACTTAATTATTTTAACTTTTATTTTTATATAACAATGGATATCCATCTGGTACTGTTATTGTTTTAATATAGCAATAGATATCAGTCATTGATCAGAATGTATCTATTCATGGATTTGTATGGTTTCTCTGAAAGTCACCTCATTTTAAGGGATAGGATGGAAAATAATCTTTGGTGGTACCAAGACAAGTTTAGGAGACATCAGTAATAATTTAGGATAGATTTTAGTGTCTAGTTATTTATTAGAGTCGATATAAATCTTTTTCATGTCGGTAGAATTATCTTTTATAGTGTTCCATAGGTGACTCGGTATTTCTATAATATTCACCTCTATTGGTTCCCCATCTCCATAGAAAGAAATGAAATTCATCATGGTTATATGTCGACTATTTGTGAACCCTGAGAGGCATGGGTAAGTCTCACATCAGTTCAAATTCCTGGTTTTACTGATGGTAATTCATGGTGTTTTCAAAATATCATCGCTTATGAAATTCCATCCCGATTCCTCTCAAATTTTGAGATGGGAAGATATTAAGTTAGACCTGGATGATTCTATTGTATATTAGCCAATATATATCATTTAATCTCTAGTGAATGTCTTGAAAGGGAAATTGATTCCATTGGTCAGAGTAAATTGGTGGGGTGGATCCAAATTATCAAGAGGCTTATAAATGTGAGTCATTTATGACGAAGTAGTTTCCTCATCTCCATACTGAACATTATCCTTTTACCTGACTCATCAGTGATGGAATGTTTTAATCTAGGGATTTTATCACATATCCTTACCACTTTCTGGTATTTTATCATCTATTTTTTTCATTTACCTATTTATTTTGGTGTGTATTTAAACTCCCATGGATGAAGATATTTTTATGGTGAAAATTTTCTAATGTTTTGGGATGTATTTGTTTGAATTAACAGAGTTTGGGCATAAATAGGTAAAGGATTTTTTGGGTTCTCTTCAGGTTTAGAGAACACTAGTGGTGGGTTTTAGTGTTTTTTCTAAAAACTAGATTTTTTTATTGTTGTTGGAGAGATACAAACTGTGTAATTTTTTTTGGGAAGATGTTGAGAGTCTAGTGAACAACATGAAATAGTACACACCACGTAAATATTACACAATAAACAAAGTTAAAAATCTGGTTTCTAATAAATATTAATTGTTTTTTTGTGTACTTTATTTACTTGGATTACATGACATGGGATGGTATTAAATGTTGTGTGAGTCTCAAGAGATGATATTTTAGGGAACTATGTGAAAAATTTCTTATTTCATTTGTCGAAATACCTCTTCACACTCAACCTAGAAGAATTGTCTAGCGATATTAAACACTTCATATTCCACCAAATCCTTTCTCTTAATGATCGGTCATCATTTAGGTTGAATTATGTTTCATTAGGTGTGTATTCCTTTATGCTTATTCATTTCTATCTGTTGTGTTAGCCTTATTTCCCTATATTTTTTTATCCATTGATCTATGATGATGATTATATTGATTCCTTACTAGATATGTTGTGTGATCTTATATTAGGGGATTATTCATGGGTGTTAATTCTTTGAGGTATATTGTGGTTTATCATCTCTACTGACCCTTTTGTTAAATTGAATTCAATTCTGAGATGGGTGAATTGATTATAGGTCATTCTTTGATGATATTTTATTTCTTCTTATTGGTGGATCATATTACGGACATGTACATCGCAAAGATTCAGGTTTGTTATTCTGTTTGTATCCTATGTTGGTGAAATGTATTCCACTAGTTTTGATAAATTGTTTTAAAATGAAAATTAATGATTGACTAATTTGATGTGTGTGTTTATAAATGTGTTTTTTGAAAAAATTTATGGATTTAACTTGGCTTTGTAAAATGAAAAGGGTTTCTCAAAGAATTATGAAAAGGTATAACAAAATGGTTTTAAAATCATGGATTTGAAGAACTTATTTGGAAAACATAACACAATGGAATCATTAGTTACTTCGGTGTAAGGTTTAGTATTATGCCTCATGTACTGATACAATTGAGGGGTTTACTATGGTGTGTTCCTCTACTCCCTAGGCCTCTTTTTTGGGGAATTGAAAAACACAATTTGGAGGTTTACTTTCTATGGAAGTCATATTCAACCAAGATTCATTTTCTATGTCTATGGGCATAATGCATTTTGATTTTCTATGTTGGGTGTGCGAGTGTCTTAGATATCCATCCCTAGTGTTATCCTTGGTGAGATGTAACATGTGCTTCAGTTTGGCTGTTTGGTATTTTTTGATTTTACAGTTGAATTTTACATCCATGGATAAGATAAGATATGTGATATGTTATTATCTTAGAAATGAGTAAAATTATTTTAAACCCATTTACCTAGTTTATTTTGGAAAGGCGGAAGAAAAGTTAAATTAAATTTTTTTCCAAGATTATGATATTAAAAATTTTGAATAGTATATCATTCCATGTTTTCATTAAAGATGAATTTTTTTATATTATTTTATAGATACCTATTATATAACACCTTGGTGGGATCCTGTTGTGAATGTTAGCTCACACACTATGCACCACTTTGGTGTTTTGACTATTGTTTTATGTCATTAAATGTAGGGAAAAGAAAGGCGTCGTATTGAGGTAGAGAGGTTTTATATCAGATATGATTGGGTAGCTGGTGGTGATATGGGTGGAGTTTTTTTATGATAACACATGTAGAATTTTTGGGTAACTGTCCTATTTTTGTTTTCTCTTTCTGTTGGACCTGTATCTTAGATATTTTTTTATTCTTTGGGTTGTATTGTTTCAACTTTTTCATTTTAGTTATGGCATATATGTATCTATTAAATTTTTAATCTCTATTATATATATATACACCATATTTTTTCTTCAAGTTGGAAAAAAGTGTTCACTCTATTTTTTCATTGTCTGGGAGCTTATCGTCGCCCATGGGGATCGTGAACAACCTTTGGGTATGAGGAAATTCAGGTGAGGATCTAGATTGAAAAGGTATATGGGTCCTGTTCATCAAACCAAAGGTGGTGGAAAAATGCATGATATGTACTAAAAAGAACAAAAAAATAAACATACACACCTTGATACCCATGTAGTATAATACATTCAATCTTATGTACAACAATCCATACAACCACATATAAATGTTTTCACATGGTAAGGGCTTTACACCAACAGATTTGGGGTGTACAATCACTAAGAAACACCCTATTCTTTATGATAAATACACTAATTCCCTTAATTCATCCATAATAGTAATAATATTTTATTTGATATGGGAAATATAGATACAAAAAAAATAATGGATCATCTAGTAAATTAAAGGTTTTAAGAATCCATTGAATAACAACTAGGATGAATAAAACATCAAAAAATAGTGGATTTTCTAGGATATTGGGTAGCTAATTAAAATAAAAAAAATTAATTTTTTATTACATGGGTCAATGTAGGAGGAGAGAGGGGATAAGAGAGTCCTAATAATAAATTATTCAAATGATACTAGGAAAATCAAACATAATTCCCCTGATTACCATATCTAAAACTATTGGGTAAGTTGTTACCTTACATAGACCATGTTCGACCCCCATAAGTCATACAGTAGGGTCCCCACCCCTATAGGGTTTCTTCCTAATCCAATATTTACATTGTGTCAAAAACACTAGGTATAAGATACATGGAACCCTCCGACTACATATTTTAGTAGGCCCCAAGTACCTATTTCTAATAAAATTCCATGAACCAACACTCTCTAAACACTCACTAAACCATACATGAATGATAAATTAAAAAAAAATATACTAAAAAATACTCCTAAAATATTAGGCTCTATAAACATAATATATTAAAGTAAAATTATGAAGTTATGTAGAATAAAGAAAGAATCATTTTTAATGGGTAATACCATATTGATGGAATTTATTTTAGAAATACATTTTCACTGGTTTTTAGGAATGATAAAATGAAGTTATTTATTTCTATAATTGATAAAAAGAGATAAAATATTTTTTAAATGAATATAATTTTTTCATTTCTAAATAGAGAACTTGACGAGAAGGTGTACATTATAAAACATAAATGATTTTTGCTTCTATATGTTAAGAGATATACTTACAGGTTGAATAAATATTTTTATATTTTAAAACATGCTAATGTATTTGAATTTTAATAGGGGAATAGTAGAAGGAATACATTATATAAAATAAGTAATGAATCACTCATAGTAATTTTCTATGTAGATGATATTTTCTTTTCTCGATTTAATGAAGTTATTTTCATGGAATTTTCAATTTAAATGAAGGATAAGATTGAGATTACAATATAGTGAGTGATTAAATACATATTGTGACTTCGAATTTCTCAATAGAATGATAACATTTTTCTTTAAAAAGGTAAAAATTCACTATAATTTCTAATGAATTTTGGAATTTTATTTTATTTTTTAGTATCTACCCTAATTTTAGGGCGAAACCATGATTTCAAATGAGGAATATAGAAAAGTGGTTCATCAAATGGATATGAAACAAATACGGGGAGTTTACAAAATAAACAACTATGAAATGATAACATTATTAAGAACAATGTATTATAAATAATAATAAATTAAATTTTATAGATTCATACTCATTTTAATAATATTAATTAATTTTTAGGCAATAGGATTGTTTTTTTAAATTTTAACCAAATTGGGTTTTCATGTATTATATCGGCTAATTTTAAATATTTATTTCCAAAATATAGAAATTTAGTTTCAAAATACTATTTTCCATGAATTCATCATTTTAAAATTATCATAGGTGGGAATGTTTATTTGCTTCTAAAATGTTTCATTTTTTATGAATATTGAGAAAAATTTTTTTTTAGAAAACCATATTTAATTTCTTGTATATACGAAGAAAAATTGTATTTGGGATTAGTATTAAATTGTAATTAATTTTTTTGATTATAAATAATCTATGAAATGTAATTTTAATAAATAAAATTCTTAAATTTGGTATATGACTTTTTAATAATTAAAAATTCATTTTTTATAAAAATCCATTTTCATCAGGTTTTTTTGCCATAATTTTAAATTAAATTCCTCTAATTATATGAATTTCATTTCATAATATTTATTTCATATTCCAAATAATCATAATTAAATTTTTTTAATAAGTCAAATTTAATTTTTTTCATAATGAATTGTAAAAATAGGAAAAACCGGTTACCAAAATTATGGTTAAAACAAGTTTATCGATTGTTAAACTAAAGATATAAGGGTAAAAAATACCAAAAAACACGTCTGTATCCATTTTTATAGCTAACTTTCAACCCTATATAATCTAATATTTATAAGTGGTTCCTTTTAAATCCATATGTTTTGATTAATATGATAATATATGTTAATATTTTTAAAAATTATATTTGTGCCATCTTCACCACTTCAAAAAGGGAATTTACTATCCTCTCTTAACCACATATAAAAATAGTTATTTATTAGAAAATTCCATCAAGAATCCATTAATTAAAAATATACCTAGATTATAGGGTTGATTTTTTATCATAAATAAATCCTATGGTGGTGTTATGTATAAACCATAAGGGCTCCTTTGAAGAATAAATATAGTTCTTGACTAAGTATTTTTAAATTTTTCTTTTATATTTTTAAAAAACTTCTAAAAAAAGATGAAATAATTGCACCAATACCTTCCATATAATGATATTTATTTATATTAATGTAATAACATATATCCTCCCACTTCTAACATCAAATTTAAAATAGATACATCGTTCATGTTTATAACAGACTACCACCGCAGGAACCGATATTATTCATTCTCCATCATCACCACTGACTGATGGTAATAACTACATAATTAATTGATATATATGATATTAATGAAATATTTATAATTTTTAAAATATAATACTTCATCTATTTAATTTCCATCTCATCTAATGAGAAATTATATCATAATTCATGTGTAAGTGTGCATCACCAACTCAAAGATGCGATGTGATTAGTTTTTAATAAGTACAACACATTAATTGTATATATAAGTTAATTTTATTATATAATATGATATTTATTGTATAATTATTTATTTTAAATGACAAAATAAAACGTAACCTATTTCCCTGATGTTTATTGAAAAATAGAATTGTTTCCCTTGTTTACACACAGCGTATTGTCTCAATGATAACAACATAATTCATTTTTCATAACCAAATTTCATGGTTTGTTTTGAATGTATATTTATGTAAAAATATTATTAAACTTTAATGATTATGATTATTTATATGATGAAATAATGTCCACTTAGACCATATTCAACAAACTAATTTCATTATGGACACATGAGTGGAATATAACAAAACACATCACATGAACATAATTTATTATGTTGTTGAATATAACATGGTAATAAATAAAATAAAATGTCTATTAAAATAAGAAAAATTTGTTAAAAAAATTAATGAATATAATTTCATTATTTTATATGATAAAAAATGTATGTGACGAATCGAGATTAAGGCAATGGAAACACTAACTTAAAACCTCATTTTAAATGTTTTTGAAGACTTATTTTCTAAATTTTTTCCATCAATATACATATTATTTAATTTTTTAAGGATTTTTTTATTTAAAAATTATTTATTTATAAAGAACATTTAATTTCACTCTTTAAATTTCGTTCAAATTGGTTGAGAAGGATTTTTTTTTCAAATTCTATATGATATGTTTTGACTTTATTTAAAAAAGGAAAAAAAGAATGTTCTATTTTAACTTATTTAGAATCAATGGATTTTTCTAGCCACTATGACCATTATTTTATGTTATTAATTTTTTATAAGATTCCATGATTTTTTCAAAGAAAATCCCTTTTTCCCGTTTTTTGGTATTTTAGTTTTGAAAATGTTTTTTTAAAAGGAAAGGGTATTTTGATATCTGAAAAATGTTTTAAATGTTGGGTAAAAGGTTTTTTCAAGGTTATTTTGTTGAAAAGGTAAAATATGAATTTTTATAATATTTTATTTCCTCATTATAGATGACGATGTTTGGGCATGATATAAATAATATGATGGGTGAACCTAATACAGATTATAGGATAGGTTATCCTAATAAATCTTATGCACTAGGTATTCCAGATATAGCTCTCCAATGAATTGGGTAATGTTTCTTATCTCAAAGTTATTAAAGAGGAAGTTAACTAGGGATGATTCTACTATTGATTTAACTAGACATGAGTTATTTCTTTCATTTCTTATGAATTCAATGTTTTATGTTATCAAAAAGGGTTTATGTTTTATTACTATGGAATTTAATGGTTATATTTGTGAATAAAATGTCTATCTCTCATGTGGAAATGGAGTATTTTAGATTATTAATAAATATTTTGGTAATTATAATCATTTATGGGTTTTCATGTTTTTCACTAGACTAATGGAATTATTACATTTTTTCCTAAATAATATTTTTGTGAATATCCAATGTTTTTAAATGTTTTTTAGGGAGTTTATGGTGAGTAAGAATAAAAAATAGTGAAGTTTAAAATAATTAATATTTTTCATGAAAATAGAATTATTTCTAAATTTAAAAGACTCATATTGTTGAAATAATGGACACTAAGAAGAATAGTTCACTTCTTAATATCAGTTTTTTTATGTAATAGTTATGACCTAATTATCTAAAAATATAAACATAACTGATATTTGGGAATAAAAGAGTTTATATTTTAGTATAAATACATTGGATGGTATATATATAAGGATGCATACTTATCATTGGTATTAAATAAAAGATTTATATTATTTTACTATTTAGGATAATTGATGTAAATAATATTTTGAGATTATAATATTTTGTTATCAATATATATCATTTCAAGAACACCATGTTTGTTAATCTAATTTAAAATGATTTCTGTTAGATGAAATAGTGAAGTAGAAGTTGGAAGGCCCCAGGAGGACATTGTACTTCAAATTTATTAACTTGGATTGGATGGAATTTCTAGAAAGATATTATTTACATGAATTTATTGGGTGACACAATGTATAAATGGTGGTGGTGTCCATAATAGAGGGTAACTAAAGTTTCCTGAGAGAAACATGTCGATGGTTAAGTCATTCCGGAAAAAAGTCCTAATATATTTTGGTGAAACAATAGACATAGTGGTATCCAATGTATTTATAAAATCTCTTGAAAATTTATTTGAATTCATAGGATTTATGGAAATCAATTGGTAATTATTTTTATTTATTTTTTGAATGTGAAGCGGATTGATGATGCTCATTAGTTAATAATTATTGAGAGAGATGATCATTATTCAATGGAATGTGACACACATATTAATATTTGCCTATAAATATATTTCCCAATGGTTGTTTGATAAAGGATAGAGAAATAATTCATATAATTGAGGAAACAATAACGATTCTGATTCCATGGCGGTAGAAAATTTTAAAATATTGTTTTGATATATAGTGAATTTTATTTTGGATCGTGAGAGTAAAACTACCTTATTTTAATCAGGATTAATATAAATTTTATGATTTTCATTAGAATCATAAGAAATTAAAAGCTATGGGAAATCTAATTGTTGTTATGAGAAATATTAGATTGTTTTTCTTAACAATTATGATATTCAAGATGTGATTAGTAAGAAGCAATCAATGTGGAATGAAATATGAAATCGATCAACTAAGAAATCAAGAGGTTAATGGACAACATGTTCCAATTAGAACAAAAAACATTTGAGAGAATATTTTAAAAAATCCATAATGTGTTACTAGTGTGTTATTTTTGGTCACAAGTATTGGGAATGTAAATAAAAGAGTCATGAACTCTCCAATAATAGGGTAACTGATAGCCCACCAATGGTGAGATATTTTAATTGCAACGTGTTGGGAAATTATGTCAATCTATGTCCAAATTTAGTTACTTTGGGTGAAAATTAACAAGATCAAAAGAAAAAAATTATGTTAAAATCATTTTCTACTAATTTGGTTAATGGTAGTCCATCTAATGAATTGTAAATAAGAATACTACATTATTATTTTAATTATTCTAATTCATTATTCTGCTATGGATTTTCACATTCCTTAATTTCTATGATTTTTTTAAATTAGTAATATTTCTTCATGAAAACAAGAAAGATATTTGGCTAAAATCTCATGGTATAAATATTAAAAAACTATGATTTATATGAATCGTTATATTGTTATTAGTGGGTCGTTCATTACTGATAATCATATTTAACTACATATAGTAGAATTTGAAATTATTTCAGGTATGGATTGTATTTAAAATTTATAATGATTTGATATATTGTAGAGTTAAAAAAGTTATATTCACTTATTTCAACTCATTTATAACATATCAAGAAATTTAGAAATTGACTATATATGATAGTGAATGTTTCTTAGTTAATGTTTTTGGGAAGAAAAAAATTGTTAATATTAGTAAAGTTCTAGTAGTTTATGAATATATGGATATTTTTTACTTATTTTCTCTAGGTGTTATTCATGACTACTAGGTTGTGACTTTTTTTGACATTGTTTCTATTTTAAGAAACTTTAAAAATCCCCTAATCAAACATCACAAATAGAACCTTAGGAATTTAAAAAATAGTTACAAGAATAACTTAATAAAGGATTCCATAGTACAAGAACATCACCATAAGGTGCTCCAGTTTAATTTGTAAAAAGTAAATATTGGTCAATGATACTTTTTATTGATTATAGAGACTTAATGAAAATAAATTTTAAGAAATTATATCACATTCCTCATATTGATGATATGTATGATCATATCCTGAGATAGAATTATTATTTGATGATTTATCCTGGGTTAGGATATCATTGGTTGAAGGTTACGGGAGAAGATATTTTGAGGAGCCTATTTTATACTAGATATGGAATAATGAGAGTATAGTTATTCTCTCTAGGTTTTCTAATGCACTAACTATATTCATAAATCATATGGATTGATTTTTCCATGAATATTTAGATATGATTTTTTTATTTTTCTAGTGATATATTGGAATATTGAAAATTTTATGAGGATCATAAAAGGAAGCTATGGATTTTTTTTTCCAAATTAGAAATAAAAGCAGTTATATAAAAAATTTAGTAAGTCTGTTTTGGTTTCAGTATATTTAGTTCATTTTTAATATTAATACTAAATATGGAATAACCATTTTCCATGCTAAAATTAATGTTTGTCAAGAATGTACATTAACTTTAAATAATATATTGATGTATATATTTCATGGATTAGTGAGTTAATACCATCAAATTTTAAAGAACATTTCTAAATTCTATATCCTTATATCTAATTTAACTCAATAAGAAGTTAAATGAATCTTGGAAAAGGAGTGTGATGATTATTTATTAGAATTAAAAATATGATCAATAAATTATCAAATTTTTCCCCTACCCTCTACGAATGTGTATTTTTCATCTACAGTGATGCATTATTGAAGGGACATTGTGGTGTTATGATATAGAATGACTCAGTAATTTATTGTTCTTTAAATAAACATAAAACATAGGAGTTATGTCATCCTACACATGATATGGGATTAGATATGGTGTTTTTATATTTAATAATCTGTTGGAATCATTAATATCATGTAAAGTGTTAATAATATATTGATAAAAAATATTAGATATATATATATTCCCTCAAAAAGAGTTAAACATGTGGAAGAGAAGATTTCTGTAACTTAAGGATTATCAGTTCATGATTCATTATCATCATGGAAAAGAAAACAATGGTTTAAATTATTTGACTTAGAAGTATAATTCATCATTAACGCTATTATGTTTGCAACATAAGCCTTTGGTTAATTCATTTCATGTATTTTGGACTAGAAATGGATTATGATGTAACTTACACTGTTTTGTTTAAAGTTTTAGTAAAATCATATCTAACAAAAGTAATTAAGGAAGCTTAAAAGGAGGATCATATTTTATATAAATACAAAGAATAAGTTAAGAAGGTTATGTTTCCAAAGATTAAAACTAATGAAGAATTTATTATCAGTTTTGGAAAATTATTATGTGTTTCTTATGATTCTTAGTTAAAGATATATTTATTGAGTGAAGCTCATAGTTCCCCATTTTCCATTTATCATGGAAGCACTATGATGTATAGATATCTTTGGTGGAATTACTAGTGAGATGGAATAAAAAGAGACATTTTTGGAAAAACATGGAAATGATTGACCTAACAATAGGTTATAAAAAACAAAAATTACTAAAGTGGTTACATCAGTCTTTTCTAGAGCCAAAATAGACTTCGGATAATATATCAATAGATTTCATTGTGGATTTTCTAAAGGTATGTTGAGGTTATAATGTGGTTTGGGTTACTATTTCTAGAATAAATAAACATTCATATTTTCTTCCCATTAAAGATACAATGTATTTATGTCATCTTTCTAAACTTTTAATCAAGGATATATTCAGGCTAAATAGAGTTCCTCTCTCCACTGTATTTAATCATCATCTGATATTTACCATTAATATCTCAAATGGAATTCAAAATCTATTATGTAATTAATTAAATTTAATTAAAACTTACTCATACTTAATATGTTGTACTTTTATGGATAATGATTCAATATTTGAAATATATGATTCACTCTTGTTCAATGTTTTATGAGAAAAATTTTGATCAACATTATACATTTATTTAGTTTTATTCTAATAATTGTATTCATTCCAGTAAAAATATGACACCGTTTGAGGCATTATATGGAAAGTGGTGTTGAAATCCATCTTGTTGGGATGAAGTAAGGGAAATGGTTTTTTTTGGAAAATAGTTGGTTGATAAATTAGTTGAAATAGTGAATTTTATTTAGTAACATATAAGTATGACATAGAGTATATAGAAAAGTTATGTGGGCATCTAGAGTAATGATCTCTCTTTTCTTGTCCTACTCTAAATATAAATTTTTATTAAAATTCCACATTAAGGTCAAGTGGGAAACCATCATTCTCAAAACCAAAACCACTACGTGCTAAAGGAGCTCACAAAGTTATTAAACACCACACTAAGTTTATATGAATCAGCCACTCTATATAATTCCCAGTGAAATGTGTTAACATCTGTGTTTGGATCCTCCCTGAGAAGTTCTTATAGATGAAAGATCATCCTGTCCATTGTCTAAATGAATTATTCTAGAGATATTTTTCCTGGATTGAGACCCTGAGAAATTATTCACTCGTGGTTGTCGATCCATGCTGCATTCTCTTCAGTGGCATGAACTTTCAACCTTCTTTCAAAAATTCTTTTAATTTTATTAATTGAGGCGTTGGGCCTCATGTCTTTCTCAATCATTTCTACCTTGGACAGAAATATGAGCTTCAGACACACCCCTACCTATTCTTCGGTTACCTTTGGTTCTCAGCTTGTATCATCATTATCTCTGTCTTGTAGGACTTTGATTTACTTTCTTCCACCATTCTTGTCTGACCTGGTTTACATTGGTTTTGGTAGGTAAGAATAGTCATTACGTCCGTTGGGTTTTTTCCCCTGTACCATAATGCATTTCCTGGAGTCAAACTTTCCTTTTATCCCCTTCTTCCTTTTAGGGCTGTGAGAACCAATCCCTTGGAAACGGTTCCAACTGTTCGCTGATATTTCCTTATAGCTATCCGCACCTGTAATATCTTCCTCATGTGACATTACTTGATCTTGATCCACTAGACTATCAAAGCAGTTCCTTAGCTCAACCCTCAGGCCTTCAGAGGGAGGCTTCAGTCCAAACTAGTTTCTTATATAACTGGGTGACTACTTGTTTTCCCCTTCAGATGTAGCCATTAGATAGGATGGGGATGGATATTTTTTGTGTCCAAGTGACCCAACACACTCACCTCCTCCCGAATACCTTTACTAGGCATTGCATCAGTAACCTGGGGCACCTCCTATATCCGAGGAGGCTCAGCCACCGGCCCCTCTTAATTACTCCCTTTATCATGGCTGGTGGGGGCACTATAGTATACAACAGATGAACCTCTTTTGAATTCCCATGATTTTCATCCTCCTTGTGATTGATAGCCTCTATTATGGCACATTCATTATAATATTGAGTGAGTATCTTCATCTCCACTGTAGAACTGGTATCAGCTGTCTTCTCAGAACCAATTTGGACCTGTTATTCCAAATTAGCTCCCAGTTCCTTCAAAGGTATACCCATGTTCAGTTTCAGCTGATCAAACACATCATCCACCTTTGTATTTTTTTGTCAACCTCCTTCCATTACTCTATATTTAATCTGAAGGATCATTGATCCCCTGATAGTCCCTAATACAAAATTAGTCCACAACATTCTCCCCCTCCTCTTATGAGGGTTATGACTTATAATCTTCACAATTAAATTGTTCCATCCACCATAATATTGGGAGGACAAGACCATGGTCGACCGGAGAGGCTTTGCTAGCACCTAGAAACATCATGGCCTATGTGAGAACAACATGAGAAAAAGGAAATACAATAGTAATAATGTACCTTCTAAAGCCAGTCAAGATCTCCCCCAATTTTGATGACAATATAATCCAGAAGGCCTTTTGTTAAATTAACATAAACACAAATCCTTGGCTCAACTGGGTGACATATGTCCTTGGTGCGGGAATCAGAAAAAAGGTAGTGTGCAACCAGATTTTCTATCAACCGTAGGATCTCTGGGTTCTGAAACGGCAATAGAAGACCAGGTAAGGATATCCAGAGTGCTGAGGTCAGAGGATCATGTATAAGGTGAAAATAAAAGGTCTATAGGAATAGAGAGAACAAGATCCCAATCATAGAATGCGGAGCAATGGCCCAAGCATAAAAGTGGTCATCTTCATTAGAGAATCAATGATATAAATGTCTTGCATCTAAAATTCCTACCGTAATGTGATCCTTAAAATTCCAAAAGGAGAACACAAACTGAACAAACACATCGATTGATGGATGATCCCTTCCAAATCGGGAAACCAACATGATATCTGGTAATGCAGATGCTTCTCTAAACTCCAGAGGGGAAATATGAACCGATGGAACTCCATTAACAGAGGATTGAACCTTATGGCTAATATCGATCGGAGGGAAAGGAAGAAGGGAGAATATATCTGTGAAAGGGGAGAAATAGGTTAAAAGAGAGGAATCTAATGAGATAGATAAGAAAGGTCCCCCCTCCCCAGAAGAAGTAGTTCGAGGAGGGGAGGAGGTAGCCCAGACCTGAAAAACTCCATTTCAGAAGGGTGATAGAAAGAGAGAGAGAACATCTTCTCTTTTGTTACAGGTGATCATTTTTTACTAAAAAATCTCAATGAAAAACTGTTATATGATTTTCTTAAATGGAAAGTAAAATATATTGTTAACTAGAACATATCAAATTATATAAAATTTTTTATTAGTTTCACACCATGGATCCTTTTCTCAGAGTTTGTCTTAGATATATGACATATTTTATTTTTCTTTGTCAGTAAAACTTGTGCTAGATTAATATCATGTTTTGATCCCTAAAGTACTTTATTTGAAAGAAAAACTATTTAATGAGGAGAATAATATTTTTATTATTAAAAATATAGAGAAACTTTTTTAGAATAATTTGATTCACCTAGTTGAGTTTATTTGAAAAAACAATATGATTCAAGATGCAACATGGGAATCATGCAATGGTACGGACGAAAAATATCTGAACATTCTCAAGTAATGAATTAAATTGTGTGGAAAATTTACTAAATGGTGGTATAATGTAATATATAGCTAATGTTAAGAAAAATTATTTTCATGTTTTATTAATAATAATTTATTATATTTTACATATTTATACTCAGTATAAAAATATTATGGGTGTTTTTAGTCAAAAGAAAAATGGTTTATTTCTAACCCAATACAACTTTAATGAATTATATTATTTTATTTAAAATATTTAATCACTGTTATATAATTTTAATTTTAAAAAAATTAACTTTATTTTTGAATTTTTCATGTTAAAATTAAATATTGATGAATTTAGAAAATTTTCTGTATTGATCAATTTGTCAACAAATAGATAAAAATATGTGTTTTTATTGGAATCTATATGTTCCTTTCAAGTATTTAAAAAATTAATTTATATTTTGGACTTGTTTGAAAATTTAATTATTACAATTTCATTAAAAATAATATAATAAATTTCATTGGAATCATTATTATACTTTTTTTAAAACATTTCCATACTTAAAAATGTATTTTCATGAAAAAACTGTTTTCTGTCACATTTTACAGGTTTTATTCTAACCTATATTCTAATAATAAAATTATTTTAATTTGATAAAATATATTACATATTTATAAGAATAATAATTAATATTAGTTAATAAGTTCAACTTAATTTGAAGTCACAATGTATTGTAAAAACAAAAAAATACTATTACCATGGTCAATGGTAAAACAAGATTACAAGGGGTTAAAAAAGGTATAAGAGTTAAAATGTCTTAAAAATATATCTAATTCTTACATATAAAGATATTTATAACCTATATCATCTAATAATCATTAAATCTCCATTTTTATCGATTTCATTTTTCAGTGACATTAATATATTTTAATATTTTTAAAAATTATATGTGTGTCCCCTTACCACTTATAAAAGGAAACCCCATATGTATACCCCCATGGTTTTGAAAATAAATTGAAATGATTGAAATATTTTTTAATTATATTATTATAACTAGCCATTATAATTAATATATAAACTTCATTGATTTGAATTTCAAAAAATAGTCATCTACGGTTGTGATCAGTATGTTATTTGAAGTCTGATACAGCCAACTTATTTTTTGGTGAATAGTGACATACCCTCTTGAAAAGTAATATGATCCTTATGAATTTTAAAACGTATTATTATTATTTTTCCCAAGGTTATAAGATAATGGCATATTGATTAATTTATCAAGGGGTTAAAAATGAGTTATAATTTTAGATTTTTTTGAATAAATTATGATTTTATTTAACAATTAAATCAATAATATTTAGAAAACAATTTTTAAAAAAGTTAGTTCATTTTTTAATTATACACATTGAAAAATTCTTAGGGTGAATTTTTGGTATTTTTCAAGAATTCATGAAGTAGTGAGGAAAAATAAAATACAATAAATTATGATAAATACAAAATACTTGTTTTACTGCATCATAGGTGATTCAAGGATAATGCAAGAACACGTTGTTAGAACTAAAATGAACATATTACTATTTTTGGTGAGATGAATAAATAATATTCATAGTCTTGAGAAAAATATATTATAATAATGATTAGAATAATGTAAAACCCCTCCTCTCCTCTACTACAAATAAAACCATCACCCCATCTTCCTCACACACATCTAATACATTTATAATTATATAGGTTCTTTCCATTATCCTTCCCAAGGATCTTATCCACATCCATGACCTTATGGTCTCACCAAAAGAACAAAAAAAATTCCCTATTTGGGAAATCAAGGAGAAGAGATCAATAGGTAAAAATAAGTATTTTTATTCCTGTATTTTCTTTTCAATTCATTTTATTTACTTATAATCTCTTATCTCCCCCTTATACAAGTGGCATGAAATATCTAGAATGTTATATATTCTGTAAATTATCATGTTTATGGGAAAAATTATTCATCTTTCTTCATTTCCTCCCCCTCTTATAAATACATCATTCATGATGTTTCATTTACCCAAATCAAAGATGATGTGTTTGAAATTTCCATTACTTGCATCAGACCTATTTGTAAAACCATTTTGAGTGTTGAAACAGAATGTAAAGTTTATAATGTAACCTCTTTAATGATATGAAGTGAATTTATATAAAAAAATATTAATAATGAAACAAGATCATGATTTTTGAGGAACCTCAAAAAATGATTTAAACAGACATCATTACTATTTTATCTAATTACTCATCATCATATATGATGAAAAAATGATTTACGATGTCATTAAGTATTTTAGTTCCATATTAATTCCATTTTATTCCACTTCTAGAATTCCATTTCCATAAACCATGAAAATCAAGTACAAACTGGCAATGGAAATCATGTAATGAACTCACCTGAAACAATGAAAGGAACAAAATACTAATAATTAAAGGGTGAAATTATGTTATTAAATGATCATATAAGGTGTTAGAATCATTACCATGTTTCATTAAAATACTAATAAGGCTATTTTAACCATTATAATGTAGGAATAAACTTATTTTACGTAAGACAAACATAAAGTAAGGGAATTCTTAACCCAGTTTACATTCTTTGGGTTAACCTTCTACTTCATTAATTATGTGGTATTAAATTTTTTTGGGTGATTATTTTTCTTATTATATGTTAAATTATGTGTTTTTAAAGTTTATATACATATTCCATCCTCTCTATCAAGTCTCACATAAATTATATGATATTTATATGAAGAATTTCTTTTAAAATCCTCTGTTAAAATATTCTATTTTAAAAAATTCAAAAGAAATGTTTTAAGAAATTATACATGTTGTATAATTATGGTTTGGTTCATAGTATTTTCTTATGATTAATGGTGTGAACTATATATAACTCTAATTCATTGGGTATGTGTATATTAGAGGTCATAAGTTTGGTAACTCTATGAGTCACTGTGATGGTTACACCATAAGGTTTCCACCTAGGTTACATTATTATGTAGCTGTGAGGGTTACAAATCATATGGAAGCTATAATGGTTAAAAACTATATAAGTAATTCCCCAAGATACCTGTTTTTTTCTATTCATGTTCCTTAATTTTTGTGGAAATATAATGGAAATCTCATGTTTTAAATAGTATATATGGTTGACAAGTATGTATTTTTGAAAATGATTTCATACGTTTACAAGTATTCATGGACTAATGATTTATTTTTCCTCTATTTATATACTTAACTGAGATTTTTTTGTCATCCCAATTTTATTAATTATTTTCACATGTTATAAAGATGTGTATTAAAAAGATGGAATCAAAGTTAAATTTTACAAAGATTTGTCCAATAAATCATGTTTTATTTGAAAATATTTATAGTATGGAAGAAATGGACTCTTTTATTTTGGTGTATGATTTATATAAATTTGGAACGTTATGTATGTATTATATCACAATTATTTAAAAATATAAATTTTAAAACATCCTCAATATACAGGAGGTCTATTCTTGATTAAAATTTAATATTCTGTATTGTAATTCAGCTATGTCCTTATAGTTTTTATTAGAGGATGGTTTAAATAACTTCTGGGGTTAGGATGATGATAATATAATTCCAGATTTGATTTTTACTCTATTTTTAATTTTAAATGAAATAGAATTTAAAGATTACAATGCTTCTTCGACTAAGATATGTTCTTTCAAAATAGTTTCTCGTAGAAGAAACAATGAATCTGAAGTGAAGATGCACTGATATAATGATATCCTTCCGAATCTCTAGTCCAAAATGGTTGGTATTGAAAATGAGTAGTTTGTGATAGGAATGGATCAGTTTAAATATGCAATTAATGGAAATGGAATCCATCCAATAGAATAGTCATAGTCACCATAGAGAAACAGGACTATAGTGGAATATTATATGAGAGACCACCCTATTACTTTCAATGGATCTTCTATCCCAGTAGTGGATGAAGGATGAATTAAAGACTTTGAAATGATATTATATGTTTTGAGATGTTCTGATAATCAAAAGTTCACTCCTTCCATTTATCATTTTAAAGGTGAATCTAATTAGTGGTGGTCAATGGTAAAAAATATCTGGGATGAAGAGGAGATTGATTCCTTAGAGTTAGATGAATTTAAAATAATTTTACTTGAAAAATATTTTCCAAAGGCGGCGGGACATAGGATAGAGAAGCAATTACATTAATTCAAGAAAAAAGAGAAACATTCAGTGTCCGTGTAGGAAGATAACTTTACCCGACTAGAAAAGTATTATCTAAATCATAATATGGATCTTAATAGAAAAATCAATTTGTTCTATTACAGATTGAAGCCAAGGTATCGAATTGATTTGCCTCTCCTGAATTCAAATTATATGAGAAATTATTATTATTTAATTAGAGGGATGAGATGAAGTTTACTGATGATCATTTACACATTTAAAATAAGGATAATAAGTTTTATATATGGAAAGTGATGGGAAGTAATTAATTAATGAAATCTGATGGTAAGAATGTTTAGTTGGAAGTTTGTGAAAAGTGTGGGAAAATCACCCTTTGGAATTCCTTAAAAAAATTGGGAAGTGTTTTTGATGTGTTATGATAGGGAATATGGACTAAAATTATAATGAAAATGATACTAAGACTAATCATGATGAGAAAATTATAGGTGTTTTAAATATGGTGAGATATGTCATTATTCAAATATATACCCAAAGAGAAATACGAATGATGAGTAGAAGCCAAACTATAAGTAGAAAACTGTAGTGATATCAATTGAGACTATTTCAATAGTCGTCCATCCAACCAATGAAATTGTATTAGGTACCTTTTTTTTACAATGATCTTTTAATTCCTTGTTTGATATGGGGTATACACATTCCATTATTTCTAAGGAATTTTTAGGTAAATTAGAAATATCACCTCAAAAAATGATAAAATATTATATTAGTATAACACCTGTAGAAATGTTTTTGAAAAATGTATATTAAGAATATTTCTATTGTTATATATGGAAATATATTATCTAAAAAACATGTTGTTTTCCCTAATTAGATTTTTATATTATTTTGGGAATGGATTGGATTTGTTTTAATTATACTAATATTGATTGTAGAGGTAATGAAGTTGTTTTTTAGAATGAGTTTTAGTTTGTATACAAGAAGAAACCAATACAATTAATAACACATCAAGAAGCTGAGAAATTTTTGAAAGACGGAAATGAAATTTATCATTCTCATATTGTTGAAAATAAAGGAACTGTTTAGATTAATGATGTTCTAGAGGTAAATTAATACCTTGATGTTTTTTAGATGATTTACCTGGTGTCATACCTGACCAAGAAGTCAAATTCACAAATGAATTAGTTATTGATGATAAGATAATTTCAACACCCCCATATCTATTGTCTCAAATAGTACATATTGAATTGAAAAATAATATTCTATAGCTTCTTTAAAAAGGAATCATTCATCCTAGAACTTCACCATAGGGTGATATTGTTTTGTTCATTAAAAATAAAGATGGTTCTATGATAGTTTTCATTGATTATATAGAATTTAATAACATGACTATTTAGAATATATGTCATTTTCCTCATATCGATGACTTGTTTGATCAGCTCCCTGAAGTTTAGTAATTTTCCAAGAATGACCTGAGATCCTGATACCATTAGCTGAAGGTGAAGGATATGACATCCCAAAATCAACTTTTTACTAGATATGGTAAATATTAATATGTTTTTATAACTTTTGGGTTAAGTAATTCAATATTTTTATCAAGGGATCTTATGATTATAATATTTCATGAGTTCTTGGACATGTCTGTGGTTGTGATTATTGATTACATTTTGGTATTTTCAAAGAGTAAAGAGGAGATTGAAAAAATTCTATGGGTTGCTTTGAAAACCTTATAGGAAAATATACTATATCGAAAATTCAGAATGTGAGATTTTGGGTTACAACATATTTATTTTTTTGCGCACGTTGTAAATAAGGATAGAATAACAGTTTATCATACCAATATAAATGTAGTTGATTAATGGACCATACCTTCAAATGTTATGAAAATTCATAGTTTTCATGGGTTAGGATGTTATTATCTATAGTTTTTAAAAAACATTGTAAGTTTATATATCCCACTAACTATGTTAATATGAAAAGGGGTTAATTATATTTGGATAGAAGAATGTGATTTTGGTTTTTAGGAACAGAAGAAGATATTAGATAATACTCTAGTTTTGGCCTTGCCTTCTAGAAATTTTGAGTTTACCATCAAAAGTGAATCTTTGTTGAAGGGTCTTGGTTGTGTTTTGATGCATAATGATCTGATAATTTCTTATAATTCATGACATCTAAAAACCCACAAGTTAAATTATCCCATACATGATTTGGAATTGTCAACTGTTGTTTTTGTTTTGAAAATTTGGAGGAATCATTTATACAGGGCCCAATTTGAAATATATACAGACCACAATAGTCTAAAGTAAATGTTCAATTAAAAGAAATTAAAAATGAGGTAAATAAGTTGGCTTGAATTGATAATTTATTATGGTTTCATGATAAATTACCATAAAGGAAAAGAAAACAAAGAGGAAGATTTTTAGAGTCAAAAATAATGAATCATTAACCATGTTACATTTAGAAAATGACCCCTTGATTAACGATTTAATGAATTCTGGATTAGATGTTTTTGGTGCAATAAATACATATTTATTGTTTTAGGTTTCAATGCATTCATAATTATCATATAGAATTATAAAAGTATAGAAGGGAGACTGTGAGCTATAGAAAAATGTAGAATTGATTTGAATGGTTATTTTAACAACATTTGTCGTTGATAATGATTGTGTTCTGAGATTTGGAAAAATATTGTGTATGGATTGTGATTCCCATTTGATGAAATATTTCTCTAATGAAACTCATAATTCTTCATTTTCAGTTCATTCTGGGAGTACTAAGATGTATAGAGACCATCAGAAGTATTACTGGTTGGATGGAATGAAAAGAGATATTGTAGATTTTACTATGAAATTTCTGACATGTTAATAGGTTAAAATAGTATGGTAGTTACCGAAGTGGATGATTTAGCCCTTACAATGTTCCAGAGTGGAAATGGGAAAATATAGCGATGGACTTTGTTGTAGTACTACTAAATACATCTCGAGGTAAAAATCCAATCTAGGTTATTTTTGATAGACATGAAAAAATTTACACATATCTATCATATTCAAAATACTATGTCTTTGGATCAGATTCCTCAATTATACCTCAAAGAGATTGTCAGGTTACATGGAGTGCCTTTTTCAATTGTATCTGACCATGATCCTTGGTTCTGTTCTGTCTTTTGGAAGGGCCTTCAGAAGGCTTCATGAATTGAAATAAATTTTAGTACATCTTTTCATCCTCACTCAGATGGATTAACTGAGAGAATCATGACAAAATTAAAGGATATGCTTCAATCTTGTTCAATTGACTACAATAGAAGTTGATATCAACAACTTTCATTGGTTGAGTTTTCATATAATAATAGTTTTCATTCTAATATACAATTGGAACCTTTTGAGGCATTGTATGGGAATAGGTGTTGAACTTCAGCTTTTTGAGATGAAGTTAGGGTAAGGAAGTTTATGGGACCATAATTAGAAGAGGAAGTAGATGAGAAAGTGAGAATGATCTAGAAACACATGAGGATATCTCAAAGAAGGTAAAAAAGTTATGCATACAGTTAGAGGAATAAATTTTCTATTGAGGTAGGGGATCATGTTTTTCATAGAATCTCAACATGGAAAAGTGTTAAGCTTTTTTGTATGAAAGGAATGAAATGTCAACAGTTCATTAGACATTATAAAATATTGGAGAAATTTGGACTAGTTGACTACTAAGTAAATTTTTCTCTGAGTATATCTCAGGTAAACAATGTTTTTATTATTTAAATGTTGTGAATGTATGTTCTAGATTCATCATATGTATTGATCCCAAAAGTAGTTTCACTTGAAAAGAACCTTTCTTATTAAGAAAACCCTATTCAGATTATTGATCTAATAGAGCAAGTATTATAGAATAAGGTAATCCACCAGGTAAAGTTTTTGTGGAGAAACCACATGACTGAAAATGAAAAATGGGAATCTGAATAAGCTATCACGGAAAAGTACCCTCACATGTTTAAAAAGTAAATAAAATTACAAGGACTCAATTTCTAGAAGGTGGGGAGAATGTAACACCCAATTATTTTAAATGTAAATTTAAATAAATGATAATTTTTTAAGTATATAGATATAACTATTTATTAAACATAATTTTTCTAACACAATTATTTGAATTTCAAAAAATGGCTATTTAGGGTTGTGATCAGTATGTTATTTGGAGTCTGATAGAACCTACTTGTTTTTTTGGGAATATTAACATACACATATGAATAGTAATATGAAGCTTATGAATAGTAAATCATATTATTATTTTATTTTCTTAAGTTTATAAGATAATGAGGTCTTGTTTAACATTTCAAGGTTTTTAAAAATTGAGTTATATTTTTAAAATTGTTATTTTTGAATAAATTATGATTCTATTTAAAAATTAAATTAGTAATATATATAAAATTATTTTCATATTATTTAGTACATTTTGGAATTCTACACATAAAAAAATGGTTAGGGTAAATTTTAGGGATTTTTCTAAATTTTTTAAATTTTTTATCAATAGTTAAATATGATAAATTACGCTGAAATCTATATAATTGCTTTAATGCATCGTAGGTGATTAAATTCTGATGAAATCACATATCTATCATAGTAACATGAAATTATTACGATTTTGGGTCTCATGAATCATGACTATTCATAGTCTTTAACAAAAATATTAAACTAATGATTAAAATAATGTAAAACATCTCCTCTCCTCCTCTTTAGATACCACACTCACCCCCTCTTTCTTACACACCTCTCATGCTTTGATAATTTTCTAATTTTTGGCCAATATCCTTCCCAAGGATCTTACCCATGTCCAAGACCTACTGGTCTCCCCAAAAGGGCAAAACCAAATTCCATAAGAAGGATCCCCAGGGGAAGATATCAAGAGGTAAAAATCCTCTTTCTTATTCTCGTGTTTTCATTTCAATTCCTTTATTTATTATACTATATTCTCTTCCCCTAATCAAATATGAATTAATTCTCCATAATATTATATATTCTTAATTTTATAATGTTTATGTGAATAATTCCCCAACTTACTTCATGTCCTCCCCTATTATAAAGACCATGTTCGTGATGTGTTGTTTACAGAAATCATCGACAATATGTTTGCAGTTTCCATTACTGATTTAAAAAAAATTTAAAAAAAACATTTTTTGGATTGAAAAATAATTTAATTTATATTATGTAACCCCTTTTATTTTCCTGAATGAAATTCTATTTATAAAATTAATTTACATAATGAGACAAATTCATGATTATCGAGGAACCACAAAAACTGATCAAAACAAATATCATTAATTTTAATCTAATGTCTCATCATAATATATGATAAAAAATGATTTATAGTATAATTAAATATTATGGAATGATATGAATACCATTTCATTCCTATTAAATAATTTCATTTCCATATGGAATGAAAATAAAATACAATCTGGCCATGGAAATCATGTAAACAACTCACCTGAAACCATGAATAGAAAATAATAATAATAATAATAATAATAATAAAGGGTGAAACAATGTAATGAAATGATCATATAAGGTGTTATAAATTGGGAAATGTGAATTTAAAATACTAATAATATTATTTTATTCATTATATATGATTTTTAAATAGGTTCGATGTAAGACAAACCCAAGGTAAATGAATTCTTAACCAAATATCTATTCTTTGGGTAAACCTTCCACTTCATTAATTATGATGTATTAAAATTGTTTGTGTGATTAATATTTTTTTGTTTATACTTTTATTAAGTTTTTTTATAGTGTGTATACATATTATATTCACTCCATTAATCATAACATCAATTTTATGATATTTATATGGGTAATTTCTTTTAAAATTCAATTTTAAAAATTCAATTTTACAAAATTCAATACCACAATTTTTATGAAATTATTCATGTTGTATGATTTTTTATGGTTCTTGGGAATTTTTTATGATTATGTTTGTGACCTATAATTCCCTCCAACTCATTGAGTATGTGTATGTTTGAGGTTGTCTATATGGTTAATCCATGTGTAGCTGTAATGGTTAAACCATAAGGTAGCCGTGAGGGTTACAATTTAAGGTAACCATGAGTATAAGGCCCCAGCCTTAAACCTTACTTAATCATGAGTTATTACAAGATTACACATTGCAGATCTTTTCAGGTTTAGTGTTTTATATAATTAGATCATGAAACTTGCATTACATTCCACATTTAAACAAAGTGGTTACATAAAAGATAGTATTCATTCTCCCCATCAACGGAAACCTATTTAAAATAAAACATGGATTCTTTCTTGACACATCCTTGACACTATCATCCCATCATGTACCTTTCCCTTGACCTGGGAAAAACATTTCCAAAACATGGGATGAGCATAAAAAGCTCAGTAATGGTTATAAAAATATGGAAAGGAAACATGAGTTCATATATACATAAGAATGAAGTCATACATTACCCATAAAACATAGGCACTTTAACATACCTCATAAAACCATGAATAAATCATAGAAATCATAAGACATAAAGGTAACTTGAGGCATTCATAACATTCTTACGTAGGGAGTCACCCTCTTGGTTACATTTGGAATACCCATCACAGTATATTCCCTAAATCTCTTCAGAGAAACCTTAACGTTTCACTCCTTCACGTTACCCAATGCATTGGAGAGCTATATCGGGCTCACCCACCCTTAGATTGTCACGGAACCACCCGTCTTCATAATAATTCCCAAGAACCTCAACATAATCGTATCACATAAAACATGCATAAAGGAATCATAACATTTCCACCTTTCAATCACAAGATATCAATACAACAAATTGATATAAAAACATTATGAAAACCATTTTCAATACCAACATAAAAGAAAAGTAAAACATGGTATTTATTTTTCTTTTAAAAAGAAGGTATGGCTTGTAGAGGAAGCCTAAACTCAAATAATGGCCACGGCGGTGGAGAAGTCGTTGTCGCCGCATACATACAACAAAAACATTCCCTTTTGTTGTTTTATAAAACGCTTTGTATAAAAATGATTCCTTTTGGATAAACGTAAAAGTCAAAGGGATTTATACACCATATAAAAGAATGTTGTGTATAAAATAAAATATGCCTCAATGAAAGGAGATTGAGACGAAGTCCCATACAAAGATGGTATACTTAGTTTAAGGATAAATAAATTACATAATTATGTGTGAAAAATAAATTCACCAAATATAAGTGGATATTAAGTGTAAAATAATCAAAGGTCATTCACACATATTCAAAGGATTTCATATTCAATAACTACATGTTGAACCCAAAGAAATCGAAATTAGGTTAAGAAGTTGCCTTGACAGCCTAACGACATCACATCAAAATGAGTTGATGAGAGATAAAAAAAGTGTATCTCATCACTTGGACATAAAATTTACATAAATATGGATATATGAGAACATATCCCAACATAAAAATATGTAAATTAAAAGACCCAACAAAAGAAGTCTTTTAAAAAGAGGAGGGTGAAAGGTTCCCTTACTGACATGGGTATCTTTCGAAACATACACCTCGTGAAAGAAGGACAATACAACATTGATATAAATACTCATAAAAGAAAGTATATTACACAATGAGTAAAATAATGGGAATTACATACACCAATCAAAGGAAATTGTGTCAAATGTAGCATAAATCTCACGGGAATAAAAGTGAGATGAAAAATCCCTTACGAAAACTCGGTAGCCTAACGACGCCACTTAAAACATACAAAAATGGATTGATGAGATCAAATAGGGTCTCTCATCATATTAAAATATAGTTTAAAGAAAGAGGAATATAAAATAACATCCCCCAACATAACAAATAAGATCTTAAAAGATGTGACATAAAAGAGAGTACTTAAAAAGGAAGAGAGAGGATAGATCTCTTACAAAAATTCGACAGCCTAACGGCGCCACTCAATACATCCAAAATGGATTGACGAGAGAGAATAGGGTCTCTCATCATATGAACATAAAAATTACAGTAAGATTAATATAAAATAACATCCCAATAGAAATAAATATGATCTTTAAAAGGAATGACATAAAATAGTGTACTTTAAAAGAAAGAGAGGAGTAGGATCCCTTACCTCAAGTCCAACTTGTCTTGTTCGTTTCTTTATATTACCGAATAATAACCTTTGGTCAATTAATAATTGCCTAAGTACCTCCTTTAGAGATTATTATTCAGTTCATATCACATATTATAATTTTATAATAATTGTTTAATAATGTCAGTTCATATCAGTCGTTTTTGCTGATGTTTGGTACATGAGTCAAAAATGAACTTGTTTGAAAAAAGATTGCCCATGTTGTTATATGTAAATAATTTCCTGAATAGTATTAATTATTAAAATATCATATATATCCAGTAAATATTCATTTTATACTATTCCATATCATTTGGAGATAAAAATCGAAAAGCACCGTTCATGGAGATGGTAGGCCGTACGTACGCATGAACGCTACTTTCATTTTTTTGTCATATTAATGGAATTAAAACAGAATGAGAGAGATATATATATGTTATAATTACAGAATTATATCCATAATTTATATGTAATATATTACATATATATCCATTATATATATGTACTTATAATATTACATAACATTTTGAGATAAGAAATGAAATGTACTGTTAATGGAGACGGTAAGCCGTACGTACGCATGAACGCTACTTCCATTTCTATTTCATATTTAATGTAATTAAAACATAATGATACATAATAGTATTTAAATTCCATTATGGTATAATATATAATATCATTAAATATATCCTTTATACGTACCACATATGGTATTAACGAATCAAATCACTTTGAGGGGGCGGTAGTCCGCACTTCCTTAAATGAAGATATCGCGTATACCCATAATGGAAGCCATAAAGGTATGCCATAAATGAAAAATACAGAAGATTAAGAAAAAAAACATATTATATTTCATATATAAATATAGTGACATCTTAATGGCCACCTTTTAAGGTGTTAAAAGAATGTTGAACAATCATCGTTTCGGGAGGCAGAAATTCGCCATCCACGGAAACAGTATGTTCTTTAACCATTAGATGTATGTGTGTGTAAGTGTAGCTCTAATCCTTCTTATAAAAACATCCTAGTATATTTAAAATACTTGATTTGTTACAAAATAAATGAATAAAAAGAGTTTATGTGGTTGGAGAAGCAAAATAAAACAGAAGGACACAAGTGAAGACATTACCTTAAAATCGGGTAACTCCATTTGTTTTGAGCTCAAAGGCTTACTTGGGAAGACTTCTGCCCAATGTGAGGCTTCAAGGAGTAAGATAGGCAAGTTTAGAGACACAATGGGCAGGGGTTGGCCGAGCCAAAGGCTTTGGGTGTGTGGGTAAGGAGGTAGAGGTGGGGGCCTTTTATAAGAGGAGAGGAGGGGCACTCTTAAAAAGTTACAAAATGTTACTTTATTTTCAAAAGATTTTCCGATTTTAAAGGTCCCACATTGATTTATTTTAAGGATAAGGTGATAAGGGTTAGAAATACACTCATCCAATAGGTTTTGGACATGTTTATATCTTAGATATTACATTATCTTTCCATTTTATTTAAATAGTTAAATAATGAGGTCATCGCTGCATCATCATGATGTCATAAATAATTTAATTTATTTAATGTCTAAAAATTAGAAAAAAATACTATGATGTAGGAAAATCTTTTTATCTTTCCAATGACTATTTATAGTAAAAACGATGACTTTTATAACCCCATGTACAATTTTTTTAGTAAAACATCTCATGTTTGTGTCATTTTTACTTTAACAATATAAAAAAAATATTTGTATCATTTTCCAAACAAAGTGGCTCCATGGGATCCCCATGTTGACCCATGGATTTTATTGGTCGTAAATGACACATCCAATTAGGGTAGGACATGTGTCTAGGTCATTTCATTTTATTAAAACATTATTTTACCATAAACTACACTAATTACCTCTAATCGCGATTAAAAACATAATAAGTTACTATTCACCAAAAATTTATTTTTATCCCATTGAACCAAATTTTACTTCTTAATGACAACCATGTATGTCGGGTTTTTGAAATTAAAAACACAAAGATGGAAAAATCTCATTTAAACGGAAAAATCAGTTTTTATAAGTACCACTTAGTGGTTTCACTATTCATCAAAAATTGAAGTTTTTCAGAAAAATCCCAAAAATTAACCCTAAGATATATTTGATATTCTGAATTCAAAAATGAAGTATATTTTAAAAAATTCAAAACATATAAGTCAAATTAATTAATTTAATAATTAATTCCTGCTGTCAAAGCAAATAGCGTGTTTTCATGAAACAATAAGTATCAAAAGATTTACACTAGTTTAAGTCTGATTTCAAAGTGAAATTAATTCCAATGACCACTATTGGATTTAATGGTAAGAATATATTCTAATTTCACTTTAAAACCAATTCAAAATATAATCTAATCATATAAATAAATTAGATTAAAAAGAGGTTTTGAATTAAAATACAACATTTTACACTATTTATTTAAAAAAATGAACTTTATCAGAAAGATATCAAAAATTTACACAAAGTAAATTTTGATGTCCTGATTCTTATGGAGAGTTTTATTTGGTCCAATATAATGTATAAGAGTGAACAAAACTATATTTAATGACGGCTTTCCATCAAAAGGTGATAAGTAAACCTTTAGTGAAAACTAGGGTATATACGCCTAAAATTGAATTCTTTCCGTATTTTAAGCCTTTATCTTTTGTTGGATAAATGTAAAAACATTTAAAAACATATATAATCATATAGTAGTTATTTCTATCCATTCCCACCAATACAACGGCTACATGTTAAGTACCATTTAAAATGATATTATTTTATTATTAGAGTGCAACGTAAGATTCCAAAGAAACTCGTTGGTGCGTGTTGGGTACGCCATCGAGCATAGCGTCCCCTTTAAAGTCATATTAATATTTTATTCAAAAATATGGATAAATATAAAAATGTCATAATCTTTATTTACCTGGGGTGTTACAATGAGGGTTACAAATCATAAGGTAGCAATGATGGTTACAAAACAATTTCACCAATTAAAAAGGATACCCGAATGGTTATATTTATGTTCGTTATGTTTTTTGGAAATATTTTGGAAATATTAACTACGACAAAGTAAGTATATATGGGTCACACGTATATCTTTTCAAAAATGATTTCATTCGTTTACAAGTATTCAATAAATAATGTTGTATTTTTCCACTTCTTATGTAACATACTATGATTATTTCACTCATCCAATGTTTGAAAACTATCTTCACTGTTTAGAAGGATGTGTAATGCAAAGAATGAATCCATGTTAAATGTTATAAAGATTTCTCTAAGAAATCATGTTTTATTTGAAAAGTTTTATAATTCTGAAGAAGAAGATACTATTTTTGTATTATATTATCAATATAAATAGATATTGTTTGGTATGTATTATATACCAATTCTCTAAAACTATAAACTTTAAAGGATCATCAATATTAAAGGAAGTTACTTCTTGACTAAAATTCAATATTATGTAATGCAATAAGATTAGTTCCTTATACAATATCCTCTACTCTTCACAATTGAAAATCTAATAGGTTTTGAAAATAGAAACCCATATCACTTCTATAAATACCTTCCCATATCACAGAGTACCTAATTTGATCATAAAACCAACCTAGGAAGGCTTTAGGAATAAAATTATAGGGGTTTGTATGATGAAGAAGTTTAGTTATGACCCAAATGTGTTCATTTTAATTCTTAACCTTAAAATATTATTAAAAAAATTAAGAAAGAATAAAATTAGTATATTATATATAATGTTATGTATTTCTTGTAATTTAATAACCTATATATATATATCCATTTAATGTAACAGAAGAAATTAAGTAATTGTTCATATGTACATCAGACTGCTGAGTCACAAACAGATGTAATATTTTTTTCTATCACCACCTCTCATGATTGGTTACAATAATGGATTTAAAATATACATATATATATATTATTAATTAAATATTTATCATTATTTAAAAACAAAATATTATTTATTCTCAGGAATTTCCATCTATTCAAAAATAAAAACACCATCCATATATACATGAGTATTACCACCTCTATGAAGTTATGTGATTTAATTTTAATCACCTCATCCCATGGATGATATATATAAATTCATTTCAATAAATAATCTTAAACACATGGTATTATAATAATTATTTAAATATAATATAATAATAAATTATTTACCTCATGTTCTTTGAAGGATGGAAATATTACTAATGTGAATGTATGGTGTGCCATCTCAATGATTTTAACACAATTATTTTATTATAACCATATTTCTTTATTTGTTTTAAAACTGTAATTTGTGAATGGAATTGATATTTATTTCATGATTATTATTCATCATATGGTTTAATAATTACATATTTTACGATTTTCAACACATCAAATTGATTTTTGACTTATGATCTAAATTTCATCAACATGTCTGATATGAAATTAACAGATTAAATAATTAAATATAACATGGTAATAAATAAAATAAAATTGAATAATAAAAATGAATTATTTTTAATAATATAAATTATTATCATAATTTTCTCATTTGAGATGGTAAATAACATTCATGAAAGGTCATACTCGAGGTAAGGGACAATATAACGTAAAAACTCATTTTAAATGATTTAGAAAATTTACATTCTAAATATTTTTCTTCCATAACCATATTTATAAAATTATTATATAAATCAATTTATTTTGGAAAAATTAATTACAGATTAAATTTTATTTCCTTTTTAATTTCATTAAATAGTTTTGGAAATTAATGTATTTACATATATTATATGGGATGTTTTTACAGTATAATCAAATAGAAAAAAGAATTATTTATTTAACAAGTACGACAACAACTGATTTTCCTCCACACCAAACCATAGTTTTATGATTTCATTACATTAAAATATTAAATATTTTATTTTCTAAAAATTCTTATTCGATTTATTTTGTGTATTTATATTTTGAATATGGGATTCTAAAAGGAAAGGATATTCCAATATCATAAAAATGTTTTTCATATGTGTCCAAAAGATATTCTTAAGGGTTTTACGATAAAAAGGAGATATTTTAATTTTTTTTATTTTTGATAGGGTAATTGATAAATATAAATAATTATGGGTGATGATGAAACATATTATACAATTAGTGATCCTATTATATCTTATACGATAGATGAGTGAAGTATTGAGATTCATTGCATTAGGTAATTATCTGTGTCATTAAATGTGAAAATGACGGAGTCAACTATGTAGGTTTATCCATTGAATTTTACAATAATGTAACATCCCTGGTAAGTAAAGAATATAAAATTTTCATATTTATTAAAATTTTTGAATTAAATATTAACATTAATTTAAAGGGTATGATATGTTTGATGCCATACCCGATACGCAACAACTGATTTCTTTGATATCTTATATTGCACACAATGCTGAGTCATACTAAAAAATAATAATATAATATTATTTTAAATGGTAGTTAACGCCTAGCCATTATATTAGCAGGAATGGATAGGAAAATACTACACTATTAATATAAATGTTTTTTATATGTTTTTACATTTATGTAATAAATTTTATAGGCTTAAAATATGAAAGAATTTGATTTTAAACATAATTTACATTAAAAGGTTAATTTACCTCCTTTTGATGGAGAACCATATTTAATTCAAATTTTGTTAACATATATATGTTCTATTTGACCTAATAAAATTCTTCATTATAATTGGGATATCAAAATTATATTTGGGTAAATTTTTGGGATTTTTCGGATAAATTTCATTTTTAATGAAAAGTGAAAAATACTGTATTTTAATTCAAAACATCCATTTAATATAATTTATTTATATGGTTTTATTGTCCTTTTAAATGTTTTTAAAGTTTAATTATATTATATTTGTACCATTTTATCCAATGTTGGAAATTATAAATAATTTCACTTTGAAATTGGAGATTAACAAGTGTCAATCTTTTGATAGTTAATATATCTAAATAACATTGTTTTCGTTTTGACAACTGGAATTAATTTGAAATTAATTTCTGCCACTTCTGTGTATTTAATTTGAAAAAATTTAGTTCAAATTTTGAATCAGGCAGTCCAAATTGTGTTAATAGGTATATTTTATATTTATACATGATGAATATTTACTTTAGTAAATATATTATTTACCATTGATAAAGGGTAAATCTGGTAAATAAGCATTAACAAATAGTATAATAATAATATAAAATTACCCTAACATGTTTCCTAATCCATTTTTTCAAACATATCAGACTATGGGCATATTTGGGTCGATTTAGGGACCCCATGGAGCCACAAGGGAGTGATATTGACACTTTATTTTAATTAACATAAAGTAATGTCAAAAATTACATTAAAAAAATTTCATTTTATTAAATTAATTTTTACATAAGTTTATATAAGTTATAATTTATACTATAAATATTATATGGATAGATAAAACTATTTCCTACATCATGGTAATTTATTTTATAATTTTTATACATCAAATAAACTAAATTATTTATGAAACAATAAGGATGTTGTGTTTACCTCATTAATAAATGATTAAAATAAATAAGATTATAAAGATTAAGAAATTTCCAAAACCTATCCAATTCTTATTAGAAGATTTTATTTAGACCATAAGTTATTTTATCTTTGACTGTAATATGTTTTGTACCTTTAGAAACCGAAATTCATTATATAATAAAATAGTATTTTTAAACATTCCTACAAAGCCCCTCCTCCCCTTTATGAAAGGACACCACCTTTAACCCATTCCTCACACCTCTAAAACCAATTGGACCAATAGAAATCTACCTAATTAATCTACCAACATCCATATACTCCATATATAAGCTTTTAAATAGGTATAAGGCACTTCAACAAACCATTTTGGTTCAAACCAATGGGAGTTACCTGATTTAATGGTATTCTCTTCTCTTAAGTTCTTTTGTTTTTTTTCCTTCTCCAAATCCCTAAACTATTTTTATTCCTTATTTTATAACAAAAAAAGTATCCAAAATTTACTCGGTTGTTTTTATGAGAATTATTCAGTCTAAACTTACACACACCCTTATTTAATGGGTAATAACATACTATTTCTTTGGAAGGCAAACTAACGCCCCACGAAACGATGATTGTTCAATTTTCTCCTACCACCTCTTATGGTGGCCATTATGATGGAACATTATTTATAAATTATATATATCATTTTGATGTCTTATTTCTGATTCTGTATTTTTAATTTATATTATAAATTTATGGTTTCAATTATGAGTAAGTGCGATAATTTCATTTGACGAAGTGCGGCCTAGCGCCCACTCAAAGTGATATGAGTCATTCATACCATACGTGGGACATATAAAGGATGGAGTTATTAAAATTATATATGATATTATAAAGTAATTATAATATAACTATTTATAATTAATGTTCCATTCAATTAAAATACTAAATATAAATGAAATTAGCATTCATGCGTATGTACGGCTTACCGTCTCCATGAACGGTGCATTTTATTTCTTATCTCCTAATTTTATATACTATTATATATATATATAGATATATAAGATATATAAGATATATAAATAATTCATATCATTCTAGAGATAACATAATCTTGACCACATGGACAACTTATAATTAAAAGGTGTTCATTTTTTACTCAAGTACCAATTACCGACAAAACGACCATTATTAACATAAATGATTACATAATGTTAATAACATAGTAATAAATGATATAAAAGAAATAATGAACTCTAAAATGTGTTATTAATAAAGTATAAATTCACATTATATTATTATATAGGATGACGAGGAATAAATAAGTCATGTCGGACACAAGGTAAGGGATTTCTTATCTCACTTTGAATTCTGCAAGATTTCCATTTTTCACCAGTTATTTATTGCATGTGGTGTAATGTGTACTACCATTTGATATATATTATCATTGTTCTCCTTATATTATTATCTTTATGTGAATAATTTGGTGGTTATTAACTTTTTTTCATAATACTCGATTGATTACAATATGGTAAGGGGTTTTCATCTCAATTTTTATTCCTGTGAGATTTATTCAATATTTGACACTATTTACTTTTTGTGGGTATATGTACTACCCATGATTGTATTATTTGTGTTATATATATCAATTAATGGGAATTTACATATACATTGATTATCCTTCTTTCATGGGGTGTATGTTTCATATGTTACCAAATCGTTAAGGGAATTTTTCACCATCCTCTTTTTAAAAGACTTCTTTTTGTTATATCTTTTAATTTACATATTATTATGTTGGTATATGTAATTATATATCCTTATTGATGAAAATTATATGTCCATTTGATGATATACAATTTTTTCTCTCATAAACTAACTTTCTAAATTTTAATGTGATGCCAGTAGGCTGTTGAATTTTTATAAAGAACTTTTTTACCCAATTTCCATTCCTTGGGTTAATTGTCTAATTATTAATTATGTAATGCTAGGATTATATTGCAATCATTGTTTATTTATTTATGTTTTAAATTATACTCCCCTTGGTGTGGATATTATTTTGATACACATAATCACTCCATTCATAAATTCTCAAGTCATCGATATGAACTTGATAAGAGTTATTTTAACAAAATTCCTATTCATTGAGTTAAACATCCAAGTCATTGGTTTTGTCTTAAAAATAAAATTTTTGAATGCCCTATTATTTAATTAAACTGAATATCCAATCATATTCATTGTATTTATATTTTTCACACATTATTATGTAATTTATTTAACGTTCACATAAGGATACAATTTTTTATAAGGGATTTTGTCTCAATTTACACTCCATTGAGACTTCATTGTATTTATGCACCAATTTTCTTTTATATGGTGTATATATAGTCCTTTGAAATACTATATCATGAATCCATTTATTCACATGATATTATATAGTTCTGATTTAATGTTAATCCTCCATTATTTGTATTCAAGCTTCTTTCATTTTCTTAAAAACACTTTAACTAAAAAAATGTTTTAGTTGTTTGAAAGGTTTATTTTGATAAATATTTCTCATTAATGTCCAAGTTTTCAAAGTGGTTTTTTTGATTTATTTATATTTACATTAATTTTTTCAAATGATAATTCATTTAAAATCTTCTAATCTATATGGGACATTTTGATTCAAAAATCATTTGTTAAATGTTTTAAATGGTTTTGAAAATGGTTTGATAAAAGTTTTTTTATTTGAATATACTACTTTGATATATTGTGATTGGAATGTGGAAATATTATCTTTCCATTATGATTGTGTTATGTGTTATGATTATGTTACAGTTATTGGGAAATGTTTATGTATACGAATGGTTCTGTGATAATCCAAGGGCAGATGAGCCTGAGATAGCTCTCCAATGCATTGGGTAACATGACAGAGGTAAACGTTAATATTTCTCCTCAATGATTTAGGGAGTATATTGTGATGCGTATTCCAACTATGAATCCCTATATAGTTATGATATCTCTAATGTATGTATGTTATTAATGCCATAAGTTACCTTTATGATTTATGATTTGGGTGAGTTATTCAAAAATCATATAATTTCTTAAGGTATGTTCTGATGGAAATGTATGGTTTCATTGATTTGTATTTATTGATCGGATAATGTTTTCCTCTGTTATTTTAAAACCATTACTGAGATTTTTATGCTCATCCATTGTTTTTTATGTGTTTTCCAGAGGACATAAAGATGAATATGCTCTAGGATGGGATCAAGGAATAGTCATGTTTTCTAAAACCTGGAACTAGACATGTTTATTTTTAAGATTTTTTATTTTATAAAAAATGGATACTGAGTAGTAGTGTGTACACGTAATATTGATGTTGTTATGTAATATTTATGGCCTAATTTTCTAAAAATATAAACCATAATAGATCCTCAATGTAGATTATTGACAAAATTCCAGATTATGTAATGTTTAAGGCCGAGTCCTTATAGTTTTCATCAGAGGTATGATTAGACATCTTTAGGGATTAGGATTTTTCATTAAACATATGGTTAGTCCCTATGTTTATTATTTCAGTTAAATCCTTATTATATAAATTTTTCAGATCAAGGAAATTCGGTTACAAATGGAAAGAGGAGGATCTCAAATGACATTCCTATCTATTCATGATGACATGTTTGCAATATTTATTGCAAAGTATAGTTCAGATAATTGGGAAACCTTTTCTAGAAAACAACTCACTTGCAAGAAGTGGTTTGAGAAATCAAACAACTCCACTATACCTCGATATAATTGTGGATTAGGGGTTGTATTTAATAAAATCCTATTTTTCACAATATTCACATATTTTCAAGAAAGGTAAATATTATCAATGCATTTTAAAATATTTTACCTTATCAAATGATTTTGATGCATATTATGGTTTTTAAAAAATATCTGAATAAGGATATGCATGCACAACCTATTTATATTTGCTTTCACAATATAGTCCCTCATCACATACTTATGTTATTCTAAAAGGACTATTGATTTAATGTTTTAACTCAAACTATAGAGAACCTACCTTTTCTTACATTACTATTACCTCATTTTAAATATAAACAACATAATAATATTATACATAGAGGATCTAATTGTTAAATTTCGAGTGAAAACTAGGACCAAATATGAAAATTACATCAACAAGAATAATCATTTATTTAATTTATTCTTCTCTATCATCTTATTGGCACTTGTCCTCTCCTTAGTACATGTAGCCACCTGAGGATATACATCAAAAGGGGTGAGTTGAAAGCCTAGTAAGAGGATTGATAAGAAGAATATATCATGGGGTGAGCATAATCATGACATAGGAAAAGAAATCATGAACAAGAGGGGAAGCGTAAATAGAAGACATGAAATGTGGAAATACATTAAAAAAATTAAACATCATTTCTTAGTGGTAAAATACCACTCATACTTGTGAACCAAGATAGCATCTCATTCACAAATCAGTGAAGATTCATCACTTTACTCAATGCATTGGAGCCTAGTATAATTCCGGGCACACACGTCACTTTGAAACATTCATATTGTGCTATATAATTCTGGCCGCACTCGTCACTTCATAACATTATCATTATCATTCTTTCCACATGGAACATATATTGAAAGTCAACATAACTAAACCGCAGAAAATAATGGGTTACATATCATAAGAAAAAATTCATAAACATTGGGTTCCTAAAAGAAACAGGGAATAACATACATGTTACGAGAACCATCCACTTTGGGTTAGAAGTAAAAGGTGTGTTCTTAAAAGAAGTGTTCTTTTGGAAAACATTTTGTTTGACATAAAAAATAGGGATAAACATGTATATCCCACAAAAGGAAAAAAAATGATGAAGAAATTATCTTTATGGAGTAACCATATCACAAATGGGGTGAAATTGGGAGAACCTGAAGGATGAATGTTGGGTTAGAGAATTTTTCCTTACCTTGTAACTGAATGCTTCCTCCTCTTTAATGTCATGTATAATGAAATTATATTCATTAATTAGAAATATAGAACCTTGTTGACATTAATATATATCATTGTGGTATCATTAAGTGATTTTATGGGCCATTAGATGTGTTGTAGAGTTTAAACACATTATTCGGGAATATTTGTTTTTATGGTTTTCTTGAGTGGTTCACTTGTATTCCTAAATTGAAGTTTGGGTAGAAATGTGTAAACATCCAGAACTAATATTACATGTTATTAATGATATAATAGGAGTTTTAAGGATCATATAATGAATTATGTTTGATCCATAATGATGAATCGTTAGATAAGAATTAAATGATGATTTTTTGTGTTAATTTGAGCGATGTTTTGATCATAATGAACTTGTTTTATTTTATCACTAGAAATCTGGTCATAATTTTGATCTATAACATTATATAAGAGATAATACATATAAAAATTATGGTTCAACTATAAAAATGGTTTCATGACCAGATTTGAACGTAGAAATGGAAGAAGAAAGCATGTCGTTCTTGAAGGGGATAAATTTACACCTCAAGAACAACGTTCTCTTTAATAAAATAAAAGGAAGTGGGAAAGTGGGTTGAATGATATAATATACCATTAGAATCATAAAATTCTATTATATGCATAATAATGTAGTTACAATACCATTTGGATGATGATATGTGTGGAGAGATCAATAAATGATCTTGAAATTGAAAGAAAATTAAAGGAGAAGAGGGAGAGAAATTACCTCTTAAATCCTCCTCTTGAGATTCTCCTTAATGAAGCTAGGCTTGGCCTTTTGATGAGACCAGTAGCTATTGGATGTGGGAGAGAGGATAAAGAACATGTTTTGGAAGAGTTTAGAGAAGGCTTGGAGCTTGAGTGGTGTGAGGAAATGTGGGTGTGAAAGGTGGTATTTATAGTGGAGGGGAGATGGTTTTCCTCAATATAAAATTCATGAGTTTATTAATTTTTTTTAAGACAAGGAATAGTGAGTCTTCAATGACCATGAATAGTAATTTTATCATGTGATCCTGAACAATAGGGTCTTACATCAGTAGAACATCACACTTGACTCTATAATTAGCTTATTTAGCTTATTTGTGTAAATTATGGTATTTCAATATTCATAAAAATATCATGTATTTCAGAAATATAAAAAATATTTACCCCAATCATTTTTCAATATATAGAATCAAAAAATGAAGTCCATTTTTCAAAAATAATTTTCTATATATGATTAATTTAATATTTAATTAGAATCGTTGTTTATTAATAAAAATAGTTTTAAAACATTGATTTAATTATTCTAAAATATAGGTAAATCATACATTCACAGGAATATTTTTTTATACTATCATATTTCATGTTACTATTAATTAGTGTATATAACTATTCACACGGGTAGGTTACATTTCATAAGGGTAGGTTACTATTCAGAAAATATTATTTTTGTTTTATTAGACTATAAAAAATCATCTAGAACACAACTGTGTTTGTAAGATTTTCAAAATTCCAAACACAAAAGTGACAAAATTATGTTTAATGGTCACTTAGCACTTATAAGTTCATTATGCTGTGTTTTCATGTTATTTTATTAAAAAATTATAAGAATTTAATTTCCATTGAAAAACATTGGGTTGTTACATTCATCCCCTCTTATGAAATTTCTCCCTCGAAATTTCAATTTAGACAAACAGGTGAGGGTAGTTATCCTTAGTCACATCTTCTGGTTCCCAAGATGCTTCCTCAAACTTATGGTTCCTCCACAAAACTTTTACAAGATGGGTTGTCTTGTTATGTTGAACCTTATCTCTCAAATCCAAAATCTTTACTGGCTACTCCTCATAGGGGAGACCATCTTCATACTGCACCACCTCTAAGTTTAGTAGATGTGAGGGATCAGGTATGTACTTAATCAGGAGTGATATGTGAAAAACATCATGAATTCGAGCCATATTCAGTGGAAGCTCAACCCGATAGGCCACGTCTTTTATGTAGTAAAAGATCTTAAAGGGGCCAACGTACCTTGGGAATAGCTTCCCTTTCTTCCCAAATTGCATGACTCTCTTCCATAGAGATATTAGAAGGAATAATTTATCTCCAACGTCGAACTCCATGTTCCTTCGATGGTTGTCAACGTATATCTTTTTCCGACTTTGAGCAGCTTTGATGTGTTTTTGGATTAATTTATCCTTCTATATCATCTCTTGCACAAGATCGAGTCCAACTAACTTTAATTTTCCAACTTCATCCCAACAAGTTGGATTTTTACATCGATTTCCATATAGAGCTTCATATGGAGCCATATGAATACTTGAGTAGAAGCTATTGTAATATGAGAACTCATCCAATGGGAGATGCAAATCCCATCCACCTTTGAATTCTAGAGAGCAGGCTCTTAGCATATCTTCATGCGTCTAAATAGTTCTATCAGACTAGCCATCAGTTTATGGGTGATAGGTAATGCTAAAATTTAATTCAGTACTCAAAGCATGTTGAATGATCCTCCAGAATTTAGATGTGAACCTTGGATCACGGTTAGAAGAAACTGAGGGTGGAAAACATGTAGTCTCACCACTTCCATCACATATATCTTTGAAAGTTGTTCAAGTGAGAGATCTTCCCAAATAGAGATAAAATGGGAGGTCTTTGCGAGTCGGTCTACAACAAACCATATCAAATTATTTCCCATCGACGTCTTCGGGAGACCCGTGATAAAGTCCATAGTAACATTTTCTCATTTCCACATGGGTATTGGAAATGGTTTCATCATACCTTTGGAATTTTGTCGCTCACCTTTAATTTGCCAACATACCAAACACCTTGATATATATTTCACAATCTCCTTCTTCATTTTATCCTACTAGAAGTGTTCTTGGAGATCATGGTAAATTTTGGTACTCCCAGGATGGATAGAGAAAGTTGAGATTTGTGCATTGTCCAAAAGATCCTTCTTTATCTCAGTTGATGAAGGAACACAAAGCCGCATTCTAAACTGAATCACACCATCATCATCGATATGGAACTCTTGCAGCTTTCCTTCCTTTACTACATTCACCCTCTTTTATATCTCCACATCATCTATTTCTGATTCCTTAATCTTCTCCTAGATGGATGGTTTCACAATCATTTGGGAAAGGTAGGATGTATCACCTGCCCTTATGATTTCCAAATTCATTATTTACATATCTAAAAATATATATTCTTTCTCAATCTGTAACATGGATAGTGTAGTGGGTTATTTTCGGCTTAGAGCATCAACTACCTTGTTCGCCATTCCAGGATGGTAGTGAATAGAGAAATCATAATCCTTGATAAGCTCTAACCATACCATTTGATGCATGTTGACCTCCTTTTGTGTGAATATATACTTTAGGCTCCTGTGGTCAGTGTATATGTCACACTTCTCACCATAAAGGTAGTGCTGCCTGATTTTCAAGTCAAAAATCACAACTGCCAGGTCTAGATCATGCGTCGGGTAGTTATGCTCATGGAGCTTCAAATGTTATGAGGCATAGGCTAGGATATTATCATTTTCCATGAGTACACAACCCAATCCATTCAGTGATGCATCACTATATATCACAAAACATTCTAAAATTTTCGGTAGTGTGATTACAAGTGCAATGATCAGCCTTCTCTTTAGCTCCTTGAAGCTTCCCTCACATTCATTTGTCTAGACATACTTTACCTCTTTCCTTGTTTGCTTAGTTAGCAGGCTTAACAATCAAGAGATGTTTCTCACAAAACGTTTATAGTTACAAGCTAATCCAAGAAAGCTATAGTTTTCTATGACACTAGAGGGCCTGGGACATTCCTCAATCGCCTTATTTTGAAGGATCCACATAAATTTCATCACTTGTGATCAAATGTTCCAAGAATTTGACTTGTTTCATCCAAAAGTCACACATTCTGAACTTGGAGTACAACTTCTTATTTCTCAATTTCGCCAACACAATTCATAGATGTTCTTCATATTCCTCCTTTCTCTTAGGGTAGATGAGAATATTATCAATAAACACTACCACAAAATTTTCAAGGTAATGTCTAAATACATTATTCATCAAATCCATGAATATTGTAGGTGAATTAGTATGTCTAAAGGGCATCACCAAAAACTCATTGTCCCCATACCATGTATGGAAGGTATTATTCTGAATATCTTCCTTCTTCACCTTTACCGGATGATATCCAGAATAAAGATCCACCTTTGATAAGTATAGAGCTCCTCTTAACTCGTCGAATAATTCATCAATCCTTGGGAGAGGATGCATGTTCTTTATAGTGATCTGGTTGAGTTCCTGATAATCGATACACAACAGAATTGTCCTTCCTTCTTCTTCACAAAGAGCACTGGTGCACCCCAAGGTGATGCACTAGGGTGTATGAACCCTTTGTCCAGATGCTCTTGTAACTGCTTATTTAACTCCTCCAGTTCGATAGGATCTATCCTATATGGTAACTTCAAGTTAGGAGTAGCTCTAGGTATGAGTTCAATTGAGAACTCTACATCACGATCTAGGGGAATTCCGGGTAACTCTTCAAGAAATAAATTTCTTTATTCCATCACGATGGTCATTTCCTCCAGGTTGGCTTTTTCCTTCAACTCAACCATTTGGGTGAGGTATGCTTCTTCAAAGGGAATCAACACCCACACAATTGGATGATTATTTAAAGGAGATTCATGATATTACTTGAATCTGTATGGGAGTATGGGATGGTTCAAAATATGAAAAGATATTTCCTTTTCCTGATATTAGATATATGCTATATATAACAAGAGCCAATCCATTCCCATTATAGCATCAAATTACAGCATAAGAAGTAATACAAGATTCACTGCAAGAATATTTCCGCATATGCCAACTGGAGAAGAGTCAAACACTTGGGTTGCAATGATTTCACCACTTGGTGTTTTTACAGATATCACTACTCCATGTTTTTGGGGCTTCGATTCTATAGTTCTAGAAAACGTCCAAGATATAAAGGAAGGCATAGAACCAGAATCAAATAATACTTTTTTGATTCTTGAGTGAATAGAAAGTGTACCTTTTAAGAATTCATTATCAAGATCAATATCTATAGTAGTGATGGCATAAACCTTCCCTTTTTCCTTTGACTTTGGTGGTTGTGGACGGTGATTACCCCTGAGAACTCAAGGTTTAGTGCACTGAATTTCATTGTGCCTTAGCACCCTACAGTTGTAGTATTGAACCATGAGTGATTCTCTCCTTTATTAGGATACATTATCCTTCCTTTTTCTATCTTTTTGAAACTCTTGTGCATGGTGTCCTTCTTTAGCACATTTTAAGCATTTCTTCGTCCCTTTCAGGCAGTTCCCATGGTACAAATTTCTAAATTATTTTCATGTGGTTCATTGAGTTTTCTTCCCACATTTTTCATTAGTTCCACTGGCATAAAAATCCATATTTCATTTGATAACACCATATCCATGGGACCATTCTCTAAACTCATCCCCACTTTGAGAGAACATTGAACAACTTCTTTATAACTTCCAAAGTCTCAAATTGCAATATCCTTTTGAATGTGTAATTTTAATCCACTAATGAATCTATTAATTTTGCTATCATTGCTGATAAGAAACAAGAAGAATACCTTAAAAGCTTTGTTAAATTCACTTCATAGGTTGTGACAGATTCCACTTTTATTCTTGGGCTCTATGAATTCCCTCTCCATCTTCGTGCAATGAGTTCGTGGGAAATACTTATTAAGAAACATTATATTAAAGTCTTCCCATTCCATATCATCAATTTCCTCCCTTGTCTTGGTGTTATTAATAAAATCCCACCATTGATCGGCCTATCCATCTAGACTATAAACGACTAGAGTCACCTTATACATCTCAAATCAGTGAAGCATAGAAAATATATTCTCCATGGAGTTGACCCACTATTTTCAAACTATTGGATCAGATGATACATTAAACCTCAATGGTCATTGCCGCATAAAACATTTGATTACTAGTTTCTCCTTCTTTAGTGAAGGAGTATATTCCCCATTATTATTTATATTGTTCATAACCTGAGATAAATATGTAAGAATTGCCATGATGTTTTGAACTCTACCTCCCAAATCATTTGGGATGTCGTTTGGGCAATCGTTGCATTGGCCCTCACACGAGTTATGGGCCTAATTTCTCATGGTTTCCACCATTTTCTAAAATAGAAAAGGTTAGAACTAAACATAAGCAAACAAGTCATGAATAACATATTTATTTAAACAATTTATAACATAAAAAGAACATATGGAATCCCTATATAAATATTCTTGTCAGCATATTTGTACTTTGCCTCACGCAATAGGTTTTCTCTAGGGTTCACTAATCCTAATTCCAAAATTAATGAAACCTTTCCTATGATACCAACTATAGCGACTCAGACTTTTCTTAAATTAATAATACATCATTTTAGTGATATACAACATAATTGTATTACACATAGAGGATCCAAAGGATTATTATCTTGTGAAAACTTAGACCAAACAAAGGAATTACATCAAAAAGTATAAACATTTATTTAATTTCTTCTTCTCTAGCTTTTTATTTGCACTTGTCCTCCCCTTAGTACATGTAGCCACCTAAGGATATACATAAAAATGGGTGAGATAAATGCATATTAAGAGGATCGATAAGAAAAATATAGCATGGGGTTAACATAACCATGACATAGGAAAAGAAATCATGGACATGAGAGGAAGAATAAATATATGACATGAAATTTGTCAATGCATTAAAAAAATGAAACATCATGTCTTAGTTTTTAACTAACACTCATACTTTTGAACCAAGATAAAATTTTGTTCACAAAACATTTCACATTTACCCATGAGATTTATCACTTTTCCAATGCATTAGAGCGCTGTATAATTCTGAGCGTACCCGTCACTTTGAAACATTCATATTGTGCTATGTAATTCCAGGCGCACCAGTCACATCATAACATTATCATTATCATGCATGCCACATTGAACATATATCAGAAGTGAACATAACTAAACCATGTAAAGGAATGGGTTACATCTTATGAGAACACATTCATAAACTATGGGTTCCCAAAATAACGATGAAATAACATGCATGTTACGAGAACTGTCTACTGTGAATGATAAGTAAAAGGTGTGTTCTTAAAAGAAGAGTTATTTTGGAAAAATTTTGTTTTAGATAAAAACCATGGAAAAACATGTATATACCAGAAAAGGAAAGACAATGATATAAAAATTATCTTTAAATTGTAACCATATCACAAATGGAGTGAAAGAGGGAGAACTCGAAGGATGAAAGTTGGGTTTGAGAATTTTCCCTTACCTTGTATCCATATGATTCCTTCCCCTTAATGTCCTGTATAATGACATTATATTCATTAATTAGAAATCTATAACCTTTTTTACATTAATGTGGTTTATTATGGTTTCATTAAGTTATTTTATGTGCCTTTTGGTGCGTTATAGAGTTTAAAAAATTATTCAAGAATGTTTGTTTTTATAGTTTTCTTGAGTGGTTCACTTGTATTCTTAAACTGACGTTTGGGTAGAACATGGGTAAAAATCCAGAACAAATATTACATGTTATTAATGATATTATAGGAGTTTGAATTATCTTATAATTAAATATATTAGATCCATGTGGATGAATCCTTAGATAATAATCAAATGATGATTATTTGGGTTAATTTGAGCGATTTTTCGATCAAAATGATCAAAATGAACTTGTTTAGTTTTATTAATTGAAATATGATAATAAGTTAGTTACACAACATTAAATAGGATATAATACATATAAAAAATTCTGGTTCAACCATAAAAATGGTTTCATGACCATATCTGAAGGTATAAATGGATGAAGAAAGCATGTCGTTTTTGAAGGTGATAAATTAACACCTCACGAACAACATTCTATTAAATAAAATAAATGGAAGAGTGAAAGGGGGTTGGATGATATAATATCCCATTAGTATCATAACATTCAATTATATTCATAATAATGGAGTTACAATACCATTTGGATGAATATAGGCGGGGATAGATCAAGAAATGAACTTGAAATTGAATGGAAATTAAAGGAGAAGAGGGGGAGAAATTACCTCTTAAATCCTCCTCTTGAGATCATCCTTAAAGAAGTTAGGCAAGGTATTTTGAGGAGACCATCAGATCTTGGATGCGGGAGAGGGGCTATGGAAGATGTTTTAGTAGAATTAGAGTAGGATTGGAGCTTGATAGGTGTGAGCAAATGAGGGTGTGAAGGGTGGTATTTATAGAGGAGGGGAGAGAGGTATCCTTAATATAAAATTCATTAGTTTATTAATTTCCCCTAAGAAAAGTAATAGTGATTATTAAATGACCAATAATAGTAATTTTATCATGTGATATCGAAACAAGTGGGACTACATCAGAATAACATAACACATGACTCTATAATTAGCTTATTTATCTTATTTTTGTAAATTACGGTATTTCACTATTCATCAAAAATTCTAGTATTTTAGAAAAATACCAAAAATTTACCCCAACCATTTATTGACATTTAGAATCCAAAAACAAAGTCTAGTTTTCAAAAATAAATGTCTAAATATGATTAATTTAGTATTTAATTAAAATTATTGTTTATTACTAAAAACTGTTTTAGAACATTCATTTACTTATTCTAAAATATAGGTACATTATAATTTCACTTGAATATTATTTTTATACTATCATGGGTAAGGGTAATATTAATTTTGGTATATCACTATTCATAATGGAATGTTACTATTGATAAGGTTAGGTTACTATTCAAAAAAATAATTTTTGTTTTATTAGACTCCAAAAAATCATCTTGAACACAACTGGGTATGTTAGATTTTCAAAATTCCAAACACAGAAGTGACAAAATTATGTTTAATGTTCACTTAGAACATAGTAGTTCATTATATTGTATTTTCATGTTATTTTATGAAAAAATTATAATAAGGTAATTTCGAATGAAAAACTTTGGGTTGTTACAAAGACTCAGTCCGACCTATTTATACAAATCATGTTTTATTAGATGTTTTGAAAATATATGTCATACATGATTGTTTTTCGAAATTTTTTTTCTGAAAACACCAATATGGCCCATGTTGTATAAGGTGTATTTGTATAAAAAAGAACATGATTTTTAAGGATATATAAATCATTGTTGAAATTCATGTACATTCTACCTACGTGAAAAAAATTGATGGTGAAACCATATGGACACCATGATCAAGGTATGATGTTCTTTCTATTGGTAATTGTTTTATTTTATCTTATAGAGGTGTAAATAATGAAAATATATATGATGTTGAGGACTTAATGTATTGGGATGAAAAAGAAATGTATAAGAAATTCTTTTATTTTGAAAAATGTTTGGTATATTTTTGAGTTTTAAAAAAATGACAACCCATAATATGGGTGACGACCTGTCACATCTGGAAAGGCCAAAGGAATAAAACCCACAACTGAATATTAATAATGGTGCATCACCTACCACTTCCCTACATGAATTCCCTCATTAGAGTGACGTATTATTTTATGTTAAATTATTTTATGGATCAATAATAAGTTGATTTTGGGAACTTATTTTCTATCAAATGGATATCGTTATTATAGTTAAATAATTTGGTGATTATGTGATAAAGGATATTTTAAAATATGTTTGCTCATTTGGAAACATTATATGTTTAAGAGAAATAAAATACTATGGGATTTAATTTTTGGAGTATAGGATGAAATATTTTTTGTAATAATATATGTTTTTATTATAGACATACGGTGATTTATGTTATTTATGGAAGTGATTAATCTATCATAGAGAATATGTGTTTAGGTTAATTACAATTCAGTATGAGACTTTAAGAGCAGTCGATGTTATTTGGAGATAAATGTTAAGATTTTTCTTAGAAGACAATGTGATTAAATTCTTTTGAGATTTTGGTTTCAATCTTAGTTTTGATTACTTTGAATAATTTTATGTATTGTATTTTATAAAATGGTCTTTGTTGAACTTTGGGTATTGTTTGACAAATTTTGGAGTTTAAGAGTAGTTTTTTTTGTAAATGATTATCCTTTTCTGGGATTATCTGATATTCTACTAACCATTATGGTTTTTGTTAATGTATAAAGATCTGGGATAAATATAGTTTATCTTTTGTGGATTATGTGATTCTCTAGAAGTTTATTATAGTGATTTCCATGTGAACAAGTCATATTGAATACTCATCGTTTGATGAATAAATGAGTGAGTGGTAGGAATTTAGAAAAGGATTAAAGTCTACATGACAAGTAATTTTTTCTTCTTATGTTTTTAACTAAGATCAGAAATAATTTCCTCAAATTTGTGAAATGTAAGTTAAAACGAAAATGTTGTCTGTTAATATTTCTTACTAGGGAATCAAAGACCGTTTAACCCATCACAATTTTTTTTATTTTCTGGTTGTTAACTTTCTCCTAGCCATGATTTCTATCACTCTACATCAGAACATGATGGTTTTTTTCTCCTCTATATTCATGATTTTATGGAAAACTAGTATCCTTTTTCTTGGGAGACCTATGTAGTATTCTTCCTTTATTTTAAATTGATATATTTATTTACCCTTTTTCCGATGTGGGACTCTCAATGATGTTTCCGAGCCCAATTTTAAAATTGTGAGGATACAATTCCCAAAAGGGGGGAAGGATGTTACATTCCGGTTAAATAAATAATATAAATATTTAATATTTATTAAAATTTGTGAATTAAATATTAATTTTAATTTAAAGGGTATGATATGTTCGATGGCCTACTCGATACACAACAACGGGTTTCTTTGAAATCTTATGTTTCACAAAATGATGAGTCATACTGAAAAATGATAATATAATATTATTATAAATTGTATTTAATTCCTAGAAATTGTATTGGTGGTAAGGGATAGAACTAACTATAATATGAATATACAGGTTTGTTAAATTTTTGAACATTTACCCAATAAATTTTAGAGGCATAAAATATGAATGAATCTAATTTTAAGAATAATTTACTTTAAAAGGTTGATTTACCGCCTTTTGATGGAAAACCCTCTTTGAATATAATTTTGGTCACTTTTATATATTCTATTTGACCTAATAAAATTCTTATTTAGAATTAGGAAATCAAAATTTACAAAGGGTACATATTTTTTATTTTTCTGGTAAAATTCAAATTTTTATGAAAAGTTAAAAACACTGTATTTTAATTCAAAACTGACTTTTAATATAATTTTTTAATACAGTTGTGTTATCATTTTAATTGGTTTTAATGTTTAATTAGATTATATTATTACCATTTAATCCAATTTTGGTCAATATAATTAATTTCACTTTGAAATTGGTCGTTAACAAGTGTCAATCTTTTGATAGTAAATATTTCTAAAAAAAACACTTTTTGTTTTGATAGGGGGAATTAATTTTAAATTAATATATGCCAATTTTTTGTTTAGAATTTGGAAAAATGGATATCATATTTCTAATCAAGAGGTCCATATTTGGAAAATAGGTATCTTTTATTATTATACATAATGGATATTTACTTTAGTAAAAAATTTATTTACCATGGTTAAAGTTAAATTTTTGTAAATAATGTTAAAAAAATATTAATATTATAATATAAAATTACCCTAAAATGTGTCCTAATACTACTGGATGATACAAGTCATACCATGGTCATCTTTGGGTTGATTTTGGGACCCCAAGGAGCCACATGGGAGTGATAATAACACTTTATTTTAATTAACATAAAATAAAGACAGAAATGACGTAATCAAATATCTTTTAGTAAATTAATTTTTAAATAGGCTTATAAAAGATAAAAATTTCTTCTATTAAAATTATTTTTAATGATAAAAATATTTCCTACAATATGGAATTTTTTTATTTATAATCTTTAGGCATCAAATAAATTAAATTATTTATGACACAATAATTATACAGTGTTTACCTCCTTAATAAATTATTGAAATAAATAAAATTATAATGAATAATATAATGTCCAAAAACTGTACAATTATTATTAGATGATTTTATTTAGACCATGAGTCATCTTAAAGTAAAAAATTAATAAGTTTTGGACCTTTAAAAACCTTAAAGCATTATATAATTAAATAATATTTTTAGAAATTATAAAAATCCCCACATCCAATTATAAAAGGTCACCATTTATAACCCATTACTCACACCTCTCAAGCCCCTTGAATCATTCAAAATCTTCCCAATTAATCTCCCTAAATCCCTGTACTCATAATATAAACCTTACATTAGGCATAGGGAACTTCAATAAACACTTTTGGTTCAAACCAATGGGAGTTACCTAATTTAAAGGTAACATCTTCTCTTAAATTCTTTTGTTTTGTTTTCCTTCTCCAACCTTCTTAAACTCTCTTTATTCCATTATTTTATAACAAAAATATTATCGTAATTATACTAGGTTATTGTTATGATATGTTTTCAAACTACACTTACACACACCACCATCTAATGGGTAAAGAACATACTATTTCTATGGATGGTAAACTAATGGCTCATGAAACGATGATTGTTCAATTATCTTCTACCGCCTCATATTGTGGAAATTATGATAGAAATGTATTTATATAGGATATATATTATGTTTATGTTTTATTTATTCTTCTTTATTTTTAATTTATAACATACCTTTATGGTGTCCATTACGTGTAAATGCGATAATTTCATTTGAGGAAGTGCAGACTACCGCCCCCTCAAAGTGATATTACTCATTCATGCCATACGTGGGATGTATAAAGTACAGAGTTATTAAAATTATATATGATATTATAATAGAATTATAATATAAATATTTATCATTAATTTTTCATTCAATTAAAATACGAAATATAAATGAAATTAGCATTCATGTGTACGTATGGCTTACCATCTCCATAAACGGTGCATTTCATTTATTTTCTCTAAATGTTATGTACTATTATAAATACATATATATACTATATATAGATGATATATATGATATAGAAATAATGAAAATCAATCTGAGGATAATGGACTCTTTAACACATGGACAACTTGTAATTATAAGTTGTTTATTTATTACTCAAGTAACAAATATTGACAAAACGACCATTATTAACATAAAATGATTAAATAATCTTTATAACATAGTAATAAGTAAAATAATAGGAATCAAAAACTTGAAAAAGGGTTATTAATAAGGAATAAATTATCATATGTTTATTATTTAGGAAGAACAAGGAACAAACAAGTCAAGTCAGACCAGAGGTAAGAGATTTCTTATCTAATTTTTAATTCCGTGAGATTTTCATTGTTCACCACTTATTTATTACATGTGGTGTATTTATTACTCCTATATGATATATATTATCATAATTATATTCATATTCTATGTATTATGTGATTCAACTGGTGGTTATTAACTTTTTTTCATATAAATTGATTGATTACAATGTGGTAAGGGGTTTTCTTATAACTTTTCATTCATTTGAGATTCATGATATATTTGCCACTATTTAATTTTGTGTGGTATATTTAATGACCATGATTTTATTAATTGTGTATTATAATTCAATTTAGGTGTATTTACATATACATTGAATTAACCATCTTTCATGGGGTGTATGTTTCTTATGTTACTAAATCATTAAGGGAACATTTCACCATCCTCTATTTAAAAGACAACTTTTTGTATGACTTTTAATTTAAATATTATAATGTTATAATATGATATTATATATTTATATTTCTATAAATTTTATGTCATAGTGATTAGAGACTATTTTTTCTCTAATTGAATAAATTTCTAAATTTTAGTGTGACGCCGTTAGGCTGTCAAATTTTTGCAAGAGAACTTTTTAACCCAATTTCCATTCCTTGGGTTAATACTCTAATTATTTTTTATGTCATTCTATGATTAAGTGTGAATTCAATGTTTATTTATTTATTTATTAAATTTCACTCCCCTCTGTGTGGATATAATTTTGATACACAAAATACCTCCATTGATAAATTCTCAAGTCATCGAAATGAACATTATAAGAGTAATTAAATCTAAATTTACATTCATTGATTTAAACATCCAAGTCACTGGTTATGTCTTAAAAAGAACATGTGTGAATTTCCTCTGATTTATTTACACTGAAAATTCAATAATATTGTGTGTATTTATATTTTTCACACATTATTTGGTAATTTATTTATACATAATCTATGGATACAGTTCTTATAAAGGATTTTGTCTCAATTTACACTCCATTGAGACTTTATTGTTGTGATGATTAAATTAACTCTTATAGGGTGTATATACAATAATTTGTCATGTTATATCATGAATCCCTTTATTCTCATGATATTATAACGTTCTGATTAATTGTTATTCCTCAATTATTTGTATTCAAGCATCTCTCATTTAGTTTAAAACTCTTTAACTAAAATATCATTTTAAATGTTTTAAATGATTATTATTTTAAATATTTAAAATTAATGACCAAGATTTGAAAAAGTTTTTAAAGATTTATTTTTATGAAAATTAATGATTTCAAATGATAATTCATTTAAAATCTTCAAATTAGTATGGGAAACTTCGTTTGAATAATATCTTCATTAAATGTTTTAAATGGTTTTGAAAATGATTTGATAAAACATTGTTTATTTCAATATCCTTTGATATATTGTGGTTGGAATGTGGATATGTTATATTTTATTTATGCTTGTGTTATGTGTTGTTATTATGTTATGGTTATTGGGAATTGTTTACATATATGGGTGGTTCTGTTATTAACCTAGGGCGGGTGAGCCCGAGATAGCTCTATAATGAATTGGGTAACATGATGGAGGTAAATGCTAATGTTTATCCAAAGAGATTTTGGGAATATACTGTGATGGGTATTTCAAATGTGACTCCCTATGTGGCCGTGATAGCTATAATTTATGTATGTTATTAATTCCATAAGATACCTTTATTATTTATGATTTGTGTGGGTTATTCATAAATCTTATGATTTCGTAAGGTATGTTATGATTGAAAAGTATGGTTTCATTGATTTGTTTTTATTGATGGGATAATGTTTCTTTCCTTATTTTATAAACCTTAATGATCTTTTTATGCTCATCCCATGTTTTTGAAATGTTTTTCACCGGGCATAAAGATGAATAGGGTCAGGGATGAGATCAAGGATAAGTCACACTGTCTAAAACATGGAACTACACATGTTTCTTTTTAAGTGTTTTTATATTATAAAAAATGGATACTTAGTAGTAGTGTCTAAATTTAATATTCACGTTTTTATGTAATAGTTATAGCATAATTCTCTAAATCTCAAAACTTGAAAATATCCTCAATGTGAATTCTTGACATAATTCAATATTATTTAATGTTTAAGGCTGGGTCCTTTTATATAATATATTTATTTCTGACACATGTTATTAATAAAATGATTTGATTTAACTAAAATGGTGTATATTAATTTCTATTGGTTTAAAGTTATTTATTTTAGAAAAAAAATGTCTTTTTTGTGTCGATATGATTTATTTCAAACCCTCATAAAATATTGTTATATATGTAAAAATATTATGGGTTTTAATTTTTTCACCAGACTAATATATTTATTACATTTTCTCCCATGATGAGATTTTTGTGCTTAGACGATATTTTAAAAATTCCGTAGGATTATTGATGAGTTGGAATAATGAATAATTCAAGTTGAATGTCATGATGATTTTTCAAGATAAAAAAAACTGTTTCATTTTAAAAGTTGTGTATTGTGTAAAGAATGGGTAATATCTATAAGTGTTATATTTTTAATATATGGGTTAGTTTTGTAATTTTTATTATCTAATTATCTAATACAACAAAACTAAAATATTTCTAAGATTTTAAGAAAGTGAATTCTAGTATAAAGACATTATATTATGTAATGTTAGGGTTGGGTCATTATATACTATATTTGGTATCTTTAGAAACAAATTCTATATAATTACATTATGTGTACAATATAAATGTAGTCCTAAGGAATCATATTAAATAGTGATGAAAATCTCCCTAAGGTTTATCAAAAGATTCATTGATTATGGTATAAAATATAAAACAAATTAATGAGCATTTGTATTGGACTTTCTAGTGCCAATTGGGATGGAACTGTTTATTATTTAAAATATAAATTCATTAAAAAAAGTTTAGGGGAAATGTGTTTTATGTATAATATAAATAATTATAATTCTGTTACCAAAATCATAATAGTGGCATAATATGTTGTCTGTATCGATGAAATTACTCAAATCATTTGGTCGAAATCAAAACTCAAATATTTAAGACACAAATTGTTGTTTTCCTTATTAGTGGGATATGATAATTAGAGAGTGAATAATATATTAATAAATATAGTATCAAATAAGCAATCAATGAAAATTTATATCAAATACCATATTATAAAGTGGAATGTCTAAGAATGGCTCCATAATATGGAGTATGTTACTATAAAATAGAAAGTGTCATATATGTTTACTAAACCATTGACTAAGGATTCATTTCAGAAATTTTGTGTGGTGATCAGAGTTAGACCAATACATTCTCAAGGATATGATATGATGTCTAATCCCATTTCTCACTAATTCTTTAAATTCTATTTTCAAATACAGAAAAATATAAATAATAAAATTCAAAGATATATACATTTTCCTAATGGGGTACAAATTACTTTTCAAGGGTTAGTATATATTTATAGGGAGATTTTTAATTGGTAATGATTTGAGTTCAATATTCACATGTCGTGTGTGTTTGTAAAGGTATTATTTCATCATGTGTTTGGGAATTAGTTATTGATTGATCTATTCTAACTTTATTGTTTATTATGTGTAGGATGTTTTGTAAGTAATACATACTAGAATACTTCTGAGAATATGAATTTAGAATAATACTAAAATATTAAATTAGAAAATTAACATGAGTTACTTTTATGGATCTCATTAGTATTATTATTCATTATTAGTGTTTTATATGCTATTTTTTCACATATATCTTATAATAATTGAACGATGAATCAATTAAAAATTTTATATTCATTTATATTTAATGATTGAATAAAAAATACAATGTGGATATTTTTATGAAAATGATTTTGTGTGAGATTGAATGTTACCGATGTGGTATTTAAAATAAATGGAGAAATTATTTGTTTAATCTGACATGATGTATATGTGATTGAAAAACATGGTTTTGTGTTTCATTTTAAACGCATATATTAACATATAAATTTCACTAATCCTTTGATGAATTCGAATAGATCAAATAAGTTTAAGTGAAATATTATTATTTTAAGTGGTTTGAAGTTGAAGAGTGTTGTTTTGGATATTTTTTTGGAGAATAGTAAAACATACCACAAGATGAGTTATTATATCTTAAAATTCTTTATGGATATGTATTTGTTCTAAATTATAAAAAATCATTCTATAATAAAAGTTATTATGAGATGATATTCCTACCATTTTTTAAGATATTAATTAATTGATGTCATGAATAATGTGTCATGATGCAATATAGAGGCCATAATAAGGTTTAAATTGGATGGATATTATTGGAATAGGATTATGATATGAAGTAAAGGGTAGTTACATAAAGCTCTATGTTATAATGTAAATTGAGATATTGTAATAAAATTGTATTTCTTATGTAAAATATTCATTACACGATAATGAGGTGTGTCATGTCATAATGGTTCTTGTATAGGAGTTTTTTTTTTGAATTTATTTTTTATATCCATTCAGTAACAATGTGGTTACTTTATAATTGATTTTATTACACTGTGATTTTTGTTGTTTTCTATTTTTTAGATAGTTTATGACATGGATTTTGAGATAACTCATGGGATTCCTCAACTAAAACAATTATTTCCCTATTGAATATAAATTATGACTAAATGGTATGGATTTATCATATGGATCATATTAATGTTAGAGTTGTTTGATATTGAAGTTGGTTTGTGAATTTCAATTTTTAATTCAAAATTCATGTTAATATTTATTGTGTTATCATTATGTATATAAAGATAACATGATACAAATAAGTTTTAATAACTTAAAGAGTAAGGTTAGTGATATAGAAGAATTGGAGTGATATAGAAAACAAGTATTTCTATTGATAATTTTGTATTCTTGATGTTGAATATTTAAATAGTGAAGACCATATTCTTTATTTGTATAAGATTAACTATAATGGATTTCCAAATCATTATTGAGTTTTTTAGTTTAGCGATTATATAAATTTCTAAACATCACTATATGTATGTTTAAGAAGGAAAATGATTTTGGATGTTCTATAAGAAGGGTTTCATTTCTGAATTTCATAGTTTTAATGTTTGTAGTGAATAAATTGTGGTGATATTTTACTGGTAGTGGATTTAGATATTCTTGTTGGTTATAAAATGTCTATTTCAAAATTTCATTGAATATATATCTATGTTGTATGGGAAAACATAATACCTATCAAGGGAACTATTTACACACTTGGTTTTCAAGGATATAAGTAACACCCTGATATTTTATGATATATTTCTCTTCAAATAAATTTAATTTCGTCTATACCATATGATATATGCAACCCCGGGTCAAAATGAACCATAATATAGTATATTGTTATAAACTAATAATTAAATTAGATAAATTTATAAAGATATACTCATTTTGAAAATAATTTAAAATGATTTATGATAATTGAAATACATTTAAAAAATATGTACAATATTTTTAGTAAATTTATTATATTCATTAAAAATTCATTTTTAAAAAAATGGTTTTTAATGATTTTTGTGAGAAAATAATTAATTAAATTTATTTTAATTTTAAAAATTAATTTTTCAAACTGATCATAATTTTTGATATACTTATTTAAAAATTTTATTAGATTGATTTTTTGCGAAATGTTTTAAGAATATTTAGTTTTAACGAATAGTTAAAAATAATGATTTTTATTGAAAGCAATTTTTTTTTAAAGAATTTTAATTTTTAATTTTTTTTTAAAAATGGTTTTAAAATTTGTATTAGTTCAACAATATTATTAATAATCCAATTTTTCTCATTAGAATAAATTTTATTTTGAATTTAATATAATAACTTTTTATACTAAATATTTTTTTAAAAAGTACATTTTGTCATGCCTAAATGTTTAATATGAAATTAAACACTAACATTTATGTGGATTTAATTTAATAAAATGGATTCTATATTTTAAATAATAATAATTAATATTATTTAATTAGATCAACTTTTGTTTTATTCATAAGGATTAGTGATAAGTGTAAAATTATGTTACCATGGTTAAGGATAAGGGTATGTTTTCCAATTAAACATAATTAAATCCACTTTTATAGCCATATTTAGACAATATAATGTCTAAAATTTTAATGTTTTCTATTTTTTAATAATTTTAATAAAATATAAATTTTTTATATGTAAATATTTTTTTGAAATTCCATTCGTATCCACTCCCCCACTTATAAAATCTCACCCCTGTATTTTATTATATACACCACATTAAGCCATAATACTCAAACAAAACCTGAATACTTCACATCTAAATATCTCTATAAAAGAATTATTGGTTCTTTAATTCTTAATAAATCATTCCAAGGGTCCTTAAAAATGTATATAATGGAGGCCTACTAAAGGATAGGTAATCATATAACCTTGCCTCTTTCAATTCATTTATTCTTCTACATCCACTAAATTTAAGTTATAAATCATAAATTAATAAATTTAGTAGCAAAAAAAATAATGAAATTTTATTATTCATGTTAATTTTATTTAACAAAAACAATTCACCCTCTACTCCATCAAATGGGGAGTGAAACTATCACTCATGCATATGTGTGGACAGTCACCTCCAGGTCGCAATACAACTCATTTTTCATCACCATCATTAATAGATGGTTATTATAATTGGTTTATAGTTTATATATTATATTTAATACATAATTAAAATTATATAATTATTATATCTTATCTACCTTATTACCTTTAAATCCTTTGGAAAACTATAATATCACTCATGCATACTTGTATACCCCCTCCTAAATGTAGGGATGTGATTATTTTTTCATTTCCTATTTACATAGAAGGTAATAGGGATAGATTTAATGAATATATATGGTATATATGATATAATATGGTTTCTTTAAATTTTAATTATTATTTACCATTAATTCATTCCACCAATTGAAAAGTGATATTAGCATTCATGCGTACGTATGACTGATAGTATCAATGAACGATGTAACTCATTTTTCTAAATTTGAATTTTAAGGATGAATATAAATATATATATATATATATATATAATGAATATATATGATATTTTTATCTTGATTAAAATTATTGATATTATTCAACCATGATCAATGTATGAGTATTGCTAGTACTGAATCTAAATTCTCATGAAAAAGAAAAACAATTGCAACCTCGTATCGATGATTTTAGTACGTAATTATAAATAAATATGTTTTTAAATGATATAATTGGATCAGATATGATATTATAATTTTTTTTAAATTATTATATTATATAATTATAAAAAATTTAAATATATTATATAGGATGTTAGAGAGATTTTGAATAAATTCAAACTTAAGGTAATGGATTTATGTTCAAATCTCTTTATTTATTAGGATTATTTATGATGAAGTTTCTAATGATGAAGTTTCATGATATGCCTCTCAAAAATAATTTTTTTATATTATAATATGGTTATATATATATATATCATGTATTCCTTTCATTTTCCCCTCTTTAAGAACTCAATTGATTGAAAAGTTTTTCTGAAACACAACTTTACATCTATATTGATTCAAAAGCAATTCTTCTTCCATATCTATGTTTTTTCAATAAGATTTCAAGAGTTATTATAATTATTTTCTTATGATTTTAAAAATTCATTTCTACCCCAGATATAATTTCTACAATATGTTTTAAATAGAATATTCTAGTTTTTTTCTGAATTGGGTATATTTGTCTTTTTATAAAAAAATTGAAATGAATCGTTGTTTTTACATATACAGTATGAATGGAATTTCCCACCATCATAAATAGCTGATGATTTGATTATTCCTATACATGATTCCATGTTTAGTTTTGTTAAAATCTTTTCCTTATTGTTTCTGAAATTTTTAAAATTTAAATAACAAATTTCAATGTGGAATTTTTATTTTATTCCTGAATTGTTCCATAATAAAAAATTTCCTTTATGATAGCATCCTTTGATGTTACCAATGATTAACTAAGGATACGATCTGATGGTAATGTCCTTATTATTTATCTTGATGTTTTATGATTATTATTAAAATATGTTTATGAATCCCATTTCATTTCCATGGGTTGTGATATGATAAAATGTAGAAATATTTATAAAACCCATTTCTTTTACATAAGATATGATATGATGGATGTATTATGATCTTATGAAATAGATATATATGCTATTAACTATTTTAACGGTTGTCCAGGAATTTTTAATCCCCCAAATTCACTATGAAATTATATATATCTCATGAGAAAATAAGGAATATAATGGGAAGTGAACCGAGTTCAGTAAGGGACACTCCCTCCCCATGATAGTCATGGTAGTGAACCTTGACTAAGTATTTGATGGAACAAAGAGTGAAAAAAATCCAGAATTATTTCCTTAGAAGTGATACTTGACTACATAAATTATTTTCTATAATAATTTAGGTGCCAAAAAATTATGTCTTATACCAATTTTATGTTCACATAGATCATTTTATTTGATTAATTTAATATTCATGTCTTATGATTTACTAAGCCTTATTCTATGTCTCAAGACTATGATATTTTATATACATGGTATTATTTTCAAAATCAGAGTTCATATTCTCATTCCCTCATGTTAATGTTATGTTTACATGATCATTTGTATCTCCCACGGTTACCGTTATTGACTATCTTATCTAAACCATTCTTATGTTTCCTTTCCCCAGGTTATGAAGAAGAGTTTTATGTATAATTTGTCTAAGAGGGTTTCTAGTTATGAAGAACATAATGGGAAATGATAAAAATCCCTTATGAACATGTTTTTTTATCAAATATTCCAGATACACTAAATCTATACTATTCTATAATAGAATGTAACATTATGTATTAAATATTAATTTAATAATATAAAATATTTTTGTATAATAGTAATAGGTTTATGTAGTTATTATCAGTGATGTTTTTTTTACTCTTGGACACTAGGATGGGTAAGAATTATTAAAAACTCTTAGTATAATCTTATGTATAGGGGAACCTACATAATAATGGAGCATTGAAAGTGTCGTTTTCATAGAAAATAATCCATGTCAAGATACTATGAGTGGATGTTTCTTTTTCATAGATGAATTTTTGCTTAATAAATGTGAAAATATATGTTTTATATAACTCATCCATCATTTTTCTGCATGGTAAGTGTTCCCTTACTATTAACCTAGTATGAAACTCCCAAGGGATATTCTTGGGTGATTTCAAATTTTCATTATGAACCATTATGAATTATTTGAACAGTTAATGATCATGAATAAACTAGGTTAAATCAAAGTTGTCTGAGAATGAAATGAATGTGTCATAACTTAGACATCATAAAATTTATTTTTTAGGATTATGTGGTTCCCTACTATAATTTTTATTTCTCACACTATTCTATTTGGTTTTAGTCAATGACTAGAATCGAAAGGAACTGTGTTAATTGTTAATGCGGTAAATAATGATAATATTTTTATCATAAGAAAAAAAATGAAATGGGAGTTAGAATTAATAAACATTCTTCTGTGCTTACATAAATTTCTCAATCTATAAATCATCCTAAGCGTCAAAATGATAAAAGGGGGAAAATATTTTTTGAGTCATTTATGAGGAAACATAAACATTATTTTAGTGGCTATGTTGATCCACTTGTTTTTAATAAATGGATTAGTTCCACTAAAATGTTATTTTCCATTCATTAGAATATATAAAATGAATGATCTATCTGAGATATATTATCAACTTTTATCTTGTATGTTTAAAAAATATCACTCAAGAACTATTATCAATATCATTAAGAAATATGAATAATTTTACTCAGTTGATTTAGAAAAAATAAATAGATTATTATTCAGTAAGTACTTTCCTCAATTATTCAATTGAAAATGGAGAATAAATCCTTTAATCTACATTATAATGATGATTAATCAATTAGTAATAGTTAAGAAAACATTAAAATACAGAGAAGGTCCTATTTTGGTATTATCAACCAGCCTAAAGTAATACTAGTCAATTATTTAGTGGCATAAAACTGAATTTCTAAAGGGAATTAACCATTGCATTCTTGAGTGGATATGAAGAAATATTTTTATATAATATTATGAGGTAAATGGAGAATGCATTTACCCATAAATTTCATGGTTTTTATAAGAAGAGAAATATGTAATTCAAATGAATATATAAAAATAAAACCATGGATAGAAGAATATTATATTTCTGTAATGCTTAGTGTGTGGAAAGAAACATATTGGAAATTATAATACATAGTCTATTAAATTTTTTATGTATGGAATAAAAGGACATTCGGTAATCAAATTTCGATGTGATAGGAAGAAAAATTAATATAATGATGGACATAATGAACTATTGAATGCACCACTCACACTCCAAAATTTCAAATGAAAACAGAATGGTAATTATGTTATCTAGTGCCCAAATCTAAAGGTTAATTATTATTATTGGAATTGTTAACCTATTATTCTTAGAGGTAAAGGGTAATATCATGTGATCACTATTATAGATTTGGGGTATGATAATTAAGTGGTGAAACTTTCTCATACCATATACTCTTCAATTGTTAATGTATTAATTTATTATTGATTAACCAAGTCTTCGAGATCTAATTTTTTTCTAAGGGTACCACAATACCTCCTCAATGATTAGATGTTTAATTAGTATTGGTAATACATAATGGTTTGATGATCTCCTAAATACACCATGATTATTCTCTAATTGATGTTTTTGGGTATGTTCAATATGTCATTATTATCAATATATCCGAATTCAATGTTATCTTAATAATGAATTAATATTATTTACATAATTACAACATCAGTAATCTATAAAAGGGAATTCATTATTGATATTCCAAAAAAACCTAGTATCATTAATTACTATGATGATAATTATGAAATTATAATTGAAATTAAATCTAATGTATGGGTCTTGATTCCTATGAAAAGGGGTTTCTATCTTAGATAAATGGATAGAAACTCAAAATAATAGATAATATTATTGTTTTGGATTTTTTTGATATCACACTATAAGAGTTTCCATGACTTCAAAATAATCATGAAGATGAGTTTTCAATAGAACTCAAAACTAGTGGTACACATATTTTCAAGATTCTATATAGAATATCGCTAAATGTGTTTATGGAATTGAAGAAAAAACTCGAGGAAAATATTGAAAAGGTATTTATTCATAAAGGTGAGTCACTATGGGGTACACATATTCTTTTTTCAATAATGAAATATGGATCCTTGAGGATCTGTATTTATTATTATGAATAATAATTATCTACCATTTTTGTGTAATTTTATGATCCACTTTATGGATGTTAATACATTTCCAATATTTTCCTTCATTGTAGTAATAAAAAATTTAGGGTCAAGAAGTAGGTTATACCCAATAAAAACTTCTATAAATCATATGGAAATTATGAATTTAATGTGATTTATTTTTTCACTAATTACCATACCATATTCATGGAAATAATGAATAAAGTATTTAGACATTACCTTAATCAGTTTTCGGTAGTATTTATAGATGATATTCTTATATATATTCAAAGATAATGTAATATCATGAAAATAATTTTATATTTTTATTAATAACTTATTGCATTAAATTATGTATCAATGTTTTTTGAAATTTGAGTTTGAGCTACACTAAGATTAATTTGTGAGTTATATAATCAATAAAAGAGGGTTTATCAGTGAATCCATCAAAAACAATGTTATTTAACACTAGGAATGACAAAAAACTATGATTGAGGTACATAGTTTTCCTAATTTGGATGGGTAATATTGAATATTTTTGGAAAATTTCTCATGGCTATCTAATCTACTCACCAAGTTAACATGGATGGGAGTGAAGTTGTTTAGAGATATGAATATTAGAAATTTCATTGAATTAAAGAGAATATTTTTCAACACACATTTGTTTTCACTACCCTATAGTAGATAATTGTTTCTTATGATTAGTGATGTATAAAATAATGGAATGTTATCTCTCCTCATACAAAGTGATATGGTGATAGGTTATGCCTCATGAACATTGATGGTTCATGAGGAAAATTCCCTACCTCATTATTTAGATTCATCTACGGTATTTTTCCCATTTTAGATATGTAGGAAATATATTTATAGATAATGATGAGAAATATATACTGATCATAAAATTTAAAAGAATATATTCATACATAAATATTTGAATATTCAAAAAATAATTTTTTGGCGGTTGATTAAATATTATGATTTCTCAATACATTACCACCCTAGAAAAGAGAACAAGGTAGACGGTGCTTTGAGTGGAAAGGATCTTTCTAGCTTATTTATGATGTGGATCACAAAAGATAAAATTTTTCATGATTTTAATGGGATGTATCTTGAAATCATAATTTATTTTTATAGATTTTATCTTACTCAAATGACTGTTCAACCATCAATCCAAGTAATGATTATAGAGGAGTAAAAAGATGATATAGAGCTATAAATATAGGAGAGAAATGATCCTAATTTAAACCTTGATTATGATATAATGATAAGGTGTAGAGACTATATATGCCTTCCATAAATACTATATTTTAATAAGGAGGTATTAGATGAAGCTTATAGTTCACCATTCACTATTTATTATTGATGAATAAATATAAATTTGTAATTGAAAAACTATTTTTGGTGGAGAAACATGAGGAGAGATATTATAGAGTATATATCATCGAAATTTATATTTTATAAATTTATTTCTATGAGATAAAAGTATATGGGTATTTTATAACTATTATGCATAAAATAACAGAAATGGGAAAACAACATCATGAATTTTTTCATCAAACTCCCCAAAATGTCTAGGGGCCATAATGCTATTTTGGTTGTATTAAATCACCATATGAAGTCAGCATGCTTCATTTATATTGGATAATATTAATTTATTTATTATATTTCCATAATATAAATTAACAAATTTGTAATTTTAGATGGAGTACCACATTATTTTGTATTTTATTAGGATCTATGTTTTTCCTCAAAGTTCCGATGAAGTATTTGGTAGGATTTATATTTATAGCTTAGCATTAGAACAATTTAATATCCTCAGATATATTTTCAATCTAATATAACCATTAAAACCACATAATATATTATGATATATCATTATAAAGATTTAAAATTCTTTTAGGAACAACACCTACCTCTACTTTAGGTTTAATACAACAATAGTATTCACTCAATAATTCATATTTATCATTATAAATACCTCTATATAAATAAGTCTAGAATTAAAAAATGATGGGATTATTATATAAAAATAAATATAATTTTTCCTAATATATTTATTGAAATATCACTGTAAAATCCATTGTGAAGCACATCAAGGTAGTTCGAAGTTAGTAGAAAAGTTATTTTAATAATCCTATGTGAAATATAGAATTTGAATTTGGTGAGAAGCCATAAATATGAATTTCATCACGGAATAAAGATATTAAATTCATAAATAAATCAGAATTGAGCCCTAGTTTTATTAGACCCTTTTAAAATTTTGTTCATGTAAGGATGGTCACTTATTGTTTGGGCCTTCCACCAAACCTATCTCATGTTAATTATTCGTTCAATTTTTATATATTGAGGAAGAACCCACCTAATACCTAAAATTTAATTAAAATAGAAGTCATTACCATTGTGAATGATAATTACCTTGACGAAATCCCATTATATGTATTGGGTAATAGAGATAAATTGTTACAAGACAAGGCTACTCACTTTGTTAATGTTTTCCAGAGGAATCAAGAATTTGAATAAACTACATGGGAACCTGATGATGTGATGAAGTAGGGATATCCCAATTTATTGTATCATAGTGTTGTAATTTAGATTCCAAAAGTAATATTAATGGGAGAATAATGTAACACTTTACCATTTTATGATATAATTTTCATGAAAAATTTAATTTCATTGATAAATTATGATACATGCAACACCGAGCCTAAATGAACTATAATATAATATAATATCCTAACATATCCATTAATTTAGAGTAACAAATAGAAAGAAACAAATGTTGATAAATATATATAAAGGTTTTTGAGAAATAAAATATATTTACAAATATGTACTAATTTTTTTTAGTAAAATCATTATATGCTTTAAAAATACATTTTTCAATAATAAATTTTGATTGATTTTTGTTAAAAAGTAATTTGATTATTTTCGTCCAATTTTAAAAAATTTATTTGAAAACAAATCTTATTTTTTAAATCATAATGACAACATTATCGCAGATTAAATTATTGAAAATTTGTTGAAGATATTTTTTTTGAGAAATAGTGAAAAATACTGATTTTTACCGAAATCATTTTTTTGTTAAATAATTTAAAAAGATTAATAATTTAAAAATGATTTTAAAAGTATTATTAGTTAAATTATATCATTAATAATCCATATTAATTCACTAGATTCAATTTTTTTTTTACAAAAAAACGTTTTTTAGTTAAGAAATAATTTTTCATTGAAAATAGTTTTTCATAAGGTTTGGGGGTCTAATTTTAACTTAAATAATATTAATTATGTGAATTAAATTTGTTAAAATTTATTCCATATTTTTTATAATAATAATTAATATTATTAAATATGATGAATGTAATCTTTTTTAATTAAGAGTAATTATATCAAGTAATTTTTGTCACATTTAAGGTTAAAACAGGTTTACCTGGGGTATTAAACCAAGTGATAAGAAAATTTTTTCTAATTAAACTTGTCTAAATCCAGTTGTATCGACATATATTGACCTTATTATATCAAAATTTCTAATATATTTCTATTTTGATGTATTATATTTTAATATATCTTTATTATATTTTTATCTCTTAATAAATTATAATAATGTCATCTCCCCCAATTATAAAAGGACACCCTTCCATCCTCTTATTTACACAACTTTGAGGCATCTAGATCAACTAAACCATGAAAAAATCCATTCTAATCATCCATGTATATAAAATATATGTGTTTTTATTATTAAAATTTCATTCCATGGTTCTTTAAGAATATATCTAAAGGAGACCTTGTAAAGTAGAGGTAATCATTTTAGATGACCTATTTCAACATATTTCATAATATATATCATATAAATATATTGTATTTATCAATAAAATAATAAATTTAGTTTCATAAATACACTATAATTATAATATTATTATAACGGAACATCCAATATATTTCCATTATTCCATCAAATTGTATGTTAAAGTATCGATCGTTATTATGTGAGGACCCCACCTCCACATAAATATACAATTCATTTTTCATCACCATATTTCATGGATGGTTAATATAATGAGATTAATGTTTATATATGACATTTATGAAATAATTATTCATCATAAATTATAATATCGTATCTAACATCCTACATTCCAATCCGTTGGAAAATATAAATATCTCTCAGGCGTACGTGTTGACTATGATTGTATTGAATGTGAGTCTTGACTATGGAAATGATTATCTTAGATCAGGTGTTAACCATTTGCTTTTTTCATATTCTAATTTTTTCTTATCATAGATCATGTTTGTTTATTCCTTAATGATTCATGTCCTATGAACTACCAATCCTTACGTTGTGACTCATGATTATGATCTTTGATATGCATGGTAATATTTTAAAATATTAGGTTCATGTTCTAATACCCTTATGTTCATGTAATGTTAAAGTTATCATTTACATATAGTATGTTTAATATAAATGAGAATCTAAGCTCACCCATTATTGATTCTTCTTGTCCCCATGTAATAAAGAAATGTTTTATGTATTATTTTTCAATGAAAACAGTTTGCTATAAAGAGTTTAGTGGGAAATGATATGACCTCTTATAAACAAGTTATTTATGTTTAATAGTTTCCAAATACACAAAACCTATATGAGTCTTGAATGGATCGTAAATTTATCTATTTAATGTTCATATAATAATATGAAATATTTTTTATGATTGTAATAGGTCATTACTGTTTGTATTAGAGTAAGGATTAGTTACTATTGGATGCTAGGATGAGTAAAATTTAGTGATAACCCTTAGAATAATCCTATGTATAAGAGAAGTTAACAAGTTCTCAAAAATAAGGTATTACCAGTTTTTTGAAAAAAAATTATCTAGATACTACAATTGGATTTGGGTCTTACATAGAAGAATATTTGGTTGATAACTCTGAAAATAGTTGTTCGAGTATATCTAGGCTCTCATTCTAGAGCACGATCAGTGTTCCCTGATTTTGCACCTAGTCTGAAATTCACATAGAAATTTTTGGGTTAAATCAGTTTTTATTTATGAACCATTATGAATTATTTGAATTGATAATGGTTACTAATTACATAGGTTAAAAATAATGTGTTTTAGACAAAAAATAAGTTGTCATAATTTTTACATCATAGAATTTATTTTCAATGATTATGTGGTTTCCCACTATTATTATTATTTTTCACACTTTAATTTGTTGTTTTAGTAAATTGTTGAAACCTAAAATAACCATTTTGATGCTAAATGTGATAAAATATTCCATGATTTTCCTCCTGGTCAACCATATTTCTTGGGAGTTAGAAAGAAAATACTACCACTATGCTTATGAACCATTATAATACATGAATTATAAAAATCATCCAAAAATTAAATACAGGGAACAAAATTGTATTGATACCTTATTAAGGAAATATCCACCTTATTTTAGTAGGAATTAGGATCTAATAGTTTCAATGAAATTTATTGGTACTAATGAAATGATATTTTTAATTTTTTATTATTCAAAACATGAAAATGTTATCTCAGATATTTTTATTTGGATGGTGGTGAAGAAAAACGGTGTAATGTTATCATTAACATCAATAAATATGTATAAATTGACTCTGTTGAGTGGGATGAGTTTAGGATATTTTTTTCAATAAGTAATTTTCTTGTATTCTTCATTTGAAAATGGTTAAGGAATCCCTTAATAAAAAGAAGAAGAATGATGAATCTATTAAGAGAAAATTAGTAAAATTTTACCAGACATACAATATACACTTTTTGTGTTACCATCCATCCTAAAATTAATATTTTTATAATGTTCAGTGTCATAATAACTAGTTTCCAATGGTAATTAATATTAAGAGACATTTGTATCGATGAATAAATCATTCGATGTACGATCATCGTGTAAAAGGATAATTGGGTTACCAATCAATCTTATGGAATTTATAATAAAAGGAATATGGAATTAAATAGAAAAATTAATAATAAAAAACACGGATAGAACATGATTATAATTACATTAATTCTTATATATAGATTAAAAAATAGAGTAAATTATCTTATAAATACTATTAAATGTTTTAAATTTAAAATATGAGGTCATAAAGAAATAAAATGTGGTTGTGATAGAAAGGAAAATCAAGTATATTATAGAGAAAATGTAATAAAAAATATGCCTCTGGCACTCTAACTTTTAAAATGAAATGAGTATCAGAATTAAGCAAAATAGTGCTCAAAATTGAAGGTTAATGGTGATGATTGACATAAAAAACTATTAAGACTATATAAAAAGGTAAATATCATGTGATTAATATTACAGATGTGGGATATGATAATGATGTGGTGAAAGGTTTACTTACCAACTAGTCTATAACAAATAATTCCTTATTTAATTATATATCTACCCACACTTCTATATCTAAAAATGATTTTAAGGATACCACAATACCACTTCATTTATTTTATGTTTCATTAGCAGTGATAACCCAGATTTATTTTATGATATCATATCAAATCTATTATTCATCTCTGATTGGTGTCTGTGGGAATGTTCCTCCTATAAATATCATTATTCTCTATCTAGTTGAATATGATTTCATATTTGGCAGGCATTTGTATTCTTTAAATAAATCCCACATCTATTACGGAGGTTTGTAATTCATGGTTGATATTAAAAACCATCCTATGATCTTTGTTTAGTGTGATAAAAAATATAAAATTATAATGGAAATTTAATCCATTTCATGGGTCTTAATTCATATATAAAAAGGAAATTTATATTATATAGTTGGTTAAAAACTCAATATTTAATATATTCCAATTGTTTTGGAGTTTATTGATGTCTCCTTAGAAGGGTTTCCATATTTTCCAAAAAATTGTGATGTTTATTCTTAAACAGAAATAATAACTAGTTCCATACCTATTTCAAAGACTCCATATAGAATAGCACCTACCGAGTTGCATGAACTGAAGAAGATACTTATGGAGAATCTTGAAAATTGATTCATCTGGAAAAGTGTTTCACCTTTGGGTAAACTAGTTATTTCTTATAATAATAAATATGGATCAATGATGATCTATAATGATTATCAAGAATAAATATCCTTTTCCATTTATTGTTTACTTCTTGGACCAACAATGTGAAGCATAATACTATACAATGATTGAACTTCATTATAGATATTATCAAATGTGGCTAAAGAAAGAAGGATATTCCAAATACAACATTCAAAAAATAGTATGGACACTACGAGTTTGAAGAGATACCATTTGTTTTTACTAATTCCCTTAAAATACAAATTGAATTATTGAATAGAGTCTTTAGAGAGTAGCTTGATCCTTTCGTGGAAGTTTTTATTGATGATATTAATATATATTCAAAGATAAAAGAATAACATTATGATCATTTTAAATTTTTTATAATGAACCTATGAAATTATTATCTATATGAAATAGTTTACCATATGAGATTTGTAGCTACAAAAAGATTCATTTTTGGGTCATATAATCCCCGGAGTTGGTATATCAGTGGATCCATTAAATAAAGAAGCATTTGAATATTGTCCTGGAATAAACACTATGAATGAGGTCTATAATTTTCAGAGATTGGATGGATATTATCTATTTTTGGTTGATAATATATCATTTCATTATAATCCAATAACCAGGTTAACTTTGATGGGAGCCTTATTCCTTTGGGAATATGAATGTTATGAAAATATCAATGAATGAAAGAGAAATTTAGTCAACACACATATTCTAATTGTATCCTATAGTGGATAAGGGTTAGGAATCTTCATCTATGCATCAAAAAAGGTGGTGAGACACATCCTCATGATGAGTCACATGGTGACAGGTTATGCCTCATAGAAATTTATTGCTCATGGAAAAAAGTACCCAATTAATTATTTTGAGATACATATTGTAATTTTTTCATTAAAGACATACAATCATTATAGTTATTGGGAAAGGTTTTATATATATACTGATCATAAAAGATTAATGAAAATAATCACACATAAAAAATTGAATATGCACTATATAATGTTATTGGATATGATCAATAATTCAGACTTCTCAATACATTACCACCCTAATAGAGGGAATAAGGAGGAAAATTCTTTTGGTTGAAGGGATATTTATATTTTTTCTATGATGATGATCACAGAAGATATAATATTTCTATATTTTATAGATATGGAGTTATATATCATAATGTAAGGGTATAAATATTATCATACTCAAATAATTGGCCTACAATCTATCCAATGTAATATTATAGAGGAATAGAAGGAAGATATAGAGTTACAAAACAAGTGAAAATAATCATATGTTCTACCTTTATTGTTATAGAATGATAATGTTTAGAAACTGTGTATGACCCCAAACATACCAGTTATGAAGATGAAGATATTTTAATTAAGCTCATAGTTCATCATTATATATTCATCCTAGAATTATATGGATGTATACACATATGAATGAGTATTTATAGTGGGACAAAATAAATAGACATATTATAGATTATGTAACTCAGTAACTGATACGTCATCAAGCTAAGTCTGAGAGACATTTTTCTAAGGGGATTCTCTAACCATTACCCATACCATAATGGAAATTGGTAAACATCACATGGGTTTTTTTTCATCACACTCCTTGAAATGTCTAACAGCCATAATGCTATTTGGGTTTTATTTGATCACCATATGAAGTAAAGATAAAAAATTTATATTGGATAACATTTCATTATTTATGATATTTTTAAAAATATTCGTTATGAAATTATTAATGTTGGATGGAGAACATCGTTCAATAGTATATGATCGAGATCATAGGTTTATCTCAATGTTATGAAAATTAATTAGTGGTATATGAATTTATAGTTGTTTTCTAGTACTATTATTCATCCTTGAAAATATTTCCTATATTATATAACCATTTAATCCATAGAATACATGCTAAGATATTTTTCTATGGATTTCAATGTTGTCTAGTATTAACACCATCCTCTAGTTGAGTTGTCTTACAACAATAGATTCCACTCATGAATTCATATGAGTAATTATAAATACCTCTATGGATATAAGTGTAGAACACCTACTTTCTAGGAAGAAGTTAGATAAAGGAATAGATTTTTAACTGAGCTAGCTTAGGAAATAACAAGGAATGTCAAATCCATTCACTGACACGTCATGGTAACTCAGATTCGATATAAAGATTATGCTAATAATAGTTAGGGAAATATAAGATTTTAAATTTGAGAGATTTTATTACTATGATGTTATACAAGGAACAATTTTATGATATTCAAGAAGAATAGAAAATTGAGACTGATTTTTATAGCGCCATTTGAAAATTTTTATTATTTGATGAAGATATCTTGTCTTTTGGTAATTTTATTGATCATGTATCAAGTTTATAAACTATTCAATATATCTATTTTGGGGAAGAACATTCACGATACCTAAAATTTAATGAAATAATTTCTAATTTCACTTAATAATGATCTTATATATGATGAAAAATCACTAGAAATCATGGATCATAAAGATAAAGTGTTATAGAACAAAACTACTAACATTGTTAATGTTCTCTGGAGGAATAAAAAATTTGAAGAAATTTCCCTGTAATATGATGATGTGATCAAGTAGAGATTTATTTATTTTATTTTATTGTGGTTATGACTCCAAAATTCATCTTAATGGGAGTATAATGTAACACCCTGTGATTGAATGATATATTTTTCCTCAAATAATATTAATTTTTTCAATAGATTTCAACACAAACAACCCCATGTCTAAATAAAAAAAATTTATTTACTTTAAATACCAATTTGTTAAACTGGAATAATTAAAATAAATAGCCACATTTTAAAAATTACAAGTAATAGTTATAAAGGAAGAAACTAAATTGAAAAATAAATACTTTGTTTTTAGTAAACTCTTTATATTCTCTTGAAATACATTTTTCTTCAAATATGTTTTTTTGAGGAAAATTAATATAATTAGTTATTTACATATATAGAAAATTTATTTGAAAAAATAAACATAATTTTTAAAATTATCATATGAGAATAATCATCAGGTGGTCCTTTTATAATTTTATGAAAAGATTGATATTTCAAAAAAAAGTGAAAAATACAAATTCTTATTGAAAACATCATTTTTATTTAAATAATTTAAAAATATTAATACTAATATAAAATTGATTTAAAATAGATCAATTATATTATTAATAATATAATTAATTTTATTTGAATAAATTTTATTTTGAATTTTTACATAAATTTTATATACTTAGGAATTTTTTTTTTGGAAAACCACTTTTCACCATGATTACATGTTTAATTTTAAATTAAATTCCTCCACATATGTTACCTTAATTTGATAAAATGTATTCCATATTTATGATAATAATAATGAATATTATGAAACAAAAATTCACTATATATGATAATAATAATTAATATTATGTAAAATGATCAACTAAATGTCGTTTAGAATGAATAGTAAGGATCTTTTTTGTCATAGTTAAGGTTTTAACGAGTATATAGGTGGTGTTAATCCAAGCGATAAGAGTAATTTTATCAATTATACTTATCTAAAAACTATTGTATGGACATATTTTGACCTTATCCTACCCTAATGTTAATATATGTCCATTTATAATCATTTTATTTGAATATGACTTTATTATATTTCAATCATTTAAAGAAATTTGAAGTGTGTTTCCTCCCCACACATTTAAAAGGACTCATTTCATTTATATTCTATAAAATATATTGAGAAAACTATCTCAACTAATAAAATAAAAAACTCCCTTCTAAAATTCACTATACATAAAATATAGGTGATTTTTCTATTAAAACTGCATTCCTAGGTTCCTTATAAATTCATCTAAAGGAGGACATCAAAAGAATAGGTAATAATATTACTCGACCCCTTTCAAAATATTTCTTATTATTTATCCTATAAATTGATGGTATTTATAAGAAATAAAAAATTATGTATCCAAAATATATCGACATGTTATTATGATTATATAATCACCAATATGTTCCCTTTATTCAATCAAATTGTAATTTAAAGTATTTCTCGTGTGTAAGTGTGGATTACAGCCTCTACCTGAAAATATAGTTCTTTTCCATCAACATGATTCATGGATGGTTATAATAATGTGTTTAAGGTTTATATATAATATTTATGAAATAATTTTTCTTCAAAAGATATAATATAATATATACCTTCTTTCTTTCTAATCCATTGGTAAAAATATCGCTCATGCATACATGTGGACTATTGCCACTATGAAAAGATGTGATTAATTTTTAATTTAAAATTTACCTGGATGGTATTTAGTATATATTTAATGAATCTAAATTATATAAATTATATAATGATAATTAAAAAATTGAATTATTATATATTATTTTTTGTTCCATCCATAGAAAGGTAAAAACATCATTCATGTGTACTTACGTCCTACAGTCTCCCTGAAAGGTTAAATTAATTTTTCAATATAGTCATTTTTTGAATGAATAAAAATATATATAATGAATATATATTATATTTTTATCATTATTAATAAAAATTATGAATGTAAGATGATAAAAATACAAGGACCGAAACAACCAAACTGAGATTTTAAAGACAAAATGAGAAAGTTAATAGATAAAAAGATAAATTTAATACAAAATTATTAGAAAATGGGTGGTGAAATATTTTAAGTGGTCCATAAATGTTATAATAAATATTTTCATTATTTTATTAAACAATTATAATAAATTTAAATTTATTATATAGGTGGTAAGAGGGCTTTCAAATAAGATCAATCTTGAGATAGTGGATTTATGACAAAATTTCATTATTTATTGGTATTGTTTATGATTGAGTTTCTAGTGTTGAGTTTTCAAGATATACCTATTAAAAATTTAATTAATTTTATTGTACTATGGTTATTTATAAATATTTAATATTTTTATTTCATTTTCATCTCATTATGTTCTCCAGAGATAAGAAGAAAGTTTTTAAAGGAAATATGACTATATTTCGTCCTTTAGTTGAAAATCTATTTTCATCAATTGACATAATTTCTAAACAAATTTCAAATATATTTTATCTACTATCTTATGATTTTAAAACACAATTTTTACCCGTTATTCACTTTTTATTAAATAGATTATGAATATTCTTAGTTTTTTTCTGAATGTTGTACTTTTCAATTTTATATGCATGAAATTAATTGACTTTTTCATCATCATGAACACTAAAATATTTTTGGATTATATTACCAGTTTCCAAGATTATTTTAAAATAATTCCTTCCTTGGTTTTGGGAAATATTTAATATTTTTTACAATTGATGTAAATGTCAAAAGTATATTTTTTAATGAAATGTTTCAGTAATATTTGGAAGGAATTTTTCATCTATGAAAACATTCTAAGATGTTACTTATGATTTACTAGGGATATTATCAAATGATACATTCATTATTATTTATCTATATTTTTTCTGATTATGATGACATGGCACTCATGAAATACGATTATTTTCTATAGGTAATGCTATGATGAATTGTTTACATATTTATGAAACAAGTTTCAATGCACTATATATGATTTAATAATGTTTTATGATATTGTGGCCCAAATATATATGATTTATATTTCGGTATGGGTGGCGATGAAATTATATATCACTATAATGAATTGGAAAAGATGGATATCTCATGAGATAATAAGGACTAGAATTGGAAGTGAAACTAGTTTGGTAAGAGACACTATCAAATATGATAGTCTTTAGAGTGAAACATGGTTCTTATAATGATTGAATGGGTAGTGATCCCAACAGACTGTGATAGTCTTAGAAATTATCATTTTCAAAGGAAATGATTTTCTATGATTATGTGCATGCCACAATCTTATGTATTATTCCATTTTTTTCTCTCATAGATCTTGTTATTCAATCCCTTTATGATTTATGTCTTATGAAGTACCATTATTTATTCCATGACTTAAGATTATGATCATTGATATACAAGGTTTGATTTAAAAATGTTATGATCATGATCTCATACCATTGTACTCATTTTATTATTAAATGATCATTTTTATTTCCAATGCATACCCATACAGAGCATCTGAGCTCATATTTTCTTACGTTATATTTCCCCAGGTTATAAAGAAAGGTTTTCTGTATGATTTTTATAAGAAAACTCATAGTTATTAAAAAATTAGTGGGGGATTAAATATATCTCTTATGATTTTTTTTCATGTTTCCATGTTTCCAATTTGAGTGGACTTATATGATTATGATGTGGATTATAAATTTAAATATTGAATATTAATATATAAAATTAGTGGTTTCTATATTATTTCCTAATAACTGTAATCTATTTTGAAACTCTAGTGGGTTGTATGGTAGTGGATAACACCACCCCATTCCGATAATATATGAATTAATTTTATATGGGGAAACATATTTATATTTACATTATTCATTTTTGTAAGGATATGAAAACAAAATCACTACACTAATTAATTAAAAAAATAATTCTAGTTATATATAAGAGTGTAATTGAATAATATATTATTACAACATAACATGTTATTAATGTGGATTGGTGGATGGATTATAAAAGATATTTATTTATTAAAATCACCCCAAGTGAATAATCACATGGGACATCGCTATTGTTGTGGTATTCCCTTAAAATTACTTCTTATTAACTCTTTATGAACACTTAATAAAACATTCTTACTTCATTAAAACTACCTTAATTAAATAGAAAACATTATCTACATCATCATAACTTATTAAACATCAACGTTAGAGGATTTAGAAGATGAAACATTAGATGATTTGAAAGAACCCCATTCTCTTATTCATTATTTATTCTTCCAATTTTTTCAACTCATACTCATATCGTAGTAGTGAAAAAATAATTTCATCCACTCAACAAACATTGAAGTTCCTTTTATCATAAATAGGAAACATCTTTATATTCTATTTTGTGGGTAAATCTCAATGTATTCTTCATGCTAGAACAAAATTTTATTGTTTTTTCTCAAAGGTTGGTCTTTGTATTTAAAATATTAGCAAATATAAAGAAAATTTGATCCCCTATATCATACCTTAACCTGTTGAAATCATGATAATTTCACCAATGAATTTTGATATTAGTTCACCGAATATTTTCTATGAAATAATATAAAATATTTAAAAAATTAGATATCATATACTTTCATACAAGATAAAACACAAATAAACACATTTCTACATGTAAAAACAAATATAACATTCATAATAGTAATTTAAGACATATGAATTATAAAAATAACTTGTATTGGTATTGAAATAAAATTCATGGATTTTATTGGGATTTTTAATACATGTCCAATGATTGATTCTTAAATTCATCAAATAAGTTCCCATAAGAGTATGTTATAACAATATCCATTTACTTCAAATTAAAATAACATATTTGGAACCCTTCCATTATTACTACCATGACCATCCAGGAAAAAAATTACTTCAACAATTTAGTTCTTATATTAAGGTAGGTATAAATAAAAAACCAATAAATCGAAAGAACTCCAAAAACAATTATTTTCCAAGATAATCTAATAGACAAAATTCTTGTGATGGAAATATTTTCTGTTATAATAATTTATACATATTAAATAAACAATTATTCAAATATGATTTTTATAGTGCTTAATATCTCATAAAAAAATTCACTCTTCATTGAAACATAATTCTATAAGAGAATTGGATCACAGTAAGACTTACTGAATTTTAAATGCAAGTTAGAAAAATGTTCAAAACAACCTTTTCTAAATGAGTCACAACATGGTCTTTGTTCATTTTATTTAGGATTTATAACTAATACATAATCATGAATTTTGTGAATGTTTGACCTATAAAATAGAAACCAATTATATATGAAAATGTATATACCAAATTATAAAGACAATGTGTAATAGAACATAATAAATAATTAAAAAAATAAGATAATGAACAAGATATAAATGGTGAAGATAATGTAATATTTTTATATGTTGATGGTATAAAAGAGTAATAATATGAATATAGTCTCATTTTAATGTCAAATTAAATTATGAAGAAACTAGTTTTCTAACTCTCTTATTCATCCCTTTATAATTTAATTTGAAAAAATGGTCATCTAAATACTCAAGTATGAGTTGGTGTATGATAATAATGTGAATTTATTTTCTATTATAATTATAGTTAAATCTATATTTATGTTTGAATATATGTCCAATATTATATATTTAAGAGGGTTTTAGCATAAAAAAATAAAATAAACACAAGGAGTTATGGTTCAATAGTATATTGGGATAAATAATTATATAATGAAATCCCATGATTTTTTATCATGTCTCTTTATCTACCCAATTGATTTTATATTAGTATGAATAAAACATTATTCTAAACATTTGGTTTTCATTAAACATGTATATAAACCACACAAAAAATTTATAAGAATGTGATAATCTTCAGATAAAAATAAAAACAGATGATTAAATTTAGGGAAATAGTAACCAAAATAAGGGACTATTACATCAAGAGTGATCACTATTGATAGTATTTTTAAATTAGATACTGTTTTGATTTATATCAACACTATTTTCTATAGTAAATCTAGAAGCATTCAATCCCCAACCCAATAATTACCCAATATCATTATAAATCAATAATATAATATAAATAACTCATAAAATCATATTTAACTAAGAAATATTATTTTTATCAAAATATGGGAATTATCATTCCATGGATAAAACACCCATATTTCTCCCATTTAAATATAATATCTATTCTTATCTTTATCTCTCTGTGTGTTCTAGTTCTATAGTTCCTTATATAAGTTATCTAATATCTTTATTTTTCATTCTTGATAAAAAATAAGATTACCTAGTTATAAATCTTCATGTTCAGTACATGTGACAGATCTACTATTCTCTTCCATCAAAGTGATACATAGAAAATTTTGTATAATTTTGAGAGTTTTATTTGAATTAATAGTTGATACTATATAATTCTAACTTGATTAATATTATAAAATGGATTGTTGTATCTATAGACTAAATTATAATTACTCCAAAATAAGAGGATAATATTTTATGGTAATTTTCAATTTATAAAATAATATCTAACATCAAACTGTAGATATCATCAATGATTATGAATATATCAATTTTATGTAATTTTTTATACTTTAATATATTGCTGAATGGTTTCAATATTTTTTTACAATTTGAAAAAATTATTGTCCCTATATCATTCAATATTTAATTTCATCCCCAAATGTTCTAGGTGCACATATTTTCTAACACATATCCTTCTATGATTCCATTTTAATTATCTTGTGAAAACATCAATTTATTATAACTCAAATATTGAATTATACTAATTACACCTCCTTCATAATGATTCTTTTAATATTAAATAATCTCTTTCTAATTAAAAATTGTTCTTTTACATAGTTTGAAGAATATGCGTGGTGTTAAATTTTAGTTTTTTATCCAATTATTATTAAATATTTTTCTGAAATACTAACAGAAAACATAAATCTCTATTCCGTAAAACTGAAATTATTTCTATTTATTAGGTTATAATTTCATTTATATATATAATAAAATTTTTATCAAATGATAAATCATCCAAAAATTGTAATAAAGTGTAAAACCCCACCATAGATCACCCAAATGATATCCAAGTAGGGGAATGTAGGTGATCCCAAACACCCCTTCATATATTACAGGGGCTTCTGATAAGAAGTGAGGTCCTAAATAGTAATACGATACTATTTACTTTAAAACAATTCCCAAGAATCATTCCCAAATACACTAAAAATTGATTATGGCCTATCCTTATAATGGAAATCTCCAAAATAATTTTATAAATAATATATTTCCCTGATTTCCTCCATAGTACACAATTAATAGAATAAATTTTATCATATATGATGCATCCAACATGATAGAGAATCAATATCTGATATAAAATAATATTGTAAGCATATAAATCGATGAAATATTGTTCAATACACATGAAAAACAATCGCTAAAAATAAGATTGACTATATACCAACTCACATGATCACCCAATCAAATAATTAACATCTATAACATGTAATACCTTTAATATGTCTCTCACTCAATGAAGTACCAATTCCGTGAGCGAAAACCTAAATTTATACCCACAAACATTGAAAACAATTCCATATACATGGATTGGGGTGAGTTCATGATCTTGGCCTTTAAACATTATTTCATTACCTAAAAAATAATGCTTATTATCATTGCAGAAGTTAATATTCTTTTTGACCAGTGAAAGTACATTAAATGGAATCCCCTTGAGTGTTACATTGTTTCTCAAAATCTTTATGAAATTAATATTGATCACCTCTTGGTTTTCAAGAATAATAGTATCCATGTGTCATCATGTATAAAAAATAACAATGTTTCTCTATCTCTATTTACTACCAAAGATACATCATTATAGTTTCATTCATTTATGACTCCACATCATACATTATAATAACAGATTTATGGAATTGTCGTGATGATTTATTTAATTCCAAATAAAATAAATGGATGGTTTTAGGTGATTTAAACACCATCTTAAAACATAAGGAGAATACATGAATTAATTTCAATATATTTTTTTCTACATAATTTTCTTCTTTCATTGATCAATGCCATCTTGAGGAAGTGCTAATCATAGGTGCTACATTTACCTAGAATAGATACACATTGAATGGTACTCATGAAAGTAAACATGATAGATGTTATTTTCAAATGGATGACATGGATGTTGGCACTATAATATCAGGTCACACTCTTTCTATGAATGACATTGATCACAAATAAATCATTATTGATATATTCTCAAACTCTAAAGGGTTAGAATCTTTTCCATTTCATTTCAAAAATGGATGGATCACTAACACTGAATTTAGTGTAACAGTCATGAAGGCTTGGAGTATAGACATTATTAGCTTCCCACATCACAGAATTTCTAAAAAGCTAAATAATGTGAATTTTTTAGGGTATTTGGAAGGAATTCATTTTATAATATTGATAGTGAGATTAAAAGAATTGAGGATAACTTGGAAGATTGTCAAAATAAAAACCAACAACAATGTAATAATTCTAGGGAATAAATCCAAGCTATTTATGTCTTCATAACCTTAAAATTCTATGGAATGGTTTTTCCAAATTTAGTTAAATGCTATATAGATCCTAGAAAGTGATAGAATTTCTGAATTCATTAAGAGATTATATATGTAAAATAAAATAAGAGTTATATTAAAGGACATATCTACTTGTGAGTCTTTTCATAAAACTAAGTATAAAATATCAAATTCAGTGGTCACCTAAAGAAAATATATTTTACTTTAATGATGGGTTAGACATCACAAGAAAGAGGGTTGAAAATATTATTCAATTCATTAATTAGATGAAAAATAAATCACTCACTATGGTCCCTCTGAAGGATGAAATCAATAAATAACTTTTCTTTATCAGTATGGGGAGTGTTTCTAGTCCAAATGGATTCACAAACACATTCATTATGTCTTACTAATATATTCTACATAAAGACATGACTAATGAAATTATATAATTTTTTACTTGCGACTCATTTCCCTCCGGGATCAATAAAATTTTTATTTCTCTATTTCCAATGAAGTAAAATGCAATTTATATCAAAGATTTCAGCCTAGTTTTATATTGGAAAATAATCCAAATAATCATCAGTAATATAATGATAAGATAAATGGGTTTATTCATTATAGAGCACATTACACTAAATCAGTTTGTTTTTATATAAAAATACAATACATAATTTCTTATTCACTGCATCCAAGAGCATTTAAATGATAAATAAATCCTTATGGAAAGTACGATTCTCCATCTAGAATGACATATCCATGGTGTTTGAAATCATTAATTAGAGATTTTGTTTTGATGTTCATAGAATTTATATATTCTATAGAGTTTTTCATAGAATAATTCGCAACATCCTCAACTATGCATGGATTTCCATTCATATAAATGTTTCCCCTAGAGGCTACATCTAATGTACTTGTGGTTTCATCAAGGAGATCCACATTTAGGGATAATATTCACTATTTCTGAAGATTAGTTGATAAGGTGTCTCAATGATCTCACCCAAATCAATATTTATAAACAAATAAAGGCTATTGGAGATCAATATCTCCCCTACCACATACATTATGCTGACATCATCATAATAATTGGATATCCCCCAAAAAAGAAAATTCTGGTCATCCAAAACACTCGTCAAGATTTAGGAAGAGGTAGATGGTCAAACCATTAGCTGGACTAAATCTTGTATTATATTTTTAAAATTGAATTTTTATTGGTAGGATATATAGAATTATCATAATTATTGGGGTCAGTAAAGGCTCACTCCCATTCAACTATCTTGGTGTATTATTGTTTTGGGGAAAGCCTCAATCTTATCATCTTAGAAGCATATGTTATAGCATCGGTAATCAGTTTTTGTGATGTAAGTGAGGGCCACGTCACACGATTGAAGGTTTTAACTTATCAATTCTATCATCACATATAAATTTGTGTATTTTTTTCCGTATATAGATGTTCAATAAGCCTCTTGAATGATGATCATTTCTTGATAATGGACATCTTGTGGACAGTTTCTATTCCTAAATAATTCACACCACTATTTATAGGATAAAATATATAGAACCCATTTACATGTGTGTGCTGGGATTAATAATCTTTTGAATTTTAATTATGGGATCCTAAACAAATTCACATGGAATCTATTTACATATAAGGACCCATCAATTGACTTACTATCATGCCGTTTTAAGATGAGGAAACATAATTTATACTCAAGATACCTCACTTCATCCATTTTCTCCTCTCTAAATCACTCATACAATGATATCACGCAACATTGAAAATGGTTGGTCAATAGGGACTCCAACATGCATTTCTGACACATCCCTTGGATGGATAGTCATATTTAGAACACTAATGTTCCATACAATCTCGTCAGTATGACAATCAATGAACTAATACCTCAAGACAACATCACTATTGACAGCACCTCATATCAAACCAATATGTAAATATAACATTATGTCTTTATGAATGCTGATTTTAAAATTTTAAAGCCTCACCACAATGGTCAATTCAATGTAAATGATTATTACATTATGCAATGTGATGCTTCAATCATACCACTATGATGGATTAAAAAAATTAAATATTCATTTTATCCAGCCCTTAAGACTGTTTATATTATGGAGGATTTGGATGAATAGGTTACGAACAGATGATCAACTGAATAAATATATTCAATGTATTTTTCAGCATATGACCTCTATATGAGAGATGGGGAAAATGTGAAATATATCATCCTATACTATAACCTTTCTTATAACCATTGGGATTATATTGGTAATATTTTATTTATTTATTTTTGATTATGTAGGAAACATGAGGATATCCTTGTCTATGACTATTAACATGGATGATGTGAGAAAATTCAAAATCAATTTCTTATTGTGGTTCCATCAGTTTTTACCTCAATATAGATAGTAAGAAACAAGTATTTTATTGACAAACTTGTTTCATTAGTGTATGCAGGTATCATGACTGTGAATAGGAACCATAATGTCACTACTGATATAAATCATCGCTCATTGGAAAACACATTTGATGATATGAAAACACTCTGGCTCTAGGTATTACAGGAAAACCAAGGAGACCTCCTACACTATAATTTATCATATAGATTCCTCATATTTTTCCATTCATCGGGGCTTATAAAAATGGTTCCACTTCTAGAATATCAGGTTATTTAGGATACAGGGGTGACATCTGAATCTTCAATTTGTTTTTAAGGGATTATTGCACAATTTAATTGGCTAGGGATCTAAAAAAGTGGTAGATCTATGAGTTTCCATTTTTTGAAATTATGCATGTTGTCCACCAAAATTTGAATATGATTTGGATTGAATACGACTATCAAATCATTTCAAAATTACTCAATGATTGAACAAGGGAGGTATTATAGAGAATTATACCTCATGGGATTATGTGACTCAATCATTCTAATCATCTCAATTTGATTATCTCACATATATACCAGAATTGTAATCAAGTGGAAGATGCAATCTCAAAGGAAACAATCAAATATATGATCACTATGTGTTATTCACGATACTTGAATATTTTTCTATGATAATGGGTGATATCATGCATGTTGGGACACAATCCAACTTTTGAAACGATCCTTGTACTACCTGACTTTGTATTTTAATTATTCTATAATAATTATAAGGCTGAACTCTTGGACCCTAGATCTTCATTGTTAAACTCATAAACCCATGATGTTATGAAATAATATTTTTTTAATTAAGAAACAGATTCTTTTAAATTTTAATATGATCCTTAAATGATTCATGATTATTATAAACAAATTACCATTAGTATAGATACTTCTATAAAAAAATCCAGAATCACAATAAATACATCTAAAATTTTAATTTAACATAGGTCCTTCCTTTGCCGAAGAAGTATCCTTTAGAATAATTTATTCACTAAAAAAATAGTTAAGGTCCCCATATTTAAGAAAATATACTACAAATGGGTCTATATAATGAAATTTATTTTCTTGAATTGAATTATTCATGTTTTCCTTGGATATTATTTTCATTATTCTTTTTATTTACAAACAAAAAAATCCATTCTTTTGAGACACATTCCTGGGTGTCACTTTGAAAAATTATAAGATGATTTAAATCTATACATCATTATTAAATGGTCTCTGCTACTTTAGTTCTTAGAAAACACTATCCTTATCCTCTATATTTAGTCTGAGAGTTGTTTAAGGTATAAATTGATAATCATATTTTGGGATAACTAATTATGAATAATCTTTATATTGTTCAATTTTCTAATCACCCCATTTGGCTGGCCATATTCACCATAGTTTCTTTTATATTCAATAATTACATAATTTCTTCAGGTTCCATCAAATGACTAAAACAAAAATCATTGTGTGAGAAATAGTAATCACAGTGAGAAAACAATAGAATCATTTATAGGATGCCTAAATCATGGAATTTTATTTTCAATATAAGTGAATTTAGGTTTATCCATGGTCGTTCATTATCATAATCAATTAAAATCCATCATAATGTTTTATAAATTAAATGTGTATTATGTTATGAATCTCTCAAGTCAGTATCAAAATAGGTGTGTAATAATACTATTTTTCATGCACCAGGTGACAATCAGGTCAAGCCCAATGCCCCCTTTTTAGAGTTATTACTCCTAGGTACATCTATTCTAGAATCATATCCAATTGTAGTATCCATAAAAGGATGTATTAACAATAAAAACAAAAAATATATACATTACTAAACAGTTGGGATGTTATTTAATATTTCTACTCAAGGTCAATTATAGTGTTATAATCTATAATCTATGTTTTCATACATCTAGTCCCCCTGTATTATACCCAAAATACTATTATACCAAATATAGTGACCATAAACCATATTTCCAAGATTTTGTGTATACATATTTATATTATAATAACATATAAAGAATCACATCCTAAAGGAACAAATCATTATGTAGAATTATTAAACTAGTTACAAACATGATTCACATAATATATTTGAAAATACTAGTGACAAAATAATTTTTATTGCGATTAACATTACTCAATATAGAATATAGTTTCACATATATCATTGTGCACTTTTTTTTTTCATGTGAAATGAATTAATATAATGGTTAGGTAAAGTTTTTATTAAGAAATTAGTATAGTGAAACATAACATGAATTAATAAAATTATTCAACAGTGAAAGTTAAATAATAGAAAATACAGGTAATTTAAATATTTTTATATCCATGATAAATATGTAAAGTTAGAAAACAAAAAAAAACATTTAATCTAATCAATATCATGACTATCAGAACTAGATAAGGATAAATCAACATGGAAATGTAAATAAATAAAAACACGTTCCATTTAGCCAATAATATAAGAATGAAATGCCTCTAGAGATAATATCATTTTGAAAACTTCATGGATAATAGTTTCTAAATTCATAATGAATAATTTTTTTATCATTGAATGTCATATTCTAGAGTATCATGATACCTCAACTTTCAATACCTTTCATAAGACAGTTTAGAACTTTATGTAGAAACTTGTTTAATTCTAGCTTACTAATTCCCCTTACGAGACCACCATTAAGTTGAGGGACTATAATTATCAGCCTCACCTATAACTATATGTCCAAGTAATTCATAATATATCTAATAATCAATTTAATTCATTAACAATTCACATTATCATTAAATATTATTTTTGAGTAAACAATATGAATTTATCAATATTTCCACAGATAATCAATTATCTTTTAATATAGAGCATCATATGTATTAATTATATATGGTTTATGAAATAAATATATCCATGATAATTAAAATTTATATGTAGGGTAAACTCAATGTACAATGATCAAATGAAATTGAATATTTCAATGGAGTGTTGATGAACACCAAAAAGTGAATCAATTATATTAATCTCAATACATTCCTTCGTCATAATGGTCATTAATCTTCCTGATGGACAATAAATATTGTATCAATACAATATATACCTTGTGGAGTGTGTGTAAAATAAATTTTTGTTGTATTTAATTAATATAAATACAAAAAAAACGTTGAAAACAATCCTAAACAAAATATAAATTTCATTTTTAAAATCACCTTTTAAAAATAAATTTTAAAAAAAAATTGAAAATTATGTTTTTCTATTTTAAAAATAACCATGGAAACTTATAAATGAATCTATTAAACAATGAATAGTTAATATAGAAAAAAAATTTGTACATTTAATACATGTTAAATTTCATTCTTTTAATTTTTTGATAAAATCTAAATGGAAATTGATGAAAAATATATGAATATTAATTTAATTTAATAAAAAATAAATAATGATTAAAAATTTATTTAATAAATAATTTGAGAAAATTTAAAAATAATTTTTAAAACATTTTTTTAAAACATGATTTTTTGAATAAAATGGATTTATCGATATAGAGAGAAAGAAACATGGATTTTTGTAAAAAAATTAATTATTTTAAGTAATATACAACAGAAATAATGGTACTATTAATATAAAATATCATTAAGAACTAGAGGGGAAAAAATAAAATGGGTTTATTAAATTATTATAAAATATTTTATTTCAACTGGAATTCCAGAACAAACAATCTCAATTAGAATGAGTTTTTTAAATAAACCCTTAAAAAGATCATAATATTTATTTGAGAATTAATAAATAAATAAATAATCTAAAATAATAGGAAATTAAATATAATATAATAAAAATTAATTACAATCATAATCTTTTAATATAAAAGTCAATGAATATGTAATATAACCCAATGAAAAGAAATTGAGTTATGAAATTAATTACCACTTGTTAATTTTCAAATCAATTACTCTTGGATAAAATAATTCAAATTGAAACTTATAATACCATAAATCGAGAAGAATTCATGGAATTATACGTAAACGGTAATGTACATATACCATATAAAAGAAATTGGGTGCCTAACATTACAATATTCTTTAATGAATGGAAATTGAGACAATGTCATTTACCATGAGTCTGACTCATCACATACATTCTTTATCATCCTAAAGAAAACTACAAAATTTATGTACTTTATTAACAACCTTTATCTAGGCTATTTTTATTTTTAATTCAATTTTTACCATGTAATAAACAATTACTTAATCTACTTATTGTATGATGGGTGTTTTGATGATATTTGAATTATGTTTCAAAAATAACATCAGTAGGTCAACTATTTGTCTAAGAGGCCATTATTTGAACATATCAAGAATAATAAAAATATAATAATTATTATATTTATATATCAATTATACTTTTAATACAAATTCGGAACGTTGATTTTTATATATGATGTACATTATGATCGTAGAGATGTTAGTCTATACGTACGTATGGGTAAAAATATAAATTTTTTAACAATCATTATGGAATTGAGGTATGTAATATTATATAATTAAATAATTATCATAATATCATAAATACCATATTATTTCGTTAAATATACAAAAATATGTCATCCATTTTGTGTGTTGATTAAAAGAGGGTCATGTAACTTCATGAAGGATGTAGTCCACATGTATCGAAACGAAGTTATAATCATTCGTGAAAGAAAAGGGAATATTTTAAATGATATATTAACTTATTATAATGATAATATGTCATTAATATCATAATTATTTCACTTATGTCACATGTGTTCAAAAATTTTATCCTTATTACCTTCCATGTAAAGCATTAGTAAAAACTAAATCTCATCGCATCATGATGCAGTTGTTAGTCGTAAACACGAGTGACGTTATCATATCCCCTACAGACTGGAAATAAAAAAGGTATATATGGAATATTTATTCAAATGGTATAATAATGTAATAAATTTCACACACATATATATTTTATTTCCATTTTTATTCCAAACAATGTAATGTTTTGATGGATAACTTTTCACATCGGTTCGTGGGGTGATAGTCCACCAAACACACAGCCGATGTTATCATTTCCCGTTTGAGGAGGAAGAGATGTATATAAGAAATGAAACTAATATAATAAAATATAATTATATATTATATACTATGGTTATTATATAATCATAAATTATTAATAATTGAAGGAGTTGGAATAATAAATTAAACTAGAACACATAGTTAAGAATTTTACCTCTTCTCAGACAACCTCTTTAGGATTATACCTAAAAAATTCATAGAATCGATATACAACCAAAAAATAATTCTAGGATTGAAGTATTGATGTTTTTAAGTTATTTTGAAAGGTATTTTATGAAACAAAATTTTATAATGTGTGAAGAATATAGGATAATTGGTGGCCCTTAAAAAGATAGGTGAGTGGGACAATTCTAATGATTGCAAATAAAAAGGTTTACCCACGACTTCCACATACCAAAAGGGTCCAAAATGAATTTTAATCATTAATTAATGATTAAAAGGTTAAAATGTGACCATAAATATATTTTATACACGTTTTTATTTAATTTTATCACTTATAATTAATGTTAACCCTTAGTAAACCCATTTTATAATTAACCACAGTAATTAATTTATACTATTTTCAATATTTATTTTAACAAAAATCTAAGTTAAAATTATTATATAATAAATATATATATAATTATTATAAATATTTAATCCTTTTTCCAAAATAAAATTTATTGAAATGGGTTAATATAATTTAAAATTAAATCTCCATACGTGAAAAAAAGAGTGATTTCGACGAGAATATTATCATAAGAATAAAAGGTTTTAATATGAAAATTCAAAAATGAAATTGATTAAAATTAAATAAATTAGTTAAATTATAACACCATTAACATATTTAAATTTTAATACATTTTAAAATTTAATTTACCCTTTCAAATTATTTCAACGAAAAGGCATTTTTTAACAAAATTATGTAGTTTTCATTATTCATTGAAAAATGAATCATTTTAGAAAAATAATAAAAAAGTCATAATATAGTTTTGATATTATTAATTTAAAAATTGTATTAGTTTTAAAATATAAATTTTATAAAATAGTTAAAAATTCATTTAAAATTATCAATGCTAAACGTGACTAAATATTCTGTCAGAAAAAATTGATGTTTTTTAGAAAACATTTCTTTTTCTATAAAAAATTATTATTTTATTACAAATAAAAAGATAAAAATAATTTTCAAAATTTTTTTAATATGAAAACCTATTAATATATGATATAGGTTATAATGGTATTTTATATTATAGATCTTTGAGACTCAGTGTTGCATTTTTCACAAGCTATCAAAGAGATTAAATTTATAGAAAAATATTTTTGTGTTTTTTAAAGATTTTTCTTGCATGTTTCAAACTCTAATGAATATAATATAATTTCATTAGAATTTTTTGATATTTTATCAACCCATACCCATTTATATTTGATATATTAACTCTCACAACATATCACAGATCAATCATTGGACCATCCCTTCTCACTCATGGGAGGTCTCTACCAGCACATTCTCACTCAAGGGATGTCATCCATAAAACCCTTACTAACTTAAAGACCACAACATCCAACTAAAATTTTTATCACACATCACATATCTAATCCCCCTTTCTCACTCAACATTGGTCACACAACCTTACCTTTATCCTATCACTACAGGTAGGGTATCAAAATCACTGTTAGACTGTCAACTTATCACCCATGTTTGGGTCTTTATAACACATTCTCAGTTAGGGTGTTTCTAGAACTCACGATCCTCATCACAAATATTGAGATATATATCCAATAAAAATAACATTTATTATACACAAATGAAACAACAAATAGGTAAAACCTACTTTTAAAAATGCTCCCCTTATTTTAAATAAAGTACTTGTCTTTTGATACATAGATCCTTACATATCACTATCCATCAATCATTATCAAAAAAACATCCCCATGAACCTTTTTTATAAACATAAAACATTACCATCCCCTTGTAATTATCATCCCACCTATATTAGAATCCAAAAGGGTTTTTCTAACCCATATATACCCTTTAATGCGTTAATTAAATCATCTCAATCCCACCTAGGATTTTATGAAAAAACATAACATCATTGATGAATTCAAAATAAACGTGCATCATCATTTAATGGAAAAAATAAATACCCATAAAATCATTAAGAACATAAAATTATCTATACAATAGAAAATAGGGCATCAATCAAATGATTTCAAATGAATCAAAAACCACAATGTTCTATCTTTACATTAAGAGGTAATTAAAATCCTCATTAAAATTCATTTATAAAAAGAATCACATATCATATTTTACTCATGTTAGATATTTTGATAAAATACCATCAAAATAGTCTTTTGAAAACATCACTTTTTCAAAATATCAATTAAAAAAACTCAAATAACCTTTTTCCTTTAAAATTACATTTATGTAAAATCCCCTTTTAAAATAAGTATTTATAAATTAAACCTATTGTTATTTGAAATCATACTCACACCACTAAGGAAACCATAAAGAGAGACACCAAAAGTCATTTGAACAAGGATCCATCATCTAATTGTTTAGAAAGATATAATATCCATTTTTCCTATTAGGCTAAAGTGAGACTATCCTAATTTATGGGGAAAACATAAAAATCCCTAAAACATAATAATTTTTTTACAATGAATGAACTAAAATATAAAATTAGAAAATTAATTAAAGGCTTATAAAATTGAATTCCACCTACATAAACAAAAACATATTTTCTAAAGATTATATTGATTTAAAACGAGTCCATGAGAATATATAACACCCATAAAAACCCTAAAATTAATAAACCAAATATTTAATACTAAAATCTAATTTTATAATAATTTAAGGATAACTAACCAATTAAACTCACAATATAAAAACCACAAATATAGGGTATGGTAATCTCCTAATATCCAGCTATATGTGAGCCATGGAAACCCTAAATTAAAAAACCCAAATCATTCACCAATTTCACCTAATATTTATAGAAAAAAATTAATAAATATTTTGTAAAAATTGCTTAATGAATATAATGAGTTAAAACATGAACACATCTGCAACTAACCTCTTTTACACATTTCAAATTAAAGCCCCACCAAACAGGATTAATCCAACGTGATAAGGTGTGATTGTCCCCAATAAATTAAAAAAAAGTGAATAAAAATATTTTTAAATGAGGGAAAAGGACCCAAGGGTTGTGGGAGGCAGATACTACCCCTATTCCATATAAAAATTCATCTAGAACCACATGAATCAACAGGGGGAATGCGGGGAGGTGGATAGACAAATTTGAATCATTCACCCAATTTTGATAAAAAATAGTGGGATCCTAAATATATTTCCTATTAGAACCCAAAATGATGTAATTTAAAGTACCTATTAAAAATATATGTGATTGTTCATGGTGTGAAAAAGAATGGATAGGCAATGGTGCCTTATTTTTAGGATATATTTAGGCGTTGTCTTATTGGTTGTACAGAAATCGACACCTAAATGGTTGACAAGCATATTATCAAATTCCTAAACTATGGATTGGAACCTCTTGGTTATGCTTAATGCCTTTACTTATGTGGTGATGATGTTGTGTTGTCGTTGGGTTATGGTGTAACCTCTTTTGATGGGAAATAGGGCCCATCCACAACAACCATGATGCCAAAGCACTCACTGTCATTCAACCCCATAGATGTGGAATGGTCCATCCTCTATAATACCTTCTATGATGGAAGACACTATAATATAGTGCACACAAACTTACACTATAAAAAAACTCATACAACACTCACCACACGATAATGCCGAAGTGAACATATCGTTTAACATCTAAAATAGAATTTTATAATATGTTCATCATATCCCTAAAAAAAATTAACTTGATTACATAATTCACCACTTCTTCCTGTACCCATTTAAAAAATTAACCTTATGATGTTCTAACCCTAAAAATTCATATGTTAGTCCCACTTATACAAAATTCCCCGCCTCTAAGACCAAAAAATAAAATTCACTTATAAACAACGACCTGGGAAATTTACATGTTTTTAAAAATTTTCAAATATAACACTTTTTATCCTTGATATGTCATTTTCGTCAACTATATATCATTAATAAACTAGATTGATTACAAATACACCAATAGATCACTGTGATCTATCTATAAATAAGAAAAACTCTTCTACTACCAATGTCCAGAATCCATACACACTCTTCACTAGAATTTTGGTTACTCGGTTTTCATCATTGATAATACAAAAATTGTTCTCAAATGAACCCGTATATCCTAAAGAAACAAATATTAACCAAATTATTCATACCAAATATTATAATTCATCCCACTAGAGTGTTTCACTTGAAATGGTTGATCAGGATAATAGTAGTCTCCACCATATGAATCATCTATATAAATAAACATATTGTTGTCTATCTATGTGATTAGTGTGGATTCAACATTATAAAACAGAATTCAATGGAAAAATATTATTCAGTCTTCATGAGTTGAAATCATCTGATAATGATCATCCTTAGCGACCTATACACTATTAGTCTATTTTTTAATATATATACATATATATATATATATTCATCTATAATTTTATAGACTAGAAGGAAAATTATTTCCTATTTATAATTGTATTGATTCAATATGGTATAAAATTAGGTTTAATTTAATTTTAAATTGTTTTTATTTTTAGGTAAAACGAAGTGGAATAATCTTGAAAATATTGGAATTTAACAATGTCTTTCCTCACATAAAAAATCTCTCTTGCATCATGGTTTTACCGTGGTCTCCATGAAGAGCCTAAATAGTACTAGAAAGTAGATGAAAAACACTTGATTTCCCTCTACATGCATAACAGAACCCTAAAGTAGACGACTTTAAGAGATTTAATATGTCATGGGATTTTGGTTTTCTCCATATAACTTTAGAAGGATTAGATTCATGAATAATTTTACAATGTTGGGTTTTGTTTCTGTCATAGCTTGTAAGGAGATCAAAGAAAATATGGACACCTATTATGAAGTGGAGTGCACTTCCTAAAAAAGAGATATTGGATATTTTAAAAACTTTGGATGTGATGTGGAGTTTCCATTATTCCACATAGGATAATATAATGTAATTAAAGAAGGTTCAACTATACGAATAACCTTATGATGAGTAAATTTTAACTGCACCATGATGAGTAGGTATGAGGCAGTAAAAATGTTCACGTATGAATGCAGAATCTATGATATAACAAGGTAATGTGATGTAGAGTTCAAAAATTTAATAGGGAAGATATATTTCATGCTATGGGTGAGATCCATATGATAAAATAATATCAAGTTGCATGATTTTATTATTGGTTTCTAAATCTCGTCGACTTGATCTCTAGCCTATAATAATTCCTCCATCACAATGGAGGATGTAACAGGCCTAAATTTCCCTATGTATATTGATTAATTAAATATTATATTAATACCATGTTATACAAGAAAAACCTTACTAAAACATGTCACATTAATTATTATGAACATTATTATGAAATTAGAAGAAAAATAAAAGCTTTAGTAAATAGAAGTATAGCAATTAATTGAAATTTTTAATATTTACAGGATAAGTAATTATTTTTATTTATTAAAAACTTTATATTTCCTTCTCCATTTTTAATGTTGTAATAAATTAATATACCACTTTTAAATGATTACTATGATAATATATATAATTAAAATAGATTAACTAAAATATTAAATTTATTTAAATAAAAAAATGTTTTGGAAAAATATGAAGAACACATAATATACAAATATTTTATTTTTCTATAAAAGTATTCATTCTTAATATTTTTTATTTCCTTAAAAAATTATTTTTTATATTATATAATTTTAATTTTTAAAAATTAATATCATTTTATAATTTATAATTTCAATATTATATTTTTGTGATTTTTTTTAATTTACCTGAATTAATTTTTTAGTGAATATTGACAAATAGGTTTTTTAAAACCACTGTTTTTATGAATATAATAGAAAGAACATATAAATTAGAAACAGATAAAGTAATTTTCTTTTTTTAAATATTTATTTAAGGAGTACATTAATATGTTTTTAAAAACTATTATGAATTTTCAAAAACTATGATTAACATTTTATTAACATATGCAATATTATCAAATAAAAGGATTTTTTTATTTGAATTAAATATTATTATGGTAAAAGTCAATTCTGGTTTGACTTGATAGACACTTTACATTTATTTTTTATAATATATTATTTTCAATCCGAAAAGACAAAAAAACTTTATAATTTTATCATATGCATATATCTTAATCATAAAAATGCATTTTACTAAAAACTGGGTTTTACGTGTTATATTGTCTAATTTTAGAATTAATTTTTGTTAAATATAGATTTTATTTTATAAAATTTATATAATATTTTTAATTATTAGTTCCAAATTATTTAATATGTTCAATTTTATTTTAATTCATAAAGAAAAAATTACTTTTGTAAAAAATACTTACCGAATTAAAATACATAGGGGTAACTAACAAGTATTACCAAAGGGGTAAAGGGTAAAATAATTTAAAAATAGGTTTATAATTGATTGTTTTTGTATGGGACTGATCGGAAACTTATATCCCTTCTATTATTGTCTTTTTGTTGTATTCATGATATGAGAAGCATATTCTATCATAATATAAAGTTGAAATAATTACAAAAAAACCATTCTCGCCACTTATAAATTGGTAAATCCACCACCACTTCAAAACCCCAAAAAAATTTAGATTTATTTTTGAAAATATACTATATGTACTTTCAATGTAATCCTGTTTAATGTATTTTTGCTTATGGTCACAATAATTTATAATAATCCCTCCATTTCTAAGGAGTACTCAAATGGAAAGCCCTAGACCTTAACATAAGTAATATTTCTTTCCCTAACATATTTTATTTTTTTATAACTTTTGGAAAGAAAAATAAATACTTAATATATAATAAAATTAGTATTTTTCTTACACATAATGTGATTTTGATAATAGAATCACTAGTAACAATTGTAACCTCTTACATTAAGGAAAAAACTATCATTCAGGCGTTTGTCCAGACTGCAGCCTCTATGAAGTGATGTCTAAAATTTTTCACCACCTCTCCTTTTAATATTTATAAGGGTGGAATTAAGAAATAACTATGATATATATAACATAATTTTGATTATAATGACTAAAATTATAATGCACCTTCATTATCTCTCCTTATTTATGAAATGAAAATGTTAATCAGGTGTTGTGTAGACTACTACCTCCATGAAGTTACATATCTCATCTTTAATATAATTCCTTTATTATTTTTTAAAATCTATTAATTTATTATAAATAACCATAAAAATAAATAAATTATATCATTTCTTTTTGAAATAATGATTTTATTATAAAATAAATCACTTTCATAATCATAGTCATTCATTAATTATATTACATTCATGTTTAGGTCGGTCTACACACATAGATGAAAAATAAAATAAAATAACATTATTTTCTTTTATAAGAAATTAATTATTGATAATTTATAATTTTAATAGTATAATAATTATTTTATTTTTTTTCTATAATGTTAACATTAATATTAAATCCATTATTTAAGAAACCAACACACTTTCGTTAAAAATTAAGGAAACATACTCATCACTGATTTTATCATTAAGTATCATAGCCGAATCTTCCATAGAATAAAATTTAAATATTATAAAAAATTATAAAAAATAAATACCAATACTTTTTTTTATTTTTAAAGACTAAAATTGGAATAATAATGAAAATCATTACCACCATTATGAAAGAAGATAATATTGATCAACAATATTCACAACAGATATTTAAATTAGAGAATGATATACTAATATATATGTATTGAATAATTATAAATTAATATTATGAAGTTTTATAAAAATTAAATAACTTCTTAAATAAGTTATGAAGAAATTTCTTTTTTTTTAAAATATGTTGAAGCGCTTTATTAGATATTAGGAAAAATATAAAGGTACTATTTGTTTCAATATAATTTTTTTGAGAAATATTTTTTAATGTGTACCGTGAAGACCATAATATAGTCTTGTGAAATAACTAATGAATGTATATTAAGATATTATTTTAATTTCAGGTGTTTTAAAGGAAATATAATAGTCATCCATTAAATCATATTTGAATTAATTTTTACTATGGTTTTAAGGGTATTTGCTAAACCAACTCATTTCATTGAGTAATGATGCTTGTTCATGAACATTTTCTACCATGATTTGTTTCTTCCAGCCTAAGATTTTATTTAATGGAATTTTCTAACCTATTTGATAATTATCCAGTTTGGATTAAAATATTTTACCTTTATAAATGTCCATTATGAAAACCTATATCATTGTTTAGATTAATTCTCATAATACTTAATGATTATTTCACCTCCATGTGCATGTTGTCCTTCCTACCAGTGTTACACATTACATAGGAAAAAAATATTTTGTGTTATATCTTATGACCATTATATATAAATTTTAATCTTTTCAAAATGATGTTTACATATTTCATTTTACAATGTGGGTTATCAAAAAATTTATTTCAAAATATTTCAAAAGGTTTTGCACCGTTTAAAAATAAATTTTTTATCTTCCACTCTATATTTGATTTTGAAAACCCTTAATTTTCAACTCCATTATTTAGGATTATTTTAAAAATTAAATTGGTTTTAAATGTTTTTAAATCATTTTTTCAAAAAAAATCATTTGAAAGTGACTCCTGGTCTATTCTTTTTCGGCAATGCTTATTTATTTCTTCTAAAAAACCATTTTATTTTTTAATTATCAAATTTACCTCAAAAAATAGTTAATCACCTGGAAATATCCTTTCACGATTTATGCTATAATTTCTCTTATATTATAGTTTGGGATTAAATTCATCAAAATTTATTACAACCTTTATCTTTTATAGTCATTAAAATATTATTTTATTTATTATAATAAATTTCCTCTATGAACAATATATATTTCCATAAATAGATTAAACGGTATTTACATAGATTCCATAATTCAATTGATTAAATCAATTATTAACTTAACTGTATACCCTATATCTATAAAGTTTAAATACCATATCCACTATTATATTGATTTATGTGTATTTACCAAATAATGTTTTGAGTATATTTGGACACACATTTATATTTCCTCAGTATATCATGATTCGATTATTGATGTAATAATGAATGTGTTCATTATATTATTCTATTTTAAATATATAAAAAAATTATTTAAATTTCATAGGCTCATTATATTGAATGATATTTTTATTTTGGAATAAATAATAATTGATGTTGATAGGTGGGGTCATATATCACCCTCTAATGATTTTGTTATGATTTATAACTCTTGATATAGTCATGTATGGAAATAATAAGTTTATTTAATTTACCATGTGCTTAATGAGTTTACTAACAATTTTAGGCATGGGGATAATGATTTTGTTCACACAAGTGTTGTCATAATGAGTTTTCTTAGAGGGTTTACTATTTTATGACTATTTTATATTTATAAGAATCTATTTATCCTATATTTCTATATTATTTCATATTGTTATACTTATCATTATGCATATGTTTCTCCCTTGTGCCTTATGATTGTTATTTTCACACTCTTTTGACACGTGACTTATAATGTTCCAAAACATATTCTATGACTCATGACTATTGATCAAAAACATTTGGTATGAATTTATTTTGTACTTTATTCATTAAAATTTCACTTACTACGGGGTTTATATCCCCCATTTCATATGTTTCCATTTCCAGATTTTATTATGGAAACTAATAAGTAGAATTTATTTAGAATAATATGTTGTGTGTATAAATTTTGTGACATGTTGAAGACTTATTATTGGTTAAGTAGTTTCTCATATAGTGTAAAAATTTTCATTAGTTAAAAAATAAATGAGTTTTGTCAGTCAGTTTTTTGAATTAATTATCTCAAACTCCAATGATAAAACATTTTGAAAATATATTTATTGACATATTTGGTTTATGTCTTGAAATTTTTAGATGTTTACGTTCTTGGGGCATCATAGTTTTCATCAAAGAATGGTTCAGATAATATTAGAGGTTAGGATGTCAGTTGACCATTATTTAAGTGTTAGGAAGTTATGTATAATCATAATTTAAAATTTTTAGAGGAACCACTAGGTTGGTGAAGGTAATATTGAATATTGTTGGGATTTGAATATTGAAACATTAGTGAAACACCTTAGAATAATTTTTTGGGATAAATATAAGTATAGAATAACATTCCATATTTTTATTACTGTATATATTTTGTGATTCTCATATCAATTAAATATCAATAATGATATTAAATTGTGGATTTTTTTGGAACATACTCACCTAGGGATAATCACTGTAAAAAATGCATATTGAGTATCAACATAGTGTTCAATATGGTGCTTGGTGAGTGAGCCTAAGACTGGGCACATGACTTGACATTAGTGGGTTATATTCATTTTTTAATTCACATTATATTTATAAATAATTATAATTTAATTAAATATCTAGTGAATGAGTTACATTATAGAACCAAATAATGAAATCACCATAGATAATTTATATTGAAATACAAGAGTCACAAGTTAGAGTAAAAAATTTTGATTGGGAGTACATATTCAAATAGTTTTTTACTTAGATTTTTGATATATTAATAAAAATTATTGGAGTATTATTTGGTTGGAAATGGGATCATTAAATTGGATATATTAAATGTATGTATCTATAAAATCTTATTACATAGATAAATAATCATATTTGGTATAAGTATTCAGAATATTAATATATGAATATTATGATGGAGAGGTAATATTCCTAGTATTGTCTATGATATTAAGGTTTATATCTCGTTAAATATTGTATATTGAGATATTTATCTATTTTAATTACACATAGATATTACTATTAGTAATTTATAACAAAATTATGATGATGCAATTAATTTATTGAAGAGGATGGAGAATACAATGAACATTAATTTTACTATGTATTTTCTTTAAATTAATTTTATGTTAATGAATTGTACTACACATAAAACAAAACTAAAATGAGTCATGTAATATTATATAAAATTTAATAAGAAATTTTAATACTATTAAAACCATTAGGTAATAAAAAGATAGTAATAATTAATATTTTTAATGTTAAGAGGATAAATAATTAATATAATCAAATATTAAAAAAGTATAACTCTTTATCAAATGAATCTTTAAAGTATTAATTAAAAAATAGGTCACTTTTAAATAGATATTATGATAACATGTAATATTAAAATATATAAAATAATATATTAAATTATTAATATCATAAATGGGTATGTAATAATACAAAGAACACTTAATGTTCAAAAAATAGTTTTCTATAAAAGATGATTTTCATTATATTTTTTATTTCTTTTAGAAAAACTAAATTTTAAAATATTATAATTTATAATACATAAAATAAATATAATTATTTAATTATAATTTCAAAATTTTGTTCGATTGTATTTTTTAAATTTTTTGAAATAATTAATTTCACAAAATAGTGGAAAATGAAGTTATACTAAAACCATTGTTTTTACTAATATATAAAGAAGTAATTATTACCCAAAAAATATAAAAATCATATTATCATGTTAAATGATTTATTTAAGTAATAAAGAAATTCTTCTAATACAAATTTTATTAATTTATAAATACTTTTTTAATCATTTTATTAACATAAGAAATATTTTCCAATTCCTGAAACAACAATTGCCTTTTCTTTTAATTAAATATTAATTTTATTCAAATGGATTTTTATTTTATTTAGAACCATATAACATCTATATGATTTATAATAAAGTAATTTATATCATTATAATCTAAAACATCTATAATTTTATCAAACACATAAATTTAATTAATTGAAATACACATTTCCTAAATAAAAGATTTTACGCTTTATATAAACTACATGTAAATGATAATATTATTAAATATATTTCTTTTATAATAAAATGATTTTTATATTGGGACTATGTAGTTATAAATTATTTAAAATTATTTATTTTAATTTTAGGCATAAATAATGAATTAGTTATATAAAAACTTATAATTGTGGTAAAGGTATAGTGGTGAAAAGGGGTTAACCAATGGAGTAAAAGGGAAAACATGTTTAATAATGTTTAGAATTAATTTTTGATGATAATATCAAAGAAGACATACCAATACTACATTATTTTTAATTTTTTAGTCTTCTTTACAAGAAAATCAAGTTCTCTCTTAATATTAAGATGAAATGTTTAGAAATATTCCATTATATCCATTTATTAAAGGGGAATCTCACCATCACGTCAAGACCTCTCCCAAATTTAGTTTCACTCTTGAAACATCACCTTATTTAATTCTACTATAACTATATTTCACTCCCTTTATCTTATTTTTACAGTTCCCACTTTTTTTTAGGAGTCATCCATGGGAAATCCAGTATACTCAATGAGAGTACTATTCTTTTACCTAACTTCTATTCTTTTCTTTCATAAATTTCCAAATAACTTTTTATAATTTATATATTATGACATCATTCTTATTTTTTTTAAAAATAGTTTTTAATGTAATTACTTTTAACCAGATTTCCCATTTTATATAAAGAGAAATGCAACCGTCATTCATGTGTTTCTGTGGACAGTCTCCTCCAAGAAGTGGTGTATTCTATTTTTCACCCCCAACTATCAGTATTAGTTATAAGTTTGGAGTTGAACAATAAATTTTAAATATATAGTATAATTATTATGATGATGATATAAATTATAATCCACCTTGATTCCCCCTTATTTGTTGAGAACCCAAAACCTTAATCATGTGTTTTGTGGACTACTGCCTCCAAAAAGTAACATATATTATTTTTCATCTAGATGATTTATTATGTAAGAAAATCTCATAAAATAAATTTAAAATCTTTTAACATATATAATTAATATATTTATTTTTATGTATTAAAAATTGTATTCGAAAAGAAACTAGTTTCATAATCATAATCATCCATTAAATAGGGTATATACATGTTTGTGTTGGTCTAAACACCTATTTAAACAATGATATAAAATAATAATTTTGATGAAAATGAGATCATAATTTCTAACAATATATATTTAAACAAATAAATTATAATAATTTTTATTTCTTTAATGATAACATTAATATTAAACTCATTAATTAACGTACCACTATTTATTCATTAAAATCCTCGAAACATGTTAATCACCAATTTAATCTTTAAGTATAATAACCAAAATCCCCTTAGAATGAAATTATAACATTATAAATAATTATAAATCATAAATAAAAGTAAATATTATGATATTATAATGATTAATTTTGTAATTTTTTTTCTAAAATAACCCCTCTTTTACAAAACGATGTTGAAATGATCAAAATTACTCACATTCGATATTAGAAATAGAAGATAACTAAAAAATATATAAAGAGAATAATTATAAATCATTTTTATAATAGTGTATACATATTCACAATGTTATTAAATTGGTGATAAAGATATTTATTTTCATTATAATAGAGATTCCAGTACATCGGTATAAGTCATGAGTTAAGGTAATGGATTCTTGGCCTGAAATTTAATTTCTAGATACATATTTATGATTGTGAACTAGTATATATTTAGGAGGGATTTGACACTTAATTGTGAATTATTTTTGTCCATTTAATTTTAAATAATATTATGTAAAAGGAAATATAATTCCATATTTATATGAAATTATATTCAAAGGATACCAAGGTCATAAGGGACTTTGTTTACCCAACATTCTTCATTGAGTTTATATTATTATTCATCAACTCGTTATACAAATATTGGTTTCTTACACCCTATGATTTTATTTAATTTTACATTATATGACTCCATATAAAAGATGTACCTTTAATTAAAAAAATCATTTGGATAAAAGTTATTTTAAAAAAATCATATAAATGATCGGAAAAATTATCATCCACTTTAATAATTCCTTCTGATCATTTTATATTATTTCCTCCCCAATATTGTTTTCATTTTTATTTAAACCCTAATTATTTATTATCACATGTGAAAATAAATTTTCCCTTTTATTCTTTTCAAAAATATATTTTATTATCACTTTTTATGTTTTTTTTTGAAACAACTTATTTCAAAACATTAAAAAAGGTTTTACCACATTTCAAAAACAAATGTCTTATCTAAAATTCAAGATTACATTTTTAAAACCATAATATATTATTTAAGTACCTCATTAATTATGATTATTTAAAAAAATACATGTTTTTTAAAAATTTCATATTTCTTTTTCAATGAAAAAATATGTGTAATGTGACAAAAACATCTTCTTTTTTGAAAATTTTATATAGATTTTCCGAAAACATTTTTGGGATTTAATTTTCCTATTTATCTCAAAATAGATATAATTATTTGGAAATTTCCGAGTATGATTTACACTATTAATTCTCTTATATTATTGTCATGGATTAAACTCCTAGAAATATAATACTTCCTTTTTATTTTATACTCATTGAATGTTTGTCATTTTCATAATGACTTTACACTATATACACTCTATATTCAATTCCACTTATTTAATGGTGTTCAATTAGATTATATAGATATATTTACTGTGTAAATTATTAAATAAATTATATAACATTAATATATATTTTGTGAATTCAATATACATTATTATGTTAATTTAGGGGTATTTTGCTAGAATGTTTTTGAATATATTTGGATGTCCGTTGATTCACCCTGGGAATATCATGTTATGATTATTTATTTAATGATAAAATTTTTACATATATAATTATATTTAAAAGGGACATAAAACTGATTTTATTACCATAGGTTCTCTATATTAAATGATTTATTTCGTATGACACACATATGTAAGGATGCTAGAGGGTAGGTTCCTTTATCACCCTCTAATTTCTGGGTTTTATTTTATATCTCTTGATATTTTAATGAATGAACATAATGTAATTATTCAATTATGCATGGGAATAATTATTTTGATCAAAATTTAATGCATGAACATAATGAGTTTTCCCACATAGGCATCAATATGTTGAGTTTTTTTCAGAATGAATTCTCATTCTATGATTCTTATACATTTCTAAAAATCTCTATATAAGACATTTATATGTTATTACATACTCTTATTCATATTATAATTCCTATGTTACTCTAAAATGGTTTAGATTTATTGACATATTTTTTCATACACTTATAATTAATGACTTGGAATGCGCCACAAATTATTCCATAACTCAATACTAATAATCTATAATTTTTTGTGTATGATATCATTATTTATAATAATAGTACCCATTTATTCCTATTATAATAACTTATGATAAATAATTCTTATCAAGGTTTTTTAATCATTGTTGAGGATTAGATATCTCCTCTTTATTATATTTTAATTTTTATTGGAAATTAAGAAATATAATATGTATGATGTGTCTACACGATTAACTTGTGTGGATAATTGTTTTTTGTGATATTGAACGTCTTTTTGTTATTTAATAAGTATCATATACATTGTAAAAAATCACATTTATTAAAAATTCATTGGGTTTTATTCAATTTTTTTATAATTAGTTAAAACTCTAAACCAAAATGATATTCCAAATGTATTATAAAACAATATTTTCATTTAATTCATGAAATTATTATAATATCAAGTTCATGTGTTGTCAATGTGGAACATAAAAAGGTAATTTTGGGTATCATATTTTTGAGGTTATCAAATTGTAGTAGGGACCACACTGTAAGATGTCTCTCTTTGAAAAAATCAAACTATAAACCCCTATTTTTTAGGATTTGGTGCGGGATATTTTTTAAAAACATTTACATTATTTTAGAAGACATTCATGGATAACTTTTATCCCAGAGATATTATAATTGATAAAAGAAGAAACATACATAAATATATGTCATTGAACACTATAATATAAACTAGGTGTTGGATTAAGAGATTTAACATTGGAGTATTGAATAAGAGTAATAATAAAATATCATCCACTTTAGGATCTAAGAAGAAAAAACTGATTAGGAACCAGAGAAGCTTCATACATCAGATTTATTTTTATTCTATATTATTAATTATATATATATGGAATTTAGTAATGATTTTAATAAAAAATTAAAGTCATTATCATTAGATATGAAACAATTATTTATAGTTTAATTTTCTATTCCTTATCCTATTACTTATAATATATTCATAGATAAAAACAATGTATAATGGGTAGAAACATTCATTGAAAAGAGTGTAGTTAGTGGAAGAGGATGAGTATCTCATGTGGTTATCATTATTATTCTCTCATGATTTATTCATACTAATTTTATTATAATTGTCCTTAAATAAATCATATTTCATTATCTCCTAGTGGTAGTGATGTACACTAGGATTTCATAACAACATTAATATATGTGAGTGGGGTAGTAAGAGCCAACCTAACTCTGCATCTATCTTTGGACATAGAATGTTTTTCAATTAGGCTGGTTATATATCACCACTAGTGAGGGGTGAAGGTTCTTAGATTGTTCTAACCTAATACAAACTGGATGAGTAATATTCCACAAGAATTACTGTGATAATACATTTATTTAATTTCATGAGTAGAGACGTTGTATAATAAAATAGAGAGAATTATCCAAAGAAACCAATATCTCATTTATTTTTTCCTTTTTTATTTATTGTAAGTAAAATTTAATACTAGATCATAGTTATTTTTATTCATTTAATTAATTTAGTTTAATTGATAATATATTGATGAAATTATTGAGACCTCATAATTAGTTTATAGAAAATCAACAAGTTTCTTTGGTTCTTTGTTGGATCAATCGAATTCTGTAATTATGACATATCATAAAATTTGGTGTTAGTTTTATGAAAATCCAAAATTATAAACACTAACTATCACATAGAATTAATAGAAATCATTGTGTGTAATTTTTTTAGACATTTTTAGCGAAGGTAAAAGATACAAGTGATGATAAATAATTTTTTTGATTCGGTCATGTGTTCTCCCATCCAATTTCAATTTTCATATTTCGTAAGAGTTAAATTATATTTTTTATTGTTACATTTTTTTTCTGGATTTCAGTGATGGTGTTCAATATGGATCATTTGTTCACTATTATTCTACATCACCCTTTTGGTAACCCATGTATCAAAAGGATTCCACTAATTTCAAGAAAAAGTATTTAAAATGGTGGTCAAAATAAGGAAAGATATTTATTGATTCAAAATCAATCAGGTATAACAAATTCCACCACTAATATTGTCAGGCCACAAAAATATATTAATTTGAAGAAGCTCATAATTTTTATAACTACCAATGTGAATCATGTTATGATTAATACTATCAATAATCACATTAATTTAAAATCCCTACAAAGTAAAATTATCACAAAGATTAAAGGGAAATTGAAATAAAATTCAAAAAAATTATTAAAACTGAAAACATGGAAAATGATGCACATTATCATATGGGACCCTCAAGCTAAAAAGATATTATGATCACTCTCTTAGATTTTATTTACAAAGTAGAGAGGTAAATAAACCCAAATGAGAAATATATCTAATATCATTCCCAGATTCATATGGAATAAAAAGAGTTGAAAAAATCTTTTCCAAACATTATATGTCTTCAAATTCTTTCTTGAATAATTCATTTCAATGTTTTACTATATTTAATACTGAATAGGAAGAATACATGGATGGAATATAGAAAGAGGAGTCCAATGTGAAATATTTTTGTAATCGTTGACATTCTATAAGAAGATGAATTATTAGACTCCCTCCAAAACATATATGAATAATATAAAATAACTATGATTGATATTATTGAAGAGATGGTGGATAAAAGATATATTTAGTCCAAGGAGAAAACTAATGTTGAAGAGGAAAAACCTGGGAAATAGGAAATAGTGGATGACAATATTCTTGATTAAATGTTTAAGGAACATCCAAAACATGGACTAAATGAAAATACTACTAAAATTATATGATTCATCATAAAATTTAAATATACACAGAAAAATTGATTAAATACTAAAAAGTACCATGGTAATTGATGAAATTTATAATGTTAAAGAACCCTTGACTCCTGATGAAATGGAAAACTATTATCCACACAGCAGTTCTATGATAAATTTGAGACCAACCAAAAATTTGAAAGCAGTGATATATTTTGAAAGGCAAAACTCTAATATAGAATATGAAGAATAAAATAAATAGATAGTTTTTAAAATAAGTGATCGAGAATATCCGAATATATTTCACAGGGAAGAATAACTTATGACGAATTTAGAACAAGACATAGTTGTTGGAATTCCAATATTTATCTCAGCGTTCATGGTTGAGGATGATTATTGTTATTCTATTGAAAATTTCAATGAGAAGTCCCTATAACATATGAAAAATATGTAATGGAGGATACTAAAATTCATAGGTTCCCACAACAAAATTATGGAGGAAATGAAGGAATCAGTTACCAAAGAAGAGTGATTAAGAACAACTGTAATTTTTGTTAATGAGCAATAGGTACAAGGATTTGAGATGGATGAATCTACTAATCCTAAAAGATATTAAATGAAATAAAAATGAGTAGTATGAATTTGAGGTACATGGGGAGTACTACATAGTGTGGTATAACCATGAGAGCATGGTATATTTATTTGTACACACAATATCCCAGTAAAACTTCTATCCGGGTGTCAAGATATAATCACTAACGAAGAGGAGAACTATAAGAACTCAGACCTTCTTTTCTGGTATTTTTTCTTTTTTTGGGGTTTTTGAGAAAAGTGGAGTTTCTAGAAATTTTTTAAGTACACACCATATACTTTATAAGTACATGTCATGAACTTCAACGCTATGCAAGGCCGTTTATTGGTCATGTCCGGGCCAAACACACGGTCGTGTACGGTGATGTGGTGGCCACTTAAAGCGGAGTACGAAAAATCCTAATACACGTCGTGTACTCCAAAAGTACACATATTGTACTTACATTTTTTCATTAAATGGACTGTGTCCATGTATGATCTTCATAAACGTCTTCTTCTCCAGCTTCTTCGATTGAGAGCATCCTGTACGGCCGCAAGACCCCTCAGAGCCCCCGAGCCACCGTCTGTTCTCTGAATCGACCGATGTTGATTGCATTGGAACCGCATCGATAAGCTCTTCCTTCTCTTAGAAGTTTGTTTTACAATTCCTCCTCCTTTTCAAGTTATTGTGGGTTGAACATTTTGGGCGTCTTCATAGATCTATGACATTGTAAGGAGAATCAAGACTCATTGTTCAAGTATATAGATCTCCTAGCATCAAGGTATATGTTTTTTCCTTTCCGTTCAAATTCATTGAGTTTTATGTGCAATTTCCACCAATACCCTCAAAAGGGGTATTGCATGTTTATTGTTTTTCCCCTGTTGTTTTCCTACCTTCCTTGAATGGTTTTGTAGAAGTAATTTTGGTATGTATTAAGATAATTTCTATGCTTGGATGTTTTTCCCATGCCTTGTTCTGTTTATGACCTTTCAGTATTGTTCATACTTTTGCCGTTATACCTATTTTCCAAGCATTGTGACCGTAGGATGGAGTGATGTTCTCTGACATGCTTGTTTTGCTATAGTCTGGATAGCCAAGTAGCTCTATAGGTTTACCTTGGATTTATAGCATTATTATGCACTGACTGGTAGAGGTCCATGAGAACCTGGTTCTATAGACTATAAGGGGATAGACCGAGTGAGCTTCCTCAAAGAGTCTTAGACATTATAAACTATAGGGGATAGACCGAGTGAGCTTCCCAAAGAGTCTTGGATATTATATACTACATGAGGATAGACTGAGTGAGATTCCTTTGAGATTCTTGAGCATTATAGACTATATGGGGGTAGACCGAGTGATCTTCCTCAGAGAGTGTTTTTTTGTTGGAAATTCCTTAAACCAGTCCAAGATATATGAGGAATTGACCAACTAAGGTTCCTAAGAGATTTTGTGATAGACATGAGGCTATAGGAGGAATTGACCGAGTGATCTTCCTCAGAGAGTCTCTAGACCTTGGGGCTATACAGGGATTTGACTGTGTGATCTTTCTCAGAGAGTCCCTGACTACCTTATACTATAAGAGTAATTGACTGAGCATTCTTCCTCATAGAGTATTATAATTTTTTATGAACAAATTAAAGTAGTGAGGCTAAGTGTACTACCTAGTGGGTTGTTGGTAATTCTTGGATAGGATCAGAGGGGATGGTTGTGAGTACTTCCTAGAGGTATTCCTGTTTGTGGTAAGCTGTTTTCTTCACTATTTCTTGTTGACCTGTGGATTATTAACTATTGTGCATCATCCTGTTTAATGGTTACTATTTGGCCTCTTTCCTAGACATATGTATCATTTATCATTTCATATATGTGTGTGTGCTCTAGATGTTAATTTTTTAGTTTTCCATTGTTTACCGTTGTTGGATATTTACTGCTTCCGCTATTGTATGTGTTGTTTACATCCGATGTGTACTCTAACAATGAGGGAATATTTTACCCACTATCACACCCAAGGCCCTCACTACTAGTCTGCAGCCTCTGGCGTTTGGGGAAATGCACTTGAGGAAATGTGACCAACCAGGTACGGGGCGCCTCTGGGTGGATTCCGGAACAGGGGCATTACAAATTTGTATCAGAGGAATTATTTTCTCTTGAAATACTGTTTAGAGCCTATAGTCAGGGATATGAAAGAATAGGTACTTGATAATAAACTATTCCTAGGAGTATCTAACCCATGTACTAGGAAAAACCACACTACCTCATTATTGTAGTTTGAATGGTTTGAACTTTTACAGATGATTTGATTTCACCATTGGGTGATTCACATGCTTTGTGATGTTACTTTTGTTGTTATTCCAGTTCTATTTCTATCGCAACCCGATGAGATGAGGGTATGCCATCTCATGCATCATATAGGTACTTGTTAGAAATCACATGCCCTGAGATCTAGGATGCATTAGAGAATTCATGTTGTTGTGATAGTTGTTGTGTAGATTATTCATGCTGTTGTGATAGATGCTTTGACAGAATCTCTGATGTTTGATAAGGAATTTCTTTCTATATTACCTTGCTTTGATGGATGAAAAAATGGTTCTTGAGGTGTTATGGGCCCTCATGGACCAGATTTTGGTGGATCATTGCCTGGTTTCGCTGTTATAAATTTTATAAGTTCCCAATCATTGATTCAAGTGGAGTATGGGCCCTTGCGGATCAGAATTTGGCACCTTAACTCTTGTTTTCTGTAATTTCTAGGCTTTAGAGAAGTATCTGAGCTACTACTTGGAAAAACCCAGAATAACTGGCATGTACTTTATTAATACACACTATGTAGTTTTTAATCTGGGTCACTAACTGTGGGGGTAAAAACACGGGGATGTAAAAAATCTTCAGTAACATGCCATGTACGGTAAGTAGACGCCGTGTTGTAGTGACCGTGTGTCTAACCGTGAGGATAATGACAGGGATTGATCAAACTTTGACTTTACATATTTTATCCTTTTATTACATGCCATTCAATATTACTTAAGATTCCGGACATGTCACGAAAAACACGTGTCAGGGAAAACCTTCAAGTACGCACCGTGTTATCAGGGAGCACTCCGCATAGAGTGAACTGTGTAGCTGGATGTGTAACTAAAAAAATTGGTTTTCGAAACCTTGTTTAGTACACGATGTGTCCTTCATGAACAAGCCATGTATTCTAGGATTAAAAGGACCATGTGGGTTATCCATGTAGGGAGTCTCGAGCAGGGGAATAGAGTTTAGGTACTCACCATGTGTGGGGACAACACACCGTGTGGATGAGGTGTTACACAAGAAGTTGTGTTAGAAGTACACACCCATGTGAATGGGTTAATAGAACTCATTGTGTAGTTTTTATACACGCAATGTAGTAATGTTTTGTAAAACTCAAATGTTTTTCTCCAATTCCCCTCTTTATCTCTTGTGTTCTCAGTCCTTGATAATCCTAATCTACAGTGTGTTTTTGACCTTTCAGAATTATGCCATCGAGATGTCCTCCAATTGTACATTAGCTGCCAGACGGTGATCAAAAACAGGATTTGGATGATTAGGGACCTCCTGTAGATCCTCCTATTGTGCCAACCTTGGAAACAACAATTATACCAGTTGCGGGAACCGATGCACAATTTAGGGAAGATTTTCAAAGGATGATGCAAACCATCTATGGAGCGTCGGATCCTGCCTCGACGATGGCAGAGTTGACGCGGGTTTTCTAGTAGCAGGATCCTTCTACTTTCTTAGGGGATGGAAGACCTCAGGCTACATAGTCATGGATTGATCCCATGCTGAAGATTCTTTAGCATCTGGAGACACCTAAAGAAAATTGGGTGAGGCTCAGTACCTATATTATCCGAGACTCTGCAAAGAGGTGGTGGGAGGTGATCTCACAGTCAAGATGACACCATAGTATGTGTTGGGATGAGTTTTGGTGCATCCTCTATGATTAATTTTACCTGGAGACATTGAGGGATGATCGAGGCTAGATGTTAATGAGTCTGGAGGAGGGCACACTTTCGGTTACGGAGTACTCATCTCTCTTTATTGAGATGCATCATTTCACGCCTATTCCAGGAGGTGATTATATATTCCTTGCACGGAAGTTCAAGGATGGTCTAAGGCATGACATCCCCATTCAGGTTAACATCTTCAGGTTGACTTCGATATCCTTTATAGTCAACTACGCACTGATCACTAAGCGCAATCTGAAGGATTCTAGAGCAGTGAGCCATGGTGGTTCGACATCCAGAGTCAGTGTTCCTCCAACTGATAGCAGGAAGCACCGTAGGGAGTCTTCTTGAAGAGATCAGAGTAGGCGGAATGTATCTTCCGGTATCCATGTAGTATGCTACCAATGTGGGAGGAGCGAACATACTATGCCTCAATGCTAGGGAGACCCGATAGAGTGCCGATCTTGTGTCAAGATGGGCCATCTTCATTAGTTTCATCAGAAATTATCACCTACAATTTGTTCTAAGGGTTCTTCTATGTCCCTGCGTTTAGGGGATGCATTGCCAGTTTCTCACTAATCTAAGAATTGGAGTTCTTCTGGTCGTTTGCGCCGAGGTGGAGGTCGCGGCTATGGTTGTCATCCACCAGGTTACAACCGACAACATAGTGGATCCGCTCAGAGTGGTCAGCCAGGATCAAAGGGCCATAGTAAATGCCAAAATTTTGTAGTGGATCAGACCCATCAGATGCAGGATCCCGACCCTTCTACAGTTCTATGTACAATCTTAGTAACCTCAGTTTTATCTTCATCTATTTTTGATACTGGTGCTACGCATAGATTTATCTTTGTTGTTGTTGTGAAGAGCCTTGGGATCTTCATCTTTTCCTCTACTAATACTTTTACACTAGACACATCATTAGGGACTAGAGCAGTTAGTGTACGTCAATGCAGAGAGTTCCCTCTTGAGGTTCCATGGTGTCACTTTGTATCGGACCTCTATGTCCTAGAGATGACGATATATGATGTCATTCTCAGAATGGAGTGGTTAGTACCCTTCAAGGCATTTGTCAACTGTTATCGCCACATGGTGAGATTCGTATCACCAGTTGGTGGATCCTTTATTCATAGAAGTGAGTGGGATGTCCAGGTGAGTTTATTAGGAACAGAGCATCATGGGATATGAGGAGTTACATCCCAGATTTCTAGTCTATATCTAGATGACCAGGGGACTTCATAGTTAGAATTTCTTCCAGTGGTGGATCATTTCAGAGATCTCTTTCTAGAGGAATCTTCTAGTTTTCCTTAATAGAATGTGGAAGACTTTTCTATTGAGATTGTTCTAGGTGTGGCACCTATGTTTATTCCTCCTTATAGGATGGCTACACCTGAGTTGTTGAAGCTCAAGAAGCAGTTCGAGGAGTTGCAGGAAAAGGGTTTCATCTGACCCAATACTTCTCCTTGGGGTTATTTTGTTCTATTTTCAAAGAAGGCAGACGATACCCTTAGGCTTTGTGTAGACTATATAAAGTTAAACCAGTTGACAATCAGGAACTGATATACCCTGCTGAGTATCGATGAGCTCATCGATCAGCTTCAAGGATCATGGGTGTTCTCGAAGATTTATTTGAGATCAGGTTATCATTGTTTGCACCTTAGACCGTATGATATACCTCTTACCGCCTTCAGTAGAAGGGATGGTCTATATGAGTATATGGTTATGTCGTTCAGTCTCATGAACCTGCCTACAGTTTTCATTGCACTGATGAACCAAGTATTCCATCCTTACATAGATTCCTTCATGGTGGTTTTCATGGACAACATCTTGGGGTACTCTCACACATGACATGACCTTTCTACCCACATTGAGATCATTTTGAGTACCCTGAGAGAGAATCAGTTATTTGATAAGCTCTCGAAATGCCACTTTTGGATGGACTAGATTCAAATCTTTGGTCATGCCATCTCTGAAACAATAGTATTAGTAGACCCAGATAAAGTGATGGTAGTAGTTTCCTAGGAGCATCCGAAGAACGTCATTGATATACGAAGTTTCCTAGGGTTGTATGGATACACCACGCTCTTCATACAGAACATCTCACGCCAAGCAGTACCACTGATAGGTCTGACCAAGAAAGGGGAAAAGTTCTTATCATCAGATTCATATGAGTCATCCTTTCAAGAGCTCAAAGATAGGTCGACGTCAGCACCAATACTAGTCTTGCTACATCCGAGAAAGATATATACAGTCTACTGTGATGCTTCAGGTATCGGGATGGGAGATGTGCTTATGCAGGGAGATGAAGTCATCAGTTACGGGTCACAACAGTTAAGGCCACATGAGAAGAATTACCCGACGCACGATCTAGAGTTGGAACATGTTGTTCATGACTTGCGCAGTTGGAGACATTATCTTCTGGGAGAGAACTGGGTGGTGTTCAATAACCACAAGAGTCTCAAGTACATCTTGACTCAACGTGATCTGAATCTAAGATAGCAATGGTGGGTCAAGTATCTTTAGTCCTTTGACATTGTGCTTTCCCATACACCTGGGATGGGAAACCGATTCGCTGACTCATTGAGTAGGAGAACTCAGATACATGTAGTTCAGAAGGCCAGTAGTGAGTGGAAGCTTATGGTTATGTTCTCTGAGATGCATTTGGAGGTGCACGACAGACTGTGGAATACCTTTCTATCTTCTGTAGCTGTTACCTCTACACTTCATGATTGGGTATAGACGAGGCATCTATCAGACTCAAAAGGCATAGTCTTATGGGGGAGTGTGTCAGGAGAGTCCCTCTTCCTGGATGGAAGTTAGGTGTGGATAAGATATTTCATTTCTAGGGGCACATCTGGGTGACATCAGATATACGCAAGGTGCTGATGCAATATTTTCATTCCTCAATTTGGGCAGTTAATCCTAGCGTCACTAAGATGTATCATGATCTAAACTGCCAGAATTGGTGGCCAGGTATAAAGAGAGATGTTTCTGGTTTTGTTAGGAGATGTTCCACTTGTCATTAAGAGAATATGCAGCATCATCAACCCGAAGGTCTTTTGCAGTAGTTACCCATTCCAGAGTGGAAGTGGAACGATGTTGCAATGGACATCGTGACTGCGTTACCGAGGTCTCCTTGAGGGAATGACACAGTATGGGTTGTCATTGATAGACTCACAAAGGATGCTCACTACTTGCAGATAAAGGAAACCATCAGTATTGATGAGTTGGGGTGGTTGTAAATCCGAGAGATTTTATGTCTATATGGAGTTCCATAGTTCATTGTTTCAGATAAGGATGTGGATTTTACTTCTTGGTTCTGTCTGGGGATTCTAAAGGCTTTGGGTACATAGGTACTTTTGAGTACATCATACCATCCCCAAACAGCTGGCCAATCTGATCATATGATTCCGGTGCTTGATGATTTTCTTTGAGATTTCATTCTAGAAATTCGTGGTTCTTGAGAGAAAAATATATCTCTTGTGGAGTTATCCTAAAACAACTGTTTTAGGGTGACTATTAAAATGGCACCTTATGATGCTCTATACGGAAGTCCATTTCCATCACCTTTCTGCTGGATGGAGGCAGAAGAGGCAAGTTTGATTGGACCTCGTCTTGTTTAGGAGACCTCTAAATAGATAGAGTTGATACGGAAGAGGATGCCTACAACATAGTCTCGATAGATGTCTTATGCTGATCAGTGGAGACGACCTCTAGAATTCAAGGTCAGGGATCAGGTTTTCCTTCGTGTCGCATTGAGGTTGGGACACAAGACGATTCAGAGACAGGGTAGGATTTCACCACAGTACGTCGGGCCGTTTGAGGTTTTGGAGAGAGTTGTGTCAGTTGCCTATCAGTTGCAGTTACCTCTGAGGTATGGAGCTATGCCTGACATCTTCCATGTTTCTCACCTCTAATGTTACATTTCAAACTCGTCTCATGCCTTTGAACCAGTGCTGGTTGAGCTCAAAGCATATGGACCATTTGAGTAGAATTTTATCTGGATTTTTTATCGCAGTATGAAGGTTCTACGTGGCCGGTATGTTCCTCTAGTATGGGTGTTATAGTAGCACATGCAAGTACAAGATGAGACTTGGGAGAGGGAGGCCGATGTACGATCATAGTGGCCAAAGATGTTCGGGGGTTTCTTCTTTTGTGCCTCGGTAGGGAAATTTCGAGACGTATTTCTTTATGGGGCGAAGTGTGTAAGAACCCAGACCTTCTTTTTAGGTATGTTTTTATTTTTTTCTGGAGTTTTTTGGAAAAGAAGAGTTTCTAAAAATTTATTAAGTACACGCCATATACATTATAAGTACACGACATGTACTTCGATGTCACGCGAGGCCGTGTCCTGGCCGTGTTCAGGCCATACACATGGTAGAGTGGGGTGATGTGGAGGCTACATAAAGTGAAGTACAGGAAATCCTAGTACACACCGTGTACTTTCTTTTTTTTCATTAAATGAATCGGGGTCATGTCTGATCTCCATAAACATCTTCTTCTCAAGCTTCTTTGACCAAGAGCGTCCTGTACGGCCGTGAATCTCCTTTGATCCCCCGAGCCTCCTTCCATTCTCTGAATCAACCACCATCGATTGCATTAGAACCACAGTGGTAAGCTATTCCATCTCCTAGAGGTTTTTTTAGAATTACTTCTCTTTCTCAAGTTATCATGGGTTGTAAATTTTGTGTGTTTTCATAGATCTATGATTTTATATGGAGATTCATGACTCGTGGTGCATGTTTATCGATCTATTAGAATCATGGTAGGTGGTTTGTGACTTTGTGTTTAATGTCGTTGAGTTTAATTTGCAATTTCCACCAATACCCTCGAACAGGGTATTGCTTGTTTAATTTTTTTCCCCTGTTGTTTTCCTACTTTTCTTGAATGCTTGTGTAGAGGTAATTTGGTTGTGTATTCGGATAATTTCTATGATTGGATGTTTTTTCCATTCCATGTTCTGTTTATGACTTTTTGGTCTTCTTTAGTCATTAGCTGTTATACCTGTTTTCTATTCCTTGTGACTGTAGGTTGGAGTGATGTTCTATAACATGTTGTTTTTTCTATGGACTAGTTAGCCAAGTAGCTCTACAGGTTTATGTTGGCCTTATAGCATTATTATGCACTGACTGGCATGAGGCCATGAGAACCTGGTGCCATAGACTATAAGTGGATAGACCAAGTGAGCTTCCTCAGAGTTTCTTGGACATTATAGACTATAGGGGATAAACTGAGTGAGCTTCTAGAAGATTTTTGGGTATTATAGACTATAGGAGGATAGAACGAGTGAGATTCCTTAGAGAGTCATGATCTTCATAGAATATACAGGGATATACTGAGTGAGAATCCTCTGAGAGTATTTGTTTTGTTTGAATTGCCTTAAACCACTCCAGGCTATAGGAGGAATTAACCGAGTGAGCTTCCTCAGAGAGTTTGTGATAGACCTATGGCTATTTATGGAATTGACCAAGTGAGCTTCCTCAGAGAGTCTCTTGACCTTGGGGCTATAAAGGGATTTGACTGCGTGATCTTCCACATAGAGTCCCTGAATACCTTAAACTATAACGAGAATTGACTGAGTGTGCCTCCTTAAAGAGTCTTATAATTTTGTATGACCAAACAAGAACGGGTAGGCTGAGTGTATTTCCCAGAGGGTTTTCGGTACTTCTTGGAGAGGATCGGAGGGGATGGCTATGAGTACTTCTCAGTGGGATTCCTGTTTGTGGCTAGCTGTTTGCTTCACTACTGCTTATTGACCTGTGGATTGTTTAATTTTGTTTATCATTCTGTTTACTGGTTACTATTTGGCTACATTACTAGACATACGTATCATGCATCATTTCATATATATTTGTGTTCTCCATTTGTTTCTTGTTTAGTTTTCCGTTGTTTACTATTGTTGGATATTTACTGCTTCCTCTATTGAATGTGTTGTTTACTTCCATTGTGTACTCTGCCAATGAGGGAATAGTTTCCCCACTATCACACCCAAGTCCCTCGCCTCTACTCTGTAGCCTCTGGAATTTTGAGAAATTCACTTAAGGACATGTGACCAATGGGGTACGAGGTGGCTTCTGGATTCAGGGCGTTACCAGAACAATCACCTCAGATGTAAAGAATAAAAAAAATTTCTAAATATTGAATGGGTAAAACTATTTTATAATCAAATTATGTGAAACATAAAATAAATATCAAGATTAAATTTATAAAATAATCTAAATCATATAGGAAACCAGGGGTGTTACTTCTTTCTAGGAATAAGTTTTAATTTCAATTTCAATTTTAGTTTTATATTTGGATTTAACATAGTGGTAAAGCTAAAAAAAATTCATTTTAGAACCGTAATGAATGGATATCTCAATATTTATTTTCATAATAGAAATTTCACAAGTCAATGTATAAAACATATATCAGGAAAAGAAGAAGGAAGATCTTGGAAGGAAGAGTTATGAGGTAACAAATTATAGATTTCCAATGCCAAATAAACTCATCCATGGATCACAGATAAGTAGAGGCTTTAAAATTGTATAATTTTAGTTTATCTTATTTATTTTGATCCCTCCTTATATTTCACATTAATTTTAAAAAATAATGTCACCCCTCACATTGGTATAATATTAGGGACAATATTTAGTTTATGTGTGAGGGAGGAATCCTTGGATACCCCACATTTGGATTGTTATCCTCATTAGATATCATAGAAGACATTATAAAATATGAAATATTTTACTTCTAATTGTTTTCCATTGAATTTTTCATTCCAATAAATGAGTATGATATAGGTGGATATTTTTTAAAGTTACCTTTTTAGTCCAATAATGAGTGTTGAAAAACAAATGCTGATGTTATTTAATATTATTTAAATTGATTCTTAGAAATTATTAATTATTGGGCTGATTATTAATGATCATTCCATGAATTAATTGTATAAAATATTTAATTCCCATTACCTAGAAGGTTCTGAACAATAACTAGAATTTTTATTCTCATAACCCATTAACTAGGAGAACTAGGGATGTGTTTCACAAGTTAAAAATACATGTTCTTATTGAAACATGATGAATTTAAAATCCTAAAAAATAAATAAGGCCATTGATTGATCATATTTTATCCAATTTTCATTTTAGATATATCATACATCTATCCTTTTTGAATCAATATAAACTATTAAATTAATTTATAAAAAACTACATTACCAACAAATTTATCATTTCTACACTATTTTTTGAATATTAAGTGCATAATCATTCACTTGATCTTAAAATGGGAGTCGGTTTTTCATGAGACTAGTAGAATTATTATGATTATATAAGAACTATTCTGTTTTCCTTGAGTTATTAGATAAATGTTTCCTTCTAATTTTATTGAACATTATTGCATCCCCTATATTTTGAAAAATAAAAAATAAAAAAGTTCTCTTTCCTTAGAGGTTCAAAAGTCACCCTTAGTGATGAATGATCTTCATTATTTGTGGTTGGATGGTGGATGTGAGAATAGACCCAATCAAAAAATTTTGATAAAAAATAATAAAAATGTAATAAAATAAGTGGGTGTTATTCACTGTATTCATAGTGTCCTTTCACTTACATTGAGTATAGAAATTCATATGTTATAATATTTGAGATAGGGATTTAAAGGGGGATTTTATTGACCATTTCATTATTCTCATGAAATATTTTTTATGAAATTTAACCAATATTCGAGCCTGAACTTTAATTTATCACATTATGATCTACATATCATGGGACATAGAGAAAATATAACCTATATGAAAATCCATAATGATTTTTGTAGTTTAATTTATATGTGGATTTGTAGAGAACGTGAATGATTATCCATAGAGTTCATATAATTTATAATAAGGTTAACTAAATTTGAAACATTCTTTAGCGATTAGTGATTTACATTCATGAGAGGTAAATCATAATTGGCATTGATATGTAATAAATGGTTTAATGTTGTGAGTGAAATGAATTTTTTTCATCTAAATATTAAAAAAATATATGCATGATTTTTAATCATGATTTTAGTTACTTTTTGAGCTTTTATGAATCATTGACATAACTATTTTTATGGGGGATAAATTTAGGGCTTCCCATATAGAAGATTAGATCTTTTGTGATGTCACTGTTGACATTTTTATTGATAAGGAGCTATGATTTAGGTGTAGGGGTGTTTGATGTTATATATATATATATATATTCCTCATAAATATTATTGACCTAAATAAAAATAATCATCTATTTATAATTTTTTAAATTATATATGTAATAATAATATCTTTAATTATGTTTTAGGGTGTTTTTATTATTTTAGGTAAAATTAATATGAATATGATTGAAGATCATTGAAATTTTATAGCCTTCAGTCATATAATCCATAAACATTTTCTCATAAAATGTAATATATAATGTTATACTAATGGATTATTCTATATGTTGTAGCAATACTTCCAGTGTGAAGAAGTTGAATTATTGTTCTATAACCATATCTAATGCATTGTGGTTCCTCTATGGCCTCTATGAGGTGCCTGAAGTGAATTGGATGTATAGTGATGAAGGTTTTTTTCCCTATAAATTAATCATAGAACTCTAATTTTAATAATAAGAATTTATTTAGTATGTCATGGACTTCTATTTTGTGCTATAGAATTCTTAATATAGATGATGCGTAGGGAAGATAATGCCAATGTGTTCTACTTTTGGCATATAGTAAAGAGGTTAGGGACTATAATAACACCTATGACAATGTGGAGAGTACTTCTTATGTCTTAGAATATTTTATTAGAGATTATGAATCATTAAAACACTGTAGTTAGGACATGTAGTGTTCATTATACCATGGAAGAGAATAGAATGGTATGATTGAATGTTTAAGGGTTCAAGACTCCCTATGACTTGGAGATTTTCACTACTATATGGAGAATAGGTTTGGGGCATAGAACATGGGTTTTACTGGATTCAGAAGCTATGATAAATCATTAAATTATGAATCATAGGTCCTAGATTTAATATGGATAAGAATTTTCATTATACAAGAGCCTACACCATATGATAATTCCACCACAATGTAACTAGGTACATTAAATATAAAAGATATTCCATGTTGTCAATGAGATATGTGAGAGAATAAATATTAAACTACCATATTTGTAGAGTTTATTTCATATCATTTTGACTAGATCTCCATATCATAGTGATTCCCCTTTCATCATGAAGTAAATAACAAATGTATTTTTTTGTTATAGATTTCTAATGATGTGGATTTGTGTTGTTGATCACATAGTTGGGTTTTTATCTTATTATAGTTTTTAATTTGAACCCCAATTTTTATGTTTTTTTGGTGGATATATCTAGGGAACTGTGAATTTATTTTAAAAGGTGACTGGGGAAGAATTTCCCAAGGGATAAAAGTTAATATAAAAGAATAAATATACATCAATAGAGTGGGTAAACCACAATAGGATCGACTAAGACTCGAATTAAGAGATCATACACTAGAGGATTGATTAAAATGATCAGTAATAGATCAACCAATATAGAATTTACTAGGTATACATTTAAAAGATTAGCCACTTGGGTATCATGAAAGTGATTGGGTATTTTACACTGGATAAACTACAGATTTAGGATCTATTTTACTTTAATTTTTTTGTTGTGTAACTAAATATTAATTTAATGATTTTCAGCTTTAATTAAAGTGAGTACAATTGGTTTTTTAACACTTTTATTATAGTTTAATATTACCTATCCTATATCTTTTAGTATGTTCAAGCTGAACAAGCCAACAACCATGTGTATCTAAATTTAAAATGAGGGTGGAGTTAGTTGATGAGGAGGAATATCATGTGTTCTTGAACATATAATTCTATAAAGAGTAGTTCTTACTAATTGTAGTACAATATTACTTAAAAATATATATATCATAATTTCATAGTAAGAGCGATTCCAACTAGGATATGAATCCCAGTGTAACAGAGCGGATCAAAGTAGAGATGGTGTACTTAACTACACCTATGGATTTGGAGATATAACTCATTATACTTAGGCTGGTTATAGATCACCTCATGATTGAGGAAATGGGCCGATGATTTTCTTACATGATCCTAAACAATATAAATAGATTCCCCTATAATTATTATAAAAAGTAATTTGATTAATTACATTATTAGAAATTAGTGGTTAAATAATAGGAAGAATCATACCTTGAAACCAATCACCCATCTCTCCATCTTATATAACGAGCTTTAAGTATAATTTTATTTTAGTCTATACTTAATTTTTTTTAGATAATAAATTTTGATTAATTGATATCTTATTGATGAAATTTGGGAGACATATCAAATAGGTTAGAGACCACCATTTGTTTTCCCTACTTCTCTATAGGAATAACCCACACTCTCACAATAGTAATATTTAGTAGTTTGTGTTTCTTTCATGAAAGCATAAATTCTAAATTACAAATACCCTAGAGAATTAATGACACTCTTGGGCATGCCAATTCACTATCGTGCAACATGATCAAGATGCCTTAGCCCCAAGATTAATCACATGATTTTTTAAACACTCAATCCAATTATTTGACCTAACACTCAGTTTAATATCACGAATAGATCTTTTACCAACCCAATCTATCACCGTACCACTCGAACATGTACCAATATGTGTTTTATCCAAATAACTCTAATATTTTACTATATCTATCACGCAAACTAAAAAATGGATTCACATCCTTGTAAAATTTGATGCTTCCCATTATTGGATTATCCTTATCATCCCCACACCCTATAAAAACACATAAATAAACTAGTCCAACCCATAGACCCATCAATAAAAACATTCTACTAATCAAAACCAACATCAAAACTCTTTATAGTGATTTTAAAACACATATATCTTTCAAAATAACCAAGGAATATCTATCAAATTCACTATCCAAAAACATAGATTACCTTTAGTAAACAACTGAAAAACAAGATAACATAGTTTTTCAAGAAACTAATTACATTTTCTAATACTAGATCAACTTAAATCGATACATTCTAATCACAGATGTTACTTTCCATACAAACATGATACACTTTCCATGTAGAAAAAAAAAGTCTCTGAGTTACCCACTATCAAACGAAAACAACATATAAGAATTCTAGTTTAAAAAGTGCTAATTTACATTTTAAAACCCTTATTTTATCATATTAAAAAAACCAGAAATCACTACTATTTTAAAAATATTCAATATTCAAGGGTTTTTCAAAAAAAAATGAAATCACAAAATCCAATGGCATGTAGGATCTTTTTCACAAAAATTATTCTCTCTTTTCGAACCCACTTTTGAAATCAAAAATTTAAAACTCATTTTCAAAATATTTAGTTAAAACTAGAAAAAGATACCTATTTTTAAAATCACAATTTCACTAAACTATTTTATAGGAAACTAGAATAAAAAAATATTTTACACACATGACATTCAACCAAAAACGTTTTCTTTTCCAATACGGTTTCACTCAAAAACTATGCATCAAGAATATTTATTTACCTTTAGAAGAAAAGTATGAAAAATAATAATTATACAAATATAGACCTCAAATGCATATTAAAATATTTACCCCTTATAATATATTTTTGAAAATATAGTTTATATTATAAGTTTATTCAACTAATAATGGGGTTTGTTGATGAAATATTTAAAACAAAATTCCCCATATATGCATGTATCATTGTTGAATCATGCCACTATCACTATTAATAAATAAATAAAAATATCCCAACCAATCCCTATGAGTTATATATATTCTCACCCATCCCACATTGTGATTACAGATCAAATAAAACACATTACTCTTCCTAAAGTGACAAGTCTGAACACTAGATATCCTATGAAAACATGGGTTTCTAATGATGTCAGTATGTCTAGGAAGACACTAATTTAATTTCACAAGCCATAATAACCAATCCACACATATAACTAACAGTTTATCATCTCATATCAAAATCTAATAATAGTTTTTAGTTTATAAACATATATCTCTTGACGGTCACCTGAGAAGGGGATATGAAATATGCCCCATACACCAGATGATACTGAATAATAGATTGGCCTTAAAAATAGGGATATTATTAAATCTGAAAAAATACATGAGGATCATGATTTAATCCTCACAAAAATCCGAATAACCCATCTACAAAATGGAAACACCCAAAATAATTATATAAATAAAATAAATCCATGAGGGGGCTATTGATTAGATTAGAAATCATTAAAAATAATCTATATGATTCATCATACATTATAGAGAAATATCATTTCATAATAATTAAAAAAATTAATATGTAAATAAATTAGATACTCACCAGAACACATGATGAATAATAAAGAAAAATTAAATTTTCCTCTCATCAAACTCACATGATCACCTTACCGAATCCATAGACTCTATAACATATTAGACCAATACCATGTGTACAAACCCAAGTGGTGCTTGTTACCTATGATAAACCTGAGATTATACCTATATAAATTCAGACAAATTTTGTGAACATATATAGGGTATGAGTCTAATGACCTAGTAAGAATCCCTAATGCCACATCTATACTAAGTGGTTTTTTGATAAATAATATGTCTATGTAATACAAATAATGTATAACAATTGTACCTAGGAACCCCACCACTTGGAAACATAACAAAAAATACACATTCAAGAAAACACATAAGGATATCATGTACCGAATAAGACACCATGAAACCCAACCATACATTCTTTAGATTTATTATAAATGGAAGATAAAGTCACTTCATACTATAAAACCAATCCAATAAATAAAGGTACAAGATATGGTGTCTAGCGATGTCCTCAAACCATACTCAAAAATAAAAGGTAGGGTACCTTTCCATAATGTATCATAATTAAAACATAGTACATTCTGTATTACCCAAGTGATAACTCTTTTAGAACATTAACACTCCATGTGGGATATACATTAAATTCATTCCATGTAATAGAACACGACTTCACACTCATGTTTGGTCACACATCATAGTTATAACCCTGTCTTCTTACTCAAGGGTGATCACATATCTAAGCCTATACCCAATCACTCACGGTAGGGTTTCAAAAGTTAAAATGGAACACTAACTTCTTAATCAAGGAGTTTCTAAGATTCATGACCCACATCACCCACACTGGGATCTATTAGTAATCAAAATCACACTATTGTACATTCATGTAATAAGAAATCGGGCATATATCATGTCTCACAATCCCACAAAATCATAACTATGGAATTAGTCCCCTGGTAACTTTTCTCATACATCCCATAATCTATTTAGACATACCATCTAAAATATTTATCTTTCCTTCATCATACAAATACAAAATTTAGATCCCCTTGACACTATCATTCCACCCATATGCGAATCTAATAGGGTATATCTTATTCATCTCTACCCTTTTGGAATTATTTATTCCATCTTAACCAAACATGGTATTTGATACAAAAAATAAACATTACCAACATATATACAGAACTTTGCATAATCCGATAATAAAAAAACATATAACCAATACAATTAATATGTGAATACGAGAATACATTCTATATAAATAAGGAATTTCCCACATAAGGTCAAATATACCAAAAAATATTTCAATCTATGCTCTATTTTGTTTACTTTAAAAATCATTTCAAATAATATTTGAAAATAATTTTGTAATGGTATTGCATGAGTTATTTTACTCACGCTAGTTCTTTTGCTGAAATATCATCAAATAATTCTTTATGAAGTCACACTATCATTTAGTAATGCCATTTCAAAAACTATTTCTCAAATAATAAATGTTTTAATTAAATTACAATAAATTTAAGCTCCCTTTTTATTCATAATTCTAAAAAATGAAACATCTTTATAATTTAAATACAACTCATTCCTCCATGAAAAGCATAGAGTTGGAAACATACCCTCAATTCACCAAGGTACCACCATCGAACTGTTTAGAAATCTATGTTGTAAGTTATATTATTAGGATAATGATATCTAATATAATTTATCGGACGAAACCACATATGTCATGAAATATGTATACAATTTATTATAATCAGGGAACACAAATATAAACATAGAAAATGGAAAATAGACATACTAATGTTGAAGATACCTATCTTAATCAATAATCCATTTACCATACTAATATTTTATTGACCTCCTTTGAGTTTATTATCACCTAACTCTTATATAGACACCCTTAGATTAAAAAAGAAAAAATTAAAATCCTTAATTGTAATTCTTTATAATTGTTGAAAAAATCACCAAAACATCTAACAGTGTTGATAACATAAAAAATGTGGGGTGTTCTAATCAAAACACTTACCTGGAACTAAGATACGAAATCCCCCTAAATTTAACACCAAAATCTATCAGAAAATTTCCCCAAAATCATCTAAAACCCTAAATAATTAAATGGGGAAACATACCTATAGTAAAATAATGAACAATGATAAGATAACAACCTCTGAGTACCTCTTATAAATAATTTGTTAATATTTTAACTTGGTAAGTTTGTTTTTAAATTGTTCCATTATTGTTTAATTGTTAATTAATTTTCCTCATATTTAATCATTTAAATATTTATAATCTCTCAAAGATAATAATTTATTTATAAATATTATTTTTAGTTTTTAAATTATATGTAAAAAATATCTATCTTTTTATCTTAGGAATTATATGGGTTCAAATTTTTTGAGTGTTTTATTCTACATATGTGCCTCGATCGGTCACATTTGTGGATACACCAAACGTATAGTCAATCGTCCATGCCACTCAGTCAACCATGAAACTCTATTGAACATGAATCATAGTCTTATATGACATTTAATAGATAGTTAAATATATAATCATTCATAATATACCTGGAGCGATGATAGATAAGTGACCATACATAAAAACCTATCTCATGGTTATGAAATTTGTGTTTTATGTTCATGAAAATAAGTTTAATACTAATATAGAAATTTTTTTTACCCACAAATATCATGTGAAAGTCTTTTTCAACCCTTATAAATCTTAAAATGTTGAGGTTTACCCTTTTTTCCCATGTTTAGAGTGGTGGACCTATGTGATATTTGTAGTATTTATTATTTCTATATTTTATATTATTTTAAATTTTTAAGATTTTCTTTTTATTGGTTTATATTTACACCATTTTATGGAATTTTTAATATATATATATATATAAATATTGATGGTCATACTAAAAATAGTTTAAAATTATCTTATGTAAGAAATAGTATGTTTGGATGTGTTCTCAATAAATATAGATATTTACTTTTTACAGGTGTTGAATATATTTTTATATATTTGAAACATTATAGTCATTGTAGTATGTGATGAGTTTTAGGAGACACCCATTATATAATGGTCAATTATAATTGTGAGCTCACCGTTGGAGTTATTATTAATGAAACAATTAATAAGATTTGTTATATGAGGGATGTAGTCAGTGTTTTATTTAAATGATACTGAATGAACATTGATTTTTGACCAAAAATGGTGTTGATCATTGACATAATTTTATGAGATACACTTTTTTATAAAGCATTTGAGTTTCTACATCAACTTCTAAACATCTAATATTTCTTAGTATTTTTATGTTTTCATCATTGAATTTTAATTTTTTCTAATTATGATTAAATATTGAAATTATGATTTTGCTCAAAAATAAAATTTATTCCGGTTATTCTTCCACTTAAACAGTATGAATTTTTAGGGGTTTTGAATCTCATTTAAAAATTTAGGTTTTGTTGTTTTTCATTTTCATTTGTTTGTAAAATAAATTACATGTTTTTAAAGGAATGTTACTCCCTTAAAAATTAATGTTTATTTATTTAGTGGGTTCTTATCCTTTATAGGATTATAAGATAATGAAAATTTGGGATAGGTTCATATTGAACCAAAATAAGATAAAAACTCTATTATTTTTTTTCTACAACACAATATTCTTGGAAATATATTTTACAATATTTATTTTTCTTAATCAAAAAATTAGAAAATTATAAGAAAACCATGTTTTTTGTATTTTTATTTTTATGACCACCCATTTCAAATATTATATTCTCTTATTCAATAAATATTGATTTTATATTCACCAATTATTAAAAAATTATTTGATATTAAGTCTAGTAATTTTATTGTAGTAAAAAATTTAAAAAATTGATTCACCCCCTCTAGAATTGGTTGTTTTAATTCATTAGGATCACAATTCGTATAAAATCTGTACCCATAAAAGTATATTTTAGCAATGTTGTTATTTTATCATCATAAAAACAATTATTATCAGATTGTTTTTCTTTTGGGAAAGGAAAATATAAAATTTTATTATTTGAGGAGAAAAAAAAATTCCTAGACATAGAAGTTTATTTATGGATCTATCTTTTACAATTACTTGTTAAGAGATCGATGTTTTAAATTATCTCAAACTACCTGACTTCAATGATTCTGATTATAGATATGGGAAAGATTATATTGATGTTTTTATAAATAATACATGTATGTAATAATGGATAATTATGTCAAAATATTATGAATTACCTGGAGTTGATAAATATTAATTAATTGGTAATGATTCTACAAAACTTGTGTTGAACTAAAAATATTTGAATTATGTATATTTTTATTTAACTAAATATATTTTTATCCACATTTCATTACATAAATCATATTTTTAGGATTTATGGATATTAAAATTATCTCATCTTGGAATTGAGAAGATGTAGAGGATGCTAAATTCAATGCATTCCAAATGGTTTTTCATGAAAAATTCAACAAGATGTAGAATATATATAAATTTATTATGAATATAATGGTTATTTTTAAGGAAAAATGAAGAATAACATTTATATTGAGATAATAATTTCTTATCTTCCAAAATTAAAGAACTTAAATAATGTTTACATGGAGGAAATAATGGATTTCACTGAGTATATTATGGATGAAATGATAAAATATATTATTCAATATGATCTAAAACTAATGAAAAGTGATAGTGAAGCTTATCAAAAAATATTTTACATAATGTTACTCCAATAAAACTATTTCGATTAAATATTATTTCCTATTGTGACATGATATTTAGAATGGTAAAATAAAAAATGTTAAAAATGAATTTATAACCAGATGTAAAGAATTAATTGTTCTTAGAGGCTACCAAAAAAAGTCCACAAGATGTTTGATTGAAATGGATTGAAAGGGAATGTTAGATAATATAATAATTCTTCTAATCATACCTTATTTAAGTGTATAAAGAAGGGATATATCAAGTTAACTTTAAAAATATTGAATAAAGGAGGGAAATACGATAAATAAAAGAAAGAATTGATATGTGCATAAAGTATTCGATGATGATTTACTAAGAATGGAGACTGAAGAATAGATTTTGAAATTAAGAATGTGTTGGCCAATCAAAATCTGATATATTCACATGAGTACTAATTTGATTATATTTATAGAGATGAATCAAATTCCAATGGTCTTAATTATGATTAATTTTATTAAAAAAATGCAATGTTAGAAAATGGTTTAGAAGCATGTTGAGATTCACAATGGATTGAAAAATAGACATAAGTATATGAAAAGAGAAAATAAGAGGTTGTTTAAAGAAAACATAAAATATAAATATTTTTATTTATGTTTTAAAACCGTGGTTTTATTTTATTTAGATAATATATTATTATATAATAACAGATTAAAAAAAATGAATGGAAGAATTATTTTCTTCAATAAATAATCAAGATGAAGAAATAAAATTATATATTATTTTATAAGATAATGATAAACTTAAAAAGATGGTTTCTAAATTAAAATGAACATTATATAAATTTGTACTTTGAAAATAAATTTTTCATAATATGATATCAATGAATAAAATTAAAATGAAAAAATGTTTTATTTATAATATGAAAATTACTATTATTTCTATAATTGTATTTTTTAAGACCAATAAAGAAAGTGTTTTTTATGTAACATGTTTTAGTGGTAATTTTCATGTAAATTATGCTAATAAATTATCATATAAGTTTATAAATTCTTTATGTCATAGAAAAAGATTTTTTTTAAAAAAAAAATATTTTAGATTAACCTTTAATAAATTTTTAATGATTGTATATATACCTATCAATTTTGATACTAATCCATTGTACAAATTCTAACATGGGTACAATATCAAATATCTACTTAAATAATTTTTGAGGAAAATATATTTCAAATTTTAATGGATAAATGGAATATGTTTATAATATTATTAAAAATAGTACTCAGGTATCATGAATTCTCAATATTATAATAAATTTGATGGAAGATTTTTCAAAAATAGAGACAATTAATAAGGACAGTTTTAGTGGTTTTGTAGAAGATGTTTTATTTAAAACATTTATAATATTCATGTGTTTGTATGTAGAAGTTATTAATAATGAATTAAAATGTATTTCTCATATTTGTGATGGTATGATGAGTGCTATATTTTAATATAATATATGTATAGTTTTTAAGGAAAATAATATTTTATTTAAGATAAATTGGAAAGATAATATGTATTCAGTGACTTTTTTGGAAATCACTAAGAAAAATGTTAAGCGTGTCAATGAAATTAAAATAGTTTTATTTTACATAAGAGTGTTGGAAATTCTCATTTTCTGGTGAAACAAAATCTTTTCAGTGATGAATAGGTTTTATATTTTACCAAGATAAAGGTTAGTAAAAAATTATACGTGGTTTATTCATAAATGGTATGAAACATAAGAAAACAAATCATATCTTTTAATAATTTTAATTTTAAAGGACCATTATAAATATTACATATTGATTATTATTTCCTTATAAAGATAGTGAGTTTAGGAGGTAAAAATTGTTTTTTTTATTTTTAATGAATTGAGTAGGTTTAAATGGATTTATTTTACTCCTCATAAGCATGAAGCATTATCTAATTTTTTTTATTATAAATTAGTTAAAAATCAGAACTGTAATTTAATTGTTTCAATTATAAGTGAAATGAGATTTCAGTTTGATAAAATTATTATTGATTTTTTACAGAAAATATATATTTTCATATTTTTTCATATAGGTCATAAAAATAAAATGGTGTTATATAATAAAAAATAACTATTTTTGAAATGGTTGGAATAATTCGTAATGAATATGTTTCACCTAAAATTTTTTAGCTTAATATATTTATTATGAATATTATATTTAGAATATAATTTTTACCAAACCCTTGTTAAATAAAATATATTATGTACTATTTAATAGATGAAATCTTATAGTTGGTTATTTAGAATGTTTTGGTTAAATGATTTTATCATAAATACAAACTATTTTTTGATAAATTTTATTGAAAAAATGATAATGGTGTTTTTATGGGATATAATAGTAATAATATGGAATATAAAGTTTTTCATATGTGAAAAATGATTTATGAACAATAAATTCATGTATATTTTGATGAAAAAATGGCAAATATTTTGTAGCTTTTTAAAATAGTGAAGAAAAACTTAAAGAGTTTAATTTTGGTGAAGAATACTCTACAAAAGATAGTGCAGCAATTATGTGCGTGTGTGGGGGGGGGGGTTATTCATACTCAATATGAATCTATAAACTAGACAACTCACAATGATCTCCCCTTAGGTAATGTAATATGAAAATTTTAATATATAATTAAGACTACAAAGTAATTTTTACATTTATGCTCTAATTCTACTATTATTTCTGATGTTGTTCATAATAATATATCTAATAACTTAAAAGATGTTGGTTAGATAATTTAAATGTATAGTTAATTAATATTTTTCCAATAAATAATGCATGGAATCTTGTTAATCCCTTTACTGGAAAACATATCATATGAAATAGGTGTATTTTTATTAATTTATAGGTATATTTTCAAATAATCAAATATAAATATAGGATTGTATCTCAAGTATTTTTTTAGAAAAAGGAATTGATTATAAAGAATTATTTTATCTATTTTGAAGGATTCATGATATAAGGATTTTGTTATATTTTTTATATTTTAATGGTCTTAAATTGATTAAAATTTATGTGAAAATTGATTTACTAAAATGGGGTAGTTTTTTAAATGTTTTAGGGTAATTAGTCCCCCATAATTAAAAATGAAAAACCTCTAAATCATTTTATAAAAATATTAATTATTTTAATTGTATTAAATGGTATCCCCAAAGTTTATATGAAAGGAAAACTATGTTTTAATTGAATAATGGTTTTAATAGAGGGAAATAAATATACATTTATTTATTAAAAAGGTTTATAATTATATCTTCATTATTCTAATATATAATAATGATATTCTTTTTGTAAGATTAAGTTACTTTTTTTAATGATTTTTATGATATTATAACGAATGAGTTATATATGAGTTTAATGGGTGAGTTAAATAATTTTCTCTGACATCAAAATTTTCCATGGAATGATTGGGTATTTTTTATCATTTTAACTATTATAAAATGGCAATTAATTATTTTTATATTATAGTATAATTATGAGAAAACCTAAGGGTAAAAAATAAAAAATGGATGTTGAAGAATCAAGAAAACATGTAGATATGAAAAAATTTATAGATATGATAGGTATTTCTCTCTCTCAATATTCTTTAATACATTATATAATAGTTAGTGTATGTTTATGTGCTGGGTTTTAAGATAATATTAATGAAATTAACCTTAAATCTATTAAAATTATTATAATATATATTAAAGGATATTTTAATTTTTGATTATTTTATTCTATGAAGATCCATTTTAATTTTTTTACTTAGTGAGAATACTATTTCACTAGTTGAATATTTGATAGGAAAAAAACATATATTATATGTTTTTTTATTTAAAATGGATAATTTTGTAAAATTATGAGAAATAATTATTGGTTTCATCATCCACAACTAAAACTGAGTATATAGATACTTATATATGTTTTCATAAATGTATTCAGATTAAACAAACATTTTTTTATTTGATGGGAATTCTGATAAAATCAATATCTATAGTTATAATTATTCTTCAGTTAAAATTTTGAAAAATATTTAACAAAAGTTTTGTTTAAAACATATAGATGTTTGGTTTCATTTTATTTGTGATCATGTTAACAAAGAGATATTATTGTAGATTATATATCAACTGATTATTAATTTTATGATATATTTACTAAATTGTAGGATTCCAAGAAAATTGAGAAACTAATGTTTGAAAATATTATATAGGATGTATAATGATTTTTTTTCTTACATATTATTTAAATCTATTGATGTGTTTTTCTAATTGTTTTTGAACTTATTATGAATGATTCAATATCTGAAAAGTGTTACAATTTCTGATATTTAGCTTTAATGACTATATTTTTTATATTTTGACTCCCAATGACAATTTATATATATTATAATGAACTAATATGTAAACTTATTGAGTTATAAAAATATGGAACATATACGTTTTAAATAGATATATTTGATTACATTTAAATGTTTGTATATTTTTTAGATGTATATTATAATAATATATAAATTCGTGTGGGTAAAGTTTTACTATTTTATGAAACTATTATTTTATATATATACTAGAATAAAACATTGAATACATGCCTTTATTCTTCTTTATATACTATTTTCACAATTTTAATTTATGAAATAAATGTTTTTTGTGTTCTCGGTTGATTATATCTATGATTTCTAAGAGATTGAGTTATTTTGTAATGTTTTTTCGAATATGATAATATAATTTTAAAAATTAATTTCTATTAAATTTTAAAATAGTTATAGAACATTATAAAGTGATATGTTATTTTTGCTTTAAATTTTAAAAATTATATATATCTCTATGTTTTTTGTTTTTTAATTTATTGTAAGAGGGGATTATTAGTTTTTGACACTGTAGTGTTGTTTCATATATTTTAACTTATTTATATTGTTATGTTAATTATATTACCACACATTTAATATTTTGAATAATTATAAGATCTTAAAACACATAATTATTATATCTAATTATTTATTATTTGTATTAATTTTTTTATTGAATAAACTGTCTATGTTTTAATCCGTTGATTTCAATATTTTTTAAATTTTTAGAGAAATTTATTTTACCAATAATATTCAATCATCCTCATGTTAGGATTAACATCATGTATATTCAATTGATGATGACACTCAATTGACAGTGTAATAGATAATCGATAGTAATAGAAATGTGACCATACTAAAAAAGAGATATTTAATATTATGAACCTTCCTACTAACTATAGTATGGTATTTTAGGTTATGGGTGTACCCATGGGAGATTTTGATGGAATTTATAAGAGGAGAGTGGAGTTATAGCTTAAAATTCATCTCGAGAAAGATTTTGTGGCATGGAGTCTAATGTCGCATCGTTTATGGTGTGTTTTCATCATGGAAAATAGTGTTATGTTTCAGAAGTCAATTAGCGGTTTGGATGGAAGCATAGAGAGGTTAGTTGTTTCATAGATTCACGTGATGTGGATTTGTAGAGGCTCTTATTATTTTAGTTTATCATTAGTGTGGCATCATGGTTGTGGTGTGGAATCATAGTGAGTTGAGTTTCGGTATTTTTGATGCTTTTGGTGTTATTTTGTCATAGATCTTCCCTTATTTCATGGTCTTTATCCTAGTTTATAGGACCTATGATAATGAACCATTCATTTTTCTAAAAATAAATTCATATCATCCCCATTATGGCATCGACCCTTCCATTACACCATGGTTTTCTACTATGTTAGCACCTTTACGTCAGGGTATATGGTATTTTCACTATGGTATTTTAATTCTAGTTCTACCTATAAATTCTCATAAAACTATCAAAATCCCCATTTTTTAACTTTTCTAATGACCCTTGAGTGACCTTGGTGCATTTTATGGTGGATTTCACACTTACCTTATGGGTTCTAGTCTTTAGAATCCAAAACTCAAGCATCATCAATTCTATGTGTGTTTATTTCTTTATTCCCTTATTTCCTTCCTTATTCATCCTTATTTTGGATTATTTTCCTGAGGATATAGATGGTTTGTGGATTTTTTTTCGGTATAGTAAAGTGTTAATTGTGTTCCAGGATGGTCATGGTGTTTCCTTATGTTGCGGTACATGGAATATGTCCCCCTTTTACTCATTTTTTTACACAAAAACATTAGTTCTTTATTTTAAGTGGGAGATCCTTTATCTTTCATTTTTTATATAAAAATGAGGGATTATAATTATATTTTTCACTATATATCCAATTTCATGAGCCATATTATAAAGATTAATAAAACTATAATATTTAAATTGAATGGTGATAGGATTCTCTATAAGTGACTAATATTATATATGATATTTATTTTGAGATTATTCATACTTGTTGTTATTTATAAAAACCATGGTAATTGTAAACCTTGTATGTATTGTAGATACAATGATTTATGGAACCTTTATTGTCTTTTTAGATGGATCTCACTATGAAATGAAAAATGATAATCACTTTTATATGGTTAAATTACAAGTTTCCTTTTGAAATATGGAGTTGTGTGATAATACCCTTGTTAAAGAAGATGTAATTAAAAAAATTAATTTTCATAGAAATTATAGAAGATAAAGATGTTGTGACTTACTACTTTTTATTGATGTTACTTCTTTATTGCCATATGTGATGTGTGGGGATCTTTCCAGGATTTTATTTTTAATTATGGGGATCGCCGCTCAGCCTCTGGAACGACTAAGCCGTTCAACCGCGGTGGTTCTGTTCGAGCGGCGCACCTCCGCCGCCTTCTACGGACCACTAGAGGCGATTCGGTGGTCCATTTTTCTTGCCACCTTTTCCAACGGTCCTCTCGGGACCCGACCTTCACTACGGAGGCTTCAAAATGACTTTGCGGCCCCATTTGTCATCACCCGACAATCCACACACTACATTGAACCAACGGAGTCTTCGAATCACCTTCGTGGCCCCAACTGTGGTAATGGTTTCGTTCGGCCTCAACGGCGTTGCGCGATAGCGCCGCGCTTCATCGCCGCATTTTTCCTTGATTCCACGTAATACGACGGCACCGCATCACTTCCATTTCAAGCCACGAAGATAACAATTACAAATAAAAAGGGCAGGAGTTTCAACCGTGTTTGTGCGGTCCGAACACCTCCATTATTTTGATAACAGTTGGCCGTTAATATCGAAGAACGTCGATTTAAAATCCGAATGTAAAGAAAAAACCCCTACATTTTTCCCACAATCAAGAATTTCCAACCCACAAACATATTCTTTCTCAAATTAACTTAATATTTAGTTGATCCACATTCATTGTTTTAGTAGGAAATAATCATGGGTTCATTAACATTGACAAATTAAATCCCTACCTTGATTCATGATGGTTGATCGCTTGATGAAGAAAGGGAAAGCTACATTGTTCCGTAGACATTGTCGTGGGATGATAGTGTCACTTAGTCAAGCTTCAAGAAAAAGGAAGTTGAGGTTGGCACCGGCGTTCTTCATGTTCTTCAACAATGAATATGGAGTTCTTTGTGGAATGATGAGACTCTTCAAAAACTAGAACTCACCCAAAAACTCAACACAACAAGCTAAAACCCAAATAAAATATGACACCTCTAATTTTATTACTCAAGCCATGCATTTCAAAAAAAATCCGAAATCCAAAACCTAACATACTAAATATAATGATCTTAAGTTATCAAATTAATTAGTGTTTAGGTTGCATAAATTAATATGGGAGGTGAGGAGGGGAGGAGTCACTTAATTAAAATGTGTTTAGAGGAGTTAGGGAATTTGAAATGGTGGGGGCTCTTGTGGGCCCCACCTCACCCTTAATCCTCTCATTGGAAGTGAACAGCCGGTGGGTCCCACTCCAACTCCCACACCTAGGATCTAACACTTAGAAAAGAGAAAGTATGTAGAGAAACAAATTTATTTCACTTACACCTCATAGTGATGAAATAAAAATAAAACAATTATATTTTTGTTCCCTGCTTTTTTTTACATTAACACCCAGGAATCCGAACCTTCAGAAAAGGTGTTCCTAAGAAATTACTAGTGTGGTGGTTTCATCAGTGCCCTCAGATTTCGATTCCGAGCAACAGTTCAAAATTTAGAAAAACCCACTCGTTCGTTCACTGAACGTACCCAAGTTAAACTTCAGAAATTGATTTCAACCACACCGGGCCTCAGAATCAGGTGCAATCAGAAATTATATTGTTGTAAAATCACAAAGAAATTAAGAAAATATTTTCCTTGAAATTTCCAGGTCTTTACAGAGAACATATTCCAAAATAAAATATATCACTTAATCACCAAATCATTTTACTATACTAAGGGTATTCATTTGATAAGATATAAGATCTCAAATCAACTTATTATTGACCAATAAAATCATTTAACTAAAAATAATAAGTCACACTAACCAAGGACTTTACGTAGTCCAGTGTTAGGCAATAAATCTCAGTCGCACTCTTGTTTTTTGTTCGATTCAAACAACTTTGTCTGACATGACGGGTTGTTAGATGGTCTGCGTGTTTTCCTTTTTCAAAAACTATATTTTATAACATTATTAAAATGAGATAAATTGTTCAAAATAACCAGAACATAATTTAACCACAAATGTTATATCATAACTTGAATTTTCATCCCAAAATATAATAACATGTAATTTCCTCAAATTCAAGGATCATATAAAACCAAATTGTTATTTATAATTATATCCACAAGAGAAAAGATAATTATTCCTCAAATATAATTTTCACATGAAAAACTACAGGGTTACAAATACAAGAGAAAATTATTCTAAAGTAATCACATCAATAAGGAGCACTAATACTTTTAAGCATTTATCTAACCATTAATTTCCACAAAGCTACTTCTTTGACCCAGAAAATATCCTATAGAATAGGGCATTCACTCGGGTAATGACCAAGTCCCCTACATTTTTGGAAAATTACTATAAATGGATTCTTGGGACCATTGTTATTTTCTTCCATAGTACTCATCAATTTTCTTTGTTAATTCTTCACTTTATGTCCTTCTTTCCCATACTTGAAGAATTTCGTTGTACCATTATGACACTTTATTGGGTGTCTCCTTCCACATTTCATGAATGATTGAATTTTAGGATTCTTTTCCTTGTGGTCTCCACTAGTGGAGCTCTTATCATTCATCTCCTTTCTCTTCTTTGTTGAGTTCAGGAGTTGGTTAATAAATATGTTTTTTATCATATTTTGGGAAAACTGATTTGGAATAAACACAATATATTTTACACCTATCAACATTCCATTTGTTTCTCATTTCGACCACCATTCTTCAATTGTACATCATTCTATATGATACTATTACATCCTTGGAATCCACCCACTGACTAAAACCAGAAAGCATTGTGTGAGTAATGGTAGTCATAAAATCATTTAGGGAATATCATGACACCATATTTTCAATTTTAAACACCGTAGGATTAACCAAGGTCATTTATTCTCATCACATATTAAAATATTCCAAATTGTTTTGTAAATAAAATTTAAATTATAAAAAGAATATCCCCTAGGAGTGTCGTAACCAAGAGTACCACAAGGCCTGTTGTCGTGCACCAGTTCCCATTCGAGTCTTGCTCCAAGTGGTGTTTTCAGGTTTTACACATAGGTATATCTGTACCAGTGCCTCCTCTACCTGATCATATCTAGACTAGGATATATTTCTTGGAAAACTCACAAAATCACTACAATACCAAAAAATTTAAAAAGTTCCTCTATTCTAATCCTCAAATTCTATATTAGAGATATGTGCTCTAATCAGAGTTTATCTCATTCCAGTTTCCAAGGTTTCGACTAAACTTCCTCTGATACCAACTATAACGCCCTGACGCTAGTTACCCAGAGTCGGTGCGTTATTACATATCATTGACATGATCACAAAATATTATGTCTCGAAAGACTGATTAGGTTAGTATCCTTGGAAACACTTGATACATTTATAAGGCTTACATTACATTATAAAGTGAAAAACTAAAAAAAACATAGTCTCCATAGTCCACACTCATATCCCCTAAGACTATCCCTACAGGTCATTCAAAAAATTATTCGTCATATCCTGGGAAAAATGAAATATAGAAAGGGGTGAGCTCAGATGCTCAGAAATGATAACAATATTGTGGAAACTTTCATAAATAAGCATAAACATTTAAGGAAATGTATAAATAAAACAAAATACTTTTAAACATGATATTCATTATAAAATGGCCAAAATAAAATGAAATAATTACATTTACTTATTCACATGTATATTCTACTAGTCGAATAATCAATGGAATATCAATAACCACTTTTATAATGATGGAATGCATAATTCTAGACTATCATAACCACATAGTCAAGGCCTTGTGCCAAAAATAAAAATAAGATTTTGTTAAGGCCTTATGCTAAAACACTAGTTTGTCTCATGATACCTACCAATGCATCAAGGAGCTATAGAAAGTCCCACCCGTCACATACTAAGTCCAATTCATTCCTCATATGAAATGTTTGAAACATAACATAAACATTCATATTAAAACTAGCAAACGAAATTTCAATACATTATCCACAAACCATGAATGGTATAAAAATAGCACATACATAGTCAAACATAACTCATTCAATATAATATGGAAGATTGTATTGTAATAGATTAACCTCAACAAGAATATTGAAGGATATCTACATAGATGAAAATAATAATCAAAATTATATGAGAGAAATATCCCCCTTTTTCTTGAAAACATTTAAAAGTCACACTATTTGTCAAGAAGCCTTTCAAAAATAGATTTTTGAATCAAAGTGTCCCATACCACTTTGAAACGTTTAAAAGGAATTTTTGTTTTAAAACTTCAATTTCCATATAAATAAATCCTTAAAACCATTTTTAAAACAAGGAAATTAATGAGAATGACTGAGAATAATAAATATTTATAACATTTAAAAAATGATATTTTATTAAGAGTTTCTAACCAAAATGAAGACACATGAATACAAATAATTGAGGTAATAACAAAATTGTAATATCATGAGAAGAAAGGTATTCATGATATAATATGTTAAAGTACATTATATACACCATAAAAAAGTGATTAGGTGTATATCAAAAAAGAAGTCTCAATGGAATGTAAATTCAGAAGAAATCTCTTATAAAGACCATATCCTTTGGTTAAGGATAAATAAACGACATAATTATGTGTGAAATATATAAATATAGTCAATATGATTTGGTATTCAGTGTGAATCAGTCAGAGTACAATCACACATGTTCTTGTAAAAACAACAGCAATGAATTTGATGTTTAACTCAATAAATGGAGATTGAGTTAAAATTACTCTTATCATGTTCATATCGATTACATGAGTATTTATCAATGGAGTGATTATGTGTATCAGAAGTATATCTATAGAAAGTGGAGTGGAAATTATGACCTAAAAAAATAAATAGCGGTTCCACGCATAATCTTGGAGTAAAATAACCATTTAAGTATACGTAAAGCCGAATGAATGGAAATTGAAATTTCAAATTCCCTTATCGAGTTGGTAAATTATAAAACATACACCCATTAAAGAAAGATCATAAACTGATGATGTATATATCCATAAATTAAATTATATTACACAATGAATAAAATCATGGTTAGTACACACACCACATGCAATAAATAAGTGATGAACAATGGAAATCTCACGGAATTAAAAGTGAGATAAGAAACCCCTTACTTTGTACTTTTTCCATGGTCGAGGGTAGGATAACCTCCTGTATAATGGTGAAATAATTTTATTGAATTTTAAATGAATCATATACATTAATATGATATCATATATGATCTTTTAACATTTATTTGTTAATAATATCTTAGTATTATCGTGGTTTCGGGTGTTAACAGATTCATTTTCAATTATAATAATTGTTATGTGAGCCATATTTTTTATGGATGGGATGTATATTATTCATTTCCATAATGATATCATGTCTCTAAATATTATTTTTTATCATCAAATAAAACTTTTTCTTGAATGGAAACGATGGGGAATGAATCTAATCGTGTTTGTGGAGACGGTAATCCATACGTACACACGAGCGAAAATATCATTCTTTTGATATTTACATAATATATAATTGGATGGTATATCATATATTAAAAATAATTATCATGTTATATTTAGTATTTAAATGAATTACACATAATTTTTATACCCATCCAAATAATAAGGTATTGAATAACAATTACACCACGACGTGGAGATGGTAATCCGTACGTACGCATGTATGGGGACATGTCATTCAAATAATGGATAGAATAAAAAATATGGATCTAAAATTTTTATAATAACTTCAAATTATATAGAATATATTTGAGATATTATTTTAGAATAGAAATAACAAAGAACAAGTGGAAGAACAAGAGAACATGAAAGAGGGTGGTGAAATTATTACCTCTTCTATGGGTTCATTCTTTTGATTAGATGAAAAGGGCTCCTTAAGATGGATTTCTGACCAAAGGAGGGCCTCTAGGATGAATTAAGGGAAGTTTAAAGGATATTTGGAAAGGGGATGGCCGATCCAAAAGGCTTTTAAGGTGTGAATTTGAGAGAAGGGGAAGTTCCCTTTTATAAGAGTGGTGAGGGGCACCTTAGGAACAACTTAAAATAATTTTTTAAAATAAAATCATTTTCGGTTTATAATGGTTACAAAGTGGATTCTTTAGAAGATACAGTTGGGATGGGTCAAAAACCACTTAACCAATAGGTTTTATATAGGTTTGGGTAAATATAGTTACCTTAAAATTTATATTAAACACTTTGTTAAATAGTTTGACATTTACCATGTATATTTGAATGTTTATATTATATGTTTAATAAACCTACTATATACATTCAAGAGATCCTCAATTGGTTCATTAATTATACACCTATAATTATATAATTTCTTTGGCAGAACCTTATATTTTTAAAAATATAATATCAATTAATAATATAATATTTGATTTAAAAACTCTTTTATGTAAATTTTGACACTATTTGGTATTTTGTTTTTTCTAAATTTATAATAGAATTATTACATCAAAAAAACTTCCTATAACCAACCCTATTATGTCATATTAACCTAGAAAATTAGTGGAATTTATAAAAAGTCTCAAATTACATTTTTAGATATTTATGATATCAATTAGTTTAATATTTCATTAATTAGGTAATTATTGCATCATCATTATGTCATTGATAAATTAAATTATTTAATGTCTAAAAATATAAATAAAATACCATTATGCAGGAAAGCATTTTAGATTTCTAACTGATATTTATATTTATATTTATCTTATGTGTAACCCTATATTAGAAATGATTTAGTTATTAAATATTGATTTTAACTCTTTTAGTTCTTCTTTGAGTTAAAAAATAATAAATGTCCAAATCTAATCCAAGTGGACCAAATAGGTTCATATTTTATTCCTATGATTTATTTTCCTCTAAATATACTTATCTAATAGAATTAGGACATGTGTTAGGGTAATAATAATATCATTTTTACCCTTAAATACCTTATTTACTTTAAACCGTGCTAAATAAAAGTAAACAGTTACTATTCACCAAAAATTATTTTTATCTTATTGAACCAAATTTTAATCCTCCATATTAACTGTGTCTCTTTGATTTTTGAAATCAACTCATAGAAGGGGTAAAATTAATTTTTATGTGAATTTACAAATCCTCCTAGGAGGTGGGTAAAAGACAGTGAAAAGTTCGATAAAATTTTATATATCTAATATTATTACAAAATGACTCCAAGTAAGTACATTGAACATATATACTTATTATGTATCTATTTTGACCTAAAATAAATTTAAATAAAATAAATAAATATTTAAATAAAAGTTCGTTTTTAAACTATAACTCAGTGTTTTTCACTATTCATCAAAATATAATAGTTTTCGGAAACATACCAGGAAATTTACCCTAATATAATTTTAATATTATGAATTCAGAAATGAAGTCTATTTTTCCAAATTCAAAACTTAGAAATTGCATTTATTAGTTCAAAATTAAATTCCGTGGTCAAAACGAAAAATGGTATATTTATGAAATAATAACTACCAAAATATTGACATTTTTTATGTCCAGTTTCAAAGTGAAATTAACTCCAATAAAAAATAGGATTAAATTGTAAAAATATAATCTATTTATACATACAAAATATTCATACGTATAGTTGAACCCTGTAAATTATTTTGATTAAAAAATTTGTTTTCAGTTAAAATATATTATTTTTCACTTTTCAACCAAATATGAAAGTTATCTGAAAAACACCAAATATTTATTGAAACATAATTCATATGTCCTAATCCCAAATAAGAAGTTTATTTTTTCAAATTTAATATATAAAAGTTTCAAATATTGGATTTAAAAATGGTTCACCATTGAAAGGCAGCAAAATTGGATTTTCTAAAAAATACTTCATTTATCTGAAATAAATGAATATATCTTTACATTATGTCCAATAAAATCATAATATGGATTGTAAAATTATAAGGGATATATAAAGTTAAAAATTCTATTAATACTATTCATCACTGCTTTTGAACGGCCAGTTTGGTAAGTCATGGTGCGCTTGAACCTGATGTTGTGTGTAATTTAAGTTGAAGAATTACTTTGAAGAACTAACGTACTATGAAATCTTAGGGAGTTACATCTATTTATAAATCCACTTTCATGAATCCCAATTCATCCCTTTTAACTACACACCTATTATTAACCGGATTTCAATGAAAAAATGTAACTTGTAATGCTGTAAAATTGATATGTACTTTTCACGAATATGTTTTTTGGTATTTTAATATATTGATTTATGTATTTAACTGAATATTAAATCCAATTTGAGATAAATTTACATTTTTTTGTTTCTTGTAGTTTATATATATATATTTTGTAAAATTAATGAAAATGGAATAATTTTGAAGCAATAAGACACTTCGCGGCATGAGAATCTCTTGTGGCATGATACCAGATTTTTTAAGAAACATTAGAATTGAAAGCTAGTGCAGAACAATTATATAACATGTAATTAATTTACACATCAAGATTTCATTCGATGAAGTAACTGCTCATGAAAAGACATGATGAGATTACATGTTGTGAAAACCAATTACACTTTTTTGTAAACACATTACACGATATGATTTTTTTCGATGAATTTTGGTAAAAGATCTTCTGAAATTCATGAAACCTTGAAATTTAGATATTACACATCATACAAACACTTCACACATCATGAAAATTATTCATGATATGGGATTTCAATGCCAAAAATTGAATATATATCAATTTAGACCAAATATATGGCATGAGACTAGCCCCATATCAATGTTGAACTAAATCTTAATGACCATCCTCAATACTAGAAACCAAGTAGACCGCATAAAAGGAGTGTTAGGATATGGTTGTTGGAGGAATTCAGATCTAAAGACCAATGCATGAAGTGAGAAGCTGTAGAGTCCTCTGTGAGTTCATTCTTTAGTTTCTTTATGGTTTATTTTAATTTTATTCCTCAATCTTATTCTATCATCACAAGGATGAGAGGGTAAACTCTCCTTGTCCTGTGGTAATGTAATATAATGGGGAAGGTGACATTGGATTTATTTATTTTTAATTAATCATTTATTTGGTTTTTGGAACTTATTTTTCCAATTCTTATCCCTTTCCTTCCCTTATATCATCAACATTAAATATTGAATCAAAAAGGGGGATTTAAAAATACATAACATACAACCCTAATGAAGGCATGACAATTTTAGAATTTCGGTGAAATCAGGATTAAATATTTTAACCTAAAAAACATAATTTGGTGAAATTATAAAATCCCAAACCAAGGGAAATATGGTATTTCCGCATTAATTAGGAGATACCATGACTATATGATCTTCCTATTGTCATCTCTGACACCAAAAACGAATTAATGAACCTATTTTATTAAATCCAATTTCACCTAAACCCTAATGTTACAAAACCATGACATCCTTTTCAAAATATATTTTCAAATAATCCAATCAATATGTTTTGTTTTCTTCTTTGGGTTTTTTAAAATCGAATAAAACCTAACTTTTCTCACCTATTTTGAAAAATTAATAAAATTAATATCCTTGGAAAACATAATAAGACTAATTTATCCATCTCTGTTGATGAATCTCGACCTACTGTTATAATTATTTTAATTCACTGTGTAGAATATTTGAGATTTTTATAAATTTTGATTTTTCATAGACCCATAGTGAATTAATGATGCCATATTGATTTAAGACCCATTATCATTAAATTAGCTATTTACAAGATATACTTAATATTGGATAAATATCCCTCTAGAAAAATTACATCTTTTATTATATTTTGGTAAAAATCAATCAAAGTCTCATCTCGGTATATTTTGGGTGTGGTTGTGTTTGTTGACAAAGGCAGACAACCGCAAATGAGTATGGTTGGTGTTTTTTGAAGAATGGTTTTTATGCTGGTGTAGTTTCCTAGTGATTACCAAATTTTTGGGCTTCAATATCGATTGTTTTATATTGAAAATTTATGAATTTATTAATATGAGTGAGCAGTATAAATAATGTTGAAAAAATGGGAAATGTTGACAACCGCATACCATAATTCATGGGTCACGTACCATTTTCCATGAATAGTACACGGAGCAGCAGGAAAGGTACACCAAGAGGTTCATGAAACTGAAAATAGTATTCAATTGAAGGTGATGCAGTATGTAGAATTCATGAAGATGGTGAGGAAGATTGAACATGTATAAGTAAAGGTAGCACACATACTGCATATGAAAAATTGTTCGCGGGTGGCTTGTGGTTCGCAGCAACATATGTATCCGTAAGCGTTGAATGATGGGATGATGATTTAGTATATCATATATTATTGAATTTTTTAGGTATCTTTGTCTATATAAGAATCATTAACCCCCTGATTACTGTGGAGATCATGTATCATTAGTGAACTTCATTTGATCTAGGATTTCGGTAATGTTTGAAGGTCATTCGCGAGGGATAATTCGAGGATAGATAAAGTGGGTCGCGTGGGAAAAATTTTCTGAATGATTTATGAGGAATACTATATCCGATTAAGACACAATATGTTGTAGTGGAATTTTTCATACATTAGATAGTGATTTCTGTAAGAGGTACATGGAGGGAGATATCTGTGAAGTGGAATTGAAGGAAGTCTGTGAACAGAAAACCGATTGCAGACATGAGGTGTTTTGTAGAGGAGGTTCATAGAATCGGTATGTGGTAGACGAACACAATCACGGTGGTGGAGGCAGTCCATAGTTGAAGGGCAGTTTGCAATGATGGCAGGAGTACGAGGAGGAAGTGACCATGTACCTTTCCTGGTATGGGGTATGTAGAAGAGGTAGGTGGATCGTGAAACACACCAGGAAGCTTACAAAAGCATCAAATCAGTTTTCAAAAGTATTTTTTGGTACCTAGAAGTACTTCGAAAGGTGGATTTCAACTACAGGTTAAAAAGGAAGTTCAACAGAGCATTTACCAATAGATGAGGACATAGGAATTAATGGAAATTAAAGGAACTATATGCCCATAAATAGGGATTGACCTACTAGTCTATAAATGGTGAGTGTATTTATTTCCAAGAGATGTGAGGGAACGAAGAGGAAGACATTGACCCTTTTCATTTGAAGTGAGCCAGATATAGAGGCATATGGAGTGACCATTGGGAATATAGTGAGCATAAACTCAACCATTTAAAGGAAGTGAGATTAGGAATAGAACATCTATCCTGAACATGGTTCATATAATTGGCAGTGAGACCTAGTAGATTTGTAACATTGTCACATCGTCAATGTATGATTCTTGGAAGTAGCCCAGTGAGGGTGAACAAAGTAAAAATTGATGTGTCATGTGAATTGTTTTATATCTATTAATATATTTATATGGGAGAAAGAGATAATGGAGTTTTTTTAACAACAAAACAAGATCTAAAAGTAAAAAATTTCAATCTATCATACCCTGATTTACCCCCCTACGGATATTCGACCTAGTGGACATAAAAATTGGTATCAAAGGTAATGGTTGAAAGTTAGTGGTTCTCTCCCATGAAGAAGAAATGAAGGTGGTCAATCTTAATGGAATTATGATCTTTAATGGAAATAATTGTAAACTATGAAATAATCGAACGTTTTACTACATCTAATCAATAGGGATGGATGTCTTCACAGTTGCTATGAATGAAATATTAGCTGACATTTATAGTTGTATTTTATCAGAAGCTGAAAGGAGAGAATTGGATGATGATTCTACATGGATCAATGTTTTAGGGGGATCATTACCTCTCCACCACCGTAATCGTTAGTTGTATTCCTCTATAATTCTTACAATTTTTAAAATTTAAATTTTCCTCTTATTCTATTTTTTCATGTTATGGTACTGAAAATGGTTTTTGAAATTTTTTAATTATTCCAAAATCATGAAATGATTTATCATGATTTCAAATGAAATTTTTTTAGTAAGATATTTATATTTTAAATGTTTTATGTGTTATGATTTAATAATAGTAGTCGGACTTTTGACGGCTGGTTATGTTATAAACCAAAGGAAGGGTTTAATCGTGATAAACTGGGTTGGGTGGTTATGTTATAACCTCCAATGCATTGGGTAAGGAAGTCAGCCGTTTGGTTATTCCATTTATTGATATGTGTGGAAGTTAGCCATATAGTTATTCCATTTAATTATGTTTATGTCCGAAGTTACATTTATATGTTACGTGTTCATTATATATGTTTTATAGTAATCTTTTGGTTATAAAAGGGCAAGTAATGAGATTTTATTAGTAAGGAGTATTTACTACTTCATAAAGGTGAAAAGTATTATTTATGAAAAAGTATTCATGGTTTAATTGTTGTATTAAAAAACTAATAGTTTTCCTTTTTTGAGTATCCCTTACTGATATTTTTATGACCATCCCATGTTTTTTATATAATTTTTCCTAGGACAAAAGATGAATATGGTAAAATATGGGATCATAGAAAAGTGATGTTGTCTAAAACATAGAACTTAGAATGAATCAATTTTAACAGTTTTTATTTTATTAAAAAATTGATTCAGAATAGAAGTGTCTACATGTAATATTCAAATTGTTATGTATATGTTATGGATTAATTCTCTAAATATCTAATCCTGGAAAGAACCTCTATGTAAATTATTAATTTAATTTAACATTATACAATGTTTTAAGGTCAAGTCCTTATAGTTGGTATCAGAGGCCAGTATAAACTACTTTATGAGTTAGAATATTGTAATTTAATATCCCTAAATTAATTTATGGTACGATTAAAATTATAATCATTTATAGATTACTATGTTGCTTTACCTAATATATTTCTATGTTTAGAATGTTTTCTATAGAGGAAACAGGGAAGCTCTGTTGAGAAGGCATACAGAGGTGAATAACCTTCCTAATCTACAACTTAAGAAGGTCAGAATCGGAATTAACAATTTGTTACCATGATAACACAATTGGATCATGCTATAAATGGTGGTGGTATACATGCATGATATAATATAGATCAAACACAAGGGATTTTGTCAGTAGTGGAGAACTTCTTAAAGAAAATTCCCCCATCATTCAGAGGATCACCCGACCCTAGGCAAGCTGAAGGGTGTATTAAAGAACATGAGAAGATTTTTGATGTCATGGGGTGTTCAGAACATCAAAAGGTTAGTCTCTTTGTTTACTATTTTGAATATGAAGCTGATCGGTGGTGGTCAATGCTGAAAAATATCAGGGATAGTGAGAATATTGATGCTCTTGATTGGGTTAACTCAAAGGTATGTTTCATGAGAAATATTATCCTAAAGTGGTGCATCTTCAAATGGAAAAACTAATTCTTGAATTGAGGTAAGATGATTACTTAGTGGCTTCTTATGTAGAAAATTTCACTACACTGGCAAGGTATGCTCAAAATTTCAACCAAGATGTTGATAGTAAAATAAATCTATTTTACTTAGGAATTAAACCGCTATATCGAAGAGCATTATAATTGTAGAGACCCGTATCCTATCGTACATGGACATTACATTACTTTTGCGGAATACTTAGTACATAACAAAAACACACACACAAGGATCGTAATAGTTTAGTGTCTTTGGAAACTCGGAACGTAATCTTCTAATCGTGGTGAAAGATCTTCAACATCTCCCATAAAGATCTTCCCTTTTTTTTTACCTAGAACCTTTCTTTATATCCTGGGGAAAAGAAAACATAAAAGGGTGAGCTCAAATGCTCAGTAAGGGTAAACAAAAGAAATATCAATCACATAATTTTCATAAGAACATAACATTTTTTTTGGAAATCTTAACCTGCAAAAGAGAGCATAATTTCATAACATGGGATAAATCATAGTAGTGAAATGAAATAATAACTTAAAACATTACTCATTGTGGCATACACACATAATCATAGAGAATCATTTCTTGTTAGTCAAGACTCATTGCCAAGACTATCTTAGTGGACAAAGTCCCTTTCTGAATCGAGTAATCCTCGTTTCAGTCCTGTTTCACTGAACCGGTATAACCTACCATTCCAGCCATGTCTATCTCATGAGATATAAAATCTTTACCCAATGCATTGGAGGGAGATATAGGTCCCACCCATCTCTTAATTAATCCTTTCTTATGTGTGCCACAAAATCATAAATCATACATCATTGCATAACCCATGTAATAAAAATGGGATTCTTAAACAACATGACATCATAAAACCATTCATATAAGATAAAGGAACTTATAAACATAATTCCATCACAACATAGTCAAATCAAGGTAAAAATATGGATAGAAACAGAATCCTTTATTATCTTAGATGGAAAATAATTTTGATAAAACACTTGAAAAGAATTCTTGAGGAAAATATCCTTTCTTCTTCAAAATCAATTTCTTTTCACAAAACATCATGCAATTTTAAAAGAAAGAGATTTTATTAAAAATAGTCATGAAATCTTTTGGAGGAAGCTTCATGAAAATAAGGCTTTATAAAACCGTAAAAATCCGTTCGTGCCGTTTAAATTAAAAAAAACATTCTTCGTACCTTTGTCAGAAAAGTCAAAAAGTACCTCGTACGAAAAAATGACAAAAGATTCCTTTCATATCCTTTACTAAAAACTCATCGAAGGGTAAAATTGGATTTAAACAATTTTATGTGGATGGAAATAATATTACATATTGAGGAAACATGGACGTGGATAATAAAATACACCCCAGTAAATTTCAAAGTATAAACAATCTCGGATAAAAATGAGATTGTGATATTTCCCTTACCTTAGGTCCGAATTGCTTTGTAAGTGTCCGAACCTCCTGTATAATGATTTAAATCATGTTATTGACTTATTACAGAATCATATTCATTGTTATGATATCATATATGGTTCACTTATGACATTATATTACCCGTTCTTTTGTAAATTCCATGTTAAAGAAGCGTTTTGGGTAAAATCGTTTCATTTATCGTAGGTGTTTTGACTTGTTGTTCTTGACATCATTATTACTTATATCATGATTTACTTACTTCCAGAATATAAAATATGATTTATATATCATATATATTCAGTATATATATATATATAATAGGTAGATAAATAAAATGAAAAACACCGTTCATGGAGACGGTAGTCCATACGTACGCATGAACGCTGTTTTCCTTTCCTTATTATCTTGAAATGGAAGTAAGTAGATGACATACATAGGTATATATATATACATAAATCCAGTAGCTTTATAATGTCATATATTTCATTATTATTTCTTATATATACATTATAATCATTCTTAAATGGTTAACATGGAGAATGAATCTCATCGCGTCGTGGAGACGGTATTCCGCACGTACGCACGAGCGATGATATCATTTCTATAAATATTGAATTGAATTGGAGTGGATTATACAATATATCAGAATCAATATGATGTTGTAATAACTATTTATAGTTATTCTTTACACCATTATACCCATCCATGTAAGGTGGTGGTGGAAAATAGATTACACCACGGCGTGGAGACGGTATTCCGTACGTACGCACGCGCGGTGATTTCTTTTTCCGTAGGATGGATAGATGGTGAAATAGGGTTGTTTCATACTTATAATAACATATCAGTATATGAGTGATACTGATGTTATTACTTCATAATGAAACAACCTAAGAAGAAGAAGTGGAAGAAGAAATAAAGATGAAAGAATTGGTAACGGTAATTACCTTTTCTTTGAAGTGCCTCTTTGAGACCTCCTCTTAGGGCACTAAAATTGGTCTTTGAGGAAGACCAGAACCTCTAGGATGTTTCTATGGAAGTGGAGAGGAGAAATTGGCAGGGGTTGGCCGAGCTTGAGTGCTCAAATTGGTGTGAGGAGGAGGGGGAGGAGGTGTCCTTTTATAGGGGAGGAGAGGGGCACCTTAGGAATATCTCAAAATATTATTTTATATTAAAGTCAAAATCGGTTTATAATGGTTCCAAAGGGTCTTATTTCGAAGCTAAAGTGGGGATGGGTCGAAATCCTATCAACCAATAGGATTTAGACAAGTTTAGGGTATTATTTTAACCTTATCAATTAGATTTAACTCTAAGTTAAATAATTTAACTTTTACCGTGTCTTTTTGTTTTCTTTCACTATATGGTTAATAAACTTACTATAACATGCCAAACGAACCCCAAATTGTATATTATTAATACATATATCCTTATCTAAGTCATTTGGCCGAACCTTAGATTTTTTAGGAATAAAATAACAATTAATAATATAATATTTGATTTAAAAACTATTTTGTGTCAATTTTGACACTATTTGATATATGATTTTTGTTAAAGTCATAACAGAATTATATGTTCGAACCAAGTTAATTAAATCAACACTAATATATCATAGTAACCTAGAAAATTAGTGGAATTCATAAAAAGTCTTAAATTACATTTATTTTGGTATTTATATTATCAAATATGTCAATATTTCATTAATAAGATAATTACTGCATCATCTTTGTGTCATAAATAAATTATATTATTTGATGTCTAAAAATTACAAATAAAATACCATCATGTAGGAAATCTTTTTATCTTTCTAATGAATATTTATAGTCTAATTTATCTTATGTATAACCCCATATTAAAAATTATTTACTTATTAAACTTTGATTTTAACTATTTTAACCCTTCTTTAAATAAATTAATAATAAATGTCCTAATCTAATCCAAGTGGGCCTAAATGGTCATATTTTATTCCTAAGTTTGTTTTTGGTCGAATTACACTTGTCCAATAGAATTAGGACATGTGTTAGGGTAATATTAATATCATATTTAGCCTTAGTTACCCTATTTACTATTAACCGTGGTAAAAAAAGTAAAAAGTTACTATTCACCAAAAAATTATTTTCATCTCATTGAACCACATTTTAGTCCTTGATATTAACCGTGTCTCTCGGATTTTCGAAATTCCATTCACAGAAGCGGTAAAATTAATTTTTATGCAAAATTCAGTTTTTAACCTACCACTTAGTAGTTTCACTATTCATCAAAAAATTGATGTTTTTCAGAACAATGCCAAAATTTCATCCCAAGCTATATTTCATATTCCAAATTCAAAAATGAAGTCTATTTTACCAAATTCATAACATAAAAGTTGCATTAATTAATTTTATAATTAAATCCCGCTGTTAAAACAAATAGCGTGTTTTTAAGAAACAATATCTATCAAAAGATTGACACTTTTTTATGTCTAGTTTAAATGTGAAATTACATCCAATGACCAACATTGTATTAAATTGTAAAAATATATTCTAAATATACTTTAAAACCACTCAAATTAATGATTTATCACTATTAATTATTTCGATTAAAAAGGTTGTTTTTAATTATAATTTAGTAATTTTCACTATTCATCAGAATATGAAAGTTATCCGAAAAGTACCAAAATTTCACCTTAGGCTAAATTCGATACTCCGAATCCAAAAATAAAGTTCATTTTGAAAAATAAGATTTACTGGATTTCAAAAAGTGGTTATTACTTTTCATAACGGCTAGTTTTAATAATATTTTTATAGCATATCGTTGTTTAGTGAAACTCGGTATTGCGTACTACACACGCTATCGAGGAAGGTCGTGATTGCATGTAATGCAAGGCAAGTCAAGGATGTGTGTTGTGCAAGCTCCTTTTGGTGTAGCGTACAACACAAGACATTAATAAAATTAAAAAGAATATATTTTTTTATAAAATCTTGGGCTGTTACATTCTACCCCCCTTAAAATGAATTTCGCCCTCGAAATTCGTCGGGGTTATAAATGGTTTACTATTTGAAAGTTTCTTTAATAGAAACCCACATTGTAAAAGGGAATACCAAAACTTGGCTTTAAAAACTAAAGTATGAAATGTAACGATTACCCAAATAAACTAATCACTGGGTTTCCGCATAGGTGAAAATATGGATATGGAAGAGAAATCTAACCATCATGTTATGATGGAGAGTGGTAGAGAACATGGCTATGGAAAAGCCAATAATCACAAATCCATAAATTTGTGACGATCTAAGGTACCATCCGATTCATCAGGTATAAGATCACTAGGACAACATTTTTGGTTTTCAAGATCATTTCCCTAAAGTTGAAAATTTGAATTGGAATAAATACTTTCTTTATTTTGGTACAATCTCACTATTGTTCGTGCCTAGAACAATTTCCACTTCATCTCTTAAATAAATGAAGTTGAATTTGTTATTCGTGAAGTGTTAGCAGATCATGTGATAGAATGACGGGTCATTCCATCTGTCTCAAATAAAAGGCTAGCAAAAATTATATACTTAAGTCGATCTATAGTGAGATTAATCATATATAGTTCCTAAAATGGACTTATACTTCATATATCATACTGCTTAATATAATAAAACTAGTTTCTACTAAACAGGGACTTCCTGTAGGCCAGTGGTAGGCGATAAAGGCCAGTCGCACTTCGGTTGTGGGTTCGATTCCCACAGCCTTGTCCGAAGCGATGGGATGTCGCCCGTCCTGCAGGTTGTCCTTTTTCTAAAACTATATTACCATAACATCCCATAAATAATATCCAAAAAACTTCTATCCTTAAACAATACTAACTTATGTCCAACATAATCCATTCCAATCTTTAGTCCTATCCATAATACTGCAGTCCATTCTCATAACATAGTGAAAACGATTACCAGAGATTTAATACCATCGTTGATCCCCATATATCATAAGATATATCTTGTTGGACACATTCCAAACATTCAAAGGCCTTAATCGTGTATTCTCTTGAATACCTTAGTGAAAACATGAGTGCAGTTAAAAGCTAACACTTTCCACATACCAAAATCCTCAAAATTCTATATACTCAAACCATGATATCACTTAGTCCTTATATCAATCATGAGCTCATGAATACTATTAAACATTTCATTTTCTCGTTTTCCCTTCATTATGCGCATACTATCTCAATCACTTTGAATACCACATTAGACCAATACATAAATATTCCAATATTCCATGATACAACATTATTTTGGAATCCCATTACATAAAAACTTAATCATTCCACCACATCGTTGTCATATTCAACATTTCCAATAGTGATCGCATGTGACTTCCCTTTGTCCTTTGCCTTAAGCGGTTGTTCATGTCGATCATCACTAACCCTTGGATTAGGGCATTTATTGGCATAATGTCCCATCTCCTTGCACTTGAAGCATTGAAGTGTTGGTTGTGCGTTCTCTGCAGTGTTTGCTTTATTCACTTCATTAGAATCCCTTTTTCCATTACTTCGACACTCAGCTGCTCGATGACCTTCTTTTCCACACTTAAAACATTTTCTAGTCCCTTTAAGACAATCTCCACCATGCTTCTTTCCACACTTTGTGCATAAGGAAACATTCATCTTCTTTTCACCATTATTCTGAGATTTCTCCTTGAACTCCATCTTTCGTTTCTTGTCAAAACCATGAGATGGATATGTAACACCAACTTCCATTTCTACCTTGATAGCACAACGCACAATTTCTTCATAGCTACTGAAGTCTCTTATAGCTAATGCCCTTCGAAGACTTGGTTTTAAGCCACTGAAAAATCGATCAACTTTACTTTCAGGTTGGATGATAATGCCAGATGCATACCTTGCAAGTCTTGTAAAATTCGCTTCGTATATACCAACAGATTCATCATCCTTTTGCTTTATGTCAAGAAACTCCTTCTCCATCTTCGTTCGAAGAATACGAGGGAGGTACTTACTGAAAAACAAGTTCTTGAACTCGTCCCATTCCATGGAATCAATTTCATCTCTTTGCCTCGTATTCTTGATAAGATTCCACCATTGATCAGCTTCACCTTCCAAACGATATACTGCTAAGATGACTTTATCATGTTCAGAACATTGAAGAACTGAAAATATCTTTTCAGTAGTACTAATCCATTGTTCAGCAACTAATGGATCAGTAGACCCACTGAAAGAAGGCGGACGCTGCCTCATGAAGGATTCAACAGAATGTTGCTCCTTCCTTTGCTCGTTTGGAAGTCCTGCATGATTCATAGCTTGAGAAAGTTGTGTGAGCATGGCTACAAGATTTTGCATTCCAGCTCCCATATCGTTTGGTTGCTCAGGGGGACAATCATTGCATTGTCCATTGCATTGATCAACACGGTTCCTTCGGGTTCCATCCATCGTCTAAAACCCCAAAAGAATAGTGTGAGAGATAAAAATCATGCTAGGGAAAACAACATAATAAAGGGGTAGTACCCTCAATATCTAACATCTTAGGTTAAATTCTAAGATCGTTAGAGCAATTCTAGGACTATAACCTATACGTATACTTAACCTTAGTGACATACCTAGACATACCTTAGAAATATCTCTAGGGATCTCACTAACGTTTTCGCATCCTAGTTTCCAAAGGTTGACTAAACCTTTCCTCTGATACCAACTGTAGAGACCCGTATCCTATCGTACATGGACATTACATTACTTTTGTGGAATACTTAGTACATAACAAAAACACACACACAAGGATCGTAATAGTTTAGTGTCTTTGGAAACTCGGAACGTAATCTTCTAATCGTGGTGAAAGATCTTCAACATCTCCCATAAAGATCTTCCCTTTTTTTTTACCTAGAACCTTTCTTTATATCCTGGGGAAAAGAAAACATAAAAGGGTGAGCTCAAATGCTCAGTAAGGGTAAACAAAAGAAATATCAATCACATAATTTTCATAAGAACATAACATTTTTTTTGGAAATCTTAACCTGCAAAAGAGAGCATAATTTCATAACATGGGATAAATCATAGTAGTGAAATGAAATCATAACTTAAAACATTACTCATTGTGGCATACACACATAATCATAGAGAATCATTTCTTGTTATTCAAGACTCATTTCCAAGACTATCTTAGTGGACAAAGTCCCTTTCTGAATCGAGTAATCCTCGTTTCAGTCCTGTTTCACTGAACCGGTATAACCTACCATTCCAGCCATGTCTATCTCATGAGATATAAAATCTTTACCCAATGCATTGGAGGGAGATATAGGTCCCACCCATCTCTTAATGAATCCTTTCTTATGTGTGCCACAAAATCATAAATCATACATCATTGCATAACCCATGTAATAAAAATGGGATTCTTAAACAACATGACATCATAAAACCATTCATATAAGATAAAGGAATTCATAAACATAATTCCATCACAACATAGTCAAATCAATGTAAAAATATGGATAGAAATAGAACCCTTTATTATCTTAGATGGAAAATAATTTTGATAAAACACTTGAAATGAATTCTTGAGGAAAATATCCTTTCTTCTTCAAAATCAATTTCTTTTCACAAAACATCATGCAATTTTAAAAGAAAGAGATTTTATTAAAAATAGTCATGAAATCTTTTGGAGGAAGCTTCATGAAAATAAGGCTTTATAAAACCGTAAAAATCCGTTCGTGCCGTTTAAATTAAAAAAAACATTCTTCGTACTTTTGTCAGAAAAGTCAAAAAGTACCTCGTACGAAAAAATGACAAAAGATTCCTTTCATATCCTTTACTAAAAACTCATCGAAGGGTAAAATTGGATTTAAACAATTTTATGTGGATGGAAATAATATTACATATTGAGGAAACATGGACGTGGATAATAAAATACACCCCAGTAAATTTCAAAGTATAAACAATCTCGGATAAAAATGAGATTGTGATATTTCCCTTACCTTAGGTCCGACTTGCTTTGTAAGTGTCCGAACCTCCTGTATAATGATTTAAATCATGTTATTGACTTATTACAGAATCATATTCATTGTTATGATATCATATATGGTTCACTTATGACATTATATTACCCGTTCTTTTGTAAATTCCATGTTAAAGAAGCGTTTTGGGTAAAATCGTTTCATTTATCGTAGGTGTTTTGACTTGTTGTTCTTGACATCATTATTACTTATATCATGATTTACTAACTTCCAGAATATAAAATATGATTTATATATCATATATATTCAGTATATATATATATATATAATAGGTAGATAAATAAAATGAAAAACACCGTTCATGGAGACGGTAGTCCGTACGTACGCATGAACGCTGTTTTCCTTTCCTTATTGTCTTGAAATGGAAGTAAGTAGATGACATACATAGGTATATATATACATAAATCCAGTAGCTTTATAATTTAATATATTTCATTATTATTTCTTATATATACATTATAATCATTCTTAAATGGTTAACATTGAGAATTAATCTCATCGCGTCGTGGAGACGGTATTCCGCACGTACGCACGAGCGATGATATCATTTCTATAAATATTGAATTGATTTGGAGTGGATTATACAATATATCAGAATCAATATGATGTTGTAATAACTATTTATAGTTATTCTTTACACCATTATACCCATCCATGTAAGGTGGTGGTGGAAAATAGATTACACCACGGCGTGGAAACGGTATTCCGTACGTACGCACGCGCGGTGATTTCTTTTTCCGTAGGATGGATAGATGGTGAAATAGGGTTGTTTCATAGTTATAATAACATATCATTATATGAGTGATACTGATGTTATTACTTCATAACGAAACAACCTAAGAAGAAGAAGTGGAAGAAGAAATAAAGATGAAAGAATTGGTAACGGTAATTACCTCTTCTTTGAAGTGCCTCTTTGAGACCTCCTCTTAGGGCACTAAAATTGGTCTTTGAGGAAGACCAGAACCTCTAGGATGTTGCTATGGAAGTGGAGAGGAGAAATTTTCAGGGGTTGGCCGAGATTGAGTGCTCAAATTGGTGTGAGGAGGAGGGGGAGGAGGTGTCCTTTTATAGGGGAGGAGAGGGGCACCTTAGGAATATCTCAAAATATTATTTTATATTAAAGTCAAAATCGGTTTATAATGGTTCCAAAGGGTCTTATTTCGAAGCTAATGTGGGGATGGGTCGAAATCCTATCAACCAATAGGATTTAGACAAGTTTAGGGTATTATTTTAACCTTATCAATTAGATTTAACTCTAAGTTAAATAATTTAACTTTTACCGTGTCTTTTTGTTTTCTTTCACTATATGGTTAATACACTTACTATAACATGCCAAACGAACCCCAAATTGTATATTATTAAAACATATATCCTTATATAAGTCATTTGGCCGAAACTTAGATTTTTTAGGAATAAAATTACAATTAATAATATAATATTTGATTTAAAAACTATTTTGTGTCAATTTTGAAACTATTTGATATATGATTTTTGTTAAAGTCATAACAGAATTATATGTTCGAACCAAGTTAATTAAATCAACACTAATATATCATAGTAACCTAGAAAATTATTGTAATTCATAAAAAGTCTTAAATTACATTTATTTGGGTATTTATATTATCAATTATGTCAATATTTCATTAATAAGATAATTACTGTATCATCTTTGTGTCATAAATAAATTATATTATTTGATGTCTAAAAATTACAAATAAAATACCATCATGTAGGAAATCTTTTTAGCTTTCTAATGAATATTTATAGTCTAATTTATCTTATGTATAACCCCATATTAAAAATGATTTACTTATTAAACTTTGATTTTAACTATTTTAACCCTTCTTTAAATAAATTAATAATAAATGTCCTAATCTAATCCAAGTGGGTCTAAATGGTCATATTTTATTCCTAAGTTTGTTTTTGGTCGAATTACACTTGTCCAATAGAATTAGGACATGTGTTAGGGTAATATTAATATCATATTTACCCTTAGTTACCCTATTTACTATTAACCGTGGTAAAAAAAGTAAAAAGTTACTATTCACCAAAAAATTATTTTCATCTCATTGAACCACATTTTAGTCCTTGATATTAACCGTGTCTCTCGGATTTTCGAAATTCCATTCACAGAAGCGGTAAAATTAAGTTTTATGCAAAATTCAGTTTTTAACCTACCACTTAGTAGTTTCACTATTCATAAAAAAATTGATGTTTTTCAGAACAATGCCAAAATTTCATCCCAAGCTATATTTCATATTCCAAATTCAAAAATTAAGTCTATTTTACCAAATTCATAACATAAAAGTTGCATTAATTAATTTTATAATTAAATCCCGCTGTTAAAACAAATAGCGTGTTTTTAAGAAACAATATCTATCAAAAGATTGACACTTTTTTATGTCTAGTTTAAATGTGAAATTACATCCAATGACCAACATTGTATTAAATTGTAAAAATATATTCTAAATATACTTTAAAACCACTCAAATTAATGATTTATCACTATTAATTATTTCGATTAAAAAAGTTGTTTTTAATTATAATTTAGTAATTTTCACTATTCATCAGAATATGAAAGTTATCCGAAAAGTACCAAAATTTCACCTTAGGCTAAATTCGATACTCCGAATCCAAAAATAAAGTTCATTTTGAAAAATAAGATTTACTGGATTTCAAAAAGTGGTTATTACTTTTCATAACGGCTAGTTTTAATAATATTTTTACAGCATATCGTTGTTTAGTGAAACTCGGTATTGCGTACTACACACGCTATCGAGGAAGGTCGTGATTGCGTGTAATGCAAGGCAAGTCAAGGATGTGTGTTGTGCAAGCTCCTTTTGGTGTAGCGTAAAACACAAGACATTAATAAAATTAAAAAGAATATATTTTTTTATAAAATCTTGGGCTGTTACAATAATCTCATGAATTCACAATCTATGAGAACCATTTTAGATGTGTTGAGAAGGTATAAATAGTGTTTTTTGAAAATCAGGTGTTCCAAGAGAGAAAAAAAATATGTACAGTTGGAAAGAAAAGGGAAATAATTCACCAATAAAGCTTTGTGGTAAGAAAATTAAATATCCATTATGTGAAAAGTGTGGTAAAAATCCTCCAGGAGAATTTTTATCAATATCGGGAAAGAGCATACAGTGTGGTATGTCTGGAAATATTGCTCGTAAATATAAGTAAGATGATCAAACAAGCATTGAAAAACTAGTGGAATGATGTTTTAAGTGCAATGAAATGGGTCATTATGCAAATGAGTTTCCATTAAAGAATATAACTAAGGGATAGAAGCCATACTAAAACTAAGAAGGGGTGGTCGAATCATTTGAATCTACTTCAATAGATGTTGGACCATTGAATGATGTTGTATCAGGTACACTATTTTTTTATTCAGATTATGCCAATGTGTGGATTCATTTAGGGTCCACACATTCTACATTTCTGAGATCTTTCTAGTAAATTGGTAATTCTATCTCATGATATGAGTCATGAACTTATTGTAAAAATATATGGAGAAAATGTTGAAAAAAATAAAATTATAAAAAACTTCATGACCCTGTGTGCGGAATGAATTGACATAGAAACATTATTATTTTGCCTCTATTTTAGTATGATGTTATTTTGGGCATGGATTAGCTTTCTATTTATCAGGATAATATTGAATACAGAGCTAAAGTGGTTTATTTTTAAAAATCATTTACGTTAGGGTACATGAATGAACCATTACATTCGATAACATAATGAGAATTTTGAAACTAGTAAAATATAGAAATGAATGTTACCTTGCACATATTGTTGAAAACAAAGAAACTGTTCAAATTAATGATGTGAAAGTGGTAAATTAGTATGTTGATTTTTTTCCTGATGATTTTCCTTATATAATACATGACCAGGATGTTGAAATTTCTGTAGACATAGTTCTTGATGCTAACCCAATTCTAAAATCCCCGTATGGAATGGCTCAAATTGAAATTTTAGACTTAAAGAATCAATTAAAGGATTTATTATATAAATGTTTCATTCGACATAGAACATAACCATGGGGTTCTCCTGTCTTCATTGTTAAAAAGAAAGATGGTTCCATGAGAATTTGCATTGATTATTGAGCATTGAATGATAGCCATGTTATGAACAAGTCTCTTTTACCTCTAGTTGATGAATATGTGATCATATCTTAGGAGCTCAGAATTTTCCGATGACGGACCTGAGGTTGGGGTAACTTCAATTAAAATAAATGGAAGAATACATTACGAAGACTTTGTTTTTTACTAGATATTTCTGTTATGAATTTGTAGTTATGCATTTTGTATATCGCAATGCACCTGATGTATTCATCGATCTTATGAATTTTATTTTCCATGATTTCTTGGAAACGATTGTGGTTGTGTTCATTGATGATATTTTGGTTTATTATAAATGTAAAAAAAAGCATGAATTTCATTTACATGTTGTGTTGAAAACCTTAAAAGAAAAAATACTGTATAGAAAATTCATCAAGTGTGAGTTTCAATTTCAAAAAATTGTATTCCTTGGTTACATTATTTAAAAAAATGGAATAATTGTTGATCCTGCTAAAACGAAAGTAGTGGAAGAAAGTCCAAGACCCACAAATATAACATAGATCCATAGTTTTCATGGTTTAGAAGGTTATTACCATAGGTTTCTTGAAAATGTTTCATGTTTATCTAAACCAATGACTAGGTTAACTCGAAAAGGTGTAAGGTTCATTTGCACAAAATAATTTGAGGATTGTTTTCAGGAATTGAAGATAAGATTGGTGAATGCTATAGTTTTTTCACTACCATTAAGAGATGGTGAGTTTGGTGTATATAGTGATACTTTGTTGAAGGGACATGGATGTGTCCTTATAAAGAATGAATAGGTAATTTCTTATGTTTCATGTATATTGAAACCTCATGAGTTAAATTACCCTACACATGATTTGGAATTAGCTTCTGTTATTTTTACTTTAAAAATATGGAGGCATCAACTGTATAGAGTAAATTGTGATATATACTGACCAAATATGATCGAAGTATATATTCAATCCGAAAGAATTGAACACGAGACATATGAGATGTCTCGAATTAATAATGTATTATTTTTCATGATTAATTACCATCCATGAAACAAAAATAACGTGGCTTATTATTTGAGTCAATAAAGTAATTCTACATTAACCATGTAACATTTGGAATAAGATCCTTTGATTAATGACATGATGAAAATTCGCATAAATGTTGTTGGTTTTGAAAATTCTTCTATTTTTTTATGTGTCAGTTTAATAATCTCTATCAGACAGAATTAATAAAGCATATAAGGATGACAGTGAGCTGTAGAAAAAGGTAGAGTTGGTTCTGAAGGGAAAGTTTCTAGATTTTAACATTGGCAATGATTGTGTTTTTAGATTTGGGAAGAGATTATGTGTTCCTTCTGATTTACTATTTAAGATTGAGTTGTTATGTGAAGCTCATAATTCACTATTTTCTATTCATCCTAGCAGTACTAAGATGTACAATGATCATAAGATGTATTACTAGTGGCATGGAATGAAAAGACATATTGCTGACATTACTATGTAGTGTTTGGCTTGTCAGCAGGTTAAATTAGAGTGGAAATTACTAAATGTGATGCTTCAGTTTTTACTGGTGATAGAGTGTAAATGGGAAAATATATCCATGGACTTCATTATGGGATTATCGAAGACATCTTGAGGTAATAATTCAATATGGGTTATATTTGATCGATTGACTAAATCTGCTCATTTCTACCCTATTTGAGATACTTCATCTTTAGATCATCTTTCTTGGTTGTATATTAATGAGATAGTCATGTTACATAGATTTACCAACTCTATTGTATCTGATCGTGATCACAGGGTCACTTTTATCTTTTGTAAAGGCCTTCAGAAGTCATTGGATACAGAATTAAGTTTTATTATAGTGTTTCATTCACAATCAGCTGGCAGTCAGAATGAACATTTCAGACATTGGATGATATTTTATGTGCTTGTTTAATAGATTACTATGGATGTTGGAACAAACATCTTTCTTTGTTTTAATTTTCATATAATAACATTTTTCATTCTAGAATACAGATTGCTCCATTTGAAGAATTATTTAGAAAGCAGTGTCGAACTCCATATTTTTGGGAAGAAGTAGGAGAAAGAAAGCTGATGGGACCAAAATTGGTAGAAGAGATGGTAGAGATATTTTAGTAGATTCATAATCACCAGAGAACAAATCGGAGTAGGTAGAAAAGTTATGTGGATAATTAGTGGAATGTACTTTCTTTTGGTGTAGGTGATCATGTCATTCTCAATGTTTCTCTTTGGAAAAGTGTGATATGCATTAGTATTAAGGTAACGATGAGTATGGGGTTCATTGGACCCTATGAAATCCTTGATAAAGATGTATCAATTTTTGACACAGTGGATTTACCTACTAGTTTATCCCAAGTACATAATTTTTTCATGTTTCAATGATGATAAATTATATGCCGGATCCATCACATGTTTTGAGCCCAGGGGTAGTTCAGTTGGAAGAGAATATCTCTTATTAAGAACAACCAGTCCAGAATATTTACCGAAGAGAGAAGGTGTGGAGGAATAAGATAATTCAATCGGTAATGGTTTTTTTGGGGAAAATTATTGTTGAAGAGGCAACATGGGAATATGAAAATGCAATGGGGGATAAATACCCTCATTTTTTTATAAGGGAATAAAATTAATGAGGATACAATTTTTAAAAGGTGGGAAGGATGTAACATAACATGTAAATTAAGAATAATAGATTTTCATATTTATTAATATTTTTGAGTTAAATGTTATTCTTACATTAAAGGGGATTCTACATTCGCAATAATGAATTTCTTTGTGATCTTACGTTGCACACAATGTGGAGTTATACCATAAAATAAAATAATAATATATTATTATTTTAAATGGTAGTTAATGCCTCGCTGTTGTAATGGAAGTAATTAATATAACTAACTAAAATATGATTATATATTTTTGTTAAATGGTTTTACATTTATCCAATATATTTAAGGGCTTAAAAAATGAAATAATACAATTTTAAGAATAAATACTCCAATATTCGTTGAGGGTCGATTTACTACCTTTTGATGACAAACTATATTAACGAAATTTTTAGTAATTTTTATATGTTCTGTTTAAAAAAATAATATTATTTTTAATAATTGAGACGTTGAAATTTATTTTGGATGAAAAATTGCTATTTTTTTGATAATGTTCATTTTTTAATGAATATTGAAAAATACTGTCTTTTAAATCAAAACTACCTTTTAATATAATTAATTTAAATCAATTAATTGTTTTATTAATTAGTTTTAAAGTGTAATTAGATTATATTTTTACCATTTAATCTAATTTTTATCATTGGAAGTAATTTCACTTTTATATTGGACATAAACAAGTGTCAATATTTTGATAGTTATTTTTTCTTAAAAACAAGCACTGTGCTTTGACAGCAGAAATTAATTTTAAAATAATTTATGACACCTATTAGTTTTAAATTTTTAAAAATGGATTCCATATTTGTAATAAGGATGTCTGAAATGTATAAATATATTACTTTTATTTTTAGACATAAGGAATATTTATTTAAGTAAATATTATATTTACCATTGTTAAAAAGTAAATCAGGTAAATAAGGGTAAACAAATAATATTATAATAATATTAAATTACTCGAAAATGTTACCGAATCATAATAGTTGATACATATAGACCCATGAGAATTATTTGGTAAATTTTGGGACCCCATGGAACCACATGGGATTGATAATGAAACTTTATATTAATTAATTTTAAGTGAAGACAAAGATGACTTAAACATATATCTTTTTGTAAATATATTTTTACTAGGGGTTATATAAGTTATCTCTTGGACTATAAATATCCATTTGAATGAAAAAATTATTTCATACATCCATGTTTTTTTATAATTTTTAGACATCAAATTATAAAAAATATTTCTGACACAATAATGATGTTGTGTTTACCTCCTAAATGAATGATTTAATTAAATAAGATGATAAAAAATAAAACAATATCCAAAACCTATCAAATTGTTATTGTATTATTTTATTTCGAACATGAGTCAACTTTTATTCCACCTTAATGTGTTTTCAATTTTTAGAAACTGAAAATAATTAAATAATAAAATAATATTTTCAAACATTCTTAAAAAGCGCCTCCTCCCCCTTATAAAAAGCCATCACCTTTAACCCATTACTCTCACCACTCAACCCCCTTGGATCACCCTAACTATTCTGAAATATAGACCATAAATCCCTCTATTCCTCCTAGAAGAATTCCTTTAGTCATAAGGCACTTTAGGTAAACCGTTTGGTTCAATCCAAAGAGAGATACCCGATTGAAATTTAATGTCTTTTCTTAAATTATTTTCTTCAAATTTTTTTTCCAACACCCTAAAAACTTTTTATTACATTATTTTATAACATTCACTAGTATACTCAATATAATAGGTTGTTTTTATGAGAAGGATTCGAACTACACATACACACACCTCCATCTAATTGGTAAATAACATATCATTTTCTGTGGACGGTGAACTAATGCCTCATGAAAAGATGATTGTTCAATTATCTCATACCACCTCTTACGGTGGAAATTATTATGGAACTATATTTATATATGATATATATTATATTCATATTGTCTCTATTCATCTGTATTTTTCATTTATACCATACCTTTAAGGTTTCAATAATGGTTAAATACGATAATTGCATTTGGGAAAGTGCGGACTATCACCCCCTCAAAGTGAAATGACTCGTTCATGCCATACATGGAGCGTATAAAGGATGGTGTTACTCTAATCAAATATGATATTACACTAGAATTATAATATACATATGTATCTTTAATTATTAATTTAATTAAATACAAAATAGAAATAAATGTAGTATTCATGCGTACGTATGGCTTAACTTCTCTACGAACGGTGCATTTCATTTCTTACCTCTAAATGTTATGTACTATTATAAATACATAAATATACTCTATATATATGATATAAAAGATATCTATATCATGAAAATAATTATATATATAATGTAATTTGGACCACATGAATGTCCTGTAATTATAAGAAGTTCATTTTTGACTTAAGTACCAAATATCAACAAAACGACCATTATTAACTTATATGATTACATATTGCTTATAACATGGAAATAAATGATATAAATGGAATAATAAACATGAAAAGGTTCTTAAGAAATTTTAAATAATCATTACTTTATTATTCAGGAGATTAAATATCTAATGGGTCAAGTTGAACATTAGGTAATGGACTTCGTCTCAATATCCTTTCATTGAAGCATGTTTTGATAATATACACATTCTTTTATAGGTTATATAATAAACCCCTTTGAATTTTAATTTCATTAAATGGAATATTATTTCTATGAATCATTTTAAAAAATGAAAAAATAATGTTTTTTTTGTTTTTGGGGATAATGAATTCTCCGCCACTGTAATTGTTAGATGGATTCCTCTATAAGCCTTAATGTTTTTAAAATGAAAAGGAAACCCCATATTCTATATTTTGGTGTTTTTGAATTGAAAATGGTTCTTGAAATTGATTTATTATTTAAATATGTTAAAATTATTATTTTTTATTTTAAAGGAAATGTAATTAGTGAAATATATATATATATATATGCCATATTTTCTGTGTTTATGTGATAAACCAAATGGCGGGCGGTGCCGGGATAAACCATGAGCGGTGGTAATGTTATAACCTCCAATGAATTGGTTATGGAATTCGTCCTTTTAGATATTCCATTTAGTGGTATGTGTGGATGTCAACCTTATGGTTATTCCATTAAAGTATGTTTAGGTACCAAGTTACCTTTATATGTTATGTGTTATTTTTATGGGTTTTATTGTAATATTTTTATTAAAAAATGGTAAGCAATGATCTTTTATTCAGTGAGGAGTATTTACTGCTTCATAATTGTGATAATTATTACTTATGACAAAGTATTTAGGGTTTACTTTTTGTTTTGAAAAAACTAACAGTTTTCCTTCTTTATGTATCCCTTAGTAAGCTTTTAATGCTCATCCCATGTTTTTTAAATAATTTTCGAAGGACATAAAGATGAATAGGCTCAAGGATGGGATCATGGAAATGTCATGTTGTCTAAAACATAGAACTATAAATAACTTTTTTTAAGAGTTTTTGTTTTATGAAAAAATGGTTACTGAATATAAGTTTCTACATGAAATATACATATTGTTATGTATATGTTATGGCCTAATTCTCTAAAACTGTAAAACTGAAAAGATCCTTGACGTTAATTATTAATTTTATTCAACATTATGTATTGTATTATGGCTAGTTCCTTATATTTTCACTATATATATAATATTTCCTTATGTATTTTTATTATTCTGTACCGTAACCTATTTTTAAACAATAATTATATTTTCCCTATTAAATAATTTCAAGATGGTAATTCCCAATATATAATATTTATTGTTATATTTAATCTATAAAAAGTAAATTTTTAATTTTTAATTAAAAAATATAATATAATGAAAAAAAATACTTTTTTAGAATAAAAACTATTTCTTGTAAAAGAATGACTATATTCTTATTTTTATCATTATTAATCAAAACATCGACATTAATAATTTATTTAGACTTACAAACAATTAATGATTATTTTTTTATTAATTATAAATATTATATTTAAAATAATACTAATAATAAAATATATTTATAAAATATAATTTTACCACATTAATAATTACATTTTGATTACATCCAAACGTCTAACTACAAAACGCATCAAGGAATTAGAAAAATCTATATGTGTTAGATAATAAATGGTTATGTTAATAGGTGATAATTAAACTATCATGGAACTCATAGTGATCTCCCCCAACATAATCTTCACTCATGTATTATTATGTTAAAACTACACATGTTGAAGTAATTCTTGGGCTTATTTAAGGGCATTAAATCGTACCTCCTTCTAAAGACTAGATAAATAAGTTACTTATGTAAAACTTATAATTCGTGATACCATGAATCCCCTTTTATTTATAAATTAAAATATTTTATTACTCCTATTTATAATAATTATATGAATGTTTAAATTACAACAGTTACATCATTTTGAAATCCATTACGTCGTGATCAACAATATAATAAAATATCTATTACCATTGATCCCTTATATACAATGAAATACTGAATGATAATTTTGACCCAGTGATTATATTTACGGAATGACTATATATACAGATCAACTATATATACATTCACAACATCAAATACATCTATCAACTACTCATATTTATCACATATTTTTTCCTCCAAATGTCTTATCATGTTTTTAATATTTTCTTTTCTTTTTATATTTATCCTTGATTGTATTATTATTAACGGAGACTATGAGGAAGAATATTTTAAAATTGTATTCTTTGTATGTACATGTATCCAATGTTCTCTTATTGTTTTAATAATAATGATCCTTATATTATTCTTATAATGTATCATTTAAAAAATTTTAATTTTAATTTTTTTAATAAACTATATCAATTAATTTTATTTTTTATTTTAGATACATATTGTTTAAGAAAATTGATTTTCAATTATGGAACACATTAAATTTATAGAATAATACATTTATACTAAAATATATGAGATATTACTTTAACGATTATGAATTTTTTATTGATAATAAAATTTATCAAGGGAATATTTCAATTATACATGTTTTTGAAAAAAAAATTATTCATTTGATTCATCAACGTGATATGTAAACTAAGACACATTATGGATAATAAAAGAAACCAAATTATGCTTGATTATATCATTATTAATTACTTATTAGATATCTTTATATTAGTACTTTTTTGAAATGTAATTCTTTTTGTAATACATAAATTTACATTACATAAGACTCTATGACTAGTAAATATTTAATTTTAATATATGCTTACATGATGTCATATAATTATTTCCACAACATTTATAACTGAATCATTCACTCGACACTTTAATTCCATGTTACTTTTTTTATCAAACATGAAACACGAAAGAGGATTCCCATTACTAAATTTCATTCTTACTATTGAGATACATTTAGAAATATATTTTAAAATATCCTTGAGATCTTCATTTAAATTCAACAATTTAAATAATTTTAATGTAATTTCCCTAGAAATGATTAATATCCTATCATGAAACTAATTAATAATTATTTTATTGGAAACCAAGGTACGTTATAGATAATCTAATAAAATAGTATATAAATAAATACCCTCAATGACCAAGACATTAAAACTATATTTTTCTATCAATATTCTTTGAATTCATTAAAAAAATTAAATATTATTAATTTACTCTCCTAAACTTCTCATTTCTCTAAACACTTATGTAATGTTATTTAAATTTTCATTAATCATATATAAATACTTAACTTATTAATATTTTTTTTATTTTTTAAAAACCATCAATTTTATTCTTGATATTTTTATCTTATTCATAAATTTAAAAAAACTACATCCACACCTCCATAAAAAAGTAAAATTAATAAAAAACATATAAGAACCATAGGAAATATGAACACATAGTTTTTTTATTATTACATTAAAATATAATAATACTTCTTAAATATGATTATCCTGATGCATCAATTATAAATAAATATCAAGAGACATCCATAATAACCAAATGTTCATGTCAAAAGATATAATAATTCACTCAATTATTCCACAAATAAAACATAGTGTTAGATCTACCAGGTAAAATAAATAGAAAGGGGGTAAAATAGGGAATGACATATTGAAACAAATTCCCTTTTTTATCTTTTATCTTTTTAAAAAACAATATTCTCTTTCTTTAAGGCAACATAGTGTGAAATTAAATTAAAGCATGAATAAGACACTACAGTTTTACTCGGTTCTCCCTCAATAGGATACATCCAAATAGAATAAACGAGAAATGTGATGATATACCAAATATACTATAATTTCAATAATGTTTACATATTTTTTAGAGGACTCACTCTACCTCTTATTTTATAACCAATCACAATTTGAAATCTCACTGGTCACTCAACTTAAGTGTCCTCACTATTTTTTATAAGATCCTATGACAATTTGTAGACCTCTAGGACTCTTCATTATCAATAATGGATATATCATCCACTCTATGTATATGATGTATTAATTTACCACTTTCAAAATCTGATGAATACCAACTTACAAAAGAATACCGGTCAATCCCTATTGAATAACAATAAAAAACCTCACAATTTTTGAAGCTCCTTCTTTTGTAAATATCAAATAATCCTTCATGAAGCTCATTCTATTTCTCAAATATCACTATTTTACAGATCTCAAAATACCCTTCATCAATCACTTTCCTTTTTACATGGCTCACTATTTTTCTATGCTTAAACTAGCCTCTGTAATGTTCCTTCCATTCATAAATCTCAATTATCCTTTGAAAATCTCTTACCTTCATTAATACTAATTCCTTCGTGAATCAAATTTGTGATTAGAGAGCCTTATGATTTTAGATGAGTCTATCTACTCTTCTCAATTGGTTATAAGCATATTTATAGGCCTTTCCCACTGACTCGAAACCCTTTTTTCCATATCAGGGCCATATCAACACCATTTCGAAAAGCAACTAATTTTCCTCTACAATGCTCCATTTTTCACAAAGCCATTTGACAATTTTTAGTTTGAAATACTTATTGTAATGGAAAATCCTTCCATTAAATCATTTGAGCTGCTAGAAATCTTCATTTATCGTAATCATAGATCCTCTATCAAAAAACTTGGCACCACTATAATGTTCTTCAGCTTTACAAATTGAAAAGCTATTCGTAATCACAATGATTACCATGAACATTATATAATACTTTTTGAAACACTCTTAATGATTTCCACATTCAAGAAACCCATGAATTTTCAATATTTTTGTTATATTTGAAAGGAAATATATATTTTCCGATTCGAACCAAACTCCAAATTTTAGACCCCAAAAATTATGAAAACATTAGAAAACAATACCATCTTATATTTGTTCATTTTGTACCATCTCCAAATATTTCCTAAATTTTTCAAGGTTCATTGTCAATATGGTTTTTCAACAATATCTATATAACTTGATAATTCACTATGAAAACATACCTTGTCTAACCAACCAAAAAATGGTACAATGTAACCTAGAGGGATTTTTCCAAAACTCTTACACTCATTCCAAAATGGATCTTCTTTTTTATACATTAAAAAATAATTTAAATTTGAATTAATTAAAATTTATACAAAAAAATATATAGTATCTTTAAAAATGGAAATATATAATTTTTTATTTCAATAAAAAATTGAAAAAAATGAAATCTATGTTCTCTGATTCCAATTTTACAATAAAAATGATATTCCAAATAATAAAAATTTATCATGTTGGTGGGTGGATTTTATTAGTATAATATATTTATTTAACATCAAATAGATTCTTATTCTCTTTTAAATGAAAAATACAATGTGTTATATAAATTTCATTAAATTATTGATAAATAAATGGTATCCAAGGAGATTAATAAATTACATGGTTAACATTAGAAGTACCTAGGAATGTTATAGATTCAACACTGTTGAGGAGGATATGAGTTGTATTTTTATAAATTTTAAATTTCTTTTAGTTAACTGATATAATTATTTAAATAAGAGGATTTAATCAAATAATTATTCAGTCTATAAGTAGTATAAAAAAATAAATAAGAAAAAAATATAATTGATTTACATGGTTTACATCCAGTGTTGTTGACTACATTGTTAAAATTATTTATATTATCCAAATCACAAATTATTCACCTATTATCAATAGTGTAATAATAAAAGATATGGGAATATATCAACCTTTAACAACCTCAGGGGAAAGGCATAAAAATCACAAAGTGTTCATTCAATCCATTTAAGCTCAATTCATATTGAAATTTGAAAAATTGCAATTATAAGTCCCTATAACTCCTTAGAATCATATTTTTGAAGCATTTAATTTCTAGATAAAATCATTATATGGAATTAAAAATTTATACATGATGGAAAACTTTTTTTAAGGTGAATAAAAGAGTTCATTGGTTGTTCAATGGTAACGTGTCTCTATGGTTTTGGAAAGAAAACTAGATGGGGACTCCTTCTTGGACTTTCACAACTATTTCGATCGGACTAATGCTCCCATGATTAAAATTAGAGACCGGATGAGAAACATGTAGGCTCTATTAGAAGAACAAAAAGTTGCAATTCAAATCTTGTTTTCATGCAAAAGGAGGAGTTCTTGGTTTGGGAAATATCCCCAAATAGACTAATGGATTATAAATCATTTAACACTCATGTAATTCATAGATATCGTAGTTGTATTTATGGATTTAAAAATTGATGGATGTCACCTTATCACATCCTACTCTTTTAGAGAGTTTTCTATCAAGGGATAATAGTTGAGGAAGTAGTACCACACTTTTCTCAAGGTATTCCTTTTCTCCTGAACATAGATAAGATATGTATCATAAATTATTTTCCTTTAAAACTGCTATATATTTATGGGATGTGTTTTTTTTATGATAGAGTTGATCTTGTAGCTCATGTGCAGAATAGATTTTTTTTCATCTGGTTATTAATTTACAGATTTAGAGGCCATTAATGAATTCTCTCATATTTTCTTATGCATAAATTATGCATTCCATTTGGTGTGTGAGGAATAAATCTATCAATGATAATTCTAAATTTTTTATACAATAAAATTTCACCAGAAAAGCATGGGATATTTAGAACAAATAACTCCAAAAAGGTTATTATGACAACAATATTTATGATTTCTTTATGTTGTGTTGCCTTAAGGTTCCAGGTAGATATCCCCCCATATCATGGTATGCTTAAATTTTTTTGGTCCTATCTGTTTGATGTATGGTTAAAATGAAACAAAAAAAATGCTTCTAAAGTGAACATTGGGCCAGGGGGAATTTTATTTGTACCCATAGACCACAATATTGATATCATTTATTATATTTATGGGCCTGGTGGATAAAAAACATCAATGGAAGTTGAAATTATTTCTCTCATAAATGATGTTTACAGGGATAGAAAATGAAATCAGAATGTGGGTTGTTTCGAATGTGACTCCACTACTATTGTGATAGCATTGAGGTTTAGTAACATCGATCTATTGAGGAATATCAAAGAAATATTGTCTACATTCATTGACAAGATATACATAATAAACTATATCATTACAATTGTATTTCATGAATCTTATTTTCTTGATGATTCTCTTTCAAACAAAGGTGTTTTCAAATATTCCATAATTCTTATAGAAACAATCCCTCTTTATCTTCTTCCCATTCACCAAAATAAATATGTTAAATCCCTTCTTTTCATTAGTTGTAACCATATGTTTATTTAATAATAACAGCCTATTTTCTCACTTTTCTAAAATAACTATGATATAACAATATGAGAATATCATAACCATGTAGATAAAAACAAGAACATAGTGTATGAAATATGTGTGTTGAAGTCATAAAATAATGAACATGAACCGTAGAAATTTAAAAATAAAATAGTAATTTCTAAATTTTGTAACATAATCTATTATTGAAATAAATAAAAAATACTTCAGAGGAAGTGATAAAATTTTAAGTATACAAAGAAGGAACTTTGTTGTATTTCATTGTGATAAATTAGTTAGGATAAAGAGTGGATTTATTGGATTATTTCATACAATAGATGTGAATAAAAATTTAAATATCAATAATAATAATAAAAATATCCTTAATAGAAATTCATTGAGTGATATCATAGAGAAAGAAAAAAAAGACTAATATTCATTGAGATAAAAAGTGGAAATTTATTGAAAATTAAAATGAAAATTAATTTGCAACATGAAAATTATATTTACATGTAAAATATAACATAATATAGAAAACATTAAGGATAAAATAAATAAAAAATATTCATAGAACATGAAATATTCAAATTTCAAAGGAATCCACATAAATTAAATAGAATAAGAAGGTGAGAGAAAGAGATGAAGTAAAAAATAAATATATTAAAATAGAGATACCACCTTTAAAACAATATATTTTTATATTAATTTATTAGTAAGAGGAATGATACATTATTAAAATAAAAATATCATGTTTGAAAAGTTTCTAATAAAATTTGATGTAAAATAATTGTGATATTGAAGAGAAATATCAAATCAAAATGTTGGCATAAAGGGTTCCCCTTATCTTATCACAATATTTAGACTTATGTATTCTAACATAACTAATAAATAAAAAAACTTTATTAATTAAATATGTAAAAACCCTATTAATATTTATTTTATTTAATATTGATACAAATTATTCATTTATTATTTATATATTAATTATTCATAATTTCTATTGATCATCAAACATTAGTAGTTCCAATTGTTCCATGTTTATTTGGGTAAAGTTAACTTAATCTTTATTTAATGTTCATGAGTTCATCATTTACATAATATTATTGATAATAGAATAATAAATTTATAATTTACATAAAATTTCCATTTTCTATTTTCTATTTCACAAATTTATTAGGTTTGATTTAAAATTAATGAATTAATAATTCATTCATTTTGATTTACTTTTTTTAAAAAGATTAGTTACTAAATAATGAATACACATTTATGAAAATAAAAACTAGAAAAGTTAAGGTATATTAAATTTATATTAAATTCAATATTTTCCCATTAAAAATGCTTACTTACATTCCATCATTAAAACTAATAAAATATATAATCACCATTCATGCGGGTGGTTGAACCGTTAAAAGCATAATCACTATTTAGTGAATGAATATTTAAAAATCAATCCAAATTTCATTATAATAACTATACAAAAAAACAATATTTATGAAAACTAAATTTTATTAATGTTATTAGTCATATTTATGAATATTGAAATTGTGAATATAAAATAAATAGGTAATGATGAAGGCATTACCTTTTTTAAAGGTGTTGAATAATCACTTACAGATATAAATTGTATTGAAGTTTTTTGGACTCCTTATAAAATGATTCTACAAAACATAGAAAAGGAATTCAAGTAAGGAAATTTTGATAGATTTTTTAGATAAAATGAAACATCATGTGCTTTTTTAATGAGTGTAGGAACACACTACATTTATTGATATAATTTGGGTGAAATTTTTGTAAATACCCATTTAAGTTGTTGTTAAGGAATAAATTTTTTAGAGAAAATATACCCATAAATAGAAAATATTAATATGGGTTATAAATTTAACTTTTTAAAATTTCTCATAATAAGGTTTGATTATTATTTATACACATATGAATCATATTAAATATATATATATATGTCATATTCATTGTATTTACTGATGTTTTTTCGTTATTCACTATGGAAATTTATTTTTATAAAAAATAATATTCACTCTCTTACCTATATCTATATCAAAATTATTAATATTAAACCAATAAATATAAATTTACATATTATTAATTTAACATTCATATAAACACCCTCAACATATAGAAAAAAACATCCTTAGAAAAAAATTATTTCATTAATAATGAATGATAATATTTTTGTTTTTATCATTCCTTAATTATTCATTTGATGTTAATTAATTAATTATATAAACAATTTATCAACAGATATTATTCTAATTAATTGTAAATATTATGTTTCTAATAATATTTATAATAAAATATATGAAAAAATAATAATTTATCACATTAATATTTATATGGTTATAGAATCCTTAATTATATATATAACCCATTATTTTATAATTATAACCCCCTATTGGTTAGATAAGAAAATGTGTAATATTTATGTGGTGATTCAACTAATATGGTTTTTGTAGTGATCTCCCATATATGGTACATCTCCCAAAAAATATTTCCTTCAATCCATGATTATTAAAGTTGAAGAAGAACTATGCTAAGTGAAAACCATTGTGATTCACAGTTTCTCCCAATTTTGATAACTTATCCTTATATGGAATAATTTTATTATTTATTTATTTATTTTTTCCTTTTCTAAAAAAATTCCAAAATTTGAATACCTGTATTTATACTCATTATATAAACATCTAAATGATGGTGATGAAATCACACAGTGACTTTATTTTTGTATCCCTTACTTGAATAACTATATATAGACTTAATGGCTATATAAACCCTACAAATATATATAACCACTGATTATATATATTGAAATAGTTTTTATATCCCCACACCTTCAAATACTTCTATCAACCACTCATTTCAATCAATTATTTTTCCCTAAAAATGTATATTATATTTATAATATTTTTTATTATTTTTATAGTTATTCTCGATGATATGATTTTAATTGGATTCTAGGTGGAATAATATATCACTCAAAATGTCTTAGTATTTACCTCTATTTATTACACTCTAAATGTTTTAATAATTATATTTTTTATATGTTTTTTTGTATCTTATCATTATTATAATAATTATATCATATTATATTTTAATATACAAATTTGAAATAAATAATTAATTATTCATTTTGACCAATATTTTTCATAAATTTATTTATTAAAATAAGACACCCATAGTGGTTATAGAGGAAAAAATTCACTTAATAAATAATATAATATGAAGATGTGATAGAAATAGATTAACTGAAAAACATTGAGATGAAAAGAGAAAGAACCCCTTTCCATCATTTTATTACTAGAGATATTTAAAAGTAACAGGAAACATACATTCATAAAATAAAAATAACATTTTTGTTAATTTATTCAAAAATTTAGATATAAAATAATTTTGAAGTGGATGAGAAATATCAAATCATTATGTGTTCATAAGTGGTTCCCATTACCTTAAATCAATAACTTGATATGTACTCTAATATAATAAATAAAAAAATACTAACTAAATATTTTTAAACCTTAATAATATTTATTTACTTTAATACTAATACATTTCATACCTATATAATTTATACATAAATAGTAATAATTTATATCAATCATTAGACAATAGTAGTTCCAAATGATCCATGATTGTTTTGGTATTGTAATATCGACCATCGTTCAATGTTAATGAATTTATCATTTATATAATAGTCAAGATACTAGAATCATAATGTTATAAATAATTAGAATTTTCAATTTTTAATTCACAAAAGATATGGTATGATTCAGGATGAAATTTATAATTTTTTCATTTTGATTAATTTCACCAACTATGAGGAGTTATTAAATAATTAATAATAATTATTTATTTACATTACAGAAAAATTAAAAAGATTTAAATTAATATTAAATTCCATAAATTTCCATTATGTTTTTTTTCATTAAATAAGTAAAACTGATAAAATAGCGATGCACTATTCATGTTGGCGGTTGAACAGATTAAAAAAGGAACATGCAATAATAAAATAATAATTATAAATCAAATAATATTCATTATAAAACCCATACTAAAAAAATATATTGATGATAAATAAATTTCATTAAAATGATTAGTAATATTTAAGAATATTAAAAATGGAAATATAAAAGAAATAGATACTGAAGAAGACATTACCAACATTGAAGAAGTTGGATATTCACTTACATAACTTCTTAGTAATGATGTCTTTAGGTCTCCTTTTAAAATGGTTCTACAAAAAATAAAGAATAATTTTAGTTCAGTATAATTGGATTTATTTTGGAGATAAAACCAATCTTCTTGTGCTATTTTGAACGAGTAGAGTATGAAAAATTTTATAGAGACAATTTGAGTGATGTTTTAGTAAATACCCATTTAATTAATTGTTAAGGAATATAATTTTAGGAGGAATAAACCCTAAATATAATAATAAATGTGTCTTCAAAATTTATAATTTGAAAATATATTATAATAAGGATTGATGATTATTTATTAAAATATCATTCATATTAACATTATATATATATATATATCAGATTATCTATATTTATAGATTTATTTTCATTATTCACTACAGTAATTTATTTCCATAAAAATTACATTCAATATCTAGCCTCGTTTATGTATATTAATTTATAATCTGATATCTATAAATTTAAATTTGAATAAGATAAATTTTACTTTCATATAATAAATCATATTATATAGAAAAAAATCCATAGAACAAAAATTATTTCCTTAATAATGAATAATTATAATTTTTTTATATTTCCTTAATAAGTCATTTGATGTTAATTATTTTTTTATATAAACTAATGATAAATAATAATTATTATAATTAATTATAAATAATATATTCATAAATATACTTATAACAAAATATATTAGAAATGAACATTCATCAGATTAATAATTACATGTTTTTAACTTCTTGAATTATACATACATAACCTGTCATGTAATTTGTATAATCCATATAGGTAAGATAAGAAATATTTGGCCTTTATTTGCTGATTCCATAAATATGGTTCTTGTAGTGATCTCCACCATATGGAACTTCTACCAAATATGGTTTCTTTCAGTCCAAAATTATTGAAATTGAATACATGCTAGGGTAAGAGAAAAGCCACATGATTTTCCTTTTCCCTCAATCCTAAAAAATTATCTCCATGCGAAATAATCTTACTAATTAATACCACAATTTCAGTTTTCTAGATAAATTCCACAATGTGAATACTCTTATTTATAAACATTATATAAACATCTAAATGATGGCTATCAAATCTGAAGGTTATTTTTTGGGTAATCATTACAACAATATCTATATTTACATTTTATGGGTAAATATACCATAAAATTATAAATATCCAATGGTTACTTATAATGAGATATTATTTATACCCATACACCCTAAAATAATTATATCAATGTGTCATTTAAATCAATTATTTATCCCCCATAATTATATTACATTTATAATATTTTTCAATATTGATATATATTTTATCGATGATATGATTTTAATTGGAGTATTGGGGGAAAATATTTCATTCCTAGTATATTTTTATTTTCCTCTACTTATTACCCTATTGTATTATTAATAACATTCATTCATATATATATTTTGAATCGATTAATTATAATAAAATTATTTATTTTTATATTTTAATATTCTAATTTAATGAAAAAAATCATTATACATTTAGATCTGTATTATATGTGAATACATTTATTAAATTAAGAAAGACATGGAAGTTATATATGAAAAAAATACATACTATATTTTTGGATCATACATTCTACCCCATTAAAAAATTAACCCATGAAATTCCATTACATAAAAGGAAAAATTGAGGTTGCATTTATTTCATTATATCATTTTATTTTTATTATTCTTTCATATACCTATATATTCCTCATAGAAATTTAAAAATGTTTTTCATAATTATTAAATTATTTTATATCTATGATACATGATCTTTACATAATTTTCCTCATTAAAAGTATTATTATCTTGTTATTTAAACACAAAGTAAATTAATGGTGGAAGATTTGTTATGCACTTCCTCAAAAGTAATATATAGAAAATATTTTGTACTTTTGAGTTACTTTGTGGTATTTCTATTCAATAAGATATAATTACCATATGATCATGAATATTAAAGGTACTGATGTTTCTTGTCATTAACCTCCCATTCTACCCAAGTTACATAACACTCTTCCATTGTGGTTTTCAAATGAATAAATTTTCTTTAACATCAAAATCTAAATAAATCTTATTATTAAGAATATTTTTTTAATAAACATTCTACTATTTTAATATAATATTTTATAGGTTTGATATTCTCCACAATTTTTTATAAGTTTTGGTAACAAAATCTTTTAATATCTAACATTATACTAATGTGTTAGATAATTAAATCTTTTTATATATTGATCCTTATATATTGTAAATTCTTTTCTTGAGTATAAATTATTATTATAAGAGAACACAATTACAGGAATATATTTACTCTAATATCCTTTTAAATCCATTTATAATGATCTCATCGTATATTTAAGAGTTCAATTTTTTCAGATTAACTAAAAATATAAGGATAATAAACAATTCTAATGTTTAGTTATATAATCAATTATTGATAAATATTTATCCCCATAATTTTAATCAACAATTCATCGATTTTGGGTAATTTTTTTTAAAAATATTTTTTATATTTTTTTTAATAAAACACAATACACATAATTAACAATTTTAATTTAACTTGAATGTTTGTTGTTTGAGTTTTACTATGTTGTTTTATTATTCATCCATATTTTAAACAAAAATATACTCGTTCTTAAATTTACCAAAACACATGGATATTTTGTGATGGAATTCTTATTAGATGATAGGGGAAAATATTAAAGCCAACAACTGAAATAATTCTTCATATGATGTATTTGTATCCATTCGCTATGAATTTAGAATTTGATAGTGGAATTTTTTTACAATAGAGGCTATAAATTAGATTTAGGTCTTCATAAAATATGTATAGAATAAAATTTATCTACCTTAAGATTAATAAATTTCACTTTTATGTTTTCATTATTATGATACTCTATGAACTTTTCATTATAGTTTTTTATTTCATTAATTTTTTCAATATTCCATAGCAGTGTGAGGTTTTTATTATAAGGACCTTATTTTTTCCTTATAATTTTTCTTTGTTTTACCATTCATGATTGATGATATTTTTAGGGTATGGAAGTTTATTTTTTTGGTTTCTAGATGCTGAATATATTCTAAGGATAGAAGCTAGATTCTTTAAACCCTAATTTCTGATGATGTCATAGTTTTGACTTTCTATAGATTATGAGATCGAAGAAGAGATTATTGTTAGAACAACCGACTTCCAACCATGGTGTCAAATAATTTTTTTATGAGAACATATAACTTTTTATAGTTCTATAGTCGAGGATATTATTGGTGTATAAATGGGATAAAAAAATCACATATATAAATCCTCATGTTAATTTGAATAAAATTAATGGTTTACTAGGAATTTATATTATATTTGTAATAATAACCTTTTGGTGTATTAAAATTCTTATTAAAATATGTAAACATTAATTTAGTACTCCTTTATCATGCACTAAAATATTTTTTAATGGACAATGGTTCAGTTATATTACATTTATTTTCTACTATTTATATTTTCATTGTAATATAATTTAGTTATATTTTTTCCAATCAACTGAATAAATCAAGTGGGATGAAAATTATAAATAGATTCTTGGCTTCAATTTCCCCTTATTCTAGATACCATAATTTCCATATTTAGGGAAACTAATAAATATGAGTCATTTGAAATTTATTCATGATTTAAATCATCTTATCATTATTATACTACATGGAAAGAAATATTAACCCTTTCTTTTTTTGACTAAACATTATTTTTTAACCATATGGTTAATTACTTAGTCATTTAAAACTATTTTTTAAAATATTTTTATAAATGTATATTTGATAATTTTTATTCTATAATGGAAAATATATATGAAAATTTTGATTTAGGTAAAAAACTGAATTATTATTTTATTTTAAAACTTATTTGGGGGTGGAAAATAAATATATTAGTTAAATACATTAAAACATTCATACTCAATTGTCATATCATTAGTGTTGATTTTTTCTCTAACAATTTTACTGAATAATACATACTTGCTGGATACTAAGACACATATAGGTAATGTAGTTTCATAATAAGTACATAATATTAATTAAATCAATAGAGGACCATGGGATTGTTTGGGATATGAAGTGAGATTTCACTATCATAAGAATCTACATTATTCTAACATCCCATCCCGATTGACATCTAAGACGGTGGTTGGATAGGTGGGTCACATGACCTCAAACGCATCTCCCCAAATTCTAGAGGCTAACGACTACTAGTGAGGGATTTCTTGTGTCCAAGAGGGGAGACTATTCCCTCATTGGTAATAAGTAATATCACAATAAAAGTAGACAAAAAATAATTATAAATAGCGGAAGAAAATAAAAGAATAAATTGCAGCAGAATCAATATAAATAATACAACTCCATAATAATAATCATGTGCGAATGTTCACAAAGAAAAATGTCATGCCAGCATGTATATTTGAACAAGAAATATGGAAAATAGAACTCAAACACACAATAAACTAAATGAGATGTCACAAATAAAAAGATACATCATGAGAAAGGACTGATCCTCTTCCACAGTCTCCATCCTACGCAGTAAAGAACAATCACGCATTGCAAGCATCATGCTTCCCCTTATCAATACCTACGAGCATGAAATATACTCATGTGTCAATGATGCCTAAGAAGGGTGTGAGAAAAAATACTAGTAGGCTGGCACCCACAGTATATAAACCATTCCATTTAATGTAATGATAAAAATAGTGTGTTCCATTACATAACAATTTCAAATATTAAATTTATGTGAAATGATATAAATATGATGTCCCAGGTTCCAAATAGCACATGTACAAAATCTCCTTCTTTACCCTAACCTAGTAGTATTAAAGGGTATCTATCAGTAGAATGCACCTACATGTATATATATAAAACCACAAAATCATGGTATTACAAGGAGGTGGTATAACCCAAACTGGTGCTTTAACTCGGGGTCTAAGTCAAGTGTCAACCAGTTGTGCTTCAACATTTCACAAGAACATTTCAATTCTCCTAAAACTCAACTAGAAATAATATAAACCATAAGTGAATCATTATTATAGTTCATGTTGGGAGTTTTAGTCTGAGGCCATCCCGAAGGTATCTTTACAGAACATCTGTCAATTTATCCAAAACCACTAAGCCTGTCCAAGGCCATCATTCAAAAGGCCATGTATCGGTCAAGGCATGTCTTTACCCTGAGTTCATACTGATATCATACAAAGGGGTGGAGTGCCAACCGAGGATAGAATAACCACATTTCCAATTGATCCATCTCTATGGGTCCTTTTGAAACTGATGAACCTCAAAAGTATTAAAATCCCATGGAACTCTCAGTCCGGTAAAGCTAAAGACACTGCCCTCTGATGCGTAATGGTAATGGTTTGTAACGGAGGTTCTATGAATGGCCCCGAAAATGAGACCCACCTCCTTTACCTACCCTGAATTTAATTAATGTTTTCACAAAAATAGATATGACATAATCAATATATAAAATCATAGTTTCAAAACTAACCAGATACACCAGGAAATCACAAGGTATACATTTAACATTACAACATAGCAACTAAACAAGGGAAAAATATATTGTATCGATATCCGTAGATGATGAAACTTTAAATTAAATAAATATCTTTATAGAAGAAGTTCTAATGATCCATCAATTCGGTTTCATATACAATGAAACTATTTATTTAATTTAATTACAATAAAAAGTGTCTTCTCAACACGTGTAGTTAATTAAATTATATACTCCGATAACAAAAAAAATACACTGACCATGTCGGCACACTCAAAGGGGTGTCCGAGAATGTTGAAAAAATTCAAAAAAATTACATTATGATAATTAATACTACAACAATTAGTCAAAAAAATTAAAGTAAAGTAGTTGGATGAATTTGCACAAAGCCTGTAGACACCGACTAATGGTTGAACGATGCATTTTTTATAAAATGAAATGAAATGAAGGGAAAGTGGGTGGGAACCCAAAATTATTATCATTAAATACTCTAATATATGTGGATGGATTTTATTTTTATTAAAACAGAAGAAACCAAAGGATTTTAGAAAAACCCCAAAATAGGGTAAAAATCATCCACGACGAACTACGTGTAAAATACTCAACAAAAACTTATGATTCCACTTGCGCAAGGTTAACCTTTCCCTAAGGATTACGGTGAACCTAATAGAGAATAAATAAAATAATAGACCAATGAGAAATAGTCATCTACAAGATCCGTAGAGGGGTGTGCCACCTAAGGGAGAGGGGGTGTGATGTGAAGATATGAGAGGAAGAGGGGAAAGGAAAAAAAGAAAATAATAGAGAATAAAATAAAATAAAATAATAATAAGAGGAATAATTAAATAAATGGAAAATGAAAAATAAATAAAAAATTAAAATAGAGTAAAAGGATGGAAATGAAAAATAATATAAATAATTAAAAATGGAAATCTCCCATTTTTATAATTTTTATTTTTCCCATAACCCCCTTTATAATTGATTTCAAAATTTATTTCTATCTTTTATTGATTTCTTTAAAATATTCTTTAAATCACTTATTATTCTTTTTCAATCATAAATTAATTATTTTAAATCATTAACAATATGGTAATGCCTTACATAATATTTTCATTCGATGTCTGCAATTATTTAAATTAATTAAAAAGCTTCATGTGATCAATTGTAAGGTGCGTAGGCATACGCCCTGTGTTGATTAATTAATTATACTGAAATTAATTAAAAAGGATCTATACCCAATTATGGTTGGTACATTACAACCACCCCACCATAAGACATATTTTCCCCATGTTTCCCTTCCGAGGGTTGTGGAACGTCGCCATTGAAAATTTTCGACCACAACGCATGTACATAAATCTCTCGTTCCTACGCCATGTTCTGAATGCATCTATATTGCTACAACACCCGAACCAGAGGGACTGAATTACCTCAGAGGAATTTCATGCTATAGTCAAAGATTCCAATCAGATGCTCCACAAATGATGCATCAACGTCAATATCAATGTCTTCAGGTTCAAAATAATGAGACGAGTCTCGATGATATTGTCAGAGCTGAGATACAAGGAAACATTCGTGCATGGAATGCTACCTCTAAGATAGCAGAAACCAATAGGCTACTGGAAAAACTATATCCACTATCTCAAATGGCCCAATGTATCTTGGTGATAACTTTCCCTACCTCCTAATCTGCCTGTGACCCATCCTCGGAGAAACACGGAGAAAGACTCAATGTCTCACCTCGAATTTTAGATGTCTGCATTAAAGATTGGTACAAGAATTTTGTCTAGAATGAAATATATCCATACACTTCTGAATAATCTGAACATTCTTAGAAGTCTGTTGAACGATATGAGAACCCAACAGAGTTTCCTTACCTACTTCAAACTAGCATAAAGGTGAACTAAATGACCTACCAAAAAGGTCCTCATACAGAGCCATTTGAATTTCCGCAAGGATGATATTATTATAGTTAAACTCAAAAGGAGGTATATTCTTCTCCCAGAAACATCCAAAATCTAGGATATAGGCCCGCAACATATCCCCTATCACTCATATAGTTCTCACAGATTTCCCATTGGTCTAATGGTGATATGAAGTACTCAAAAGTACCAGTAAACCTTGATCCTTTTGCAACCCTTGCTAGAACCGTGAAATAAAGTGGGAATCCGTATCTAAGACAACATAACGAGGTACACCATGAAGTCACACAGTCTCCCAGATATATATTATTCCTAACTCATCCATCATAAAGATCTCTCATATATGCAAGAAGTGTGAAACATTGGCCAACCTATTGACAACCACCCATATTGCATCGCTACCTCAGGGAGATATTTGCAAGCCTGTAACAAAATCCATGGTGATGTCATTCTATTTCCATTCAGGATTTTCTAAAGGATGTAGGAGTCCAGTGGGTTGCTGGTGGTCTTCCTTCACCCGTTGAAAGGTGGATCACCAAGTGATGAAACCAGCTATAAGCTTTTTCATACCAGGTCACCAATACTATCGATACATATCTCTATACATCTAGGTCAACCCATGATGGAAAGCCCAAATGGAGGTGTGGGATTTCTTCATCAGATCTTCTTATATACCTAATGGTACCCATACACGGCTAAAGTATAAGATATTTTCACTTCCATCAATAACCCAAATAAGAGGTGGGTTCTCTCCTATAAATATTTCTATCAAAACGATCCCCTGAGGATCATTCAATTATTTCCTGAGGACTTTCTCTAGAAGAGAGGATGTCACTGTAAGAGATACTAGAACAAGTTGTCCACTATGATCTTTAACCTCCAGGTGCATCTCTGAAAACAAGGCCATCATATACAACTCACCGCTTTCTACCTGCATGACCTATATCTACGTCTTATAGCTTAAAGCATCTATCGAATCATTACCCTTACTAGGGTTATAAGAAAGTTCAATGTAGAATGGCTACATGTATTCAACCAACCTACATTGACTTATGTTTAGGTCTCACTGATTGGAGATATATATTATTCTTTTATGATCAATGTAAATAATTAATCTCTCCCCTATAAAATAGTATCTCCAACAGCGTAGAGTATGAACCATATCGGCCAACTCATAGTCATGGGTAGGATAATTATTCTCATGAGGTCTCAGCTAGTTGGATCCACAAGACACTACTCGATCACCCTACATCAAAATTGCACCCTGTGTGATTCTGGAAGCCCCACAATAAACTATATATCTCTTACAAGGTTCTAGATGAATCAGGATTGGGGTTGAGGTTAGTCTTCCTTTCAGTTCTTGAAAAGACCTCTCACAAGAAACTAACCCTATTAACTATAAACCTTTCTTAGTCAAGGCTGTATGAGGTGCTGCCAAGTGGGAGAAGTCCTAGATGAAATACCGATAATATCGAGAAATCCCAAAGAAACTACAGATGTCAAAGACACTCTTGGGTTGCTCTCATGAAACCATATCTCTCCCTTTTCTAGGTCAACTGATACCCCGACATCATATATAATATGTCCCCAAAAGTGTAGCTTATCAATCCAGAAGTGAAATTTGCTAATCGTAGCATATAGATAGTTCTCTCTCAGTGTACTAAGCACAATATCATGAGGGGTTTCCTGTTCATTTCTAGAATGCGCATACACTAAGATGAATTCCATGAATACTACTAGAAAGGTATCATGATACAAATGAAAAACCCGATTCATCAGAGCCATGAAGACTTCCGACACATTTGAGAATCCTAAAGGCATAACCAAATACTCGTACAAGACGTACCTTCTTTGGAATGTCTTATGTGGTATGTCAGATAGTCACAAACACACCTGGTGATATCCTAACCTAAGATCAACCATGGAGAAAACAGTTGCTCCCCAGAGCTGGTCAAAGTGATCATCTATATGAGGAAATGGATATCAATTCTTTTCCATGAGCTAGTTGTGTCAATGATAATCTATTCTAAACCTGAGGGTACCATCTACCTTCTTGTAAAAAAGAATAGGCGAACCCCATGGTGATGTTCTAGGTATTATGAAACCCTTAGCCTCAAGGTCTTCAAACTACTTTTTGAGTTCTTGTAGATCCATCGGTGCCATCCTATAAGTGGAATAGACACTAGATCCACACCTGGCACGAGCTTGATAGTGAACTCCACATCTCTCATAAAACATAAGCTGGATTAATATTTAGGGAAGACATCCTTAAAAAGGTCCACCACTGGAAGGAATTAAACTAGGTGTTTTCCCAAATCACTCATGAAGATACATTCCAACTAGGCTGTCACTCTACCCAACCCTACATATTTAGTCTTAGCTCGTTCTTCCTACATATCTCATTCTTCTTTATGAAGATATGTGTTTCCCATTGGGGATGTAAAGGACCCCAATGAAGATAGTAATCCACTTGGGCACGATAAGGAGAATACTAGTTCATACCATGAATGACTTCTATGGCAAACATATTGAGGATATAAAAATTTCAAACAAAAAGGTACCAACCTATTAGAAGGGGCACTTTTGGAACATGTGTATGACCTTTGTCTTGACCCCAAGTGAAGTGTGGAGAGATACGATGCCATAATGGTACTCAATTGAAAAAACAAGATATTCAACAACATCTGTAGACAGAAAATAGTGCGATTCACCAGTATCAAAAAAGAACATAAACAAAGCTAGAAGCAACTATAATAGTACCTATCACTATAAATGGTTTTGCAATTTGTTCCTATGGTTTAGATTACACTACGTACACCAGACCTGAGCCACGACCCTGATAGACTACCAGGTTGACCTGAGCAGGTCCACTATGCTGAAGCTAAAAATCAGGAAATTGATTTCCTCTACCACGAACTCCACCATTACCTCGGCATGATTGACTAGTGGAAATAGAAACTTTATCTTGTTGTAGAGTCATATATCCCATACTAGACAGAGGTGTACGTATGGATCCTCTACCACTAGATTCTGATGAGAAGGAATGAAAGAAATGATGAAGGTGACCCATACTGCCACAAGCTCGGCACTCCTTCAGATCTCTCATGCAATGCAGATTCTTGTGACCATCCCTACTGCACTAATAACATGTGATAGAGCTATCAATACATGTTGTTTGGATAGGATTTCCCCCATGTGCACTTTCGAAATAGCATCTCCTACAGCTAGAAGAGACATCACCATATCTCAGAACTAATCTACCTTGACTCACTATTTTAGCTTCCCTGACATTTTTCTCTGAGATTAGATCCAGAATTACAAACTCTGTAACAATGGACAAACTGAAGATGTTCACATATGAATGGATAGTATACTCAAGTCTGTCCTCAAAACACCTCGTAGTAGTCTGCGCGTCTCCAGTTAGAGTTTGGAAAAAACGCTCATGTTTTGTGAAATGAGTAGAATACTATAACATAGTCATAGATCCCTATTGAAGATGTAGGATGTCCTGTGCAGGATCATCTCTTAGAGTATGTGGGAAAAAGTGATTGTAGAAGGCTTCACGGATGTCATCCCATACCATGTCACAAGTCTGTGTAGCTTAAGAAACAACATCCCACTAGCGCTTGGCGAAGTCATGGAGCATGTATCCTACATGCATAACCCTTTGGTCTGGTAGTGTCTCCAGTTTGTTGAAGATAGACCTTATATCTTCATTCCATGACTCTATAGCATGAGGTCTTCCACTCCCTGAGAAGGTGGGAGGGTGTTTCTACAGAAAGTCCCGTGTTTGGTATGCCATAGATGGGGTAGATCTGGGGATATTTAGAACTGACTGCATATACCTGAGGACACTATCCTTGAACAATGTTTCAGTGTCCCTCGGATGATCAACAGAAATTAGTGACATAGGAAGCTCTACGAGAGGTACCAAAGGTGGTTCCAGACCCTCCATCTCTAGAATGTGATCATTGCCACTTTCCTGAGGCACAACACAAAGACATCACGATGAAATTTTTCTACAATAAACAAATAGACACCTTTATACATGGAGTAAATAAGTTGAGAAAACAATTAAGGCACATAAAATAGTTAGGTACATATCCTTCCTCTAAGCACTAAACAATAGACAACCTGCCTCAAGAGCATGGATTTGATATGGAAGAATGATTACTAAACATGTTCTACAATCCAATCCTTTGTTAAGTTAAGTTAACATCTAACAGACTGTCATAACTTTATTTTCAATAAACAATCACTTCAAAATTTTACCACAAGGCACAACTGCACTAACATGCAATAAAAAAACTCACGCTGAAAGTAGATATGGAATGGAAATATGAATTCCATTTAAATTCAATAATGCCTATTATGATTCATGTAATGTATTTACGTCACATAATCATGATGAATTGGTTGACCCATTTTTTCAATAATACCCACACAATAACAACGCAATACAAGCGAGTCACCCAATGTCGAAATCATATCAACAATAAATGGCATAATCATTAACTGCAATCCGAACCTAGGAATTTGAGTTTTCCCCAATACATGGGTTAACTACGTCCAAGAATAGTCTAGATCCCAAATCTATATATCATATTCTCTTACCTAACCCAAATAGTAAGACAAAAGGAAAAATATCCTATAATACCACAATGTAATTTCTTTGCCTAGCTCACCTCTAAGACGGTGGTCGTATCGGTGGCTCACATGACCTCAAGCAGATCTCCCTAAACTCTAAAGGCTTCCGACTAGCAGTGATAGCCTTTTTGTCTCTGAGTGGAGGGGATATGCACTAATAGGTAATGGGTAATATCACATTGGATGTAGGCAAAAAATAATTATAAATAGAAAATGAATATAAATTAATAAACTGTAGAATAAGAAAAATAAATAATCCAACTTGATAATAATAATCTAGTGAAAATGCTCACCATGAAAAATTTTGTGCCAAGATGTATGTCTAAACCTGAAGTACAAAAAATAGAACTCCAACAGACAGTCAACTAAAATAAATATAACTATGTAGTAGCTATATCATAAGGATGTCCTGGCCCTCTTTCCTACTCTCTATCATATGCAATAAACAACAATAAATCATTAGAAGTTGCATGATTCCCCTTGTAAATGCCTCTGAGAATGTAATCTACTCAGTTATCAATGATTTCCGAGCAAGGTGGGAGTTAAAATCCTAGAAGGCCGGCACCCATAGAGTCTAATCCTTTCCATTTCGTTCCATGATAAAAAATGCAGGGTGCCATTACAAAACAATTGAAAATAAATAATTTAAGTGAAATGAAATAAATTAGTCGGCCCAGGTTCCAGATGGCCCTAGTGTCTAATCACCTGCTTCAGCCTAAGCCGGTAGTCTGAAAGCATACCTATCAGTATAATACAGGTACACACATATATATAAAACCCATAAAGAGAGGTAAAACAAGGAAGAGGTATAACCCAAGCTTTTTCTTTAACTTGGGGTCTATGTCAACTGCCAACCAGGTGACCTTCAAAATATCAGAAGAAAATTTAAATTCTCAAGAGAATCAACTGGAAATAATATAAACTTTAAGTGCATCATTATTAAGGTTCAAGTTGAGAGATGGAGTCAGATCCCATCCCTAAGGTATCTCTATTGAATGTGTGTCAATTTATCCAATACCACTGATCCCATCCAAGGCCATATTTCGAAAGTCCAAGTATCGCTTGAGGAATGGCTTTACCCTGAGTCTGTCTTAATATCGTAAAAGGGGTCGAGTTTCCTCTAAGCATAGCTTAGCCACATTTCCAACAAATCCATCTCATTGGGCCCTTTCGGCACTAGTGCCACTCATAAGTATTAAAATCCTGAGAAAGTATTGGCCCGAAAAATCCAAAGACATCGCCCCTGTGATATAATGGTAGTGGGAAAGAATGGAGGGTCAGAGTTTGTCCATTGATATGAAACACACCTACTTTACCCACACTAAATTTAATTAATGTTTTCACAATAGAAGATATGACATAATCAACATATAAAATCACATCTTAAAAACTAAACAGATACACCAATGCATCACAAGGTTTAAATTTAACATTACAAAATAGAAACATAACATACAAGAAATATACGATATTAAAATCAGTAGTAAATGAACCATTTATATAAATAAATAGTTCAGAAAAAAAGTACCAATGATCAAACAATTCTAGGACATGTTCAAAGCAAACTATTTATTTAATTTAATTACAACAAAAAGGGGCATCGCAATACCATAAGTTAATTAAATTATAAACTCGGTTAATGGAAAAAATACATCGACCATGTTGGCATTCATAAAGGAGTGTCCGGCCTTATTTAAACAATTCAAAAAAATTAATTTAAGATAATTAAGGCTGTAACAAATATCCAAAACTACTAATGTAATGAAATTGGGTGAATTTTCACAAAGCCGTTAGGCACTAACTAACGGCACAACAATGCGTTTTTTATAAATCATAGAGATGTGGAGGCAAAATGAGTTTTCACCATACCTTATAGTCTTAGATGACTATAAGATCTACATTAGGCATTGATTTGACCTAAAATAGATGAAAATAGATGATTTTGGAAAAACCCCAAAATAGGGTAAAAATATTCTTCAACGAACTGCGTGCAGAATACTCATTAAAAATTACCATTCCACTTGCTCAAGGATAGCCATGCCATAAGGCTCATTATTCAGCAAATAGTGAAAAAATCGGACAACAGATGGAGGAGATACAATCTTCAAAAAAAAGAGGATAGGGGTGTGCCACCTAGTAGGGAGGGGTGTGAAGTGAAGAGAGGAGAAGCATAGAGGAGAGAAAAAAACAAAGAAATAAAATAAGTAAACATAAAAGAAAAGAAAAATAATATAAAAATTTAAAGTAAATAAAAAATGAAAATAAATGAAAAAATTAAATAGAATAAAACGATGGAAAACAAATATGATAAAAATAATTAAAAATGAACATATCATATTTTAATTATTTTTAGATTTCCTATAACACCCTTTCTATTTTATTTCAAAATTTATTTTTATCCTTTCTTGATTTCAATTAAATCTTCTTTAAATCACTTATTACTACTTTTCAATACATAATTAATTATTTCAAATCCCGAACACTTCATTAACGCACGACATAACATTTTAATTAAATTTTTTCCATTATTTAAATTAATTTAAAAGCTTCCTGGACCCGCAGAGAGTTGCCCAAGCACATTCCATGGGTCACATAATTAATTAGACTCCTATAAATTAAAAATGGTTTTGACCTGATTAAGGCCGCAACGTTTCAATTATTCCTATGTAGAGTGACCCAAAATAATATCAGTGACATATAAAATTATACCAAACAAATAATAACCATGTTTTTGATGAGTATCATCATACAAATATTAATTAGATAATAATTATATACTATGAGGAACATAATTACACAACTAATATTTTTATCAACAAATAAATATCTATTATTTGAGTAGGAAAATCAATTATTTTAAAAAAGTGGTATGATGTGAAATAATACACAATCCCATTATAAAATAATATGATTGTTTTTTTAATGTATAATTAGTGTTCCATTGACCACCTAATTCCCTTGATCCACTTAAACGATAGTGATTTGATGATCTATTCAGTAAACCCTTTTCATATTAGGTTAGAAATGTCCATTTTCGACATTAATCCTTTTGTGTGTTGTATTGTTTATAAAATCTATAAATAATTTACAGTTGAAATATTGAACATTTGAACACATATTAATTATAACTGTTTCTTACAGAATAATTTTTTCAATAAAATTCCTGTATCTTTAGAAATATAATGTTTGATGACACACTTTATAATTATTAGGAGTTATGTAGTGTGGATTTAATTTTAATTAGTTTTAAAAAGCTACTTATGCATGTTTTGACCATGAATATGGGTAATAGGTAGTTGTGATGAAAAAATAAGGATAAATAGAACCATTGGAAATAGTGGGATAGAGAAAAAACTAATCGGATGTTTTATGGGAACCCACTAGGAATTAAGTGAGTAATAACAGGGGTAGTAAGCCATTAGAATTCCACTATGATCTTGTTGTAAAACAATTTGATCTTGGTGGTTCACCATGAGAATGTTAGGTGCCCATGATGTTTGTAGGGGGAAACCCAACTTTAATAATTAATTGTAGAGTTGTTTTGTATTTTTATTTACCATTCCCAGATTATAAATATACATTTTCCTCTTCTTTTATTTCACATTTTGCATTCCCCCAACTACTTGAATTATTCTTGTTATTTATATCTAAAATATTCATTTAATTAAACATTTAATTTTATCTATATTCGTTAATATCCATAAAGATATTCTAACATAAATATTTATTTAATCAACGATTTTCATTTATTTTCATTATATTTTATCCTAAATCTGTATATGGGGGTGGGATTTATGTTTTTTGGATTCTGGTTAATTATGTAAAAATAGGAATGTTATATTTGATGATCTATCATAAAAAATACATAAGTACATGCTCCTTAATATTTTTCTCTATACATATATATATATAAATTCTCACGTTGTGTTATATGAGTGAATGTGTATGTTTGAATGAAGATCCTAGAAAGTGTTCTAAGAAGATTAATTGGTCTTGTTAGATTAGAGCAAACCTACCGAGGAAGTTATGGGTATTCATATCCAGCAACATAATTCTAAGAGTTAATAGATTTCAATTCCTGTGTTGATCAAGGTGATAATTTTTGGGGAAGGATACCATGATAAGTGTTTCATGATGAGGATAGTTTATAAAGGACCAAAGGTGGTCTGATGGTTTTTATTATAAATTTTTTTACATGTGTTTGGTGGATGTTAATGCGTTTTAATGTAGTTTTCTAATATTAAGAAGTGTGAAATGTTATGTCCATGCCTATAAGTAAAGGGTATTTTGATATAGGTCAAACTATTTTAATTTATCATTCCAAGGGTGTCTACACCTAGTGTAGAGAAAAGTGGTATATGATTCATGGGATACATTGGTAAATTATTAATCTAAATATTATCTATGAGATTTCTTTCCTGATGTATTATTTTTCTCAGATATAGTTTTAATTGTGATGAAATATTTTATGGTTTCTAGTGAAATTGAAGAGTTTTTCAGGACCATGCCAAAAATATTTTTGTATAATGAATAATTTGGATGATTATGATGATGAATTCATATGTTTAATGAACATAGTGACAGAAATTTGAAAATAATCCAAAAATCAAGTGATATGATCTTCCAAATTAAATTTATAATTAATTAAATAATGTAAAAATACACAGGTCTTGAGTTATGTCTTCAATGTAGATTTCAATCAATAAAATTTAATCTATTTAATACCATTATTTCTCTAGCAGGATCCAATGTAGACTCAATCTAGCGGTGATTCACACATGCTTCATGATCTATGAATGATACAGATGGAAAATCAAGTACTGTAATAGAAAATCAAAACATATTGTGTTGTTTGACTTGATCAACCCACAACACTTTATTATTGAATGATTATATATCATATTTTCTCATTAATGAGATGCTGGAAAGGGTATAATTAATATCTTGATCATGAGAGAAAACCATGATACATTTTTCATTTGGAGATAAATATCATGGAAAGGGAAATATTGTTCATAACAAACTGACTATCACACTTCCTCTAAAATGATATCAAATAGTATTTTAGATTTATGGATTATTATTTTTAATTGAATAATTTCTCTTAATAAAAAAAATAAAATATTATATAATTCATATTTTGACATTCAAAAATAAATTTAATTTTCATTAATATTCTTTTTATTTTCATATAAACCTTACATAAAATTTACTAAATCTCAAATAATGAAATATTATTCATTCATTAAATAAATAATTGTTATATTGAAGATCGTGTGATCAAGTATTTAATTTATATTCTATTCATTAATTTAATATTTATTTAAAATAAATATTATTTAATACATTGCAAATAGAAGGTGAGATAAATAAATATTATATTCAGTGATCAATAAAATAAATATTTTTTTAAATATTAAATTCACATAAAAATATCTAATGAATAATAATTATCAATAAATCCTGATTTAATATTATTTATCAATCTTAAGAATACTATTTACCAGAAAGGCTCCGTCAGAGGCAAAGCCTCTGAACATTTATTAAAGAAAAGAAAAGTGCAACAAGTGAAAACAACAAAGTGAAAGGAATATATCATATCATGGTAGTCAGTCTCATCCGCATACCCATTTTATATTTATTCCTCTTTATACCTGATTCCCACTGTGAACTATCATGGTGCTCCAAAACCTTGGCGTACATCCTTCTAAGATTCAGCTTCTCCAAAGAGAGAAATGTCGTAAAAGACTGTGTAGCCCATCGATTCGTCCCGATATAAGGCCTGGTGGGCTTTGGCTTTTGCAGATAAGAATAATCTCTCCTCAGCCTTCTTCATGGTGGGGCTGTCATCACATCCTCATTCTCAGACACCTTTTTATTTCCACCCTGGATGACGTCACGGTAGGAAGCTCAGGAAATGCCATTATCAATTTCCTTGTCACTATCGAGACATTCCCCCCATTTTCTAGAAATGTGCACTTCATGGAAACCATCTTTCACTTCCTGTTCCAAGTGAGATTAGATGATAGTGTCAAGCATGTCAAGACATTGTGATTGACTATCATTCTCATGGCCGTCATGTATCCCTTTCTTTACAATAGCACCTCCAACAACAACCTCTAGAGGAGCAATACCAACTGCATTAATTAAAATATCCACATCTTCATTAACATATTCCACCCTTGCAATTATTGTAACACCCCAATATTCCACGGTACTCTTCTCTTTGAATCAAACAATAGTGTGTTTTGTACGCAACTTCATTTTATAACACACTACTACCAATAAAACTAGCCGTTATGACTAGTAATACCCACTTTTTGAAAATTGATAAATTTTATCATTCAAAATAAACTTCATTTTTGGATTAGGAATATCAAAATTAGCTTAGGGTGAATTTTTGTTATTTTTTTGAAAAATTTCAATTTTAGATGAATAGTGAAGAACAACGAGTTATAGTTTAAAACTGATTTTTTAGTTAAATAAAATATTTATTTAATTTATTTTTATTTTTATGTAAAAATAGATAAAAAATACCTATATAAGTTATTTTAATTAATTGGAGTCAGTTTATATTAATTTTAGATATATAAAAATTTTATTGAATTTTTCTTCGTCTTTTACCCCCCCTTCTAGGAGAATTTGCAAATTCACATAAAAAATAATTTTTCCATTTTTGGGAGTGGAATTTAGAAAATCCATGAGACACGGTTGATAAAAATAAGTAAAATGTTGTTCAATACGTTGAAAATATTTTTTGGGGAAAAGTAACTTTTTACTTTTATTTACCACGGTTAAATGTAAATAGGGTAATTAAGGGAAAATGATATTATTAATACCCTAAAACATGTCCTAATTCTATTGGATTAGTATAATTTTACCACAAAAAACATTAGGAAAAATAGATGAACCTCTTTGGTATACTTGGATTAGATTAGGACACATATTATTATTTTATTTAAAGAAGAGTTAAAAGAGTTAAAATAAATTTTTAATAACTAAAACATTTTTAATATAGGGTTATACATAAGATAAATTCAACTATAAATATTTCATAGAGATCTAAAAAGATTTAATACACAATGGAATTATATATATATTTTTTAGACATTATATAAGTTAATTTATTTATGACACAAAGATGGTGTAGTAATTACCTAATTAATGAAATATTAAAATAATTGATATCATAAGTATCCAAATTAATGTAATTTGAGACTTTTTATAAATTCCACTAATTTTATAGGTTAATATGACATGTTAGGGTTGTTTAGATGAATTTTTTATATGTAAAAATGATGTTATTAATTTAGATAAATCAAAATACCAGATAGTTTCAAAATTGACATATCAGTGTTTTTAAAACAAATATTATATTCATAATTGATAATATATTCCTAAAAATCTTTGGTTCGGCCAATGATCATATATAATGATAGATGTATCATTAATTAACCACTTGGAATTCTCTTGTAAGTATATAGTAAGTTTATTAACCATATAATATAAAAATACAACGAGACATCGTCAATATAAAACTATTTAACTAAGAATTAAACCATAAATATAAAGCTAATATAATGACCCAAACCTGTCTAAAACCTATTGGTTTAGATTTTTTCAACTCATCCCCACCTTAGGATTTAAATATATAATTTTGAGGCATTAGAAACTGAAAATGATTTTATTATAAAATAATATTTCTATATTTTCCTATGGTGCCCCTCACCCCTCTTATAATAGGTTACTCCGCCTTCTATATAATTCACACCTTCAAAGCCATTTGGTTCGCCCAACCCCTGCCCAAATACCCTCTCAATTGTCCTATCTTCATTCTAGAGGCCTTCCTTTAGTCATAAATCCAACCTATGGAGCCCTTTTGATCAAATCAAAAGAGAGAACCCGAAGAAGAGTTAAATATCTCACCACCTATTTGAAGTTCCTTTCTTCTTCCACTTCCTTTTTCTTTTTTGTTTCTATTATAAAATAATAAATCCAGTATATTTTATAGACTGTGATTTTATTATAAATATGCTACAAACAAATTCATTATTCTATCCATCCTTTTAATGACATGTCACCATACATGCGTACGTATGACTTACCATCTCCACGTCGTGGTTTAATTGTTATTCAATACATTATTATTTGGATGGGTATAATAATTATGTGTAATTGATGTAAATAATAAATATAAAATTATAAAGATTTTGTATATAAGATATACCATCCAATTATATATTATTTTAATTTCAAAAGATTGATATTGTTTCTCGTGCGTACGTACAGATTACCGTCTCCACGAACGTGATGAGATTCATTCCCCATCATATCCATTCAAGAATTATTTCCATTAGATGATTAAAAATAATGTTTAAAGATTTGATATCATTCTGGATATGAATATTATACATCCCATCCAAAAAAAATAATATAAAGTAAAATTAATTAGTTAACACCCTAAACAACGATAATTCTAAGATACTATTAACAAAGAAATGTTAAAAGATCATATATGATATCATATTAATTTATATGATTCTTGTATAATTTAATAACAATTATTTCACCATTATAAAAGTGGTTAACCTACCCTCAACCAAGGAAAAGAACAAGTTAAGGGTTAATTTCACAATATCTTCATTATTTGAGGTTGTTTATACGTAAATATCTACAAGGACCTCTTTATCATCCACATTCATGTTTAATAAAAAGGTATTTCAAAACATTTTTACTATTTACTAGACAATGGGTTAAAGTCATTCATACCCTTATTTGACCTTATATGATTCTAAATTAATCATTCAGTCATTTTCCAAACAATGTACTTTTGGATCTTTTCATCATATTTAAGGTAAGAATATTTTTTAACTTATACAGCGGGTGTGGCTATTTTCTGCCATAATAACATCATCAAATCTTCCCTTACAAGCTTATATGAATATTTCTAAAAAAATTCTTTTATAACTACATGAATTTAAATGATTTCAAAATAGAAAGCGATATTTCTCTTTAAAATGTTTTGATTTCATCTATGTCAATATCCTTTGATGGCTTTTAATTTTATTGGATGTTGATTTATTATGATACAAAACTTCCATATTGTATTGAAGTTATTGTGATATGGTTGACCGTGGATGTGTTATTTTCATACCATTCATGGTTTATGGATAATTTATTTACATTTCATATGCCATTTTTAATACGAATGTTTATTTTATGTTTAAACCTTTTCTTCTAAGGAATGCATCAGACTTAGTAAGCGATAGGTGGAGCCCGCTATAGCTCCTCGATGCATCAATAGCTCTCATGAGATAAACTATTGTCTTGGGACAAAGCCATGACAAAATATTTTTTGTAGTCTTGGCACATTGCCTTGACTATGTGGTTATAAAAGTCTGGCATTATGCATTCCATCATTTTGAAAGTGGATATTGATATTGCTTGTGATTATTCGACTAGTAGGATATCCATTTGAGTAAGTAAATGGAATTATTTTGATTTTAAATTCTCCATATTATTCTTATGTTCATGTTAAAAAAGTATTTTGTTTTAGTCTTATACATTACCTTGCGTTTTTATAAATATTTTTGAAAGTTTCCATTTTACTGTTATCCTTACTGAGCATCTGAGCACACCCCTTTCTATGTTTTATTTTTTCCCGGATGTGAATAACTATATTATGACTAACCTGTAGGGATAGTATATGGGATATCAGTGTTGTCTATGGAAACAATTTTGTTGTATTTTTCTATTTTATGATGTAATGTAAACCATAGGAATGTATCTAGTATTTCCAAGGATAATAAAATAATAGCTCTTTCGATACTTGATCTTTTGTGATCATGCCAATGTTATGTAATAGTGCACTGACTCTAGGTAACTGGGTTTAGGGTGTTACAGTTGGTATCTGATGAAGTTTAGTACAAACATTGGAAACTAGATTTAGATAAACTCTGATTAGAGCATACAGCCCTAAGATAATCTTTGAGGATTAGTATTGAAGAACTTCCAAAAATTTGGTATTGTAGTGATTTTGTGAGTATTATAAGAAATATATCCCTGTCGGGATACAAGTAGGAAGAGGCATATCTTCCATAGATGTACCTAGGGGTAAAACCCAAAGACACCACCTTGAGCTAGAATCGAATGGGAACTAGTGTACGACAACGGGCCTTGTTGCACTCTTGGTTACGACACACCCGTGGGATATTCATTGGATAATTCTGATTTTCATTACAAAAAATTATGAAGGGATTATGATTATATACTTCCTCAAAGAAAAAATGTTTTTTGATTTTTAATTATATCCATAAACTGTTCAATTTATGTTAAGAGTTTTACAAGATTGGATTTATGTATTGTGATTCATAAACTAATTTTTTTTATGCCATTATTTAGAAATGTCTCCCAGTGGAAGGAAGGGAAACCGTATCAATGTACACACTCCATGGAGGTATTTCCCTCCTTCTCAAGATAATTATAGTGGAGCTATTAATACAACAAGTTTTGATCAGCTTATCACCATATTGGGACAAGTCAATCAGGTTATGAATAATAAACTTACCCATTTGGAGAACCCTGATCCACATCGTTGATTATAAATCTCTTCCTGATGTAACAACCACCAATATTCAATGGGGGTACAAATCCACTAGTATCTAGTAAATGGATCAATTCCATAAAGAAAATATTCCATGCCGTGGGGAGTAGCGAAATGGAAAATGTTTTCATAGAATTTTACCGCCTCACTAGAGATGCTGATCGATGGGGGTCAATAATTCAAAACAAAAAAAGAAGATGATGAAGTATAAAATATGGAATGGAGGGATTTTAAATAAATTTTCTTAGAAAAATACATTCCTCATGATAGCCGAGCATATATGGATAGATAATTTCTGAGTTTGAGGAAAAAGGAGGATGAGAATGTTGCAATGTATGAAGATAACTTTAAAAGGTTAGCGAGGAATTTTGAAGATTATATACATAACTCAATAAGTAAGATTTGTGGTTTTATTGATGGGTTAAGACCATTTCTCCATCAATAATTAGTCTCATAATCCTTCTCATCGTACGAAGATATTTTCTCATGTCCTATAAATACAGAAAAATAATTCTCTATGTATTATGACTTTAAAGGTAAGAAAGAGAAGAAGAGATCTGCTGAACACTCAGGAAATGAAAATAAGGGGAATATGGGAAACATTGAATATCATCATGTTGTAAATGTGGGAAGAAACACCCTGGTACTTTCTTGAAGGGAATGTGAGTCTGTTACATGTGTGGTGAAAAAGGATACCATGCTTGTTATTGCAAGGGGAAGAAAGAGGTTGTCGATGATGAACGCTAAAATTGTAGAGAAAGGGGGAATTCTGGTAATGAATGTCCAAAGTGTCAGGGACACTTAACTCAAAAAATTACAAGGGGTCAAGGCCAAGCATATTCTTTCACTACTGCTAAGGTTGAAGCTCTGAAAGATGTAGTGGTAGGTAATTTAATGGTTTCCTCATGTTTAGCCAAAGCTTTATTATATTTTGGATCATCTCATTATTTCATATCTTTTAGGTTTCCTAAGAATATTAGATATTTCCAATTTTATTTATCAAGGGAGTTGTCAGTCCAAACTCCTAAGGGAAGTATCATTGCTACAATGTTTTGTGAATCAGTTCCCATTAGGGAATATAAATGTTCATATTTGCTGATCTCATCGTTATTCCCGTGATTTAATTTGATATAATCCTCAGTATGAATTAGAATTCGGACCATGATGAAAAATTTATTGTATGAAGAAGGAGGTTACTATTTTTTTATGTTGATGATAAAGAAAAACTTATCTTTAGAGAAGAAACGTCAGAACCTAATTCTTATCTAGATCCAACCCTAGTAGCTCCACTAAATTAAATTATTGGGGTGGAAGAGAATGAAAAAACTATGGGTAAAGAAAGGAATGTTCAAATAGAGGATGCACCTATTGTGAATAAATATGTTGATGTGTTTCAAGAAGATTTACCTTGACATCCTCCAGAATGAGAAATTGAGTTTTCCATTGAATTAATTCATGGTTCATGGGTTATATGGAAGACCACTTATTTAATTTCTACTTTGGAATTAGTGTAACTAATGAAACAACTAGATGAATTGAGTAATAAGGGATTTATTCACCCTAGTGTTTCTCCATGTGGAGCCCCTATCCGTTTTGTTAAGAATTATTATGGATCTATGAGGTTGTGCATTGACTACAGAGAGATCAATGGTATAAAAAAAATTAACAAGTATCTCCTACCTCCCATTGATGATTTATTTGAACAACTATATGGATATCAATACTTTTCAAAGATAGACCTTCGATCTGAATATCATTAGTTGTGTGTAAAGATGGAAGACATTTCGAAAACAGAATTTTGAACCATGTACCATCATTTTGAGTTTACAGTAATGCCTTTTGGATTTACTAATATACCCCTTATGTTCATGGAATTAATGAATATAGTTTTTATGGAAAATCTTGATGAATATGTAGTGGTATTTATTGATGATATATTCATATACTCCAAATGCTACGAAGATCATGAAAATCACTTTTCGCATTATCCTGAAGACTTTGAGGATACATCAATTATATGGGATGTTTAGAAAGTGTGAATTTTGTCTTCAAGAGATTTCTTTTTCATGGCCATATTGTCTCCAAGGACGGAATCTCTATTGACCCTTCTAAGACCAAGGCAATCCATTAATGGATAGCTCCAACGAATTTAACCAAGTTATGCAGTTTTGTGGGTTCATCAGGTTATTTTTGGCATTTCATCGAGAATTATGACTAGTTGAATAACACATTAACAAAGCTCACATGAAAAGGGGTTAAATTTGTTTGTACAAAAGAGTGTGAAGAATGTTTTGAAGAACTGAAGAGAAGATTAGTCAATGATACTATAATTACTCTACCATCAGGGAATGGTGGGTTTGTTATTTATAGTGAGGCTTTAAAGATGGGACTCAGATGTGTCCTTATGCACAATGATAGAGTTGTTGCATATGCATCACGACAGGTGAAAATTCATGATCAAAACTATCCTACTCATGATCTTGAGTTAGCAGTTGTAATCTTTTCTTTTATGATATGGAGACATTATCTTTATGGTGAAAAAAATGTGAGATATATATCGATCACAAGAGTTTGATGTATATTTTCTGACAGAATGAACTGAACATGAGGCAAATAAGATGGATTGAACTACTCAAGGATTATGATGGCACTATACCCTAGCACCTGGGGATGGAAAATAAGGTGGATGATGCTTTGAGTATAAAGGATCATGGAGTTTTGAACAAGATGCGAGTTGAATGGGATACTATTTTCATTGATCTAGTAAAGATGGATATGGGAAGAACCATGGAAGGTGAAACATCAATTCTTTTTCAAATGAATGCTAAACTATCCTTACAAGAAAGGAAAAAAGAGTTCTCAGACTAGTGATGAAGAGTTTCAAAAGAAGATTAAAGCTGTGAATGATAGGAGATTGATTGACACTGTGTTTGGAGAAAGAATTTTGAAATTTGGGAAGAGAATTTGTGTTCCTGATATACCTGATCTAAAAAGGGAATTGTTGGATGATGCTCATATTTCTAATTTGAATACATCCATGGTAGCACTATGATGTATAAAGATTTGAAGGAACGATTTTGGTGGGACAACAAGAAGAGGGAGATTGATCATTTTGTTCCATGATGTATGGTTTGTCAACAAGTGAAAGCTAGAAGGCAACAACCTAGAGGAGTCATAAAACCTCTTCCCATACTGGAGCGAAATGGGAAAATATTATGATGGACTTTGTCATGGGACTACCAAAACTCTTAGACGGAACGATGCCATATGGGGCTTTGTTGATCATCTTACCATGTTAGCATAATTTCTTGCTATAAGGGAAGATTTACCACTTGAATGTTTAGGAGGATTATATATTAATGACATTTTAATACTTCATGGAGTAGCACTATTGATTGTTTATGACCATGATCCATGTTTTACACCAAGATTATGGAAAAGTCATTAGAAATCCCAGGATACTGATCTTCGTTTGAGAATTGCCTACCACCCCCAAACTGATGGGAAATCAGAAAAAACTATTCAAACCTTAGAAGGCATGTCGTGAACTTTCTCACATGACTTTCAAGGTATGTAGGATCAATATTTACCTCTAGTATAATTTTCCTATAACAATAGATTCCATTCATTAATTCATATGGAATCATATGACGTGCTATACGGAAAGAGATGTTGCACACCACACTATTGAGATGATGTTGGTGAAAGAAAACTCGAAGGCCAAGAACATGTGGAGGAAATTATAGAAAAGGTGAAGTAATCAAAAACCACATCAAACAAATCAATGTAGGTAGAAGAACTATGCCGATAATCGAAGAAAGGATTTGGAATTTCAGGAAAGAGATCATGTTTTCTTGAAGGTATCTCAATGGAAGGGTGTTTTGCATTTCGTTAGTAATGGTAAATTCAGTCCCTGGTTCATTAGACCTTTCGAAATTCTTGAATTAATTGCTTCTTTATCTTACCATTTTGCAATGCTGCCAAATCTCTTCAAAGTTCAAGATGTATTCCACGTATCACATTTGAGAAAATTCATGCCTGACCCAATGAATTTACTCACCTATGAGAAATTAGAACTGGAACTCGATCTGTCTTATTGCGAATTTATTTTCATGGTTCTTGATAAAAGAGAAAAAGTGGTGAGAAACCAAACGACTCTTCTACAAAAAATTCTATGGAAAAACCAAAATATGGAATAGGAAATGTAGGAACCCAAGGAACTTATGATGAAGAACCACCCAAATTTTTTTATGCAGTAATACTCTATAAATATTGAGGACGAAATTATTTGAAGGATGGGAGAATGTAACACCCCATGCTTCCACGATACACTTCTCTTGGAATAAAACAATTGCGTGTGGTGTATGCAATATCGAGTTCTAACACACTACAACCAATCAAACTAGCCATTCTAAATAGTAATAACCAATTTTTGAATTTTTTTAAATTTTATCTTTTAAAATTGACTTTAATTTTTCATTCTAAATATAAAAATTAGCTTAGGGTGTTTTTTAGTATTTTTCTGAAAACTTTCAATTTTTGATGAATAGTGAAAAACACAGAGTTATAGTTTATAATCGACTTTTTTTAATTATTTATTTATTTTCTATAAATTTATTTTAGGTCAAAATAGATATATAATATCTATATATGTTCAATATAATTCATTGCAGTTATTTTGTAATAATTTTAAATATATATAATTTTATTGAACTTTTCAGCATCTTTTCCCCACCTTCTAGGAGATTTTTTCAAATTCACATAAAACTTAATTTTACCTCTTCTGTGAGGGGAATTACAAAAATCCGAGAGACACAGTTGATATTAGTTAGTAAAATGTGGTTCAATAAGATAAAAATAATTTTTGGGGAATGGTGCCTTTTTACATTTATTTACCATGATTAAAAGTAAATAGGATTATTAAGGGTAAAAATGATATTATTATTACCATAAAAAATGTACTAATTATATTGGATAAGTATAATTCGACCCAAAATACATTAGGAATAAAATATTAACCTCTTTGGTCCACTTATATTAGATTAGGACACTTATTATTATTTTATTTAAATAAGACATAAAAGAGTTAAAATCAATGATTAATAACTAAAACATTTCTAATATTGGTATAGAAATAAGATAAATACAACTATAAATATTCATTAGAAAATTAAATATATTTCTTACATAATAGTATTTTATTTATATTTTTGAGACATTAAATAATATAATATATTTTTGACACAATGATGATGTAGTAATTACCGAATTAATTAAATATTAAAATAATAGATTTTATAAATATCAAAATAAATGTAATTTGAGACTTTTTATGAATTACATTAATTATATAGGTAGATATGACATTTTAGGGTTGGTTATATGAATTTTTTTCGAAGTAATAATGCTGTTATGATTTTAGAAAAAACAAAATACCAAAAAGGGTCCAAATTGACATAAAAGAGTTTTTTTATAAAAATTATATTATTAATTGAAATTCTATTCCTAAAAATATAAGGATCAGAAAAAATATATATTTAGATAGGTTTATCATTAATGAACCACTTGGGGTTATCTGGGAAGTATATAGTATGTTTATTAACCATATAATATAAAAATACATTGAGACATGGTAATGGTTAAACTATTTACCTAAGAATTAAATATAAAATATAAAGTAAATATAGTTACCCAAACCAGTCTAAAACCTATTTGTTGAGTAATTTTGAACCATCCCCACATTATTCTATAAAGAATTCATTTTGGAGCCATTATAAATAGAAAATTATTTTATTATAAAATAATATTTCTAGCTTTTCCTAAGGTGTCCCGCACCCCTCTTATAAAAGGGAACTCTCCCTTCTCACTAATTCACACCATAAAACACATTTTTCTTGGCCAAACCCTTCCCAAATACCCTCTCAAAAGTCCTACCTTCATTATAGTGGCCTTCCTTTAGTCATAAATCCAACCTAAAGGGCCATTTTGATCAAATCAAAATGAAGAACCCGAAGAAGAGGTAAATATCTCACCACCTTTTTCAAGTTCGTTTCTTATTCCACATCCTTTTTATTTGTGTTTTCCATTATAAAATAATAAATCCAGTATCTTCTATATAATATGATGTTATTATAAATTTTGTACAACCAAATTCATTATTATATCCATCCTTTTGAATGACATGTCACCATACCTGCGTGTGTACGGCTTATAGTCCCCACGTCGTGGTGTAATTGTTATTCAATACATTATTATTTGAATGGGTATAATAATGATGTGTAATTGATGTAAATAATAAATAGAACATGATAATTATTCTATATATATGATATAAAATCCAATTATATATTATTTTAATTTCAAAATAAAGATATTGTTTCTCGTGCATACGTACAGATTACCGTCTCGACGAACGTGATGACATTCATTCCCCATCGTATCAGTTCAAGATTAATTTTCATTAAATGATTAAAAATAATGCTTAAGAACATGATATCATTCTGGATATGAATAATATACATCCCATACATAACAAATTTGATTCACATAACAATTAATATAAAGAAAAACGAATCTATTAACACCCGAAACAATGATAATACTAAGATATTATTAACAAAGCAATGTTAAAAGATCATATATGATATCATATTAATGTATATGATTCTTGTATAACTTAAGAAAAATTATTTCATCATTATACAGGAGGCTAACCTACACGTGACCAAGGAAAAGTACAAGGAAAGGGTAAATTTCAAAATCTCTTCATTATCCGAGGTTGATTATACCGAATTATCTACTAGGACCTCTTTATCATCCACATCCATGATTCATAAAAAGGTATTTCAAAACCTTTTTACTATTTAAAATACATTGGGTTAAATTTATTTATACCCTTATTTTACCATATATGTTTTAAAAGGAATATTTCTGTCATTTTCCAAATAAGGTACTTTTTGACCTTCTTGACAAATTTAAGGTAAGATTGTTTTTTATCTTATACGGCGGGTGCAGATATTTTTCACAGTTATAACTTCATCAAAGCTTCTCTTACGTGCATATATGAATATTTCCTTAAAAAAATTCATGTATAATTACATGCATTTTAAATTATTTCAAAATAGAAAGAGATATTTCTATAAAAAAATGATTAATTTCATCTATGTCGACATTCATTGATAAATTTTAAGCTTATTTGAAGTTGATTTATTATGATAAAAACTACCATATTGTATTGAAGGTTTTGTGATATGTTTGATTGTGGATGCGTTATTTTTATACCTTTCATGGTTTATGTATAAAGTATTGACATTTCATATTCCATTTTTAATACGAATGTTTATGTTATGATTAAAACTTTTCATATGAGGAATGAATCGGACTTAGTAAGTGACGGGTGGAGCCCGCTATAGCTCATGGATGCATTGGAAGGTCTCATGAGACAAAATAGTTTCTTGGCACAAGGCCTTGAACAAATATTATTTGTAGTATTGGCACAAAGCCTAGACTATGTGGTTATAAAAGTATGGAATTATGCATTCCATCATTATAAATGTGGATATTGATATTGCATGGGATTATTCGAATAATAGAATATCAATGTGAGCAAGTAAATGACATTATTTTGATTTTATATTTTCCATACTATGATGAAGTTCTTTTTTAAAAAGGATTTTTTATTTTTATGCATTTTCTTAAATGTTAATGAATATTTATGAAAGTTTCCGGTTTATTGTTATCCTTACTGATAATTTGAGATCACCCCTTTCTATGTTTTATTTTTTCCAGGATACGAAGAAGTATATTATGACTGACCTGCAGGGAACGTCTATGGGATCTCCGTGTTGTCTTTGGAAAAAATGTTGTTTTAGTTTTCCATTTCATGATATAATGTAAACCTTATGAATGTATCTAGTATTTCCAAGGCTACTAAAAAATCAGTCTTTCATGACATGATCTTTTGTGATCATGCCAATGTTATGTAACAATGCACCGACTCTAGGTAACTGGGCTTGGGTCATTACAATGATACATCATCAAAACTTGGGCCTGCATTTCCTTGACCCTGAGAAGCTTTGTCACCAAAAGACACACCTCTAGCTTGGTCCAAAGCCAAATAATCCATCACCAAGACAATAAATCGGTTACCAAGCTCAATGGTGGCCACCGGCTTCACTGGTTGTGGCTGTAACCCGGCTGAACAATTCACCCACACACCACTTACATCAACAAATTGCTTCAAAGAACCAGGTCCAACAGAGGAATCCTTCTCTATTACTCCTCCACAACACCTGAATTTTTGTTGACACCATCTTGTGAGACAGGACCCTACATCGCCATTGGCATGTCCTAATGAACCAGATTTTCAGAAGGTTTTTAGATCAATGGTCCACCATCACAAATAGGGATCCAGTTCATAGCCTCCTTATCAAACTCCACATTGGCCAAATTCTCCTTCTAGGAAGGAGCCGACTACAGATGGAATTCACCTTCCATCGAATACTGGGACTCCACTCCAAGAGCTCCCTTCAGTCTATCAAATACTTACATCACTGATGGGTAAAAATGTGTCTGTATCATATTCAGACCACCTACAAATCCTGACACATTAGCAAGAAGTGTCTTCCTCATCTCCTTCACGACATTTCATTAAGTTTGCAATTCAGCCAAAGCAACTGCAGTCCAAGAAGAGTCCAACTATTTTCCTTACCCATATGAGTCTATATGTATAATACACACAACAAGTTCTGCTGGGGTACACTTAGCCCCATCCACACGACCATCTATCGCAACTGCCTGACCATCCTCCCAGCATCACAAACCACCCATTCATCTGCAACTATCCATTCCATCACCTGTGAGTTAACACATAGGCCTCCACTATAACAAATATCTTCCAAATGACTAAACCTTCTACACATATCACAAAATTGCATCCATGACTCAATGAAAACCTCTGTCATGCATCCGAACTACTTATCATCAGTAATCCAAAAACAACACACACGTTGCCTCAAAACGTCAAGGTAAACACATGTCCATGGACCAATCGGATGAGACACATATTCAGTTATTTAATCAGAACAAAGATATCATCCAATCATATTGACAATCAAATAGTGAATTGAAGGATTTCGAAAAGAAAGAGGGAAGCCAGGGGAATTACCCATGTTGCAATCGATGAAGGATCACGCTTTATATGAAATTCAAAACTCCATCGGAATAAATAAAATGAGGAATCACCACACCTTATAGGAGCTCTAGACCAGGTGATAATCATATCCTCCCCTGATCCAAATTGAACCACAATATGTCTCTGATCAAGTAACCTGACAACATGAAGCTTCTGCAGCTCCCATGATTTTGAGACGAACTGAACAAAATCTTCCACTGAAGGTCAATGAGGGTGAAAACTACTGTCCAAGGTTTACATGCATAGATCTGCAACACTGTTTATCTCCATCGGGAGCAAAGATTATTGGGGCACCTCTCGAAAGAGAAACGGAACTTTCAGAGAGATAGAGATTTTAGGAAATCGCGAGGAAGTGCCCTAGTAAGATAACGTGTCATCCCTCCTAGGAGGCATCAGATGTGAAACTCCCCCCTTAAATAGGGAGGGGGAGAAGATCCTTGTGGTATGGATCCAGGTCATCGGGGGGGGGGGGGGGCGAACACGACGTTTCGTCCCACAAAGAACTATAACATCTATTTTTTCATTAAGAATAATATTTATTCCAAATGTCTAATACATATAGTATTTAACTAAGATCAAATGAATCATTATTTGTGTGACCCTATAGGTCTCTTCCTCAGAATAATTAAGTGGACATTCATAATGTCTAATGTCAATATCTAACAACACATAAAGTCACTAATGGTGGAAGACATTAACGTTACAATGATGACTACCAAATATGAACACTCACTATATAATATAATCCATTTTATTGATATCCAATCAAATTTTTTTTATACTCAATCCATCTACCCAAATGCTCGTTATAACATTCTTTGAATTTCTGGAATAAACCGTTTCAATGAACATAGTCATGAAAGTTAGTTTGATAGATTCATTAGAATGAAATTTTTATGTTATCATCTACCTTAAAAAATGGAAAATAATATATATGATATTTAAATAATACAATATCACCATTGATACTACCACCATACCCTACATCACTATGAGAAAATGTTTTCCTAGTTATCACCAATACGTAAATGTATAGAACTCATGATATGAATAAATAATAATATCAAGTCTATGGATCATTAAACATATTAAAAAACATGAATATCCAATAACACATAAGAACATGGAATTTTTACATGAAATTATATCATAATTGTTTCCCATCATATATATTACAAAATTAAAACTCATTAAATGAGTTCTCATATAATTATGATTATCAAAAACCTAAAATTTGAGCATGATATATATCCGAACATGGAAATCTATCCCAACTATTAGATATTTGTTAATAAATATAGTCATTCAACATTATGGTTCTCTTCAAAAGAAATAATTATTATTTCCTTTTCAATCTAACATATACTACAATACATAATCACATCAATGTTATGAAAAAAATAATGAATATTTGGTATGAATTTGGTTAATATTTACTCATTTAATATACAAGAAATATAATGTACAAAGTAGTCAGTTTTAGGGAACATACTCCAAAATACTCCAACATTCACTTGATATTATTTATAATGATTTTATTTATTATATCACTCAAATAAGGCTTATAATTATACTATGATAATGATTTTTTCAATTATTCAACCCAATTTTATTTCATTGATACTTTACTTATTGCAATTTCAACTCTTTGAGAAGAATTTCCCAATAGATGATACACATTAAGTATGTAACTCATCTATTTATGAGATCTCAAGTATATAGATAGATCCACTACTACTATATTATTATTGAATTGTGTGAAAAGATATTTTCTATTGGAAATAATATCAATATAATAAAAAATATTTCATATCCCCACCACTTCCATGGTTGCATTAAAATCCATAATGTACTCAAATTCAATTATAGAATTAAGAACCACTACATTATTTAATATCTTTACGATCACAAATCCTCTATTGAGCGTAAAGATATATCCTAAATATAATTTTAGATATTCTTGATTTATTTGGAAAATAGAATCAATATATCCCTTGATGATAAAATCTGTATATCCTCCATGCACTAGTTACATATACTTACTGCACTAAAATTAAATTGAGACATTCTTGACATCAATCCAATGGGGGTCCCCTAGTGTGAATTGATATCTCCCTTCAATACTTAATTCATAGGCATAATATATCCTAGTATATATAATACAATGCATGGATTATCCAATCAGTGACATGTATGATATCCAGGTCATCCTTTGTCTCTTCTAATGTTTTTGAAGACACATTTTATTTAAGATATTTATACCATGTTATATTCAAAACAATTCTCTATTAAATTGTTCTAGCCTAAATGAATTCAAAAACTTTTCAATGTATGTAACTTCACATAGTCCATGTAACATCCTGTATCTATCAAAATTATACTAGATCCCAAAGTTGTTTTTTACTTAACCATATTATTTCTTGAAGAATCATGTGTTCAACCATGTATCTACAATCCAAAAAACTGTTATCTCATTTCCAATAAGTAATATGTCTTCAATATATACTATAAAAAATTTACCACACTCCCAATAAACTATTTATATTCTTTGGGAAAACAATCATTATTTATGAAACCAATTTGTTTATGGATTTATCAGAGGGAATATTTTCTCATGTGGATACTTTTTTAAATATATAAATATATCATTAAAATTTTCATAACATATTATAATAATTTTATTTTACAATAAATTCATCTTTTTTCACAAATTCATCTTCCACAATGTTCATGTTAAGGAATTCTATTTGGGAATAATTTTCCAAATCTCATAGTCATGGAATCTATTATGGAAAGTATGAATCTAGTGGATTTCAACATAGATTATAGTGAAGTTGTTTTTCATTGTCAATGTCATGAATCAATTTAATCCATTTTCATCTTTTATATCCAAATAGGTGGAAAAATATACATTTCATGTCCAATTTCTTCACCATTACCCATTTGAATCACGTGGGATTTATATCCATTGGAATATCTACCAAAATACAAACTTGGTTTTGGTATGTGTTATCAATTTCAGAATTCATTACCTCTTATCATCTAGTGTGTTTTTCATAACTCAATACTTACATGTATGTAAGGAAATCATGATTGGTTCACTCGTCTATGCTTTATCCTGAATCCCATCTCATCCATATAAAATTGTGCTCTTTCCTTTATGATATCCTTCAAAAATGAAGTTTATTTGGTTACCAATTTGGAAACCCTATTAGGGTGTGTTTAAAACTCAGTAGGACACAACCAATTGTATTTAAATAATACCTAGTATATAACCGTGTATATAGTTTTATAAATAAATGATGTAACAAGATAATGTAATAAATTTATCACATTTAATATTATTTTATTTACCATATTGGCTCCCATGATCATGGTGAATACCAAAAAATCATATATTCTCTAACCTATGTCAATTTTTGAACCATAAATAATAGGAATTTCAAAGATCATATATTCATGGAATTCCCATTATTCATTTCATTTGAATTTCACTTTCAAACATTTGGGACTAGAGCAGAAGTCTGGCACCCAATGAGTGATCAGATTAGTATTATATATCCCAATATTTTTTGATCACTAAAATAAATATATATGTTAGTGACCTAGAGTGGCTATTTCTAACCCTGTGGGTAATTGGAGAAGTAGTTCTAGACCCAGAAATCAACATTCACATGATTAACAAATTTCACACATCAAGATTTATCATTCATAAACCTTTTATCAACCATTCCTATAATTAAATATCCAAAAAAATTCTTAATCCCAACATTCAAATAGTTTCATAATCCAATTATTCAACCAATTTCATGATACAATTATTAACCAAAAATCATAATTTCAATATTTCCATTCAATTAAATTTATCACACTCCATGGTTTGTGGTCAAGTTGGTCACATTATCTCTGATAGTTCCAATGAGATCTGTGAAGGTTCTCATTATCACATGGGATAATAAATTAATTAATTCAACATAAAATGAAATTTCCCTACTTGGAAATTTAAATTGGACAATTACATATGATAACTTTTAATCAATACTATGGGAATTGGAAATTTGACCACCTTCCACAGGACTATTGATGGAAGCCCACTAAACTGTAACACCCAATTTGATGTAGATTGGTCCTAATCATAATAACAGAAGAGATCTATGATCAAATATAAGGACCAATATTTAATGATATTAGATCCATAAAAATATATATCTAAATCAGAATCTGTTGTAGGAAAATCCAACCCTCTCTATTGGGGATGAATATGGGGGAAAGGGAATCTTAAATATGGAAGAAATCATTTACAATGGAGGAGTTGATCCTTCCACTAGATCATTGATTTTAGTTTAACGGGGTTCTAGGAGACTTGATATCCTCTTGGGAGCCTAAAAAATAGATGAAAATTAGGTTATATAAAAACAATGTGTTTGGAAATAAAATATGGGGGTTCGATAATGTTTTAAAAAAATCGAGCTTTAGTTTTCTATAAACATGGTTTCCTGGGTGGAGGAGCATTGTTTACCAAACCGCACACCCTACCCATAAACCCATACTCATGGGTTGCACAATCTCACATAAGTGGTGCATTGTTTGAAAAACATGTTCCAATTATGTAAATACCCTCTATTTGAGGGTGCCCAGTTTGTGGAGGGAGGCTACATGGTTATAAAAAATCATTTGCCACCTCATGTTGGTCAAAAATGGGCCCCCTAGTATATGGGGGGAAGCCACTTGGTTTTCTTTAACAATGTTCCAACTATCAATATTCCCCTGGAATTTCAATGATTTTCACCATAAAAAACATAAAACAAAACCCAACACATTTATAACAAAAAAAATTGTAAAATTGTACCTGAAAACTATCATGGGGCTTCCCCAGAAAGGTCGGGTTCATAAAAGCTTCCCACCTTATAATCTCTCATCCTCAATTTATACTCTCGAGCACTACTAAACCACTGAGATAAAAATGTTGGGACACTAAGTGCACATATGTTCTTACCTATCACATCTTTCCTCCCAAACATGACCATGTTTCCACAACACCTTGAGAATCAGTAAAATTTATCCAAGAAACACTTCTTTATCATGATCCACAACATGAATTAGATGATCCACAAAGGATACAATACCCATAATCTTAAAATCATCAACATAGTTCACATGATAAGGGTTGGGGTGATACATCCAAATCTATACCACATGAATGAATAATATTATACCTCTCTAGAAGATAAAATTGGTACACCATCATTATGATTCTCTCCATAATCACAAATGTTCTGACAAACATAGGTTACATCATTCCCTACATATGAATCCTATAGTGACCCAATATCAGTGATACTCGAAGGAACACATGATCACCCACTATATACCGAAGGGGTTGATGATATCAATTATTATGTGACTTCATCCAACTCTAAATTAATTCTATATGTTTCTGATTCAACTAAATCTTCTTCGATGAGTCATTCATGAGGCCCACACCAAATAACTCATACTATCCTACCAAAATTGAACACAAAGGTTATCTGCATGTTATACCATAATGGGCATCATATGGTTCCAACTGACTAGCCTCCTGATAACTATTGTTCTATGGGAAATCAATGAGAGAAAAGTGATTCTCCCAAGACGTAGTCAATTCAGGTATGTATTATCTCAACATGTCCTCTCTCACATGTATAGTGTTCTCTAATTTAAATTCTATTTGTGGGTGAAAATCCATACATATAACCACCTATATACCCAATTCCCAATGTATGCACTTCCATATGTGAGAAGTAAATTTTGAGTTATATTCCAAATATATACTCTGTGGTACTGAATGTAAACGGACTATCTCTTAAACATACATTTCACCCAACAATTCTATCGTAAAAGTATCCTTTGTTGTCAATAAATCAGTAACATTTGTCTATATGTCAACAATTACCCAAATATCCTCATTCTTATAAAGTCTTCTTCAAATAAAACCTATAATTTCCATAGTAATGGAATCCCACATTCATTCTAGAATCAAAAATTGCTATAGAAAACCCCCTGATTGTTGATTCCCAACCTTCACTTACTGATAGGTGTAACATCATGTCACAAATCCATTGATCTCCTTTTCCATGACTAACCACCATTATTGTTGACAAAGGTCACAGTATTATTTCTAAAAAATAAGATACACCACCCACATTGAGGGAGGAAACTCATGAATCAGCTTCTCACAAGAAATTTAGTCATAACTACAAGAATCTAGACATAAATTATCATATCCTCATCTTGTGTCTAGTTGGAAGGTGAATTTAGACCATCAAGGTGTTCAATAAAGGAAAACACTAGGAATGCTCATTCTACCACTCCCTAATCTAGCCCAGAATTGTGGAATCTATTAATACATATATAATAGTCATCTGATCTAGGCCATCTTGAACATCAATATGCATCCCAACAAGACGATTCATCATCTTCCATTCTAAACTAGACTCTTGAATTTTAGAAGGTTGTATCTTCTTCACAAACCATCATCCACATTGTTTACCTTTCCAAGTGTATATTATTTCTTAATAAACTAAAATATTTCATATATTCAACCCTCCTCCACTTCCCAGGATTAAAATCTCACTTTTAATGTATGTATTTAAAACATTTTTGGTCTGTTTACAAAGTAAAATTTTCACCTAATATGCAATTTTTACAATATATTATGTCATAAAAACATTACTTAATCAATATTATGTAGAGGGTAATTCCTTTCTAATGGCCTCAACTATCATAACCCATATAGCACAACTTGATCTCCCAACCTCACCACTACTTTATGTTAGATCCCAATCATATAAAAATTATGATATACTCTTCACCCGACTCAGGGGAATTAATATCTGTGTGGTAGTAAAATTAATATTTAACACCATGATATAATTATATAATTATATAAATCATTCAATCATAAAAACATTATGGGTTAATATAAAAAGTTGTTCTACAATTGGCACCAAAATATGATTAAGGCCAAAAGATGCCATATTTGACCATCCCAATGGAATAATATGAATCTAAAAATGATCATGAGGATCCAAAAGGAGTTTTTTCAATGTTTTAAAGCCTGGTCATAAGAAAGAAATCAGTGGTCATGACTCTTGAACAACTAATGTGACATTAATGAGGTTCTTATGCTCTGATCTCCCATAAAACTGCAATGTTGGATGTGTGAAGGAAATCCAGGTAGCGCACAAGAAATAAATATGTGCACAGGACTCTTCGTCACCCAACGTAATGTCAAGTGGAACATTTTTCCCTGACAGTTATATTTTTAACTATAAATATACAGTTACCCTTCCCTTCTATATATTGCTTTGGAATTCAAAATGTCACTCACATGCATTTAAGATGACCACTTCTACAACCACATGAAATCCTTGGCTTCAACGAATAGGATCTTGCATGATAGGTCCCTATTGGATCCACTTTAGGGTGTGACCTCAAGGGATTGATCCTCACCCATTTCCTTGTTCACCTAATACAAGTGCGTGAAAAGACCCATCTTGCATGAAATTATTAGTCTAGTGTAATAACTCATTTTACTTGACACTTCTATACTTCACACAAGTCTCCAAATATTATGTTCACCTTTTCATCTGGTGAAAAAGTAAAAAATATTATTTTCACCAGAAACTTAAGACTTTATGGGTGGTCCTTACCCTATGGCATCATGATTGTGCTCTAATTCTATGTGGTATCCCTATGATGCATGCACCTCCTCCGCACAACCCTCCTATAATAGACAGAAAGACTTCTGAGTTCCCGGACCGGTGTTTTGTGTTGTTGTACCTTACTTTATTTTTAAATAACATGTATTATTACAATTATTTCTTCATCACATAGCTAAGCTAACATAGACCCCCCTAAAAGGAACACTCCTTGACCCCATTGTATCCTATAATTTCATGTGTCTTCTCTTCCCTAGGTGCAGGATGGTAGATGTTATGCATGTCCTTTGGGTGAGGAATGAGCCTTCTTCATCCAAGCTATAGGATGTTAAACTCTTGAGTACCCACATCCTCAACACATGACATTAATTTATATGTTTCTTCCCGTATGATGAGTCTGAGAGGACTAGAGAGTAAATGAGACGAAGAAACTTTTTCTTCCATCCTTTAAGACCACCCTCTCCCACTCCATTTGTGCTTTATCGCCTTGTGTTCCCTAGGAAGTCTCCATGAAAGCCCCAAACAACCTTCTCAAGCTTCCCTTCCAATGTAAGTCGCAATATCCATCTCAATAGGCCACTATCCAGGCATAAGCCCCGCACTACCCATTGTGGCTTCACATTTGTGACATGATATTTAGGTTTGTTGATGCTTCTTATTTCTCATACTAAGTATGAATAACATTTTATTATAGTATGCATCGACCATGATATTCTATTTCATCCTATAATCACACGCAATCCCTAAATTGACATTAGCTAATAACCATGCGTAATCCCCAAGCCCTTCCACTACTGAATTATGTGGACTCGATATCTGTCTTCTAAATATTGTATGTGTGAAGCGACTATAAAGTTCAATCCCAACACAATCTAGAATTCACTTCTTCTAACATATTCACATTGGATAACTATCTTCATAAATGACATTAATCTTCATGATCTGAACTACATGGGGTTTGATCCCATTCAGGTATGTGGGAAGCCACATTGTTGTTCAATCCCATCTAATGGTAAACGTTTTTGCTACCTCCTAGAGATATACCCCCATGATGTAAAATCATCGCCTTTTAGGACACGTCTAATGAATCAACCACATGTGGTGTTCTTATCAATATTCTTGTGTATCAAACCATGAAAAAGCCCCATACACTTCAACATAATCCCCTATCCAAGAGAAATCCTCTTGTAAAGGGATACTAACCTAGAGAAAGCACCCTGAAATTATTTGGGTCTCTTTACGTTGTGTACACCATGATTCTAAGCCTCTATTTATGAACTATGTATAATTTGATAATTTTCTTATGAACTTGGTATGTAGGAATCCTCTTGGAGGTTTAATCCCATCACTCATTCTCATCCTGGACTCTCCCTCGAGCCTTTGTGTCTCAGGAGGATCATGCCCAAAAACAGCGGATCCATTTCCAAAGATTTCCCATCCATATGCACATTCTCATGAGTCTCTATCTCAATTATATCATGACACAATACATAGACTTTGATTCACAACTATGAGGAGACATAAGAAGCCTCTATGAGGTACATGCTCGACACTGTTAACATTACACATATTCCATCCCATTCATCTCATCCACTTACCCCAAGTCCTCTATCATCCATCCTAACTCCTAACTAGGAAGACACATCTAGGTGGGATGTTTCCATCCATTTGGTCAAATAACCATGAATAAGCCCCATTAGTCATCCCACTGTAGCCCTTGGCACCACCCAGGCATCTAACATTGTGTATTCTGAAAACAACCCCTACGAACTATATGGGTTGTGATCTCCGGCATCTGTAATGGGTATATAAGAATCCTTCCTAAGGATCAGACCCATATAATGTATAACCTTGGTTTCCCCCAAATTGGGGTTATCCAAATCTAACCAACCCTTTTTGGTGTTTGATCAACTCCATAGTGCGAAACCTTACCTTTTAAGAAATTTACATCTTTTGTCTATCCTCAACTGGTGTTCTGATCCCTCCATCAGGAAAACCTCGCATGTTCTCTCTCGGAGGGATGTGCCCATATGATCATCTTTTATAAGTGTTCTGATCAGTCCAATATGTCTTTTAAATATTTTAACCTCGCAACATATTCCATTTTAAACAAGGGAAGATAATGAAACCCTATGAGACTTTCCATTGAGATAAGATTATGCACAATTGACATGGGATTCCATTTGATTTTATTCACTCAAGATGCCCAATAATAAAAGAAAATTCAGGATTAACAATGTTCCAACATCTATACACACCAAAAATGGCTCGGAGACTACTCTTTGGATGGAAGTTTGCGGCCCTGACTTGACTATTTGGAATATTCTAACAGAAGAAGTGTATTCAATCCATTTCCAAAAAGAGATGGTGATGAGAATGAAGTTAATGAAAAAAATTATATTATTTAAGGGAGACTGAGACAAGGTGATAAATTTTGTGAGGAATCAAGGGGAGGGACTAATATCCCATAACCCTATTTCAATCAAGGAGAAACATCATAGGGAAGTGATTAATGTTTTCTACCTTTTGAAATCGGGATTGTAGGGAAATAATCACACTGTCTAGATGAGTGAAGAGATGGGAATTGAAGAAGAATGCCCCAGTGAAAGTGTCCAAAACATAAATGGTGAACCCAATGTGAATATCTTCTCCTTCAATCATGGGGATTAGTATTGTTAAAGACATCTATAGATAAGAGTTTCATCAGATCTAGATACTCGATGCTAGGTCCTTCCATGAAAATAGTCAGTCCAGTATAAAAGTCACCAAAATTTGGGGATGTTAATTATAGGGAATTAAAACCTCTGAAACTATTAGTGTAGATATTTCTATCCAAATGTGTAATAATGAATGACTGTAACGGATTGGAAATTTCTTTCCTAATATTTGGGCAAATGGATGAATCATCATTGTTTTTTGACCAAATGTAAAACTATAGGAAATCAGTTTCCACCCAACTACAGATGCAAGGGCAAGAGAAATGCTAATATTGGAATCCCACACTACTCGACCTCCACAATGATAGCTTCTACAACCACAATAATCATGAACATATGCCCCATCTCACCCTTAAAATTCATATAGAGGAGGGTGATTGATACACATATTAGATAGTGTCAATCAGAGGGGGTCATACCAACCGAGGATATGGCCCACCAGGATTTAATGGATTTAGTGCATCATAGGCACCACCAACCCTAATGTCCATACTGGCACACAATGCTCCCCACTCCAACATTGAACTATTTTAGTGCCTCTCTCCAGAATTCTGCTTGATTTAATTGCCTTCATGAAGGATGTGAGGGACATCCAATTCATCCCAGAAATAAACATTGCCTGAGATCCACCGATGTGAACTCTCAGTAGTCTATGTCAACACTATCATGTGGTCTATCAGCCTTCAGAATAGTTGGACATACCCCTACACAACCTTCCCCTTTTTTGCTGACCTGACGTCAACATAGGGAATTAGCTCCGGAAGATTCCATTAAAGGGGCATCATATTATAAAACATCCCTTTCCTAATAAATAGAAAGTGTGTTCTATCAGATCCTGATCACTGCATATTATGGATTCACCAATGTTTGATTGGGATCGAGACCCCAACCACCTCACGAGAAGGCTGGGTTGTCTATTCTAGTCACTAATGTGAATATTTTTATTTTTAGGATGACCTACAATGATGAGATTAAATACATAGGACCTCCTTGTAGCATTTTCATCTAGAGCGAAGGTCCTCTCCACTCCCATGTTCAGAATGGAGGTCCTCTCCTTGTTTCCAACATCATTCCAAGCCTAGTCCCCCTCCATATTTATGATGTCCAATACAGAGGTCCTTCCCATGCCCATGAGCCCATGTATAGATATTTTACACATATTTCTAATTATCAATGTGAAGGTACTTTTATCCCAATAAACCATCATTATGGACATCCTCCCAATGTCCTCACTAGATCCTGTGAAGGTCCTCCATGATACAACACTCCCTACTGTGGTGGTCCTCCCAGCATGTCTAGTGAAATGTGTGGCGGTCATCCATATACTTATGATCATCAACAATGAGGTCCTACAAGTGTCATATTCGACATATTATGGTGTTACCCTCACACCCAAGCTCACCTGAGAAGAGGTCCTCCCCACTCCCATACTCAAAACGGTGGTCCTCCTCATGTCTTCATCCGTACTTAGAGTGGAGGTCCTTTCTACTGACATAGCATTTCAAGAGAAGGCCCTCCATACTTTGACAAAAATTGTAATGGGTTTCCTCCTCATATCCCATCAAGATCTAGTAGAGGCCCTCCTCACTCCAACACTGAATTTTTTTAAATCCGGTCTACTTTTCCGATTCTAAAGCATAGTGTGATTCATTGGTGGAGCCTTCTCCATGGTCCTCTACATCAAGGTCTGGGGGGATGAACTTGGTGTGAGAGCCTCATCCTTCTAGAAAGTGAAATGTATCATATTCTCAAATATCATCGCAAATATATGTAGTTGGAATAATATTTGGATCCCATTATAGGTTTAGACATGGATTCTTCTCGGTTTTCATCAGGATCATTCTCTAACTCAACTAGAGATCCTGGAATGTTTTTCTATGGTGTGATGGAAGATGGTAATGAGCTAGATCTACCACCATATGTTTACTCCATCATTAATAAAGAAGTGTCAAGAACCAGGTCCTATAGGTACATGATGATTTGCTCAGTATCATATCTGGGAGATGAACAAATCTGCATGAGTCATTTAGCTCACGTAGAATTCTCTGCTCTAATTTTACAACACTGCAATGATCCACATTAGTGTCATTACTACTTTCTCAAACTCCATCATTTGAACAATTTGAAGATAAAGGGATATATCACAATTAAAAATGAAGTAGTTTTTGTGAGACTCTCAGGGAAGATCAACATTCCATGATATTATAACCAACCACAACCCAAGACATTTACATTCTAGAATCATTCACCTAGGACGAAGTTAGCTATTTTTGTCGATCCCTTTTGGGAAAATATTTCCATCCTAGGAACAATCAGCATGTGTATCTGATGATTTAGAAGAATTTTGATTATATCGACCAGCTATTCCACATGGTTTACGTAGCCCCGATCCCCTAGGATCAACAACACATATCAACCTGTTATCACTAGACCCTCTAGAATGGATGCATTTATAGATTTATTGTGCTATTAATAATCATAAAAGAGGTTTCCTCATACGTGAAAAATTGGGGATGGGGGTATTATTCTATTCTACACTTTATCCCAATCCTGCGATAGCCGGACCTGCTCAGTGATATCGAGGATATGCCTTCATAAGTAGTCATTGCGAATATGGTCAGGCTTAGCAAGCTTAAGGGGGAATACACTAAATATGTGTATGAAGAGGATGACCCAACCCTTAGAGAAACAAGGTATCCGAGGGACCCCCAAGTGTGTTCACTCTCTGGAAATGAAATATTCTCATCCATGTAGATCACTCTGAATTATTGAAATTAGTCTGAGATACAAAAAGGATAAGGATATAAAAAAATTCTAAGCCTTATGACCCATTTAGATCTGTGTAGGAAACAGAGGTAGATTCGGGAAAGGAACTACTAGTCCAATATCTAATGGAATAGAAAATGATATTTTATGAGATCCTTGATTTGTGTGCTATAGAACATCACCAAGATTATAGTGACCCCAGGTACGATCCCATCCATCCTTTATGATGGTAGCAAGGGTAGGAACAAATTCTCCCAATAGAGTTCCCCCTATTGATATTGATAGTCAGGAATATCCAAATAGAATATAGGCACGATTCTATGGAATGTGGACATAGTATAAATCACTATATCCACTCAAGCAATGTGAGAATATTCTATGAGACCTATCTCTATAGGTCAGTACTCCAGCATCCCCTCAATTTTATCTTCAGTTCTTTCATCAAAATGATCTTTGTTGAATCCTTCAACTAGGTCATTGGGTAATTCCACTATCATCTAGACATCCCACTAAGCCATCTTACTACGTTGAAAATCCTGGCAACATGCTGGTGGTCATTAACCCTCACTATGATAGGAATCCTTGCTAGGATGCAATGATGATTGATATCATTTCCCTCCTCGAGGCTCTTGAAATGTGATAAGTGGAAATTACGCTAGATGTAAATCTATATATTGCATGGGTAGATGGTATTACAGCACACCTAGATTTTGGGAAACCCACTTTATCCCCCTTTAGTGGGATGTTAAACACACTACAACATCTGGACAACATTATTTCTAGGTGTGGATCTATTCTGAGAACTGTAGCACAATAGGATGCTTCCAAGATCTGGTGCTTTGTACAAATTCTAGAAGGTCATATCATCATCTAGAATAACTATTTACCCATCAGGTCCATAAATTTTTGGGAATACCTTCTTAAGAAGTTTCTATATTAGTACATATCCACGACTTGAAGGACCAGTATTCCTAACATCTTAATGTACCAAAAGGGTCATATGAGAACATCATAGAGTTATTCTCTAGGTGTAAGGGCCTCAAGTATTTATCGATATTACAATAATTCATGAGTATCTAATAATGATGTTCATGGGGAATCTGAAGGCTGAATTGGTCCCTTATATCATAACTCAAAAAATCCCAGGTGAATTCTAGGATTTCTATGACAAACCTCAACAACCAGAATAAGCCTTGTAGCATGCCAATAATGGATTCATGTTGCTTCCCAAAACCCCTGAATGGTGATCCCCCAAGGTTGAGAGTACTTTTTTTACTGGTAGAGGCCCTCTGGCGAATTTAATTTTTATTGGTGTAGTAGTGTCCATATCCTCACCCATGGCCACAACCTTACACCCACCCTCAGGCTCAGCCTCATCTAACACCAAATCAGCTGGTTCCGCCCCATCAACCATGACCTCCTAGATGTGATAATTAGGTTCCACCACTACATTTTCCCCAACCCCTCATCATGGATAGGATATGAGGGTCCCTTTTCTAGAATGCAAAAACTAGACCAAAACATTTGATCGATCTCAAGTACCTAGTTATTTATGGAGTGTGATTGTCCCAGGAATCCTGTAAGTTCCAAATTGTAGGACTCCATAGGAGGATGATCATACTGATCACACAATCTAATTCCCCTATCTATGATTCCGTGTAAATACACTTATGCAGGGATATGTTTTCACGGACTAGATGTAGTAACAGTTTGAAAACAACATAGTCAGGTTGGGTCATGCCTTGGTGCATGAGGATTCTTTTTCTACAGTGTATGATAGTGACAGTGAATTTGAATAATGTTAGGCCTCTATAAATAGTTCTATAAAGAATGATGAATATATGTATTGAAAGATGATTTCTCGTGATCATGGTATAATCCATACCTTTTTTAACTAACCTGATGCTTCTGATGTTTTCATGCAACCCCCAATTGTCATGACTACATCCACATCTCATCCTTCCTCCTCTCAGAGGAACAAGTCTAGATGGAATATGGGAAAATGAACACTCACCTTTGTTGAATCCATCTCGTACACTCGGTGAATTCATTCCCCATGAGATTGGTATTTCCACTATAGTTCTTCTAGAAATTGAATATTACTAATGCGATGACTAGGAGTATTCCTTGGAAAACACCATTGAGCTGGTGGACCTGTACATGGTCCTTCAATTTGAGGAGAGTTAAACCAGTCCACCCCATATTCCAAGTCAGTACCATCATAGACAAGGATATGGTTAATGGAATTATAGGAATAATTAGATTTAATGTTCCATAGAGGCAATACATGCTACTGAAATGTGAAAATAGGTTCAGCACATCGATCAGTACATGAAGTCCTTACATTCTACCTCGTCATGTTCATGACCACTACTATTTATAATACATGACCATGAAAGGTCACCATGATTGTACCTTGATCAGACATGTTCAGGCATGGAAAGACCTTTTTCATCTGATAGGTAGTTAGTGGTCATTTTTCATGGTTCAATTAGCAAGCAACAGGATATCCCCAATTGTAGACTAAATTATCTAGTTCAACCAACGGTGACCATCATATCGCTTACCACATATAAATTTATTATAAGTAGAAATGTGTGTCCAGTGTGGAAGTATTATGATCTGAACCATATTTCCAACATTCATGAAAAGCACCCAATCTCAGAGGCCCTCGACCTATCTAAAGATATGTGTGATTCCCTCACTTAGTCTTTAAGAAGACCCCACGAGTTTGAAATAGAGATAGAAGTTGTAGATTCTTTTCCTAAAGAAAAACACAAGATAGAAGAATCGGAATCCATCATATATTTCTCAGGGAAAGTTGAAGGATCTCTCTTCCATGGGCACATTCGACTGTTGTACCCCACAAGAAAATTCAATGATTTTGATGTATTTTTTTCTAATCGACATAGGTTCTACTATTAGTGTCATCCTGACCTCGATAATTCAGAATCTTGGTCTGTCTGAGGAATATCTATATCTCTATAACCTTAAAATATAGTGTTAAAATAGGAAAAATAAAAGGTTGTGTGGAAATATTCACCAAATGATGTAGTTTGGAATCTTGGTATCTTGTACTAAATTTGTGGTCTTCTCTTAGGACACAACCTATAATTCATTAATGCGTAGAACCTGAATCCATCTACATTTAGTATTTCCCTCCTCTTATCATCAATTCCTCATGTACTCCCTTAATTGTTGATTGGGCATACTTTAGAGTGATGTATATCCCTTTTGCACTTGTCAAACCTGCTATTTAGACACTAAAAACTATAAAATCAAGTAAAAAATAGAACAATCCACTGAGGTTGATAAATATACTACTTTTTAAAACATGTATTGACATGGATGATGTTTTCATTCTCTCAATTCACCTTTTGGATTCCACAAACCGAGATTCGGGTCACTATTTTCTCATTTAGACACAAAATGAATTTGCATTCCCAAGTAGAATGAATGACTGAGGATCACATAACACTCCTACACAAGTCAGTCTCAACAGATTATAGATCCCCATACCACTATATTGTATCAAAATGTTAGCCCCATGTAATAACAATACTCTATAATTGCTTGTTTCACAGGTCCAGGTTGATCTAACTTCATCTGACTCGCCACTATTGCATTGATATTGTCAAGAATGACCTTTTTGGTCAAAGGACTGATGGAATTGGTAAAATAATTTTTATCCATGGTTTCATTATTGCAGTTTTATCCTTACGAGGACTACACCATAGCTTAGGTTGATACCAGCAATCCTTCAGGTTCAGCCAACTTTGAATAATTTCCTCATACCATTGAATCTCTCACATCAGACAATGAAGACGATTTGGAAGATTCTACTCTCACAATCAAAGATGGAATATCCACCCTGGTCAATGATTTGAAACAGGTGAATATTGATAGTATGGAATATATTAATTCAAATTAATCAATGCAACTATTCCTATGTAAGAGCGAAAATAATATATGGATTTCATCTAGCAGCATCAAGATATTTTTTCTTGTAGAAATGACAATATTCGAGGACTAGAACCTCATATTATCGACCACCATCTTGGTCTCCTTTTAAGTCATTATGGGTTTAAAAACCTCACAGAATGATGCTCCTCTCTCACGGCGCCATGATCATGGGAAAGATTGAAAATCTCATTAAATCCAACTTCTTTAAGGAAGTACATCACCCCAGATAGTTGTCCAAAATTATTCCATTTAGGAAGAAGAACATACATATCATAGCCTATATTGACTTCTTAGATCTCAGCCATATCTTCCTGAAGGATGAATTTCCCCTTTTTATGACATAACATTTGATCAATTCCATAATTGGATTTTATGCCGTCATCATCATGGATGGGTATTCCTTATGTAATCAACTCCAAATGGCCCCTGACGATGAAGATTTTACTACCTTTATAACACCACATGGTATCTTATAGTACCAAGTGATTTCATATATATAAAAATAGTAGCCACACATCACCTTTCTATGCACCTAATATTCAAACCAATCCTCAAGGAATTAGTGGAATGCTATATAGATGATTTGGTTAAAAAATGTAGCCAATGTCCAGACCATCTCAGAGATCATGGGGAAGTTTTCAGTTTCTTCTTTTATTACCTTCTGATGAAGAACCCCTTGATGTGCACGATTGGGGTTCCCTCTAAGAATATTGTCAGCTTTTTCATCAGATACAGAGGCATTGAGATCAATCTATATATGATCGTGTTGATTAGTTATATTCCCGAGCTGAGAAACCATTGATAGTTCTAATGATCACAAGGCCACTTAGCCTACATATACCAATTCATTGCATACCTATATGGTAAGTTTACACCGTATTCCAATCTTATGAATAATGTTGTCGTCTACCTGAGGGATGAATATTGTAAAACCACTTTTAAAGTTATCATGAATCACCTGCTACGGCCTCCAGTCCAGATGCCACCCATCTCTGACAAGTCACATGACCGGTATGTGACCTCATTGGAATGATCCCTTGGTACCCTGATTTTCCAGGAGAACAATAAAGATATTGAGATATTTTTTGTACTATCTTAGCCTTATTCTCTTCGAAAAAACCCACTGATATTACTTTATCGAGAAGAGCTGCCTCATGATGATTTGTATAGTAATGATGTTCCGACACAATATGTAACCCCACAAGATTCAACTATTGTCCTGCTTGGATCTGATAAAGTACATTCTAAATAACCCAATGTTGAAAGTCCATATAGATAATTGGGCATTGATCCTTCAACACTTTGTCTTCAGGTTCATTTTGATGAAATCTATCAACGGTCCAGAGTTAATAGATATTTTGGCCTCCAATCCAGCCCCTGTAGAGTTGTCTCAATTTCATTACATCTCAGAAGTGGTCATCTTCATAGTGAATCAGTTTTGGACACATTGGAAGATAAACATTGATGCTGATTCATAAATCCCCATTTGAATATGGGTCAACCAACTCAAACTCATCATAGTTGGCCTAGGAATCATCTTCATCATGCCCACACAGGCTGTCTTTCCCTATTCATTCTTGTTATCAAAATTTTCACCAACAACATGGTAGAGTATCATCCTATTATTAATGGTATCATGTTGGACATCAAGATTGATATTCCCCACCAACATGTGATGGTGGAATTTGTGCTAGGTATCAAACAAATTAATGGTGGCTACACTTTCAGGAATATGGAGATTGTTCCCTTGTTAGAGCACTCTCCATAGATGATGGGTTGGTTCCCTTATTTTTCTAAGGCCATTCACGTTCCTTGTTCAAAGAATGGTGGATTCGATGCCTAGGCCAGCATTTCCATGCCTATCACCGATCCGGACTAGGACGATTTGATCATCCTTGGGGTACATTGATCGTTCATAACTATTGTCATTTTAGATGATGTTCAAATCCATTGAGTAAGATATATTATCATTGGTTCTTCCTCATTGGAACTTCCAGGCCTCCAGTCATTGTATAAAAGACCCATGATTTGATGAATCCCTTTTTTGAGTACCTCTATCATGGAAACATCCCTACAGATATAGCTTAATGTTAGTGAGCTTATCATCATGTAGTGCAGTACACCATCCATAGTAGTCCCATCCATGATATGATCCTCTAAAAATGTGGTTAGTTGGATATAACCCCCATGTATTCACAGAGAGGAGATATCCCTGGTTATGTAGGAATTCACTCTCAGTTCCAATGGAGCTCATAAGGAAAGGTCAAAACTCTCCCACTAGATCTGAAGGATGGGATTCTTTTGTAAAACCAAGGTCCATGATTGTATAGAGTAATCCTAAAGGTTTCAAATGTTTCAAATCCATGATAATGTTTTTCATATACCTCCATATACTCTCCATAATAACAATTACTCTTGGCCCCTTGAGGTTTCTGGGCTTGATATTATGGGAACAAACCAACCAAAAAAAGCTTTCCAATATAGGTTCATTCAGACTATAATAGTTTTTTTCACCAAATGGGAAGAATTGATTCCAATCAAGGAATTCAATAACCATTATATCATGAATTTATTGAGCTCCAATATCATTGACCAATTCATAGTTCCTCATGCCATCCCCACTGATAACTACACCAAATTTAGAGTAGTAGAGTTGAATAAATTATATGCCAAGTACAAAATCTAGTATGAACATCCTTTTCGCTACAATGTAGAGGAAAATTAGATTATTGTATCATTAAAAAAGTCCCTCTCTAAAATTTTGAAAAAGATGATTGGTCAGAAAAAAGGAAAACAAGGCTTGACAAACTCCTCAAAAATATATGGGCTTACCGGATGACGACTCGTAATTCCACTAAGGTGACCCGATATTCTATTTTTTATGGAGTAGAGATAGTACTACGCGTATATGTTTAGTTTTGGTCTCTCTATACCACTTTATACGATAATAAGGAATTAAACAGAGTCTCCAATGATTGTATGGTTATGGTAGATTCCCTTGGTGAGAATAGACATTGGGCCTTGCACATTTATGAGAAGCACCAAAATAAGATAGGTAGGTATTTTGACAATAATGTTCACCTATAATCCTTCTTTCTAGGTGATACAATATTCTCCATTAGAACACCAATGTTACCAAGTGTTAAGCCACCATTGTTGGAGCCCAAATGGGAAGGTCACAACATTTTTCTTAAGGTTTACCCTAATGGTGCATTCTTCTGGGACACCAGGTAGGGTGAGAAGATTACTCCACCCACCAATGATATGTTACTCATGTGGTACATTGAATAGGAACATTATTTTCTATGTATTTCATGATGTTAAAATGTGACACTCTTTTTTCCATTACATATAATGTCAAACTATTCTGACGTTCGACATGACATTAAACTACAAGGTATTCATCATCAGGCATGATGATAAACAAAACTATTTCTACTAGTGGTACAAGATATATGACCTTAAGTTAATATATTTATCATCCTGTATAATTATAAAGTACAAGATCCATATTCTTTTTGATCTTCCAAGATGATGTTAAACTGTCCATTCATCATTAGAACATGACGATAAACTGCACGACATCTGGAATTACAATGTGTTTCTCGATTCATACCCCCACATGATATGTAGAATTTCCCAAACATTAGGTCTTCATGTCCAGACCAAGGATCCTCATCCTTTCCAAATACATTTTGGACTTACATGGTCTGAGTTCTCTGACATTAAAATAAGATTTCTCCCATCCCACATGAAATTAAACTACACCATCCTTCTTGAAAGGCATTAAAATACATATATTTTATAGTTCATTCTACTTGACTTTAAATGGAAATGGCCCACTTTGTCCTTCATTCCATTAAACTTCTCATTAATCCGTATTTCATGATATTAAACTACACAAAACTCTAGAACTACTTATGGATTAATTCACATCCTTATGGGATACGTAGGAATGCCTAGACATTTCATCTTTGGGTCTTGCCCCAGGTTTCATAAATCATTTCATCTTTTTTGGACCACTCAACAATATTTTTATATGTTTATTACATGTGGCGTAGTTTGTACTTACTTGGTCGTCATTCACAAAGTGTTTATAATATCCACTCCATGTTACTCCATCAAGATCATTTTTTATTTTATAGGTCCTTACCGCATTAATTTAAACTACATGAATTTCATGATATATGCATGGCATGAGTAATATCCTTATGGGAAACATAGGAACATTTGAACATTTTGTCATTGGGTCCATCCCCATGTTCATGAATTCTTGTTCTAGCCCCTTAGCCCAGGTTCTCTCTTAGGATTGTGAATATTGTGGTGTGGACTTTTTCAGTCCTCATTCACATTGAATTATTTTTCAATGATATACATATCCCTGAGGGGATAACTCTCCCCCATTGATATTTACCACATGATGTTAAACTACACGACATTTAAGAATAGTGTGTTGATTGATTCCCATCCTTATTGGATATATTGAAATTCCCAGACAATTTTTATTCGGGTCGAGCCCCAGCTCAGCAACCCAATTTCCCACATTCCTCTAGTCATCATTTTCGATTAATTTTCAATTAACTAGATCCCTTGAACTCTTTTATACATCACCAATTTTTTCATATGCACTATGCTATAGTGCCAATAGTATGGGATTCTACATGGATATGAATTCATTCCATTTCCATAATTCATGTGTCCCTTTATTTGGATCTTTATCCTATATCAAATCTGATGTTACCCCCAAATGGAATTTATTATCATTTTCATGGATCACTGAAAATATTGGTCCAACATCCCAGAGTATCCAAAACAACATTTTCAGACAGGATCTTCATTTCGAAAAAGGCCTTCGACTGACCATCATGTGTTTGTTTCAATCCCAGGCCACACATTATGGTTACTGTGTCTCCAACATGGTCAATAGTTATCCTTTGTCATTATGCCACCCTCATTGATTCCAAAATATCTAAATTTTGGATTCACATCCCTATTCAAACCCTCTCTTCTAGAAATAATTTTTATTCTCTTAGTTTTATCTATCTATGCACCTTAGTACATTAAGTGGAAGGATTGGTGTCATTGGGACATTCGTGACTCAAAACCTCTTTTCTCTTGTTTATTTGTTTCCGTGTTCTATATGATCATTTAATCTACTTTTTCCAACGCTGATCGTGGTTCAATTAGGCTTGTGGGGCTTGGTAAGGTATGCACCCACATAGAAGAATATTACCACCTTGTGGTCCAAACCCTATGACCTTAAAATTGGAGTTCTCGTCTCAAGGTCCATGTTTAATAACCTAAATCGATATTCATTTCCAATTAGAAATGTGTTTTTTCTTGTTGATTTTCCAAGTCCTCATTCAGGATGGGTAAAATTATGGTGGAATCTTACCCATTTTCACTTTGAAGGCCTCACATTATGTCTGAGATTGACGACCATAATCAACGAATCACTATTTTTGTATCATACAATGTAAAACTATGCCATCTACATATAAGACATATAATGATAAACTACCCATAAAAATGATGTCTTCATCCAAGAATACATTTCCCTTTGGAATCGCCTATTCTCCCTAACATCGTTAAGAACTACACATGGATTGATTCTCGCTATAGTGGGATACGTAGAGACACCTGAAAAATTTGTCCCTAGGTCCACCCAGATAATCATGATCCTTTTTGAACCTTTCTAGGAATAGTATTCTCCTAGAAATATGTGGTGTGGTATGATACCTCCTTGGACCTCAATTCATTCTAGGTTTGAAATAAACCACAGAATTTAAATCCCTTATGAGACATAATTGTATTCTTCATTACCACATGATTTCAAACTGCATAGGCATGTCCCATGCACACGACATTAAATTAGTCCGCATTTGGTCCGAACACTGAAATATTAAAATAATATTTTCATTTTACATGTTCTATTGACATTAAACTGTGTAGAAAACTCGATTATTCCCATTTTAGAGGATATATCCCCTTTTGTAATTGCATATTTTCCATGCCTTCCTTTAGGAACTACATGTGTCTTGATTCTTGCCTTCACAGAATATGTTGGAATTCATAAACCATTCATCTGTTTTCTAGCCAAAAACCAATGTCATATTTGTGGTCAATTGAAACTAATTCTTCTTGGAGAATGTGGTATGGTGACATTCCTTTTTGGTTCTCATTCATGTTGGGTTTTTAATAAGTGACAAACCATATAACTCGATTGGGAGAACTGCTCTCTTTCATCCGTACCGAATGACGTTAAAATGCATGGGTACATTTATGCCTCATAAATCCCCTTATTTGGGACCCTATCAACCTCCCCACAATACAAACCCCCAAACAGTATGGGGTCTTGAATTTATGGCTTACCTACCATCCTTGGTCAACGTCTCAGAGGATTCTAATTTAAATGTTGAGATACTTTCTTCATTTCGAATACAGATAGTGGTCATCCCTAACTTGTTTGTTCCCATCCTAGGATATAGGATTTATATATTATGCCTCAAACATGGTCAGTTTTTTTCCTCCATTATTACGCCACCCCCATTGAGTTCCAAATATCAGACAGTGTGATTCACATTTTCTGCCATATTGTTCTAATGGGTTTCTAGCACACCTAGTGTTATTCCTCTATGTATCCATGAATTTTGAGTAAGGGATCTTTTTCTAGATGATATTTTCCAAACTCATATTTATTTTTCACTATTGAAGACTCTCATGTGATGCGGATTGCATGACGTCACTATTTGTTTTATACTCTGAGAATGGGTCATATAGGCTTAAAATTTTTGGTAAGGTCATTCCCCCATGGATAATTCATGAAACCTCACGGTCTGAGTTAAATAACAATAAAAAATATCTCACTCATCTCCCAATAAGTTGAACCATTCATTCTATTCAATATGATGTTAAAGTTAATGTGATGTTCCTATCAGATGAACATAAACATATACATTATAATCCATGATGTACGAAAAAAATGGCACAACATTTTAGTGTTCTCACTTGAGAGGGAATCTCCTTGGGAATTGGTTATTTTCCAGGTCACATGTCAAGGGATACATACCACATGATTCTAGAAAAGACACCCAGGATTTCAGTCCTGGGCCGGTCCCTCCAGAAAAATGCACCAATAGTAAAAGAACAAACTAGATATATCAAATGCATATTTTCACAATACATTGATCAGAACTGCATAGTAAAACCCTCCCAACACTATGTATGGATTGATTTTTGTTCTTGTAGGATAATAAGTTACATCCAAACATCTCTTAAATGGTTCTAAAAATAGAATGGTAAACTCCAATTTTTTTGGGTATCATTTCCCCTTTTGTGGATGTGTGTGTGGTATTGATCATTTTGGTCCTCATTCATGTTTGGTTATCAACTACACCACACATTTTTCGTTTGAGGTTCCCCATGGCCTAGAAATATTAAAATAAAATGTTTCTCAATTCATATCCTCACCGAATTGTGTTACAATTATTGACATCCAAGGACAACGTGCAGCTTGATTCCCCACATTACATGATACACTATGATGCCCAGAAACCATTTCTATGGGCCAAGACACCAGAACTATGGTTCATACTCTATGAACATAAAACCAGGATCTCTATGGTCAAAAAATTATGTCCTTAAACATGGATCCCTATTTGTGAAGACTCTTTGACCCTAAACTAATAGCTTATGTCATCTACTGATGACATTAAACTGCAACCCAACCCCTAACTAGATCGGGATTAACCTTGATAATTATGATATTATTCATCTTCCTCATTAGAGATGATTACCACCACCAATTTTGGTCTCTCACCACACCGTGAATTATCAACTACGTATTTCTAGATTCCCATCCTTATGGGTTATTTAGTGATGCCCTTGCATTTCTCCACAGTCCCAACCATAGATTCACGAAAATTCTTGACCATTCATCATAAATAATGGTAATAACTCTATCAACATAAACTATGAGATTCACATGAATATGTGGTCTGAAAATTGATGGTGGGTCCCCCCTAGGCCTTCGTTCATGTTATGTTTTGTCCCTCACAACATCACACATGTCCCATTCCAGTCCTCTCCTTGGTATTTGTATGGTGCTTAAGCCTCCTTTGTCTCATTCACATTAAGGTTATCTCATCCATGGAATAAGAATATTCTAGGAATATATATCATAGTTGGTGTAACATGATTTTAAACTATTGGCTAGGTTATAGAAAGTATGACCATTAAACTATGTGAAATATCCTAGTTATATGATGTTAAACTATATTGTACATCTTCATACATACCATATGACACAAAACTACGTGTGTATTTTTCAATTTGTAATGTTGTAAAACTGCAAGTGACCCTAGGTACTCATGAGAGAAATCCCACATTGAAGTGGGTTTAATCTTGATTTGGACTAACACACACACACACTAATGTTCTTTGGTCATGGTGGAATAATTTCTATAGTGATAGAATTATTTTGAATATTCTATCACACTATATCAATTTATTTAATTCCCATTATTTGGATCCATATCTTATTTCACATCTAAATGAAGCCCCTAACAACCTATTCTCATGTGGCTTTGGCTTTCATACCATCATGTGTCAACATTCCAAAATATATCATAAGAAATTATAGGTTAGGCTATGAGTTTTTGAATTTGGTCAGTGGTCCAACTTCCTTTATTTGTTCCCATTTCATGTTAACATGATACAAATTTTGTGTTTTTAATGTTTTCAACAGTTTTACTTTGATTCCATGTCACCATCAATGCATCTCAATTTCTAGAAAATGTTATTAACACTTCACAATCCCCTTCATATGGATTGATTCCAATGAACCTTGTGTTATCCCTATTCTGTTTTAGAACTCATTTGGAAGGCAATGTTGACTATCCCTAGAATCCCATTCTCCAAATATGGTCCCTCTTGGACCTAATTCTCTGGATGGACCATCAATTTTAGCATACCCTATGTATTTAATGGTTATAAGGAACTTTCATACTAATGTAGATAATATTTTCATTGTCCCTTTTTGGTCACATTGGATATGTCCCATGTTATATTGGGGATTGGTCATTTGTTTCTCCACAGTTATGATTAAGATGAAGTGATATAAAGAATAATATATATGACCATCCATGTATTTCAGTATAAGTAAGTAAGAATGAAAATATGTTTCATGAGTATGGAAAAAATACAGCCCTTAGAGATCAACCCCTTTTATGGACCACTTCAACACCTCCACATTCTGCATGTATCTTCCATGGTCTCTTATAACCTAATGATCTCCCACTCCTCATCAACAAAAATGGAGTGAACTCATTAGACATGATCTTCATTCATTCACACATGACTCCGAGTTCACCAATTTGATGGATCACCTACACTAGCTTCTCATGTGCTTCCGTCAGTTGGGTCCTCAATTATTCAACGAACATAGATTGATTCATGAAGAATGTGGAACATTCATTCATCTTCTCATCAAGGCACAAAATCTCCTACACAACTACATGAAATTTATAGTTGTTCAAAGACTTCTTCCATCACCAGGAAATCTCTATGTGTTTGATGATCTCCCGCATCTTCTCATTTATAAAATTTTTGATCATTGTATTAATATGGAGAGTATACACAACTACAACATAGAGAATACAGATTTCGGTGCGATTTGACCATATTTAACACAACCATTATGCCTCTAAAATACAAAGGAAATATTGTTTCAATTTCTTTCCCTTTACCATATAATAAAACTACCCTTATCTATGTGAGGATCATAATCTTATACCACTATAAGATCTATTTGTCTATATTTAGGAATGTTTTCTAGATGTTATATGTTATGGTCTTCCACAAAAAATATTTATAAGGGGTGGGTCTTAATGACATGTTGATGAACCTCATCACCAATTTCTTCTTCGGAAACATTATCTCTACCAGATTTAGGCTCTACCCTCTACGTGGTATCACATATGACCACAAATTCATACTCATTGGGCACCAAGGGTGAATCAGATTGAATGGTCGGTTCTTAATGGGTAGGTACAATCCCATGTGGATAACATTCATATTTCCACAACTAGACTATTTTTTAGGATTCTAATTTTTAAATCACTATATGGGGATTGAATTCAATGGCCATACATGTTCTTAGGTAGTATATATTAGTCTATAAAGATGAATACTAACAATTTCTAAGAACAACCGGATCAAGTGACTGAGTAACTAGAGGAACTTCCCCCACAGGTGATCCCACAATGCTAGATAAATCAATTATTGGCACTAATTTATTCTAAATAGTTTATAAAACATGATATTTTGAGGTTTTCACTATGGAACCCCTTTCCATGGTTCACTAATGGTCATGTCAGCAATTATTGTTCCTCTTCCTTACTCAACCCCAAATGAATGTTCAGGGAGATGTTGTTCTACGCCCATAAACATATTTTCACCCCTTGCAGTGGGAGACCCTAGATCATCATCACCAATTTGATATTATATTGGAAATGTGTTATTAGTGGATCTCAATTTTAAAAAATGAAGGTATAAGAGAGATACTAGTTGAAAATTACATAGTGGTGTTAAACCAGTTCCTTGTCAAAGCCTACAATTTCACCACTCTCACCTGGGTTTTTTTGATTGGTCGATGACCCATGAGATCCATAAATTCCATGATCCTCCACCTCATCCACCTATTCTTACTCATCCATTTATTCTTCCTCCTCATACTATTCTTTATATTCTTATTTAGCATCATCATCATCCTCAAGTAGCATTTTTTCATGGTTGTTCTATTAACTGAGCATTACATTGACCAAAAAATGTGGTTCTTCATACCACCCCCATTATCATGCATTGGTATCCATGTGTGCCGAATAATAATATTGGTGGTGAATTTTCACCCTTCCCACAACCAGGATATGTCCCACATATAGAATATCAATCCAAGTGCATACCAGTTTTCGAAACAACTCTTCAGTTGACATCGATTATCATAGCATTCTCCATATTTACCATAGGGATAGGAAATTGGCATTGGTGGTCAACTAAAGAAGATATATCAGACGATTCCCAATAGATTCCCTTCCTAGACAAGGATGTCTTCTATGATTCTACCTCTCTTCAAAATTTAAAGGTGCTGCCACACCTTTTAATGCTCCTACAGTCGAGGTTGTAGCCTGTATCGCCCTAGAAACACGACTTGCCTCTATTCTTGTTTCACTATAAGTACGTCACCAAACCTAACATCATATGGCCTGCACACTAGCGGCCTTGAATTGGTGAATTTTGTTTTTCAAAGCCTTTTACTTACAAGCTTCCACCCAATGATCTACATATTCTGTTGATAATACGACATCAATATTTGTAGTGGCAAGGTGATTATTTTTACAAAGCTAGTAGTTCTGAACATGAGACACAACTGATGAAGGACATGTGGATTTGAATCATCCTAATTTCTATATATAACACATTCTTAATCTACATCATACACTCAAACTTCATGAAAAATATGTGATGGAACATAGGGTTCACAGAACAAATTCCCATCGATCAGAGCCACTATCACACTGCCCCTGATACTCAATAGATACTCTCTTTCCACAAAAGGACCTCACAGGTCATCCACCATCTAACTGACTAGGGTTTGAAATGGGTGGAATTTGATGATTACATTATATATGATCCAAAATATGTACCCTTCCACATTAATCATCTGTGGTCAAACCCTAGTGATTATTTGTATAGATGGTCCTAGGTCATCTCTTAGAGGTCAGATAGCATTTAGGATATCATAACCACCACAGTGAGCTATATTATACCCATGAATAATTTTAAATATTTCTTAGATTTTCCGGGTCATACCTCCTCTTTAAATGTACCCAATGATGTTATAAAACCTTGCTAATTCTGGCACCCATAGTTGACCCTATGATGGGCTTCCCTGATCCTGACCATCACAAAAATTTTCATATGAACTCCCATATTTGTATCTATCACTAGAGAAATACATATACAATATAAGGAAATAATAAAATAGTGTACCTTACATTCATATCATGGATTTTTTTGACACTGAAGCACCATGATTCTTATTCACCTACCACTATGACCACCCAATATGACCTTGATTTTCCACTCATCAACGTGTTTGGACACTATTTCCCTTGTCTAGCCATCATAAAATTAATTTCTAACTTGAAGAATAGACTGAACCATTCTTGATAAAATATTTACTTCTTGATTTACCTAATTCCTAGTCATCCTTTGCTAGATCTAGTCGATGCCATGCTAGAATAGGAATTTGTGTCAAGTTTCCCCAGATGTTCTTCAATGGTAGGAACTCACCAAATTAGAACACTTAAAAAAGGGATTACTCTGATGTAGAGGATGTCCCAAAAGATTAAATTGACCAATAGATGGTGGATGTGGTTTTTATTGGTGTCAGGAGACCACAATCTAAATATCCCAATCATTATTTCCTTCTAGTGGTTGAAATGGAATATCGTTGTCCACATAGCCTCGAAGAGCCAGATGTGTTTCAAATCTACCCCAAACTCCTCAAATTTGTGGTGTACCAAATATTCTTATTCCCACTCGTTCATGAAAATTCCTCTAGACCTCAGGTCATTGGTATTCCATCCCATTATCTCATTAGATACACTTCTTGTGATGGGGCTTACACAGAAAGTGAGAAATTCCACGACTACTGGTATAATCCCCATAATTGTTCTAGTGTTTAGGTTCAGGACATAATCACCCATATCCTAAATCTCCCCAGTAGGGTTTACATTGTTTTTAATGTCGAAATGTAAATTTAAATCATCATTTGTCACCCACGACCGTGGTGTATCAGTATCGAATCTCAAAATCAACACCTCCTACCAAATGATGAAGTTCAATAGCGAGAGGATATCTCTTAGGACATAGTTATTTTGACACTATGTCAGCATGCCCAGGAGAATATTATTATCAGATAGTAGCCTTCTCTCATGAAAAATATGAGGGTTTTTTATCAACTTGTCCCACTGTGTGGCATAGAAAACTTCTTTCTCAGTGTCGGTCTATTCATCATCCATATTTGGGCATGCTGTGGATGTTCAAGGGACATAGAAAGAAAGAATATGGTTTGGCACACAAAACTAATGGCTACAATAAATATCATGATATAGTGAAGAAAACATTTGGCCAAGTAATTAGTGTTCATGATCCTAGTGTCGTGCACATGATCTGACAATTTCACACAAGATAAGATAGCCATGCATATAAAAAAATTGATATTGTTGATTTTTTGAAGAAATAGAAAACATACGTGGATGAGAGTGAATGTTATTTTATATGTGAATTCAAGGTCTAGTGACTCCCCCCATATGCATATAAGCACATACCATATCATCTACGTGTTCATTGGGAATCTAGCATGCCAGTTTATCTATTTTTCTCACACCACCATTAAATAATTATTATCATAGGAATTTCTATAAAAAACCAACCTTCATGTACGCTTTTAGGTCGGATTATGAGGGGGGAGGGATTTCATGGAACCAAATTCCACTTTAGGCTATAGGTTGGCATATTTGAGTAACCCAAATGGATAATTTAAATATGTGGATGATCCTAAGGATCCCAAATTATTTTTGAGAATGATTTGGATCATTCATAAAAGAATGAAATCTTCACTCAAGAATCTTATGCTCCCATTGAGATGTCGATGATGTTCTTGTTCTCAAAACTCTTGAAAAATGGCCAAGTCAGATGTGTGAATAAGCTCCATCACGCACACAAGAAATAAATCTATTCACTATCCTCTTTCATACCCAATGCGATGTCAATGACCCCTTCCACATGAGAAACAATATTTTCATTAATAAATAGATTGGTTCCTCCTCCCCTCTATATATAACTACAGAAGTCAAACGATCACTCCCTTATTCCTAAGATGACCCCTTCTATAACCATGTGAAATTCATGGCTCTATTGTATAGGATCATTCCTGATAGGTCCCCATGGGTCCACCTTTCGGTTGGTACTCAAGGATTTTACCCTCAACCATTTACTTTTTCACATATGGAATGTGTGTTCAAAATACACATCGTTCATGCATGTCTTGGCATTGTGCAATACCTCTTTTTCCTCGACACTTCCATCTTGAGTGCAAGTATCGAATCTTGGTCGCACCTATCCATCTGGTGCTCAAGTCTCCAATCTTTCATGATCCATTTCAAATTGCATGTAAGTCCCTAAAACATCACTCACCCTTTCGATAAGACTACATGCTCCAAACATACTCTATAGAACCATGTTCAATCTACTCTTGTGCATGGAATCCCTATGTTGTGTGCACTTCTTCCGCACATCCCTCCTAGCTTTTATGTAGTGAATTCCTAATTCCTTGAGTAGTTCTTGATGTTTTATTTCCTTACCTTATACTTATTCACATGGGCACAATAATATTTATTGCTTATTCACATATCTATGGTAACATGGACCCCTCATTTGACCACTCTTAAACACCATTGTATCATAGAATTTGTTGATCATTTCCTTCCCCTTGTGAGGGGTTGTAAATGTTATGTGCGTCATAGGTGTGAGGAATGAGTCCTCACTGTCTAAGCTATAGGACATTAAGATACATATTACCACAATCCATAATGCATTTCATTAAACTATATGTTTCTACATGTGTGATGATTCTGAGAGTAATTGAGAGTGGATGAGATAATAAACTTTTTTCTTACCATCTTTTTGTCTAAACTCTCTCACCCCATTTGATATTTATCTCCATGTTCACCCCAAGAAGTATCCACCTAAGACCAAAACCACCCTCTCAGTCTTCTTTTAGGGATTAAGTCCTAATATCCATATCCTTAGGCTACTAACCATGGAGAAGCCTTGTACCACCCCTCAATGTCGCGAGTTTGTGACATGATCATCAGGTCTATTTCTGGATCTTGATTGTCACACCAACAATGAATCATGTGGGATTAGAGTATGTATCAACCATGACATCCTCATTGGGCCACTAACCATGTGTACACCCCAGAAAAACTTTGGGCCTTTATCCATGCATATACCCTTTCATCGTCCATATAAAAATTATGTGAGCGTTTATCTATGTCTTCTAATCATGGTATGTACAAATCCTCTCTGACTTTCAAGACCATTACTCTCCAAAATTCACTATTTCTGACTACTTCACTTCACCTCGCTTTCTTCACTCATGATATTAATCTAAAAGCACTAAATTACATGGATTTGTATCCCATTCATGTATGTAGGAAGCCTATTTGAGGGTCAATGCAAACTAATGGTAATCTTTGGTTACCCCTCTAAGGGATGTAACCTTTTGATGAGACAACTTCCCTTTTTCAGATACATCTCCCAGATCCACGACCTAAGATGTTCTGATTCAACTTCCTGGGTAGGTAACCCTGATAAACCCCCCCCCCCCCCGCAGTTCACTATAATACTCCAACCAAGAGTGATTCTGTTGTGAAGGGATGCTAACCACGCATAATACCATGGCACGTATCCAAGTAATTGTCCACTATATACACCATATTTCTACACCAAAATTCATAAACTATGTATACTATTATCCATATCATCTCAATAGGGTACGTAAGAGGCCGCTCTAATGTTCAAGCTTATCAACCGTTATCATCATGGGCTCTACATTAATCATTTTTGCCTTGAAAGGGTCATTCTGCATCTTAGAGTTCCATTTTCTTTATGTTCCCAGTCATTTTTCCATTCTCATGAACCACCTCTTAAAGAGTCACATTTCCCCACCATACTATGAAGACATTGATTCCCAACTACTAGGATATGTAGGAAAACTCTCCATGGTTCAATCCCAACACCATCATATTTGTGCATGTACCATCCCATTCCACCCATCAACTACACAGAAATCCTCAAACATCCATTCTTACCTTTACCTTTGATGCCACATCATGGTGGGATCATTCAATCCATTTAGGAAACTAACCATTTGTAAGACCCATTCATAATTTCATTACTGCCCTTGGTCGTACTCAAGAAGCTAACCATGTGTAAGATCCATACCATCTCATTGAACTACGGGGTTTTGGGTACATATCTTCTGCATAGGGTCTATAGAAAGTATCCCAATGGTTTAATACCATCTAATGGTATTCCTTTGTATAATCCTCATCAGAGTCCACCATCTCTGATCCACCATTTGTGGTGTCTAGAGAAACTCCCATGGTGAGAAACCTCCCCATTTTTGGGACACATCATCTCATATTCATCCTCATTAGTTGTTCTAATCCCTCCATCTTGTAAGCCTCCCAAATTCTCCCTCAAATCGATGTTCCTTTCTAATTCAATTTCATATGTTTTCCAATCTGTTTGATCTGTCTCTAAATGATGTAAAACTCGTTTGAACCCCTCTATCAAACATGGGAAGTTAAGGAAAACCTTAGATAAATGAATCTAGATTATGATTACCCAAATTTGATATGGGATTCTTTGGGAATCATTGGCCTCGAGACGCACTTTCATAAGGTTTAATTCATGTGTATCAGTGTTTGATCATCCCAACATGAAATAGATTCCTCAACAGATCTACTATCCTAATAAAGCTTTTGACAACACATAACTATTTGAAATTTCATGTAGAAATTAGTGTAATTAACAGGTGCCCATAATGACATGGCACTGAGAATTGGATTCATTAACAATGTCTTAATATTTAAGGGACACCCAGAATAAGTGACAAATTCCAAGGAGGAATCCATGGAAGGAGAGATTAACATCTAATAATCCCATTTATATAATGGAGTTAACATTGTTGACGATTTGATGAATGTTGACCTTCATTATAAATAAGGAATATTGGGAAACAATGCCACTGTCTAGCTATGCATCAACATGCACATCAAGGTGGTGTGTCCTGATGAAAGTGTTGGAAATAACCTCAAAGTTTTAATAGTATTGGATAAATATCTCATAAAAACCCTCAAAACCCAAACATCATCTGATATCATAAAAATTATTAGGATTATCCCATGAAATAACTGTTTATCTTTTCTTTGGGTCCACTGCCACACCTTCCTCAGAGATGATGTCACAAAAGAAATTTATCGTTTCAAACCAAAATTGACACTTATATAACTTTTCATATAATTGATTATATATTAGTATACTCATTATTTTTCCTGGATTATGTTCATGATCATCATGTTTCTAGGAACAAAAAAATATTTTATCCCCAAAAAATCCACAAAATGATCTAGCTACTAGTGAAAGATTCGGTTTATCAATGCCATAAACACTACCTGATCTTTCTTCAGTCTAAATAACATCACTATGAACTCCTTAAATCTATACCTACTTATGAACATAGTCATTGGAATATCATAACATCAAACACTCATATAATGGTCCCAAAATATCAAGAAAATCATTGAGAATACAAAAGTACCACAAAAATGGTTAAGGAGATCCTTAATACATGAAACAGGTTATTAGTTCTTAACTATAATTTGTTTCAACTTTTTGTAATTAATACATAATTGCAACATACTATCATCATTATTAGAAAAAAATTAGTTAACCCCAAGGTGATGTACACGGAGAAATAAATCCATTGCCCATCAACTCTTCTTGGTAAATCATAATATCATAAAGCTTTATTAGTGTGATTTGATATGTTGTAATAGAAAGTAGTTCAGATCCAAGAATTAGTGAATGTATAAACATACAATCCCTCTTAGGTGGGAATCTTAAAAATTTATCAATAAACACATCCTGAAATGTATCCACTACATGTGGAACAATATCATGTTTCACAACCCCTTCATCTATAAATTGACTTGAATGATTGGTGGTGAGCTCCCCCAATTTCCCATGAAGTTGACTTACACGACCTGCCTAGTAATCCAATTTTCCATGGTGAACATAATTATTAACCTCATTTAACATAATTGTTACTCTCATATGGTAAATATCAATGACATATATGTATGAAACAGACCAATCCATTCCCAAAATGAATTTAAAACCTGACATGTCATGTATGTAAATAACTTAATAGAAATGATTCACCCCAACCTCAAGATAAAAATTATTTATTTATTAGCTATCATTTAACTATACTCTTAGTGGTGTGTCCATTATCACAACCCCACTCATGAAATCCACTATCAGACTCAATCCATTTAAAAGTTGAGAAGATATAAAAGGGTGTGGGGTTTCTATATAAAATAAATATCTATAATTATTACAAGCTATAAGAAAAGTACCTATGACTATCGATGGTCCAAACTCACTGTCCAAAACTGTAGTTTGAAATGCATGAAACAATCCTTTCCCTTTTTCTCATTCCACAGTTGGATTCTATACGTTTCAATACTTTACTGATAAAGATGTTATTTCCCTGAAAACCCATATCCACTTCCTCAACCACAACGACTAGAAGAACTCAATTTTCTTGATTGATATGGGTTAAAGGATACCATCCAAGTAATCTAATTCAGCCTAGCATTTCCATCATTTCCCATCATTTGTGGTTTTTTCAAATACATCTAAAATTAAACCATCATTCAACATGCTCATTATTCCATCCGATGTTGTGGAAAGTGGTTACAAAAGTGACCCAACTGACCATGTTGAAGGTAGTATAATTTTTTACTTATTTTATTCACTGTTCTTTCTCCCAAACTACTCTCTTTTCCATTTCCTTGGTTGATTTTCACATAGAACAACTTCTATCTCTTTGAATAAATACCTCTTTGTAAACTAGTAGAAACCACCTAAATGTCACTATAATAATCTTTCAAAACACACTTAAAAATTAGAACCTGATTCAAAACCACAGAAAAAATTTTGGGATGAAATATTTTCACATGGGAAAAATATCACAATTAAGTCCATCCTTGAAACGATTCCCTATAGTTTCCTTATCCCCTAGCATCACTTGGACGATTTCATTCAAGATGGTGAAGATGACATCATAGTCCATCATGGAAATACTCTCATCACTCATCCTTATAAACTCTACCACCAAATCCTTAATTAGTATCTTTAGGTAAACATGTTCCTGGAACTACACCTGAAAGTACTACAATACCATAATCTCAAAATACTCTTCCTGTTCTAATCATCCCATGAGAGATTCTATAATCTCTAAATTATATAGGTATCCAATTCTACTCTCATCTTTACATGATTTTGTAAATGGCCAAGGATCATCTAGATAGACTCAATATAGAACATAGCTACTTTAGGTCCACAATCTCTAGTGAAGGATGGATGGTGCAACAACTATAACTCTGGTGTTATTTCAGGCATATTCCACACAAACCATCCTAGGTCTTTATCCAATATCTATATAATGTAATAAAATTAATTTTTGAACTTATCTTTATATCCCTCCCTTGAATTTATTATATCCTCTAGTTCTACTGCATGAGGCACATTTATTTCTATGTCATCATGTCACCTTATCAACAAGCATAGTAATGGATTCTTGTCTCTCTAATACCAAACATGAATCATATGAAACATAAAACATCATTACAAAATTTATAACAAGGATTAAAATAAGGATGTAACACATCAACCCCAATATTCTTCCATATTGTAAAAACCAATTAACTATCACTACCCTCAACCGTATCTCACTTCGGTCATGGCTAAATTAGGGTAAAAAAATTTTGATTTTAAAAATTTCTCATTAGAAATCCATATAATCCTTTTTAATTTATCACATTCAAAAACATTTTAAATTTTCCATTTTTTATTAGGATGAATTTAATATTAAAATACTTATATAAATAGAAGCATATTTATTCTCCAAAATCGACTCATAACCTACTTTTCTCTACATTCCTAACATGATGCATGTCACATAAAAAGTTTTATCATGAGGAATGATGCATGAATACTAAATTTCCCTACGATACCAGTAATTTATTAAAATATAAATTAAATAAATAATAACATCACACTAAAAGGGTGTCACTCGAGGTGGAATAAAATTCAAATGTACTGGAAACAATTATGACCAATAATCACAATTTGGTCACCTGGGTCTTTAACCACACATGGGTTAGATACTTCCCGGAAAGTGTAAATGAACAAGGAACAAATCATCCTAAATACTATATATCATTTCCAAATATTTAGGAAAAATAATTTAATAAAACACATTTATACACCTTTATATCATCAGGACCCAAGTTCCATATGTCGGTTCCCCAAGTCAATTCTCCATGTGACCTTGGGCACAAATCCTTATCTGCCAGAGGCTACTAACATCCAGTAAAGGTCTAATAAGTAGTTTAGCGGGACTATAAAATATTTACAAAAACATTAAAATAATATAAATAAATATACTCTAACTAAATGATAATATGAAAGAAAAAATATAATACCAAAATAAATATAAGACCATGCATCACATGATGAATCAAAAATAGGAAAAGATAAACCAATCTAATGTAGTTAACATGTCATGTCATATCAGTGTCATGTTTCTTAATAAAAACCAATATTATGACACACTAAAACTCTTATGAAGGTCTAAGAATCATGTTTGGTTTCCTCAACCATGATCTTTATTGAATCCCAAATAATCCATCCAAAATAAGTCTCCTTGTAATGACCCACTAATTTCCATTTGCTTGAGAGTTCAACGAGTCATTACTAGGCCTTAAACGACATCCCTAAGATACCAAAGGCTGGCAATAAATGCCAAAGAATCTCAAGTATAAGTGGGGGATGATTTACCCTTTATGAAATAAACCCATAAATTAACCATTCACTATATAATGCATGAAAAAAATGAAAGACCAGCCAATAAATTCATTTATATTAAACCACATTAGAGTACAAAATAGCAGAAGACCAATCCAAACATCAATGTACACAATGGAAGAACAACACGAGACTCTCAAAAGACACCACGACTCTCTGGTCCACAAGCTCCAAGCTCCACAACATCTACCAAACATCAGCACGAGCCATTAGTAATGAGATACTTTACCTTTACCTGTGCCTCGAAATACAACATCTTCAAAAGCACCAATGTGCCAAAGCAGGGGTGAATATAAAACTCAGTAGGTTTTCCCCAATGACTTCTCTACTCATGACACTCATATATAAACGTGAGCCACATTTATATAAAACAATTTATATAAAACAATTTCACCAAAGCAGTTTATAACTGAATATAAAAAACTTTTTCCAAAACCATCCATGCATAAAATCATCAAAGTGTAATTTAAACCGGCTTTTCCAAATTTTTATTTTTTCAGAAAAATAACCAACTAAATTTCTAATCCATTTCACAAACATCTTGTTTTGGAATTCCCAACCATTTCACAAACCCATGAAATAGTCCATGCATTCTTCATTATGATAGTTCCATACTCATGATCAGTCTCTCAACAATCTACCAAGTTGTCACAAGGCAATTTTTTCCCATGTGCCATTACACCTTTGGCATCAAGCACAAGGTCATATTTTAACCAACCCTCATACATATAGTTACCACATGCTATTAAACTTTTGGCACCGAGTAGAAGGTCCTATTTCAACCAAAACCCATACATGAAATATGAACACACAACATAAATTCCCAATAATCATTCCAAACAATCCTTTAAATAAAAAAAAATTTATTGAAAACCATTTTTTATCCAAACCAAGTGTGTTCAAACAATTTGAACCATTTCAATAAAGTTGCCTTTTTATTGAATACCAAATCCATCAAAACCATTTCAATAAAACACCATTTTTATTGAAACCAAATTTTCATCAATCCATTTATAATTTCAGCAAATTTCATAATTTAAAACCATCATTTTAAATTCAAATACCCAAGCCACATAGCACACAATTCAAAAAAAATTCACAATTTCAACAAAACCATAAATCATCACTAAAGAAGATTTATTGCATTATTTTCACAATAAATTCCATTTAAATAACCAATTTGAAACTAAGCCAACCATTTCTAACAAGAGGAGTCGAGAGTGAAGCTAGCTATCTTAACAAAAAGGCAAAACCAAGCAATGGACGAATAACGCTCAAGAACATTGGGTCAAATCGTCAAAAACCAACCTTAGATCTCCTCTCCTAAAACAACCAAGATAAAATCTCATCATATTTGGCATCCACACGCATAGATATACCCCTAAAGGGCATAGATATATGAAACTGAGAGATATCAAGAATTAGATCTAAGTAGATCTAATAAACCATTCAAGAATGAAGGAGAATGATCACATACCTCAATAATACAGCTTTAAATATCCAAGAGAAGCCTTCAGATCACCTCCAGAATGATGGGAGAACCATCCTTGACCTTAGGAGAACCAAAATCTCAAGTTAGGGCCGCTTAAGAGCTTCAATGAGGTAATTATAGGGAAAATGAGTTAGATCCACAATTTAAGGATCTAAATTTAAGTGACCGCATGGTCAGTCCGCACGGGTTGACAAACTGTGCGATAACCGTGTGTTAGCTACTGCCTCGGCCACCATTCTCACATGGTTTGGCCACATGGTTAGACAAACCATGTGCCGACCATGAGAAAGCCACTGCCTCCAAGACCCATTGCGCATGGGTTGGCCGCACGGTTTAGACAAACCGTGCGCCTCCTAAGCGACTTCCCCTTTTCCTCAAAACATCATTCCACGTTATCCCGAAACTCCCATTCATCACCCTAAACATTATAACCATTAATAGAATAAAGAAAGGGTTACATACCATAAACCAGGGGTAATACATTCTCCCAACCATTGGCCTTTCCCTCAATAGAATGTAGAAAACCATCACTTGCCTAAAAGTGTTCTAGCCACTGCTCTTTCATTTCATTCTTGCGTTCCCAAGTCTCTTCCTGAATATGACCATGTTGCCACAATACCCACACTAGACCGATTATTTTTCCACTCAAGACATTATCTTAGCTATCCACAATCTACACTGGGATATGTACCAACAAAGCATACGAATCGAGGTCAATGTGATCCCATCTGATCACATGGTCAGGATCGGGTTGATACTTCTTTAACTTAGCTACATGGAACACATTGTGTGCCGAACTGAACCATGGTGGTAATTCCAACCGATACGCCACATCTTCAACCCATTCCATTATCTAAAAAAGTCCTATATAACAAGGAGATAATTTTCCATACTTCCCAAAACAACGATGTCCAAACCTTGGAGAGATTCCTAAAAGGACATGATCTCCCACTACGAACGACAACAGTCTTCGACTGTGATCATTATTAGATTTCTACAGACTTTGAGCTATCTCTATCATCTTCCTAATCATCTAAATCTTCTCCGATGTTTCTTGGACAAGGCTCAACCTGACTAGTGAAGTTTCCCTAGCTTCAGCCCAGCATAGTGGAGAACGACAAGGACACCCATACAATGCTTCAAACGAAGCCATGTGTATCGAGGCCTGATAACTGTTATTGTATGAGAACTCCACTAAGGGTATATTATCCTCCAATGAGACACCAAAATCCATTACATAATTCCAAAACATGTCTTCCAATGTATATATCATCTGCTCAGATTTCCCATCTTTTTGAGGATGATACGCCATACTCATCATCAACTGAGTCCCCAAGGCTTGCAGTAACGATTTCCATAAACGAGATGTGAACCTCGAATATCTGTCTGAGAATATAGAAATTGGTACACCATGACTCTTTACCCCTTCTTAGATATAGATTTTTGAGTGATCTTCCACCGTATTTGTCTCACAAATTGGGATGAGATGAGAATACATGGTTAGATGATCCACTATCACCCAAATGGAAACATGTTTCCTGACAGTTCATGGAAGACCAGTAAAAAAATCCATTTATATCTACTCCCATTTCGACACTTGGGATAGGTAAAGACTGTAACATCCTAGATGGTCTCTAATGCTATGCTTTAACCTGTTGACACATTAAGCATTGCAAGACAAACTTGGACACCTTCCTTTTCATGCCGCTCCACCAAAACTGCTCCTTTATCGCCTTATACATCTTCTGTGTACCCGGATGTACAACCATTCTTGAATGGTGGTAAGCATGAAGGAGTTGTTCCTAATAATGTATAGGTACAACCATCCGATATATGAAACACAAAACTGAAATCCCATCTAGCTTCCATCCCTTAATGGTCTCCCCACCATTGAGTTTTAAACTCATTGCAACACACCCTACATCGGATGCTTGTGCCTCCATTACTATCTCCACCAAGTCAGGAACAAGTGTAGTTGAAAATAAAACATCAACATCACCTTGGTCTTAACATTCCACATGCATGTCGGCTAAGACTGACATCAACTTCCATTCATCTGAATCTTCCTTTGCCAACTAATCATACAGATTCCTGCTTAATGCATTAGCCATTGAATTTCCCTTACACAGTGTATACATTAAGTCAAAGTTGAACATTGGAAGATACTCCATCCATCTCCTCTGCCTCAAATTAAAATCTCGCTGTGAGAAAATGCGTTTCAAGATTTTTTGATCTGTAAACACAGTAAATTACTCACCAAAGAGATAGTGTTTCCATGTTTTCAAAGCATGTACAATTGCAGCTAACTCCAAATCATGTGTTGGGTAATTTTTCTCATGCACTCTCAACTGCCTTGATCCATAAGTAACCACATGGTCTCCTTGCATGAGAACACAAACCAACCCTATTCCCAAATCATAACAATACACCACGTATCCTAGCCCTAATTATGGAAAGATTAAGATACGTGCTGATATAAGGTGAAAATTCAACTCTTGAAAAGATCTCTAACATTCCTCAGTGAATTGAAATGAACTGTTCTTCTTTTTCAATGTTGTCATAGGTGAAGCTAGTTATGAGAATTCATAGACAAAGTGTCTGTAACAACCAGCTAGACCATCAAAACTTTGTATTTCAAAGACATTCTTCTACAGTTTCCAAGAAAGAACAACTTCTATTTTTTCTAGATCGACTGAATACACCTTTCTCAGAAACAACATGGCCCAGAAAACGAACCTCTTGTCTCAAAAAATCACACTTTGATAATTTGTCATACAACTGATGGTCTCACAAGGTTTCCAACACTATCTCCAAGTGTTTATCATGTTCAACCATTGTTCATGAATAAACCAATATATCATCCACAAACACCACAACAAAAGATTATAGATATTGATAAAATATCTAATTCATAAAACCCATGAAGACCCTGGTGCATTAGTTAGACCGAAAGGCATGAATACATATTTTTAGTGGCCATATCTTCTTCTAAAATTTTTCTTTGGAATATCCTCCTTCCAAACCCTCAATTGGTGATATCATGATTGCAAGTCATTTTTAGAGAACTAATGAGCTCCACTTAATTGATCGAACAAATCATCAAAGTGTGGAATTGGATACCTATTATTTAACATAACATTGTTATGTTTACATGAATCAACACACAACCAAAGAGTTCCATATGATTTCCTTACAAACAAAACTGGTGCTTACCACAGAGATACAAAAGGATGAATGAAACCCTTGCTTTATAGCTCCTCTAACTGCATTTTCAATTCCTTTAACTCCATTGGTGCCATCCTATAATATGGAAGTGAGATAGGACTGGTCCTCGGAAGGAGATTAATCGTAAACTCCAATTCTCTTATAGGTGGTAATCCTGAGAAGTTGTCTGAAAAAAACTCTGGAAATTGATCCACCACAACTGGAAAAATATTTTCCTCACTCTCTTCCAATGATGCCAAAGTCAATGCTGCCAATTGGTAATAGATGGATCCCACCATTTGTGCCAACAAGCTCGTTACGCCATTCTTTACTATCCTTTCTCCTCTAAATAGATGCTCCAAGCCGTCCTCAGTCATGAAATTAAATATTCTCCCATAAATTTTGATTTGAGCCTTAAACATTGTCAACAAATCCATACCCAGGATTGCATCATAGTCATCCATATCCAACATAGAGAAGTCCCATTTCAGCTCAGCTCCATAAACAGTTATAGCACATTATCTACACATGAAGGATTGACATTCTCTTTCACCAATAGGATTTTGCAGTTTCAAGACAGAAGGAATCATTTCTAGTTTTAAGTTCAGCAAATCAGCAATACGAGAACCACGAAAGGAATGAGATGCACCAATATCGAACAACTCTTGCATTAGGGTAGAACTCAAAAGAATCATACCTCTCACCGTAGATGTTCCAGCCTGATCATCGACCATCATCTATTCAGCTCCATAAAATTGCGTTGTTGATGCAATTTGCTCCTTATTTCCTTGTTGAGATTGCCCTGCCTAAGGAGTCATGGTATTCCTAGAATCACCATAACTAGCTATGTTCTGCTGGTGAGACTGATTTTTCTGTCCTCGCCCTGTCGAAGCATACGATGCTTGTGACGCCTTAGAAGTGTCACGAACACCTGACCGTGGAGCACTGCGACAATATCGTTGAATATGCCCCATGTTTTTGCAATTGTGGCATGCTCTCGGTGGTGTTGTACATTATTGTTTGATTTGATCAGTTGAACCACATTGAAAGAAACCCGCTTTGTTCTGGGGTCATGGAGGAAGGATGACTGATCTGGTGTCTGGTTCTGATTCGCACTCCCACCATGGAATTAGGTGTCCCTCATCCTCTTGTTCCAATCATTGGAGTTCCCACCCATTTCTGTGGGTATCATCATGCCTCGTCCTATCAATCCCAATATATCACGGTCAACAATAGTTGCTCTGTTCACCATCTCTAAATAATCCATAATACAGAGCACCATAATCTTTGATCAAATCTCATGCCATAGCCCTGATTTGAAGATGTGTGCCTTCAAAGAAGCACATCCCGCAACCTCTAGTGAAAAACGGAATAAATTCATGAACTTATCCACACACTCTATGATGGAGAGGCTCTCTTGTCTCATGCTTAAGAAGTCCATCATTTTCTGGATCTTGAACGTGTGAGGATAGAATTTTTTGTTAAACAATTCTCCAAAATCCTCCCATGTAAGGCCTTTATCCAATTTAGCATGAACCACTAAATCCCACCACTAATGTGTAAGATCCTCGAGCATATACATTTCTAGCATTACTTTCAGCTCTACTGGTGTGCCGATGAAATCGAATATACAATTCATCCTACTTAGCCACACCTCTGCCTTCTTGGGTTCATCATCACCCCAAGTGTTCGGTGGATTCTACTTCATGAACCAGATGGTATGATCCACTTGTCTTGGCTCATTCCTCCGGTTCCCTGTATCAACAGCTTGAAAATCTTGGATAATACTTTGAACCAGCTGTTGGTTCACACGCGGTTCAGGTGCAACCACATTCTCTACAGCTTCGTCGGGTTGGTTTCAACGATGCCTATTATGTGCCATTTTCTAAACCAACAACAAAATCCATAAATCTCACTGTCTAGCAACTATTGGCTTAGAATTTCAAATTCTATCACATCAACTATCACAACATTGTTCTCAAACAACATTTTCCAAGTTCAAGCATTTTTTTAAAAAATTTATCATACTTTTTTAAAATCAATCAATTTTTAAAATACACTAAATACCATGTTTCCAATATTTTTTGGTTGAAAAAAATCTCCACATTTTTCAAAAAATTATCACCTTTCGGAAAATTCTTACTCCTTCAGCAAATTGAGATATGAAATCCTAGTGGGAAGTAATTCCTATACAATTCATTTCATGCTCATATCATTGGATAAACCCATGACAATGAGATTTCCAACATTCTAAAAGTGCATCCAAAACACTTATGTACCCAACACCCTGGTAACATGAAGTTCAGCATAAATGGGTTAACTATGTCCTATTATGCTATAAATTTCATGTTTCTACATTCTTACTCCTATCTAATATAAAAATTCAAGGAATATACAAGAAGTAATTTCAACTCCAAGACCAAGAACATCAATGAACACTTGTTAGGAAAGGACAAAACATGTTGATACCATTTGTAATTATCTAGGAATTCCCATTGGCTTGATAGTTCAATGATTCATTACTAGTCCATAAGAGACATCCCCAAGATTCCAAAGGCTGGAAATAAATGATAAAGGGTTTAAAGTATAAGTGGGTGATTATTTACCCTTTAAAAAATAAACACATACATTAACCATTCACTCTATGATTCATGAGAAAATAAAATTCCAATCAACAACATCATTTATATTAAACCACATTAGAGTACACAATAGCAGAAGACCAAAAAAAACATCAAGGTACACAACAGAATAAAAAAATGAGACTCTTAAAAGTCACCATGACTCTGTGGACCACAAGCTCCAAGCTCCGCAGCATCTCCCAAACATCACCACGGACAATTAGTAATGAGATTCTTTACCGATACCTGTGTCTCAGAATACAACATCTACAGAAGCACCAATTTTCCAAAGCAGGTGTGAGAAAAAAACTCAATATGTTTCCCCAATGACTTCCCTACTCACGCAACTAGGATAGAAATGTTATCCACATTTATATAAAAACGTTTATATAAATTTTTTTCACCAAAACAGTTTATAACTAAATATAAAAATGTTTTCTAAAAACATCAATTCTCAAAAAAATCAAAGTGCTATTTAAACTGGCTTTTCCAACATGTTATTTTTTAAAGAAAAATAACCAACAAAATTTCTAAACTATTTCACAAAAATCCAGTTTTGGCATACCCAACCATTGCACAAACTTGTGAAATCAACCATGCACGCTTCATTATGACAGTTCCACACTAATGAGCGGTCTCTCGTCGATCTACCAATTCGTCACAAGGTAATTATTTCTCGTGTTCCATTACACCTTTAGCACTGAGAAAAAGTTCATATTTCAACCAAGCCTCTACATATAGTTTCCATGTCCAATAAATGGTTTGGAACTGAGCACGAGGTCCTATTTCAACCATTCCCTATACATGAAACATGAACACACACCACACATTCCCAATAATCATGCCAAACCATCCTTTCAATAAAACACCTTTTATTGAAACCCATTTTCCATCCAAACCAAGTGCGTTCAAAAAATTCCAACCATTTCAATAATTTCTACTTTTTATTGAAAATAAAATCCATCAAAACCATTTCAATAAAACACCCATTTTATTGAAAAACCATTTCTCATAAAACCATTTACAATTTCAACAATTTAATAATTTAAAATCAACATTTTAAATTGTAATATCCAAGCCACTTTGCACACAATTCACCAAGATTTCCAAATTCCATCAAAACCATAAATCATCACTAAAGAAGATTTATACCATGATTTTCGCAATAAATTCCATTCAAATGGCCAATTTGATACCATGCTAACCATTTCTAATAAGAGGAGTCGAGATTGAAGACACCTACCATAACAAAAAGGCAAAAAGAAGCAACAGACGAAGAACGCTCAAGAACACCAGGTTAAATATTCAAAAATCCACCTTAGATCTCTTCTCCTAACACAACCAAGACCAAATATCATCATATTTGGCATCCACACACATAAATCTACCTCTAATGGACATATATCTAAGAAACCGAGAGAAAGAGAGATGTATATCTAAGTAGATCTAAGAAATCATTCAAGAACAAAGGATAACGATCATATACCTCAAGAATCCAGCTTTGATTCTCCAAGAGAACCATTTGGATCACCTCTAGAATGATGGGAGAACCCTCCATGACATTAGGAGAACCAAATTCCCGAGTTAGGGCCGCATAGAAGCATTAATGATCCAATTAGAGGAAAAACATGTTAGATCCACAATTTAAGGATATAAATTTAAGTGATTGCACGGTTAGTCCACACGGTTTGACAAGCCATTTCCTAACCATGCGTTAGGTATTGCCTCAACCACAATTCTCGCACAATTTGTCTGCACGGTTAGAAAAACCGTGCACAAACCGTGTGGAAGCCACTGCTTCCAACACCCAATGCGCATGGGTTTTCCGCACAGTTTAGACAAACTGTTCGCCTCCCATATGACTTCCCCTTTTCCTCAAAATACCATTCCATGTTCTCTCGAAACTCCCATTCATTACCTTAAACATTATAACCATTCCAATCATCAATAAATGGTTACATATCAGAAACCGTGGGTACTACACTCCTGCACATATCCCATACTACAAACATGATGTTTATTATGGTACAGATCTAGAAAAATGATGTTTTGTAGCTTCTTGAAACATGTATTATAGTTTTTTGTATCATTGCATATAAGTGGTTTGAATTGGATTAATTTATGGAACCAGTAACATCTAATAGTTTTTAATCTAATGGGGAACTTCTTTCCAAAGGTAGACATTCGTAATTAACGTTACTTAATAACATGCATTTGTTGAGATGACGTGAGGTCGAACTCATCACACCCTTTTGTGGGGAATTTTTGTCTACATCGGGTCTATCATTGTAACATTAAAATATTTTCATAAATATTACTTAATTCAATAAGTATATCATATGTATCCCTTGTAATATACAATCACTTATTAACATGAGTACATTTTAGAATCATCAGTATGCACTCATGGTTCTTCATCCAATGGAAAAATCTGTATGTTATTGAGGTTTTCATATAATTAAATCCTCTAATATACTAATTATAGATTATTTTAATCATCATTGTGATGATACATGTTTTTAAGCCACTTAGTGGGGGCACTCTGGAATTTATTTTCATCCTGGGAGATGAAGGTATGTTTTGATCTTGAGACTGTGCTCGTAAAATGGGATACCTACGTATCATAATGAAAGGAATCAGAATCCTTATAGTTCTATGACACATAATGTGACAAATCATCCCTTTTAAGGTCATGTAATAAGGTCCTCTAAGCGAAAGGTGCTTAGTCAAAACTTAGTATGGGACTTATGATGAAGCAACCCCAGGAACATGGAAAGTATATGAGTTTCCAAGTAGGATTAAACCCTATTAGGAATATGGCCCAAGGAGAACTGGGTTGATTTGAAATGTTGGTTTTGAACCTCATGGAGGCTTCATACATATCCCATATTAATGGAAATCAAGGCCCATATAGTTTGATAAATACCATAATAGACTATGGTCCTTTGATAAAGATTTTTTCATTTTACTTCCTAAAAAGTATGCCTTGGTCATTTGATGATTGAATTTCAGGCTTATTTACTAATAACGATGCCCATGGAGCTTGGGCCTTGAGACGACTTCCTATGTATCCTGTTTTGAATAGGAATTAGAGTTCTTGTAGTTCCATTGGTTTAGTTTTTGTGAACATGTTGCACCCATAACATATCTCTAAGCCCATGTGAGTCATGCTCTGTGCAAGAAACAAGAGGATGCGAATGATATAATAACGATACTCCACACTTTTCTGGCACTGCTAATGGAAAAGGGTGCATCGACTATGGTCTAGGGTGAGGTGATTATCTTTCACTCTGTTCAATTTACATTGGACAAGGGTCTAATGTAAGTAGGAAATGATGAAGGTGAGGGGCTTACAACAGGATAGTAGCAATTTTAAGATTTGTGGGGGCTTACTCATAAAGAAGATGCCCATTTGTGAATTGGTTGGGGATTACTCCTAATGAGGATGCCCATTTGAGATTTAACCTAGCATAAGAGTCATGTGGTGAGGTTTGAGGAGTTTCTTGAGGAGTGTATCACCTTAAGGTACTTGGGGAATCCATAAGTTGAGTTCAGAATCGCAACATGTGAAAGGAACCAAGAGGACTAAGTCGACTCAAGGAACTTAATTGAGTGTTATGGAGTGTCTCAAATCATGGTATTCGATGGTTAAAAGTTGGGAAACATAAAGGGTGAAATGGAAAATTTCATCGACCGGATCCAAAAAGTTTTCAGTGCGACTCTACATTTTTTATGGGGGTTAGTGATGAAAGAGAATGGACTGACCAAGCAGGTTGCACAGGACCTCCATGTTGGTTCGTCGCGTAGGTGCTCCGCACGGGTGCTCCACCAAGGTGCATCGCATAGGTGCTCTACCAAGGTGTGTCGTGCATGTGCTCCATGCACATGTTGTGCCAAGGTGTGTCGCACAGGTGCTCCATGAAGGTGCATTGTGAAGGTGCTCCATGAAGGTGCTCCATGAAGGTGCGTCACGCGGGTGCTTCATGCATGTGCTCCACACAGGTGCACCATGAAGGTTCTCAATGAAGGGGATACATGTGTTCTAGAATGTTATGGGACTTTTAACCATGTTTCCCCATTTAATTCTCTCTTATCTGATGTTTTACAAAGCTACTACCTGAGAAATTTGGCGGATCTTGTCAAATGATCTATGTAATAGAAGTTGTGGGACTTCTTCCCTCTTTGTCCGTCCATGAAATGTGGAGCCCAAGGGTCCTATTTATAGGCATGGAGTGGACATGGTGAAATGGATGTTTTCCGTGCATGTCCTTCGCGTAGGTCATTCACGTAGGGTTTCTACATAGGGATGTAAAAATTAATTTTTCGTGTAGGTCCTTCACGTAGGTCCTCCGCGTAGTTCTTCCGAGTAGGTATTCCATGTAGGTCCTTTGCATTGATCCCTTCATGAATTTTATCCATCTTCCAAGTTCAATAACTATTGATCTGTAAGTCTATATGGGCTCTGCGACTAGTCAAATCGAATGTCATTAAAAGATCTACACTTCTTGAGATGGTAAATAAACCATGTTTTCTTAGAAGAAACTTTGAAATTATATTTAATGTGTCGATGCCTTTTCATCATTGATCATGGGAATCAAATGCCTAATTCTAGATGGGTAATCATTCCACTTATTCATCGATTATGGAGTAGTATTTTGGAACACATAAATCAAGCCTTCTTCTTTTCCATTTACGGTGAATATATCAACACTCATACTTGACATTTTTTGTCTATGTGATAATCATATCTTCACTCTATGAAAAAGTGCATGGAATAATTATTATGGTGTCTACAAAATCTCCACATAGAATTTTTTCCATTCAGAATGAAAATAATCTTGTTCTATGTTGAATGAAGGGTACTTTGACGCATTACAACATCATTTGGTAAGATTGGGAGTTGCATCTAGTTTGGAAGGATGCTCAATTTTTTTCCTAACCCATAGGTCTTAGCCACAATAGTTTGACTATTTCTAGGGTCATATTGACAACCCTACATACATTGTGTGTTTTGAATATCATTGCTTAATATTACCTAAACCAAACATAAGTTCACGTTTTGTGGGTTGCGACTTGACTTTTGTCATGACTACCCATTGCAGGTTCTCAATTTAGTGAGTACCATGTATTCTATTATGAGCAGTTCAGAATCATGAATGTTGGACTATAAAAGGATAATATTTAGTGTCTAATATCATTGACCGTAAATTTTGAAATTAGATCCCAAAAAAATATCAGAGTCTAATAATTGATTTAATATTATTTAAATATTTCCAAGGGTAATCTTGAGACATGATTCCTACGGTTAACAATTATAAAACCTATATCAACATACAGGGAGTCCCATTGAGGAACAATGTTACCATTACTTGAAAACCCCATTATGGGGGCTGTATTATGCAGGGCCTATGAGGGCTTAAGCTGCATAACAAAATAGTGGCATCTTTTGACTGAAAATTCTATTAGGCAACTTATGCAAAGCCACCTAAGGGCATGTGTTTCATAGTCAAACAAAATAGTTCTTTGATGTTTGACTTTTATTTGGGATACATAAGGTAAAAATAAGATTTGGATGACTCAAGACCACGGTAGGTGGTTTTGACATGGAATGTAATTTTAAAAATGAAAAAAGATCTATTTTAGACTGACAGAAGTCATGAATAGGAAAGGCATTTCTATGCAAATTTTTTGTATGATTAATGATTAAAATTTTTCAGAAATGGAAATTTATGATATTGTACTGTGAAGTTTTAAGTCATATAGTGAGGACATTAGTTGGATTTAATTTATGGTCTTTAGCTCTAACCAAAGGTATGAAAAAAACTCTCCAAATTTCTTGATAATTTTTTTTGAATCGTACTATCCTATTCATATATAGAAGAGAAAATTGTAATCTATGATTTGGGAATTTTTATAATTGAGGAATGATATAGGAAAAGGGATAAAAGTATTAGAAGAAGTCGTTTCCAAGAAAGATGTTACCAAAACATGAAAACCTGTTATGGGGGCCTTATTATGCCGGGCCAACTGCGGAATATGCTGCATAGACAAATATTGGAATTTTTTAACTGACATGATTATTATGTAGGAAAATAATGCAAGGCCTCCTAAGGGCACATGCTGTATAGGTAGGAAAAAAGATCTCTCAAAAGACTGACATTCTGTTGCTAAAAGTCGAAGAATGATTATGGAGATTTAGATTTTTAGAAGCATAGAGTTTGGTTTACGGATAATGATATGTGAATTTGGAAAGGGTATTTCCAACCAAGAGTTTCCAAATAATTGGAGGAATATGATTTTTATGGAGGTGTGACCCAAAAGTAAGAGGTATAGTGTGTGTAGTTTTAGGTCATATAGTTAGGACCAGATGTGGAAACAATATATCACATGTGGCCAAGTGATTCTAATAATATTTCATTATGCATCGAATACATCGTGAAGGAAATTCATATACCATGATCCTGAAGACTTTCAGATTGTGAGAAATATAATGGGACAGGTATACTTAAATGAGTGTTTTAAAATATAGATTCTTGGTTATTGTCATCATTGATTAAAGGGGATGAAGATACTATAACCAAAAATGAAGTTACCATTAAATGAAAAACCCATTATGGGGGCTATATTATGAAAGTCTAACGAGGGAATATGTTCATATCCAAATAGTGACATCTTTTGACTGATAGGCCTGTTGTGTAGGCAACTTATGCTAGGCCACCTAAGGGCATGTGATGCATAGTCATGAGATAGATCTCTCAGATATTAGAAACCATATTACCTGTAACCATAAGAAAGATTATGAAGATCTGGAAAAATTCAAGATTATGAATGTGAAATATGGATGGTTTTTATGCCCAATGCATATGATAAATATTTGAACTAATATTTGAACACAAGTTTGATGCCACTTACATAGATCGGAATCATATGTAAAATGGGGACCTTCTTTGTTTCCTCTGAATGAATATTATGGTATGCTGTTTAAAGTCATGCCATGAGGACATTATACAGTGTATTTTTATGTCATGTAGTGAGGACATTTTCACCCCCATATGGAATTGAAATGCCTTACATATATAGAAAAACATTTTACCCAATTCCTATGATCACTTGAGCTATGATCGGTGTGAGAAACATAGAGTATTAAGGGTTTCTTTTATAATACAAAGGTGACACAGATGATGAATGGGGTGTTATATTTCCATGCAGTTTAACATCGTGCAGTATGGACGATGATGAATCGATGTGAAAGGAAAATGCATTTGGTAACTAGGTTATGGGATAACACTCAAGTGTCACTATATGTCTTGATGGTGATAGGATCAGGTCATAAATAATTCTTAAAACATTTCCTATGTAGATTTGATTCTTATTGAAGAACTAAAGGGGGTTTTTGTGGTTGGGCCCATGATTGGAGATCTAGGAAACTCTACGAATCTAAAAATAAATGAGAATCAGGTCATATGTAGTTCGTTAGACAATAATACCTCACATTATGTTTGACATGAAGAAAGGGGGATTCTAACTTGTTTTGAGACAATATTAGAATTTTAAGACATAAAATGGTATAAATACCAAATAATATATCTTATGATAACTCTCTATATATATCTGATTCATATACATAAGGATAAAAGAAAATAAGAAGATTTTTTTATTGTAGCTGATCCCAGAATTTGAGATTTAGGCCTCTCTATGCATGTCATTGAAATTGAGAATCAAGCCATACTTAGTTCAGGAAACATGGTCTCTATGCAGATCTGACTCTGACATAGAAAAGAGATGGGGTCATGTATTACTAAGGAGTAGGGATGAGGTCAATGACTTTTGCTTATGGAAACTTCTAACGTATTATAGAGGAAAAATTAGTTTTAAAAATGATATCATGCATTTTTTTCATCATGCGACAGGGACGAAGATGCTACACACTTTGATGTCATGCTGCATGGATGCTAATGGTTCTTATGCAATTTAATGTCTTGCAACTAGGACATGGTACTGTTCAGTTTAATGTCTCACAGTGAGGACTAAGTTGTATAATTACACAATGTTTTTCATCAATAATATCTCATTGGTTAGAGTAGTAATGAGCTCTCCATCCACTGAGATTAATGGATAGGTTTCATTTGAATAGACCTTATGTATTGAATAACGTCCTTCCATTTTAGTTCATGTTTTAGAGGTTGTTTCATGGTATCATTGCAGTATTAAGGACCAATAAAAATTCTACTTGAAAGAATGAATGAATGAGAACATTCATATTAAAAGATCACGTTATTTTGTTCTGATAGAATTTTAAATGATGAAAATAATAAATCTTCCCTAATCTAATCTTTCCAAATCATCGAACCTTTTTTGAGACCTTTCATATATATACAACTGATCATAGATTGCAACTCTCAATGAAGGAAATGGTATTTCAATTGGAAAAACTGCTTCAGTTCCATATACCATTGAATAAGGAGTATCTTGGGTAGTAGTACAGGTAGTTGTATGATATGCCCATAAAGCATCCAAAATATTATCAAGACATGATTTATTATCTTTATCCACCATTTCAGGGAGTATATTTGATAAGGTGTTTTTTAAAGCCATTATCTATCCATTGGCCACTACATGATAGCGAGGAGAGTGGTTGGACTTGATAATATGTTCCTGATACAATTTCATTACATCAGAAGAACAAAAATTGGTTCCTTTGTCTGTCAAAATATTATGCGAGACGCAAAATATGGTGATGGTATTTTTTATGACAAAACTAACAATGCTTTTGGGTCTGACTTCCTTGAGAGGTATTTCCTCATCCGATTTAGAGAAGAAGCCAGTAGGAGTGAGAATGTACTTGAACTACTTATCCGTGGCTGGAGGATAATTCATTACTACATCCATTCCCCATGTGGAAAATGGATAAGAGTACTTAGCTGCATGTTGCATCCTTGAGGGTTGATGAATTGAGTTGGCATTCACTTGATTGGGATGAGATTTTTTAGTGAAATCTAGACAATCCAGTGTCATTGAAGGCCAAAAGAATCCAAGTCTTCGGATCAGATCGGAGGGCATGTGCCCAGATTGATGGTCACCACAAGCTCTTGAATTTACTTCTTTCATGACAATTGTCATCTCTTCTACATCAATACATCTAAAGAGAATTCCATAAAAGCCCCACTTTTAATGGATCTTTTGGTGGTCTGGACTATCATAGAGAGGAAAATTGGCCGCTCACCTCTAGATCTGCTCCTCCTCATCCCTAATTGGTGGAAGTACCCCATTTTAAAGATATTCCATGATAGATGTTCTCTATCCCATTGTATGACCATATGGTTCATAAATAGGAAATTTTTATTAATTTCCTCCATTATAGTTGAGAGAAAGGTGAGACCACATGGAGATGGGTTATGCTGATAATTGTCTCATCCTGATTTGGATCTTCTAAGGCTATAGATGTTTTAGCCAGTGCATTATCTTGATCATTTGGAAATTGCATGACATAAGAAAACATCATATCTGAGGTAAATTTATCCATTAACTGTCAGGTGCAATCACATGAAGGTAATAATTCTACTTTTCTGATAGAATATTCTAAATTAATTTGTTTTATTACAAATTCTAAACCACCTTTTAAATTCAAATGAACCATTTTCACCTAAAGGGATAATTCCCAACCAGCAATGACTTCTTGTTATTTTTCTTCATTTTTGGTACAACTATCGGATAATAAAAAATAATAAAGCAATGCTGCCTTTTCTGGGAAAAGAAAAAAAATTCCTAATCCAACCTTGTTGAGTTTAGGATATTCAAATCTCTTCCCTGTTGAAATTCTAGAAGCGCCATGAAAATACATTTCCCATGTTTGGGAATTATTTTGAATAAAAAAGACCTCTTTGTCAAGAAGTTCAGTATTAAATGATGTATCTTTCATAGATGGGTTCTCAGCAAGGAAAGCAGCCATAGCTTAAACCTTTACTCCCTTATGAGGTAAAAATTGGTTATCAAACTATTTAAAAATAACCTCCCATTATGCTAGATGTATTGTAAGCATAGGAAAACTGAGGATAAATTTGAGCGGGTTATTATGAGATACTAATTGGAACTAATGTTGTTTTAGGTAGTGCCACAAATTATGAACTCAAATGTTTAATGCCAGGAAATACCTCTCAATACTTGAATACTGAGTTTCCTCATCATGTATAGTTCAACTGAGATATTAAAGGCAGTTTTCATTCCCAGTGTCATTCTTTCGTGTGAGAAAGGCACCTAGTGATGGCTCTAAGGCTGTCATAAAGAGAATAAGTTGTATTCCATCAATATTTAGAATCATTACTTGTGGACTAAAGTGATATTTCATGAGGGTATTAAGTGATTCTTGGAAATCTTCAGTCCATTGGTATGTTACTCCTTTCTATATTAATCTGGTAAAGAGTAAACAATTCCCTTCCAAATTGGAGATAAAGTACCAAATATAGGCCAAGGGTCATTGGATACCTCTTAATTATTTTGAATTTTAAGGAGGTGACACACAAATGATTTATATTTTTCTCAGGATCATCTTTGATTCCATGATGGAGTACAACGATGCTATGGAATTTTCATGTGGTTAACCTGAAAGCACATTTCAAGGGGTTCTTCTTCAATCTGTGTTGTTGATGTTTATTGATTACAGTTTCCAAATCAGCCAAATGATTGTAACATTTAAAGGATTTTACTACCAAATCATCAATGTAAGATTCAATAAAATTACCTAAATAGGGTTTGATGATATGTTGCACGGTACGTTTGTATGTTGTGCCTATATTATTTAAGCCAAAGGGTATTACCCAACAGCAAAACACACCCTGAGGGTCTCTAAAGGCTGTAGATTCTTCATCCTATGGGCCCATATAGATTTAACTATACCTAGAGTTTCTATACATGAAGGAAAGAGCTTCATAACTAGTTGTTTAATCAATTATATGTTCTCTAATTAGGAATGTAAATCATCTTTAGTATAATTCCAGTTAAGATCTCAAAAATCAATACATACTCTAAATTTACCATTCTTATTTTTCACTGGGGAAACATTTGACAACCATTTGGGATACTGAACTTCCCTGACAATGTAATCCTTTGTATATTTATCAACTTCAGATTCAATTTTCGAGGCTTGAGTTGGGTGTGTCCTTCTTGATACTTGCTTGAATCCATGATGTTCTTCTGGAAAACCCAAATGATGGGTGGCTGCATCAATATTAAGTCCACTCATTTTAATATAATTACAAACAAATATATCTTGATGTTTCTTTATAAAGGAAGTATACACCTCTTTCTCTTCAAAGTTTATGGCCGCACGAATCAAAGTAGGGTGTGGTTCTTCTTTTGTACCCAGATTTAAATCTCTGAGTTCATCCATAGTGGTAGAGACACCTTTGTCAAATGCTGGAGGATCATCCCCAAGATCATCCTTTTCTTATTCATTAGGTTTTACCTTTTCTATTTTTATTTTCTTAGTATATCATGAGGAAACAATCTCAGAGTAAGAGGGGGATTTAGTATTTGAACATCCTGAAGAAGTGGACACCATATATGACCCTACTAATGATGAAGGGACCTCCTATGTTAATAAAGAGGGATTGATGGACTGAGAATAAACATATTTTTCTTCCCATTGAATTACTAAAATTTCATCCAAACAGGTTGATGAAATAGAGGATTTTTGTAGTTCAGAAGATGAGATAAAAAAAATCTCTATTCATTCTTTCATCATTGCTTGGTGTATCAATTATTTCTCCCATGTTTTCAGGCTCTATTGTCACAATTGACATTATTGAAATTTCTGGATAATTACATGGATTTGGTTTTACCCTTTCAATTTTATTGATGGGAAGCACATAATTTGTACTCAAATGCATGAATGGATTTGCTGGAATCTTTTCCAATCCATTTGGAGAAATAACTCTGGTTATTTCCTTTATCATGGACATTGTTCCATTGGTGTGATCAAATTATGCCTCAATGTATTGAGATTCACATGATCTGAATGGAGCCTTGTAACCATACAATGTTTTGATTTTACCATTGATATTGTATTTCAGACATCGGTTCTATGAAAAGGGTATGGCTGCATGTTGATGCAGCCAAGGCCTTCTAAGAAGAATGTTGAAGGCAGTGTCTTGACGAACAACCATGAAATTTGAATTAGAAACAAGATCTCCAAAATGAGTCTTCAGTGTAATCCAGGAAAAGGGTTCTTGTTTATTATTATCATATGCTTGCAACATTAATGACGAATGATATAATTCAGATTCAGTCAGGCACAATCTAAAAAGTGTATGAACGAGAATGAGGTTGACCAAGAAGCCATTATCAATGAAGTCTCATCAGTTATCTACATCATTGACACTTCCAAACAAATACAAAGGTCGGATATGTCCATGTACCACAAGGTCTTCGTCATCATCGGTAAAAGATATAACAACATGACATTCTGCAGAATCATTCTCTATACTGTAAACCTCACCAGCAGCAACATCTGTTTCAAATTTTTGAGGAATTGATAGATTTAAATCATCCAAAATTGATAACGTGGCTGGTACATGGGCCAAATGTTTCAACACATCATTATTCTATTCCATAGGTATGTGTTTCCCACCAGGGAGATGTGGTTTTGTAGGTGCTTTGGATGTTGATACTTATAATATAGATTTACTCTGTATCAGAGTAGAAGTTGGAAATACTGATGGCTTTGGTAAATTAGACTGACTAAGAGTATTCATTGGCTGAGAAGAATATGGTGTGGCTTCTAATCAATACCTCAAAATAATTGTGTTAGAACTGAACCTGTCTTTCATAGAAGAAACTCTTTATTCCTGTTGAGCTCGCTGAAGGTCCCTTCCATGAGTTTTTGCCACATATATGGTTCGAGTAGGGGTAGAATAAAAATGGTGGTTTCTAGAATTCCCACGCCTTCCACTATATCTTAAACCTTATCCAATTCCTATTTTTTCCCAATTAGGTAAAAGGAATTCAGGAACACTATATCAAAATCACCATTGGCATAAGGATCCGTTAAATGGATAACATTAACAGAACCAAAGATTAATTCTTCATCTGATGAAGATTCTTCTTTACAGGTTAATTATTGTTGTTCCATTTTTTTGGGACGGAGCTCATGATTTTGATATAGATAGCATAAAATTATCCACGGTTAAGGAAATATTTTTCTTTGACACAAGCTCATATTCTTTTGAATGATATTTGTCATTATCATCAAATTTCTTCTATGATGAATGTACTTTTTATGAATATGGTTTTTCTATGGGAGGAGTGGTAGAATACAGAATTTTTTGTTTCAACAGTGTTCGTAAAATAGAATGAATTTGGTTGATCATTATCCTGATCATCCAATCATAATATTTTTGCATGATTTTACTTTTTACCTCTTTACATTCTCCATCTTCCTTTGGATTGGTAGCAATAAAACATTCTAATTGAGCTGATGAACTTTTCAATTTCACTTTTCTAGAGTCTACCATCTTTTGAAGAAGGTCTATGAAAAAAAATCACTCATGAATTGGGTGTCCCAACATCTAATCAAAGGGAAAATAATTTGGATGATCTTTATCGTCATCTTTATTTGGCATTTTCGGCCTTGGAAACTGAACCAAATCATTTTATAAAGCTGAGATGCAGTAGCTAGGAACATGCTTATTCATGAATGAATAATCTTTATTCTTTAATTCCTCAAAATGCTTCTACCATTGATCTCTTTGATCATCTAGATGAGGTGGTCATTGATGTTGATGCTCGGGAAGCAGAGCCCATCAGTATGATGATTCTATTCATTTAAAAGCAGGTACAGGTTCTAGTTTGAGTCTTATTGTAGAGGCTTTTGCAATTCCAATCCACCTTCTAGGATATGATGATAGTACACGAGTTTTAGCCTTAGTTTCTATAATCATGTCTTCTATCTTCTGAGCGATTGATGTAACGTCTCGAAACCCTCCAGTGTATTTGACAGGGATCAATGGTGTTCATAGATCATCATGCAGATTAGCCCCACAGATTGGCAGAAACTCTTCCTGAGAGAGTGCTAAACATAAAGAATATGTTAATGCCTTCCATCAAGCAATGAAATATGAAACACTTTATTTCCCCCATTGTTTACAATTGGAAAGATAAAAATCTCTCGTATATGGTAGTGTGGAGCTAAATTGAAGAAGGAATATCTGACAGAGATCTTCCCACCCAGTAATTGATCGAGATTGAAAACTTTTATACCAGACAGAAGATGGTCCTTGTAATGACTACACAAAACACATAATCTTAACTGATTATTGTTTTTTAGAAGTTCCCGTAACAGTATAACAATGAGAAAAAATGTGTTAAGTGTTGTTCTGGATCTCCTGAACCATTAAAGATTGGGAATGTAGTATTCACAAAATTTTGTGGGGGAGAAATTACATCCACACATTCTGGGTAAGATATATTTTCTAGTAGAACTGGTGTAAACCATTCCTCTATAGCTTCTGATCGAGTCATTAATGCCCCAATTGTGTTCATAAGCATTGGGGGAATATCTGAATGAGCTGGATTCTGTGTAGGTATAGAAACTGGAGTTTGAGCTGGTGCAACGACTGGTAAGACTACTGATGGTGGTGCTGATATATTCTTCGGATAACCCATATGAATAGGTCTGTCAGGATGTATATGGTCCTACCTTGATTATGTTCCCAATGGAGGGAATCATTATCAGCTTCTGTAGTTACTAGAAATCCACTTTTCTGAGGAGCTACTATAGGATTTGAATGTTGAGGACTTCACTAGGGAGTATGTATTGTAGAAATGTAGTTTCGAAGTTACTCTATATTAAGTCTTTTCAACTACTTAATTTTCTTTTCTTGTTGTGAAAATCATTATTCAAGTGATAGTGATTGACTTTGTTCAGTGGAAAAGTGACATGCAATCTAAATTTTTCATTTCCACTTGTAAGATTCCCTTCAGAGAGGGGGGAGTTGGTTATGTGAAGGCATACATAAATGTTGGGTAAGCCTCTGATTTCGAATATGAACAAATTTTTAATTTTCCTCTCTGTGTACCATATTATGGACAAGAAATTCATATTATGATTCCAACATGAATAATTCCCTATAACTTTTTGGAAGATCTTAACATGAAGGGAATCATTGGATAGTTCATTTTTACGCTATCCTTATGGATTTTTCCCTAATCAGGAGAAAACTGACTTCTGTTGTGGAGGGAATTGTTGTTGTTAAAAGGCAGTCGACCTTGTACCATGGGGTTGATCATGTTCTTCTTCTTCTTCAAATCTTTGATCATTATTTATTGAATATGAATGTTTAATTAAATAATCCCCCATCCTAGCAGGCTGCATTGATTCTTGAACTAATATGGATGAAATTTTTGCAACTAATCTTCTGATTTTGCATATTTTTGTTCGATCATTTTCTGGGTGCATTATCCAATAATCACCCAAATCATCTGTTTACAAATATGACTATGCTATTTCAGACATTTTGTTCCTCTGATGCCTGACTTCCTCTAAATGGGATTCCTGCTCACGATTCTCAGATGCTTGATGTAAAAGTAGCTCAACAACAACTTTACTTTGGGTCTGATTCTGTTGAGAACTGGTTGAGGCATGTTCTTGAGCGTACAATTGATTACATACAAAAACTATTGATTGTGGTTGGTTGTGGGCAATAACATTGCATGGAACCACTTTTAGATGACTTTTCTATTTCTGGAGTGCCAAGAAATGAAATTCTCCATATGATACCCATCCTCTAATACAAAAATTAGTTTTGGAATCATAAATTTACTGGAATAGCCTCTTTATAGAATTGAGACATGCACAATGATGGTTTCTCTGCTGTTTTCAACCATTGGATGTTGGGAAACTAAAAGAGATGCAAAGTCAATTTGGTATTGTAAAACTTTTATTACCCTTACTTGATTTTGATATTCATCATATGGTAATACTTTTGTTTTCAAATGACAAAGAGTTTTCCATAAGTTGAGAGGAATGTCATGAATGTAATCTTATTTCATCAATTCTGGAATTTCAATCTAAGATCGTTCCGAAGCCTAAAACATGACTGAGATTTCTCTTTTAGATTATTGTTTCCTCATGTTTAACACATCTTCCTTATCTCTCACAAGAGGTTTCTCTACATGATCTGACCAGAGTGAATGTTCAATATTGGAATATAAATGACCTAGAGGATTTTTGGAGAAGGAACATTCCCTAAGGACATATTTTGTTAGATAAAGTGTTTCACCTGTCAATGACAAGGCATCCGACATGACTATTTTGTGTTCTCAAGTGCCTCAAGATAGGACGACTTTCTCATCACTACATTATCAATTATGGAAATGTCTTGAAAATTTGAAATACTACTACGGAGAGGACATGAACAGTGAATTCCATCAAGGGGAGGATCATCATGATGTATTACAGCAAGCAATAAATATTCTTGGTCCATGGTCTTCCGGACATGTAGAGGGTTTACATGGCTCTCATCCGGAGATAGACTCTCTGGATTGACTGAATTTTCATGAAGAAAGTCTTTATAATGAATTTTCTACTGAGAAACATCAGAATTACAACTACCACTCCCAAAATTTAGTAATGAGAGGGTAGGATCTTGAGATTCAATAGATAACTGTCTGAGGGCTTCAAGAAGTCCAACATTAAGAAGAGATAAGTCACAACTTGACTCATGATTTTCCAATTTTGTTTGGGTAGATTTATATTTAGATGTTATCTTATACACAGTTGGGGCCACCTACTGGGAGAAGTGGTTATAATGGGAAAGTGTATGTGCCTTCATTGGAGTAGTTTTTAGAATGGACTGATTAAATCCAATTGGAAATGGTGTATGTTCCTGATCCTTTTGTCTGTATGATTTGGGGGAATATGTATCATTCCCTCCTGGACTGGAATAGAGGTGTGTATCTATTTTGGGAGGGAATGCCGATGTGTCATCCTATGTTTGAGGACAGATTTATATGTATGTTCCCCTGATATTGCTGAAGTAGTTGTTAAAATATCCTGGAATGCATCCAGAATATGGGCAGGGATATGAATCTGCCCTTTCACCATTGATAAGATGTGTTTTTTGACTTTAGTGGTTGGAACGAGAATATACGTCCATTACATATCTGTAGTAGGTGTATGTGCCTGCTTTAGTATTCATATTCCTATCAATGGATATTAACAGTACTCACACATGTTGGCAGAGATTTGGGTCTATGACAAATTTATTATGGGATATTTCTGACTGACTTTTTCGCATGCTACCAAACCAGATTTTTGGCATGCTTGATGAACATTGGAAGGTGTATGTGCCTACGGGTTGTTTTCCTTTAAGTATGGTTGATTGACTTCCTCAAATACTAGAAGATGAGAATATTGAAAGAATATGTGATTTTAAATAGTTGTATGTTCGTGTTTACTAGTTTCCACCATATTTGATTGGTGGGCCTCTTTAAATGTATTCAGATGAACCTACTGAGTGGATGATAATTTGTGAGTAGGTGAATGTGCCTATTCATGATACTACACTAGGTTTATTTGGTGGGATTATTGAGTTAAGAGCCTGTTGAGAAACAAAATTAGGATGGACGGGTGTATGTAACCACTCGTTGTTTTCTATAATGTTAGGTTGATGGACTTCTCTGGTATGGGTAGATATAAGAACATGCCCTCTATTGACGGGACGTTGTGCCTGGTGGTTCATATTGAATTCCCAATTCTGAGAGACCTTGGCTAAACGTCCATAGGCAACACCCCCATCATGTTGGTGGTTCACTACCACATGATTCTGATAGTGGAAATTACTGATGGGAGTCCTCAAGAAAGACTCACAAATTCTTGAATTGAGGCCTCATGTGTCCTTTTGATCCACGTCCCTATAGTACGAGAGGGACTGGTAGATTTGTTCTAGGGATAAAGACACGAAATAGTTGGAGATAGTGGTTGGCACCATTTTCTTCTTGATCATTGGTCGTCATTTTCCAGATGATTGAGGATTGTTGTTGTCCTGGAGGGCCTGTCGAACAGCCTCCATGGTCAGGATTGTAATGTTATGGAGATATTATTTTAACGGCACATTATAGACCCAAAATTTAAGACACTGGGTTGTTGATAATGTATTTCATATGGATTGAGATCCAACTTGAGCAGTGGTCGGGAAATTCAATGTTGTCTAGGAGAAATCCATTCTTTTGATTGAAGGAAATTATGTGGAAAACTGAGAACAACATCAAACCCTATTAGAGAATCATATTTTTAGATGGATACATGAGTGATTAATTTTTTTGTATGGCCTTCCTTTATCAATTGATAGGGGCCTGACATTTGTGTGACATTATTAACATTATTAAGGATTCACGTCGGGTTCACCATTTTAGTTTCGTAGTTCCTTGAAATGTGTAATTTTGTTTTTAGAATCATTTCTTCTAGGTAGTTTCCTTTGGAATTATTTATGGAACTGGAATCATCAAATAGTTCTTTATCAAAAGGGGACCAACGTTCTGAAGGCATGCATTCATTATGTTTTGAGCATTACGATACTTATGTATGTGCATTGGTCAAGAGGATGGGAGGTTGGCCTCACCACACACTTTTGGGTGGAATTAGTGTCAATTCTGGGACTCCCTTTGTAAAATTAAAATATTTTCATGATTCCTTATTAATTCACCAAGTATATCATAAGTATCCCTTGGAATTTACAATCACTTAATAACATGTGTAAAATTTAGAATCATTAGTATGCATTCAAGGTTCTTCCTCAAATGGAAGCATTTGTATATATTTGAGGTTTTCCATCAATGGTATCATCTAATATACTAATTAGAGATTCTTTTAATCATCGTTGTGATGATACATGTTTATAAGCCACTTAGTGGGGCACTCTAGAATTAATTGTCATCCAGGGAGATGATGGACTGTTTTGATCTTGGGATCGTGCCCGTAAAATGGACAACCTACGTAGCCTTGTGAAAGGATTCGAAATCCTCGTAGTTCAATGCCACATAATAGTACACATCATACCTTGTAAGGTCATGTGATAAGGACTTCTATGAAGAAGGTGATTGGTCAAAAAAAGTGTGGGACTTACACAAAAGAAGCCTGAGGAACGTGGAAAGTATATGAGTTTCCATGTATAATCATACCCAATTGGGAATATGGCCCAAAGAGAACATGGTTTAATTAAATTGATGGGTTTGAACCTTAAGGATACTTCCATTGTATCCCATTTTAATGGGAATAAAATCCCATGAAGTTCAATAAATATCAAAGTTGAGTATGGTCCCCTGAGAAAGATGAGTTTGGTATTACTTTCTAAAAAGGATTCCTTGATGATTTAAAGATTGAATTTGGGGCATATTTCCAATGGAAGATGCCCAGTGAGCTTGGGCCTTGAAATGGCTACCTACGTATCCTTGTTTGAGCATTAATGAGAGTTATTTTAGTTCCTTTGGTGTAGTGTTTGTTCACATGTAGTAACCATCACATATTTATAAGCCCACATGAATCATTATCCACATGAGAAACAAGAGGATGTGAAATATTCAACATAGATACTTCAAAAATTTCCTCCTCTACTGATGGTAGAAGGAACATCGACCATGGAAGAGGGTGAGGTGATGATCCTTCCCTCTATTCTATTTACATTGGAAAAGGGTCCAATGTATGGAGGAAGGGATGAAGGTGAGGGGCTTAGACGAGGATGGTTTCCCTTTTGAGATTGGTGGGGGCTTAATCCGATGGAAGATTCCCATTTAGGAATTGGTTGGGGATTACTCCAAATGAGGATTCCCATTTGAGATTTAACATGGCATAGGAGTCAGGTGATGAGGTTTGAGGAGTATCTTGAGGAGTGTATCGACTCAAGGTACTTGAGGAGTCTATAAGGAGAGTTCAAACACACAACATGTGAATGCAACGAAGAACACTAAGTCGAATCAAGGAACTTCATTTACTATTATTAAGTGTCTCAAATCATGGTATTCGAAGGTTGGAAGTTGGGACACATAAAGGGTGCAATGGAAAATGACGTAAATCAGATCCGAAAAAGTTCATGATGTGCCTCTCCATTTTTCATGGGGGTCAGTGATATTAGAAAAAGGACTAGCCCAGTAGGTTTCTTAGGTCCTCCTTGTAGGTGATTCATGTCGGTGCTCCATGCAGTTGCTCCGCCAAGGTGTGCCACATAGGTGCTCTATGCAAGTGCTCCGCCAAGGTGTGTCACGCTGGTTCTCCACACACATTCCCTGCCATGGTTCATCACGCAGGTGCTTCGTGAAGGTGCATCATGTAGTTTCTCTATGAAGGTTCTCTATGAAGGTGTGACGCATAGGTGCTACACGCAGTTGCGTCATGAAGGTGTGCCATGCAGGTGTGCTGCAAAGGTGGTATGTGATGGTGCTCCATGTTTTCTAGCATTGAATCATGTTTCCCCAATTAATTTTCTCTTCTCTCATGCTTTATAGAGCTACCTGAGAAAATCTAGGTGATCTTGGTGAATGACCTATGCAACTAGAGATTTGGGACTTCATCCAACTTTTTCTGTCCCAGAAATGGGGAGCCCAAGAGTCCTATTTATAGGCGTGGAGGGGACTTGGTCGAATGGATGTTTTCCACAATGGACCTTCACATGTGTCCTCCATGATGGTCTTCTATGTAGGGGTGTAAAAATTTATTTTCCGCATAGGTCCTTCATGTAGGTCTTCTGCGTAGGTCTTCCACGTAAGTCCTCCATGTAGATACTATTGTGAAATTTATCCATCTTCCAAGTTCCATAACATTTGTTCCATATGTTTATTTGGGCTCTACGACCAGCCAAATAGAAGGTGTTAAAGAGATAAACTTCTTCAAATGGTAAATACACCATGTTTTCTCAGAAGAATCATGGAAATTATAGTTAATGTGTCGATGACTTTTCATCATCAATCTTGGGAATCCACTGCATACTCCTAGATGAGGAATCATTCCTCTTATTCATCGGGTTTGGAGTAGTAGTTTCGCACATAGAAATCAAGACTACATCTTCTTCCATTACGATGAAAACATCATCCCTAATACATGGCATTTTTTGTCTATGTGATAATCATATCTTCACTCTATTGAAAAGACCATGGAATAAATTTTATGGTGTCTACAATAGCATTGGTTGTGATTAGAAATCTGTGGACCACCACCACCAACATCTAAAATAATATCTAATCTATATCACTGTATGCATTTGTATAAATAAATAAATTACAAATATAATGTAAATTATTTTTCTCTTTTAATATTCTTTAATTTACCAAACAGGCCCCTGGGTTCTTGGTGACATGCAAACAAACCATATCTACTTTGGATTATGCTAAATTCTAAACCATATACAATATGAATTTCACAAATCATTATTTCATACACACCCCATTATTCATTTCACTTTTATTTCACATTCAATCTCTGGGGTCCTAGAGTAGTAGTTTGACACCCCTAGGGCTATTGTGAGCAATAGTCTATGTACCATAACTATGTGATCACATGAAATAAATATAAATGTTTGGGGCCTAGTGTATTAATATGGCACCTCGTGGGTATTTGGAGTAGAAGTGACTAACCCACAAAATTATTTTGACATCATTCACAGATTTCACATAACAGTACTCCAAATTCAATACTCGTTTATCAATCATTCACACAACCCATTATCCAACAAATTTCATAATACCATTATTCATCCAATTTCATTATCCAATTATTCATCCAATTTCATAATCACTTTTTCAACCACTATAATAATTTCTATATCTTCATTCAATGACATATGGAACACTCTATGGGTTGTCAACAAGTTGGTCTCAACATCTCCAATGGTTCGAATGGGATCCTTGAAGGGTCTCTTAATCACATGGGATAATCATTTATTAATTAAATTTAAGGCCAAATTTCTCAATGTGGTAATTTAAATTGAATAAATACATACCCCAAATTTTAATCAACAATATGTGAATTGGTAATTTGATCACCTACCTAATGATTTTTGATAGTTTCATGCCAAACCACACTACTCAATTTGATTTAAAATGGTCCAAATCACAATAATAGAAGTGATATTTGACCAAAACCAAGGACCAATTTCCAAATAAATTAGATCCATAAAATCCTAAATGTCATCCATAATACATTGAATTCAAATACATCCCTCCTCATAGGGGAAGAAGATTTGATAGAGTGGAATATTAAATGATAAATAAATCACATATCAAGGAGGACTCAATCTTTCAAATGAATCATTGATTCTCTAAGAAAGGAGTTCAAGTTGAATTGTATTCCACATAGAAGACTCCAAAATTGAATGAAATAAGGTTAGGATTAAATATGGTGTTTAAGAATAAAATATAGGTATTTTTTAATTTTAAAATAAAACATTGTGTGTTAATTTTACATGCTCATTGTCTCCTATTCCAGGGAAAATAGTTTTCCATACCATGATCCTTAAACATGTCTTGAAAGACCATTCATTGAGAGAATGGTATCTTCTAAGTTGAAAATGTCTTGAAAAACCATGCACCATTCATGAAAATACCATCTATTTGAGGAAACATTATTAGTGGGAGGCTGCATTGTTTGGTCAAAACCATGAACCACCTCCCGCAGCTCCAAAAAGGGGTGAAAGGTTTCTCAGGGAAACCCACACAGTTTGCCTTAACTATGTTCCAACCATGAACAGACCCATGGGCTTTTATATTTCTCTAATTTCACCCAAAATAATATCCTAAAAACTCAACCATGGTTTACAAATAAAATGTTAAAATATTAATTTTAAATGAGCATGAGACAACTCTTGAAAGGTTGGGGTCTTAGAACTACTATAGTGAGTCCATATTTTTTGTGGATCATTGATATAACACAACTCTTGTAACTCTTAGAAATATATATAGTTACTATGATTGGAGAAATTTTTTTGAACCACATGGTGTTTCTATTACTATAGTTATTGAAATAAAATTATTCCTCTTGACATTGAACACACATAATGCTTCCCCTTACTTATTTTACATAGTGAATTTCTTCCCTCAGTGGTCCTTCTAGCCCGATGAAAAATCAACATCATACTCCCTTGATTTCACCATGACTATAATATTATTGTAATGATATAGAAAATAAAGCAAATATTATAGTTAGTTTTTGGGTATTCACATTTTCCTTCATCTAATTCACCAGATATAAAGAATGATTTTTTTCATTTCATGTACATCTCTACATAGTTAAATAGAGTAAGTTGATCTAGGAGAGACTTCTCAATTTTTATCAAATTAATATTAAAAAAATTATATAGAAGATACAATGTAGTAAATCAATAATGGTATTAGTGTGCATATAATTTGGTATTTTGAAGCCTAGAATCTCTAAACACTCAATGTAGCCAATAATCATTACTATGTGAGGTCTAGTTGGATCTCCCTATATATTTTTTATGTAAATAGTTATTTAGGGATCACAAAATATTCATGTTTATATCTATAAATAATTATCATATGGATTTATGTGTATTATATATGCATCTATGTTATCATGAGACTTATAGAGTTTATTAGAAATAGATGATATCCTCAGAAATTAGATATCTATAACATCATCCAAATGTTTTATTTAGAGAAAAATTTCATCTTCACTCACCTCCCTAGTATATATATATAAAAAAAATTGGATCATAACATGTTGATCTTTTGTTCTTGTCATAGTACAATATGAATCAATCTATACCTCTATTGGAAGTTACATATATTTAGGATATTGTCTTTATTATTCCTCGATTACACGGATATTAAGGTTAGATATTTTTTCAATTTTCTAAAAAATACATAATTTATATTTATTGTAAAAATATTTTATATGAAATTATTCTAATCTATCACTTTATTCTCCAACTATTTTATCAAGTCAAAATAACACTCACCATTTGACTCAAACTGTATATCATATGAAATCTATATTTTTAAGGATCCATAATTTCCTTTTCATAACATTGACATAGGGAAAAAAGTTATTAAATTTATTTAGATGTTTAGTCTTTCTAATTGCTAACTAACAGCTCCATAATCTATTGAGTAGACTCCCCAATCCCAAAATATTGAATTTTATTTCATTAACACTTTACTCTATGTTTCACTAGGTATTAATTTCTTAGTTAACCATTGATTATAATATAGTAATGTAGAGCTAAAACATTAATTAAAAATCAATGATAATTGAAATTAGCAAGACTTTTGTGAAAAATTCACTTTTAACTATGGTTTCATTCATCACTTATGAAAATGAAGGATTTTAGGACTTGAAATTTATATGATGTATTTTTTATAAATAAACATATCTTCATAATATCATGTTGATTTTATATAAAAATTTATCCAGGTATTTGATAAAATCAATTTATGAATAGTGCCTTTATTATTCTTTATCTTTCAAGCCATGTCATCTTATTGAATTTATGAAATAAATTTTGTTCGTCCTATAAACATTTATTCGAATAAAATAGATTACCATGAATCTGAGAAATAAAAAAAATTACTTGATGATGGTGTTTCAAATGGTTTATTTATTGAGTGGAAAACAATACACCTGTGACTATAGGGGAAATAATCATTGATACATGATTGGCTAGAGGTTCATCATTCGACCATTGACCTTTGTATCTTCTTGGTTGATTTCATCTCATATTAGTTTTTCAACCACCTTCCATACTTTATGCTTACTCATTTATATTTATTTATTCTCAAATGTAGTTGAGGGCAACTATAAGAATGGTCATGGGGTATTCATTAAAGAAACCATGAACACATATTTCCTTCAAAACATTAGTATCAAGGGTGATATACATGACATTATATTTAATTTCATATATTTTATCATTTATAAAAACCATTAAAATAATATCATATTAAATAGGAATCCAACACATACATTGGAAAATCTTGTTCAAGATCAAATACCAGCATATAATGAATACATATTTAATATCTTATGATTCATTTAATTCATTGTTAATTAAGATAAATAGGAATATATAATAAATTAATTATCTAAATAATAAAATAATTTATATATCTTAATATCCATACAAATAGTCCCAGATATTCCAATACACTGTATTTTTAAAATGATAAAAAAATTATTTTCTTTGAAATTAAATAAATACAAGATCTATACTTGGATAAAACATGAAAATCACCAATTCAAACTACCAAAGATATTTATTTGGATACACACAATTCAATAACATGACATGAAGTGTACATGACAAGACATGTAATTACATGGTGTGAAATTAAAATTAATGAAACATTTACATGTTAAATTACAAATTTTTTACCACTCTTGATATAGGTGGAGTACATGACATGTAATGGTGATACAAGATATGTAGTTCAAAATTTAACATAGAAATTAATTGAGAATTTAATATTATTAAAAACCTATCACACAGTGTGTACATTGAATTTATTTCACATGAGAACATTTTTATTATGTTTAATGTCACAATAAAATTTCATTTCTAGTAAAATAATTTCATGATGTATAACATGGCTTGGTGTATAATCCTTGTAGACATGCATGTTTTACATGGAATGTAAATATGAAACTAATCTATATAGGACGTTCATCTAGTATCCATGACAAATTCCTTGGGACTTTTTCAAGTATTCAATATTGACATTTATGGATTAATCTATGTGTATTCCAACAAAACATTGTCGAATTCTATCTAGAAATGTTTGTTGATTTTTAGTTCATACACGACACGTGAAAAATTAATGATACATATTTGAAAACATTGTTTCTAAAACATGTAGCACTACATGATGTGTAGGCCAAATATACAACATGTATAAAATAAACCATGCAACACATGGTTTTGATAAAAACACCATGTGTAATGACATCACGTAACAAATATAAAAATGTACACATTTTTCAATATCGTGTCCTTATGTAGTGAATATAGGAACACAACATGTACTTTTGGGTTACATGCCATATAGTCCCATGTTATCTTCATAGAATCCTTGTAACATCAAAATGGATTTTTTTGATGTTATTCATGTGTTTTGAACCTGTTCATGGTTGAATATATCTAAAAAATAAGATATATAGACTTTTTAGTATTAAGTATCAATAAACCATAAATATAATACTAACATAAAATTTGTAAATCATTAATAAATTAATAAAAATTTATAAATATAAATATGGCAATTACAATACCACATTAAGGTTCAAAACAAAGTGAAAGCATTGGTTAGGTCTATTCCCAATTTGGATTTTCATAGATTCAATGAAAAATCCAAAATAAGATGAGAATGAATTGATATGTCCAATATATATACTAAATGAAATTGAAAATGAATCTAAAAACTAAGAGATATGATTTTTCATAATATATTTGTAATTAATATAATAACATAAATATACCATAGTCTTGAGTTTGTTATATAATGTTGATTTTGACCATGTAAACTCATTCATGTTTTTTCATTATTGCATCAATAATAACAAAAGTAGTATACCCATTGGAATGATCCACATGTTCTCCATGATATGTGAAAAAAACATATGGATCAATGGGCACTAGGGATGAAAATTTTATCTGTATGTGTCATTATACTTGTTCACAACACAATCCTATAGTATTAAATAATTTTCTCACATGTTCTCTAAATCATTAGAGGGAGGATGATGGTGAAAGGATTATCTTGATCTTGAGAGGAAACAGAGAGATATTATTCATTATTAATTAAATTTCTAGGGTGAATAAATATTAAACCTAATGAAATTATCACCACATCTCCTCTAAATTGATTAAACAGTGAACATATAAAGCTATGGTTTATTATTTATGATTTTATAATGGCCTTTAATAAAAATAAAAACCTGACACATACCCATGGAAAATAAAAACCACACCAATATATATTGGTATGTATTAAATTGTCTAAACAATTTATTTTTTCTTACTATGTTCTCTATTCATTTGACCACCATCCTCATAAGTTAACAAATCTCAAATAATAATATATTTTTCATTCAATAAACAAAAATAGTCATGGTATTGAGAATTAATATTTAATTTATATTCAAATAAAAAATATAATTCAATACCATGTGAATAAAATAAGAGATAAATAAATATTCCATTTTATAATCTTCAAAATAAATATTTATTTAAATATTCATCTAAATATAAATAGGCATTGAATAATAGGGATGAATAAATAATAAATAATTGTTATCTGACAATATTTACAATATTATTTATTCTAACCGTTAAATAAAAAATTGTTTGACTGAGATCGATTGAAACATAAAGAGTGTGACCCATTAGGCATATTATTTAGAGGAATTAAGAATGATTACCTAATGTATAATATTATAATCTAGAAAAATGTAATGGAATCCAATGATAAAGAATTAAATTTTTCAAAGATGAAAAATACATTAAAATACTCACTATGTAATATAATCCTCATTTCATCAAGAGGGTTTCATACTGACGTCATCAACCCATATGATTGATATACATTATATTAATTTATATAATGAAACACATTAATCACCCTAAACAACAAATTTTAGTTTGATAATTTCATTCCATGATTTTAACATTGTTAAAATAGACTTGGATGATCATTTACTGTCTTATTAACTAATGAACCATCACTTGGAACACAACCAATGTACCCAAACTCATCACATGTATAAGTCATCCTGGTTTCCATAAATACACCAATGTATGAAACTCATGATATTCATTCATAACTATCTAGAGTCTAATAACAATCATACACATTCTTAAACATGAATATCCAATTGAACATAAACATGTAAAATTTCTACTTGTGGATTTAACCTCCTAATCTAACATATTAGAGATTACCATGTGAAACTTCATGAGATGAAGTCTCATCTTATTATGAATATCAATAACCTAAAAATATCATATAGAATGTGTTTCATCAAGTAATATTATCAAAAATATATTATGTTAGTTAAATAATATATTCATAGAACTTTACGGTTCTCATACTAGTGGGGAACTTCATTATCCTTTTATATAATATAGATACTCTCTGACATTATCTCATTAATGTTATGCATAATAATAATTAATAGGATAATAAATATTTATTAATATTAAATAATATAATATAAAAGTATTCTAAATTATAATGTAATATGGTTTAGGGAACCAATTCCAATACCATTCTTGAAATTTTCGCCATGTTATGCCAATTGTGACGAAACAACCTTTTCTCAACAACCTTCTCTCGCAAACCACAAATAAAAAATAATTTTTTAAATCATTAAATTGAAGAAACAGTTTTTTTAGTTTCTTGATTGGGGAAACATTATCCAAATTATAAGGATAAATAAACAACATTGTTCTTCACCTTATATGAGGCATTCTTATAATTTGAACAATATGGAAGAACAAAAATACCATGACATTGAAAGAAAAATTAATAAAATAACAAGGTTTGGGATTTCCCTATGACATTAGAGGAACAAAAAAACATTTTATTTATGAATATAAGAATAATGAAATATACTTTAGAGTTATAAGTTCCCAATTCAGAACACTACATTCATTAAAAATGGCCAAAACTACATCAACACATATATTTTCATGTTACCCCAATTATCTATTTATATATGGGACTAGAAAATGCATAATGTTTAAACAACATATGATAATAATACCCCACCACAATATTGAAAATGGAATCCACATCCATCTTGCAGATCATCCATGAACACCTCTTCATCATGTGAACAACTCCATTCCCTCAAATATCATTCCTCTACACTAATGGAATCACTACACCCAAATTTGTGTGATGACTATAGTTTCCAATAGGATACATGGATATAGTTTCCATAAACATGTTTCAAAAAATCAATCAAAAACCTCTACTTTTGGAATGTTAATTTCTTATATATAATAGATATTTCAAATATCTAATTCTAATAATCTCCCACCTTAATACTGATTACATGAATTAAACAAGTCATGATCACTTATAAATATATCATCCTTCGGTAACTTCTTCCTATAGTTTAAAAACATCATATAATACACCCTTCCATCATCTAATACCTAATGAGTTAGAAAACTAACCATTAATTACCATATTATGACTTCGGTCTACATGTCTACCAAATTATTACTCCCTCCAAACTTCAATAGATCTTGAACATCATCTCAAAAAAGATTATATATAAATTCTTCTTTAACTAAATTATTTTCATCCATGAGTGAAAAAAATATTCTTTGAATGATGGATCACGTTATTATTATCATAAAAAAATTCTAAAACCATCCTTTATTCTATGTTCCTCTATAAAAGCATTAATAATACCAACTCTTTATTATATTTTATGAATTCCACATACATTGATTATATTATAGATAGTGATACTAATGTTTTTATCTAATAAATCATGATCATAGTCATCCCATAAAATGAAAAAACATAGCCAATGTAACTTCTTCATGTATTTGTATCTCCTACAATATTCACAATTCAAAACCACTTTAACAAATATTCTATTTCATAACAAAGTTCTATGATTTCAGAATATTTATGATATACAAGAATCTGAATCACTACTTCTTTGTAATTTTTTTTATCTTTTTTGTGAATTTTACAATGACTCAAACTATATATATATATAGATTTTTGACTTATAAAACCCTTACATACACACAGATAATGAGTTACGATTCATATATAACGTTTACAATTAATGTAATATATTCCATTATTCCTGGCGAATTCACGTCATATCATATAAAATGATTAACCAATATTCAAGTCATACATTATAAATAAATATAAATAATTATGGATATATGTTGATAGATATAACATCAATGTTCCATTCTTCTAGTCCCTACTGATCCATATCCCAAAATTCCACTTCAAATCTCTGATATCCTTTTTCTTTTTTTTATGAAAAAATTATTTTTATAATCCTCAAAATTTTCCCCACTTATACTAAATAGAAGCATATCATCCATATAGAACCGAAGTATGATGGACATCCCATCACTAAATAACTTTGTCTAAAAATAATGATATGTATTTCTCTAGATGAATTCCTTCTTTTCCATAGTGGCATTGAATATTTGGTTTTTCTATCATGGTATCTACATTATCCTATGAAAAATTGTTTAATATTATAAACCAAATATTCCATTCCATATTCAAAAAAAACTATATAAGTTTATATTTTAATATTTCATCTTATAAATCACTATAAATAAAGGCCATATTAATATCCAGATATTCAAGATATAGGCCCTCATTCAAAACCAATATTAGAAAAGTTTTAAATTTTGTATACTTAATAGATAGAGAAAATATTTCATTAAAATACAAACCTTATTTTTTTGAAATTCTATTAAACATGCCTTTTCATGTACCATTTCCTTCCATTTATTTATTCCTTAAACTAGTAAACACATTTTTGTCATAGTTCCCTTTTCCCAAAATGTATCGTTGTCATCTACCATATTATTTTGACAAGCTTGGTGTCCATTATTTCATTCATTACTAACTCCCAATACTCTGAGTCATTATGTAATTCCACAACCTTAAATATTTCATAATCATGAATTAAGTTAATAATTCACATAGTGGATTTTTAAGGTTTTGTGAATTACAGAATTGGGTTATAACATATAAATAACAACTTGAATATTACATGTAGACACTTCTACTCACTATCCGATTTTTTCATAAAATAAAAAATCTTAAAAAAACAAACATGTTTAGTTCTATGCTTTAGACTTCATGACTTTTCCTTGATCCAATACATGTCCTAAATTTCTAATAATATCCTTTTAAGAACATTTCTAAACATGGGATGAGCATAAAATTCTCATTAAGGGATACATAAATAAGGAAAACTATTAGTTTTTCAAAACAACATGTAATACACGAATAATTTATCATAAAGAAATAATTTTCAACATAAATAAGTAGAAAAAACATGTCACTGAAAATAATCTCATTTATTACCCTTTTTTGTAACCAAATGGTTACCATAAAGCCAATTGAAAGAAAAATATAGAATATAAAAGTAACATGGGACATAAAAATACATAATTGGAACAACCATGTAGTTTACTTCCATATATATATATCAATAAATGAAATAGTTATAAAACTGACTTCCATACCCAATGCATTGGAGTATATAATGTAACCCCCCATCTTTGGTTTATCTTGCATCCACCCACCATTTCATTTACCACATAACCACTTATCCTTGGTTTATCACATAACCACCTAACAAATTTAAAAGTACCATTATATAATCCCAACAACTACAATATCATAAATATGATCAGTCACTATAAACATTCCTTTTTGACTCAAAAGTATTCATTCAAAGATAGTGAAATAGTATGTTCACTTTGAAAATACTTTTTAGTATAGAAAAAACTAAAATGGAATAATGGACTTGTTTTCCTTTTAAAAACATTAAGACTTATAGAGGAATCAAAATATCAAATAATGGTTATGGCAGTAGAGATTTCATTGTCACCACATACGTTAAAAACAATCATTTTTTCATTTATTAAAATGCTTCGTAGATAAAATATTACCTTTGTATGAATTTAAATGTTAAATAGATTTTTTATATGCATGGTTACGTAAGACATGTTTATTATAGATAGGATGTATTTTATTCATATATATAATGACATTAAGTTCTTAAACATTATATTTAATCAAAAAATGAAAATTAGTCTCGAATAATTATGATGGGAAATGAATCTCATCACTTTCGTGGAGACAGTAATCTGTACGTACGCATGGGAAACAATATAATCATATTGATGGTGTAATCATATGTAATTTGATTGTATATAATATATTCATAATCATTAACATGTTATATTTATAATTTTCATCAGTTATACTCCTTATTATACCCTTCCAAATAATGAAGTGTTTGAATAACAAACTACTACACGACGTGAAGACGATAAGTCATACGTATGGTGAATTTGTCATTCAAAATATTGATAAAATAATGAATATGGTTGTACCATTTTTATAAGAACATCACATTACATAGAATATACATGAGTTATTATTTTATAATGGAAACAACAAGGAAAGAGGAAGTGGAAAAAGATAAGAACTTGAAAGAGGTGATGAAATATTTACAACTTTTTCAGGTTCTTCCTTTTGCTTTGATAAAAATGGAACCATAGGATGGATTTATGAACAAATTAAGGCCTATAGGTTTATTTAGAGATGTTGGTAGGATATTTGTGCTGGGTTTGGGCAAGCCAAATGGCTTTGGAGGTGTGAAATTAAGAGAATGGGAAGTACCCTTTTATAAGAGAGGTGAGGGTCACTTTAGGAAAATCTTGAAATATAATTTTTAATGAAATAATTTTCGGTTTTTAATGCTCCAAAATGAAATATATAGAGTCTAATATGGTTTATTTCATAAAACCCTCAACCAATAGGTTTTAGACTGGTTTAGGTCACTGTATTAACCTTATCTTTTAGATTTAACTCTTTGTAAAATTTTTTGACATTTACCATGTCTATTTTTATTTTTGTATTATATGATTAATAAATATATTATAAAAAGAAAAATGAACCCCATGTGGTTCATTATTAATATATATTACCTTATATAAGACATTTTTACGAACCATATATTTTTATGAACATCATATCAATTAATAATATATTATTTGTTTTAAAAACTCAATTATGACATTTTTGACACTATTTAATATTTGGTTTTTGTGAAAATCATAACAACATTATAACATCAAAAAAAATATTTAATAAACCATAACATGTCATATTAACCTATGAAATTACTGTAATTCATCAAATTCTCAAATTCCATTTATTTGGATATTTATAGTATCAAATATTTTAATAATTCATTAATAAGGTAATTACCGCATCATCATTGTGTCGTAAATAAATTAAATTAATTAATGTATAAAATTTATAAATAAAATATAATTATGTAGGATATCTTTTTATATTCTTAATGAATATTTATAGTATAATTTATATTATGAATAACCCTATATTTAAACTGGTTTAGTTATTATACTTTGAATTTATCTCTCTTAACTCTTCTTTAAATAAAATAATAATAAATGTCATAATCTTTTCGTAGTGGACCAAAAGGGACTCATATTTTATTCCTATGTTTTTTTGGGTCTAATTACAATTATCCAAAAGAATTTTGAATTGAGTTAGGGTATTTATAATATAATTTTTACCCTTAATTATCCAATATACTTTTAACCGAGGTAAATAAAAGTAAAAAGTTATGAATCACCAAAAAAAATTTCATCTAACTGAACAAAATTTTACCTACTGATATTATTATTTTCTCTTGAATTTTATAAATTCAACTCAAATAAATAGTAAAATTTCCATTTATGAAAATTTGTAAATGCTCCTAGAAGATGGGTAAAAGATGGTAAAAAGTTCAATAAAATTTATTATATCTAAACTATTTATAAAATTAAGTAAATGAATTAAATTGAAAATATGTATTTTATTATGTATCTATTTCAAGCAAAAATAAATTAAATTAAAATATCTAATTATTTTAATAAAAATTTAGGTTTGAACAACAATAGAGTGTATTTCACTATTCATAAAAAAATTCACCCTAAGATAATTTTGATATTCGAAATCCAAAAATGAAGTCCATTTTTAGAATTAAAATTTATAAAATTTCAAAAAGTGGGTATTAATATTCATAATGGCTAGTTTCATTGGCCGTGGTGTGTTAAAACCCCATGTTACATACAATGCACGGTATTACCTTATTCAAAGGGAAATGTACCATGGAAGCTTGGGGTGTTACATTCACCCCTCCATAATTTAATTTCATCCTCATAATTTCTAGAGTATTACTATATGAAATGATTCTGGTGGGTCATCATTATGTGTTAGTTGAGTTCCCACCATGCCTCTTCTATTTTATCATTTCTCCATATAACTTTTACTAGACGAGTCCTCCGATTTCTTAGAACTCATTCCTGGGTATCAGGAATTTTGACAGGCTCTTCAAAATAAGACAGATCAAGTTCCATTTCAATTTCCTTATAGGTGAGTACATATGTTTGGTCAGACATGTATTTTCTCAATAGTGATACCTGGAACCCATCATGATCTTCAGAGAGACTTAGATGCATTTTCAAATGATAAGATATAACTGTAATTTTTTCTAGAAATTTGAATGGTCCTATGTACCTGGGACACGATTTACCCTTCTTATAAAAACGTATAACACCCTAACATGGAGATACATTCATTAAAATATGGTCTCTTACTTGATGTGGGTTTGGATAATCATCACTTTTATCTTTTATTTCCACAACATATTCTGGGACTACGAGTTTTATTTGACCAACAACATTCCAAAAAGTTGGTGTGTGACATCTCTTTCCATATAACACTTCATATGGTTCCATCTGAATACTTGAATGGAAAATATTGTTATAGGAAAATTCTACCAGAGGTAAATATTGATCCCACACATACCTTGAATGTCATGTGAGTATGATCTCAACATGTCTTATAATGTTTTAATAGTCCGTTATAATTGTCCATCGATTTGAGGGTGGTAGGCAGTGCTTAAATGAATTTCAGTATCCATGACCGTCTAAATACTTTTCCATAATAATGTTGTAAAACAACGATCAGGATTAGAGAAAATCGATTGGGTTATACCACAAAGTCTGATAACATCATTAATATATAGTCTTTCTATATGTTCAGGTTGTAAATCTTAACTCATACCAAAAAATGTGCTGATATGGCAAGACAATCAACAATGACTTATATTGTATCATTCCTTTTAGGAGTCATTGGTTGCCCCCTTACATGGTCCATTTTAATATTATCCCATTTCCACTTAGGTATGAGAATAGGTTGCATAACTCTTCTAGGCTGTTGCCTTCCAGCTCTTAGTTGGTGAGAAACCATTAATCTTGACACAAAATCATCAATATCCGTCTTCATGTTGTCCCATCAAAAATTTTCCATCAAATCTCTATACATATTGGTGCTCCAAAGGTGTATAGAGAAATTGGAGCTATTAGAATCATCCAACAATTCCCTTTTTAGTTCAGGTATATTAGGAACACAAATCCTCTTCCAAAATTTTAAAATTCCATCTTCATATATGAAGTAACTCAATATCCCATCAGTCACAACTTTAATCTTCTTTTGAAACTCGTCATCATAACTTATAGAACACTTTTTTCTTTTCTAGGAAATATGGTTTTCAAACCATTTGAAAAATTATTGATGTTTAACCATCCATGGTTATTCCCATATTCATCATTACTAGATACATTAAAATAGGATCCCTTTCAACTCTCATCTTGTTAAAAACTCCATGATTCTTTCTACTCAAAGCATATTCCACCTTATTTTCCTTCCCTGTGAGGTAGGGTTTTGTGCAATCATAATCATTAATTAGTTCAAGCCAATGCATTTGCCTTATTTTGAGTTCCGTCTATGTGAAAATATATTTCAAACTCTTTTGATCAGTATATATCTCACATTTTTCACCATAGAGATAGTGTCTCCATATATTCAAAGCATTGATTACAACTTCTTACTCATGATCATGAGTGAGATAGTTTTTTTCATGAATTTTTATCTCTCGTGATGCATAGGAAATAACTCTGTCATTCTACATAAGGACACAACCATTTCCTTTCATTGAAGCATCACTATAAATAACAAACCCATCATTCCCCGATGGTATAGTAAATATTGGATAATTGAATAGTCTTTTTTCAGTTCATTGAAATATTCTTCATACTCATTTGTACAAAAAAATTTATCCCCTCTACGTGTGATCTTGGTTAATGGGTTAGCCAACTAGGAAATATTCTAGACGAAACGTCGATTATAACCAATTAATCCAATAAAACTGCGTACCTCAGTTATACTCATCGGTGCCATCCATTCATGGATTTACATGGTCTTTGAAGGATCAACATAGATTCTATCATTAATGAAAATATGGCCAAGAAAAGAAATATCTTGAAGCCAGAATTCACAATTGAAAAACATCCCATATAATTCATTTCTTCTAAGAGTCCTTAGGATAATGCACAATTGATTTTCATTATAATTGTATGTTTTTGAGTATACCCAAATATCATTAATAAATACCACTACAGAGTCATAGATATATTCTCTGAAAACTATATTCATTAGATCCATGAATATAGAGGGTGCATTAATCAGTCCAAAAGGCATTACTCAAAACCTGTATTTCCCATACATGGTTCAAAATGTTGTTTTGGGAATGTCTTCCCCCGTCACGCAGAACTAATGATATCCAGATCGAAGGTCAATATTTGATAACTATTGAGATCCAGGAAGTTGGTCGAATAAATCATCAATGTGAGGTAGGAGATACTTTTTATTTATTATTATAGAATTGATCTAACTGTAGTAAATGCACATCCTCATATATCTATATTTCTTCTTAACAAAAAGAACAGGGGCTCCACATGGAGAAAAACTAGGGTGAATAAATACTTTATTACTCAATTCCTCTAGTTGTTTCTTTAGTTCCACTAATTACACATTGTCCATTCTATAAGGGGTCATCGATAAGGGCCTTGAACCATGAATTAAATAAATGGAAAACTCAATTTCCCATTCTGGAGTATGTCCATGTAAATCCTTTGGAAACACGTTAACATATTCTACCACAATGGGTATGTCCTCTATTCGAACATTATTTTCCCCACCCATAGTTATTTCATTCCCTTCCTCTATAATAATGGAATTTTTTAGATCTACTAGGGGTGGATCTAGATAAGAATCATGTGGTGACATTTCAACTCTAATGATAAGGTACTCGTTATCATCATTAAAAATTGTAACCTCCTTTTTCTTATAATAAATTTTTATAAGATAGTCCAAAAGAAAATCAATTCCAAGGATTATATCAAATTTAATCACGGGTATGATGATGAAATCAGAAGATAAAGAACATTTAAATGACCTAAAGTAAACTGATTACCAAAACATTGTTGCGATGATACCTCCCATGGGAGTTTTGACGGAAAAATCCCTTGTTATGTCAAATTGAAAATATCTATTTTTCGTAGAAAACTGGGATGATATGAAATAATGTGATGATCTATACTCAAATAAAGCATTGTCTACACTTGAGGAAAGCATTAAATTAACTACCACCATGTCTCTCGGAACTTCAACCTCAGCAGTAGTGATTGCATAATTTTGTCTTTTCTCCCTTGGCCATTTTTGAGGTATATTCCTTTTGTTATTAGGACATTCATTTTCATAATGCCCGTTTTTTCAATAATTGTAGCATTCAATACTGACAGCCACATTTTTCCCCTTGTAATCACGAGCATGGTGGCCATTTTCACCACCCTTGTTACAGACCCTCATTCCCTCTAGGAAAGTGTCGGGGTGTTTCAATCCACATTTACCGTATGACATATATTCAATTTTTCCCTTATTCCCATTATTTACATTTCCAGAGTGTTCAGCAGATCTCTTTTTCTCTTGCTTTTCATTAAATTCATAAGACATAGTGGATTTCTTTTATGTCTTGATAGCGTATGAGATAATATCATCTTACGTTGAGAATCATTGTGGGACTAATAATCGATGGAGAAATTGATTTAACCCATCCCTGGATCAATCAATATTAATCCTTTGGTTAAATATATAATATGCTACATGACTTACTTTCTTAGTAATGTTAGCCTCATACTTTGTGACATTCTCGTCCTTCTTTTTCCTCAGACTCAAAAATTGTCATTCCATATCCTCTTGATGATTACAAGGAATGTATTTTTCTATGAATGTATTTTTAAACTCCCTCTATTCCATGTTCGATAATTCTTCATCTTCCTTTCTGTTTTGGATTAATTACCACCATTTATCTACATCTCCGATGAGGCGATACCCTACCATGAAAACATTTTCTCTTTCACTACTCCCCAAAGAATGAAATATTTTCTATAAAGAATTTATCCATTGCTCAGATACTAATATATTTTTACTCCCATTGAATGTTAATGGTTGTTTCCTCATGAAGCAGTCTATCATTGATCCTCTTCATTGTGGATCAGGGTGCTCTATACGAGTAAGGTTAATATTCATAATCTGAGTGAGTTGTCCCAGTATGTTGATAAGAAAATCAACACCAGTTTTTTCACCTACTCCACTATAATTATCATGAGTGGGAGGGAAATACCTACATGGATTACGTGCTTTGATACAATTTTCATTACTTCCACTAGGTGTCATTTCTAAATAATGGCTTACACTAGTTTAGTTTATGAATAGAAATACGTAATTCCAAACATGTAAAACACTTATCATAAATTGAACAATTTATGGATGTAATCCATAATCCTAAAAATGTTTTCTTTAAAGTAGTATATACTAATAAACCCTTTATAATGGTTTTTAATGAAAATTAGAATTATCCTAACCATATCCCTCAGAAGTGTTGTAACCAAGAGTGCGCTAAGGACCTTTGTTGTGTACCAGTTCACGTTTGAGTATATCTCAAAGCGGTGTTTTTGGGTTTTTCCGCTAGGTACATCTATTCCAGATCCACCTCTACCTTCTCGTATCCATACAGGGATGTATTTTGTTGAAAACTCCAAAAATACTTATAGTAACAAAATTATAGGAAATTCTTCTATACTAATCCTCAAAATCTATCTTATGGTATTGTTCTCTAATCAATGTTTTTTTAAATCTAGTTACCAAGCATTGTACTAATCTTAATCTAATACCAACTGTAATGCCTTAATGCCAGTTACCCAGAGTCGATGCATTATTACATAACATTTGCATGATACAATGAATCAGGTCCCAAAAGACTGATCAGTTTAGTAGCCTTGGAATCACTAGATACATTCGTAGTTTTTACATTACATCGTGAAATAAAAACATCAAAAAAAATTCCCCCATTTTAACACACTTATATCTTTATACTATTTCAATAGGTCAACCGAAAAATACTTCTTCACATCTAGGGAATAAAACAATGAAATGGGTGAGCTCAGATGCTCAGTAAAGATAACAAAATAGAGGAAACATTCATAAATGAGAATGAAAATTTAAGGCCATGTATAAGACCAAAAAAAGCCTTTTAAAAATAAACTTCAAAATAATACGTAAAAGATAAAATCACCTAATTCCATTTACTTATTCACATGGATATTCTACTAGTCTAATAATCACATCCAATGTTAACATCCCAATTCATAATGATGGAATGGAAAATGCTAGACTTCATAATCACATAGTCAAGTCCTTGTGCCAAGACTACAAATAATATGTTATCAAGGCCTTATGAAAAGACACTAGTTTTTCTCATGAGACCTACTGATGCATCGGGGAGCAATATAGGGCTCCAATCGTCACTTACTAAGTCCAATACATTCCTCATATGAAAAGTTTTAAACATAACATAATCATTTGTAATAAAACTAACATAAGAAATGTCAATACATTTTACATAAATCTTGAATGGTATAAAAATAAAAAATACATATTAAAATATATCAAAAACCTTTAATACAGTACAGAAGATTTGTATCATAATGAATCATCTTCAAATAGGTTTAAAATCAATCAATGATTATTGATATAGATGAAATCAAAACTTTTAGAGAGAAATATCTCATTCAATTTTGAAATCGTTTAGATGTTATTTAATTATAAAGGAAAACATTTATTTTGAAAATATTCTTATAAGCTTTTAAGGGAAGCTTGGACTATGTTATAATGGTGGAAAATAGCCACACTCGCTATATAAGTTAAAAAAATACATTCTTAGCTTAATCTTTTTCGAAAAAGTCAAGAGTACCTTGTTTGGAAAATGATAGAAAGAATCCTTTGAAAACATATAAGGTCAAATAAGTATATAAATGACATTAACCAGTTGTCTAGTAAATATAAATAATGTTTTTAAATACATTTTTAAGATAACACGGGTTTGGATGATAAAGAGGTCCCAGTAGATACTTACGTAAAAACAAACTCAGATAAAAAAGAGATTGTTAAATTAACCCTTACCTTGTACTTTTCATTTGTCGATGGTATGTTAACCTCTTGTATAATAGTTAAAACATTTTTATTAAATTATTCCAAAACTATATACATAAATATGATATCATGTATGATCCTTTAATATTTCTTTATTGATAATATTTCAGTAGTATCATCGTTTTAGGTGTTAACTAAATCGTTTTCTTTTTATATGCATGGTTATGTAAGACATGTTTATTATTAATAGGATGTATGTTATTAATATCCATAAATATATTAAGTTATTAAACATTATTTTTAATCATAAAATTAAAATTGTTCTTGAATTATTACGATGGGAAATGAATATCATCGCATTCCTGGAGACGACAATCCGTACGTACGCAGGAGTGACAGTATCATTATATTGATGGGTAAATCGTATGTAATTGGATGGTATATCATATATATAGAATCATTAAATGTTATATTTATTATTTACATCATTTAATCTCATTATTATATCCATCCAAATAATGAAGTGTTTGAATAACAAACTACACCAAGACGTGGAGATGGTAAGTCGTACTTACGCACGTACGGTGACTTTGTCATTCATATGATGAATAGAATATTGAATATGGGTGTAACATTTTTATAATAACATGAAATTATATAGAAGTAACTAGATTTATTATTTTACAATGGAAACAACAAATAAAGAGGAAGTGGAAGAAGAAAATAACTTGAAAGAGGTGATGAAATATTTATATCATCTTTGGGATCATCCGTTTGATTTCATCACAAGGGCTCCGTAGGATGGCTTCTCTACCGTTAAAATTATTCTAGGATTATGTGATGAAAGTTGGGAGGATATTTTTGAAGGGGTTGGATGTGGAAAATTGCTTTGAAGGTGTGAAATTATTTGAAGGGGAAGTACCCTTTAAAAGAGAGGTGAGGGTCACTTTAGGAAGAGCATGAAATATTGTTTAATAATAACACAAAATTCAGTTTTAATGGCTATAATATAAATTATATTGAGGATATGGTGGGTATGGGACCAAAAAATTACAACCAATAGCTTTTAGATAGTTTTAGGTCCCCATATTAACCTTATCTATTAGATTTAACTCTTAGTTAAATAGTACGACATTCACCATGTGTCTTTGTGTGTTTATATTATATGGTTAATAAACATTTGATAACAAGCCAATAGATCCACATTTGGTTCATTAATAATATATATAACCTTATCTAATAATTTTGGTTGAACCATATATTTTTAGGAATATTATATCAATTTATAATATAGTATTGTTTTAAAAACTCAATTATGTTATTTTGACACTATTTATTATTTGGATTTTTTGAAAATCCAAAAAAAATGATTACTTAAAAAATTATCAAATCAACCCTAACATTTCATATTGACCTAGAAAATTAGTGTAATTCATAAAAAGTCTCAAATTCCATTTATGTGGATATTAATAATATCGAATATTTTAATATTTCATTAATAAGGTAATTACTGCATCGTCATTGTGTTTTAAATAAATTTAATTATTTAATGTCAAGAAATTATTAATAAAATACCATTATCTAGGAAATAATTTTATATTTATAATTAATATTTATTGTAAAATTTATCTTATGTATAACCCAATATTAATAATGGTTTATTTCTTAATCTTTGAATTTAACTCTTTTAAAACTTCTTTAAATAAAATAATAATAAATGCCCTATTCTAATTCAAGTGGACCATATGGGATCATATTTTATTCCTATGGTTGTTTTTGGTCCAATTTCACTTATCCAAGAGAATTAGGACATGAATTAGGGTAATTATAAGAACATTTTTACCCATAATTACCCTATTTACTATTAACAGTGGTAAATAAAAGTAAAAGTTTTTATTAAACAAAAATTATTTTCAACTTATTAAACTACATATTACTTACTAATATAAATCGCGTTTTTTGTATTTTTGAAATTCAACTCACAGAAGTGGTAAAATTATGTTTTATTCAAAATTTTAAATGCTTATAGAAGGTTGGTAAAAGACAGTAAAAAGTTCAATAAAATTTTATATATCTAAAATGATTATAAAATGACTTAAATGAATTACTATGAACATATATAGGTATTATGTATCTATTTTTACATTAAATAAAATTAAATAACTAATTATTAAAAAAATCGGTTTTAAACAATAACCCAGTGTTTTTCACTATTCATCAAAAATTGAAAGTTCTCAAGAAAAATAAAAAAAATTATCCCTAAGCTAATTTTGATAATCAAAATCCAAAAATTAAGTCCATTTCAAAAAATAGAATTTATAAAATTTCAAAAAGTGGGTATTACTATTCATAACATCTAGTTTTATTTGTTGTGGTGTGTTAAACATCCACATTGTGTACAATGCATGCTCTCACATTATACAAAGGGAAACATACTATGATTATTTGGGAGTTTCATAAATTCTTATTTCTAACTACCCATCTCATTGAGGATGAAAAATTTTACTGGAATGTAATTTAGTGCCCAGTGATATCTAATGGCCTTTCAAAAAGTTAGATGAGAACCTTGGATCACAATCAGACACAATGGAGAAGGGAACTCCATGTAACATGACTATCTCCATAACATACAATCGAGAAAGTTGATCTATAGAAAATTTATCTCAAATATAAAGGAAATGAGAAGATTTATTTAACTGATCAACAATGACATAGATCGCATTATTAACTTGAGTTGTCTTTGGTAATCCCACAACAAAATCCAATAATACATCTTCTAATTTCCACTCTAGCACATGTAAACGATGATGTACACCTTTTGGTAACTTCTACTATGATTTAACGTATTGACAAGTCAAAAAATTCCCAGTAATGTTAGTAATATATCTTTTCATTCCATCCCCACCAGTAATACTCTTGATGATCTTTGTACATCTTTGTGGTACTATGATGAACTGAAAATAGGGAACAGTGAGTTTCAAATAAAAACTCTTTCTTAAACAATGAATCACAAGACACATATGATCCCTTCCCAAATCTCAAAAAACAATCTTTATCAAGGTTAAATTATTGAAACGTGCCCTTTTAAACCTATTGAACATTTTTCTACAACTTAATGACATTATTTTGTGCTTTATTAATTCTGTAAGATTGAGATGATAGGACTTCCACCTGAAACAAAACTGAGCAATTCCCTTCACCAACAACATCCAATACAAATTCATCAAATCAAAAAACCAAAGGATCTCGTTGGAAATGTACCATGGTTAATGTAGCATTACTTTTTTGAGTCAAATAATTAATAAATTTATTTTATTTTCTATGATGGATATGAATTGTGGAAATCATATTCATTTATTAATTCTATCTTTTTCCTCTGTCTCATGTTCAATTCTTTTTGAGTTAATATATACTTCAAAGTTTTTTTATCAATATATTCTTCACATGTTATTCCATAAAAATAACACCTCCAAATTATTAATGAAAAAATAATGGCATCTAATTCCAAATCATGTGTAAGGTAATTTAACTCATGAGTCTTCAACTAACGTGAAGAATACACAATTCATTGATCATTCGGCATTAGGACACAAACACATCATTTCAACAGAGAATCACTATAGATAATAATGTCACAATTTCAAGAAGGTATTTCCAATATTAGATCATTCACCAATCATCATTCCAAATCCATAAAACAATCATCACATTCTTATGTCTCGATAAATTTAACACATTTTTGAGTAAACATAGATAGTGGTCTAGATAACCATGAAAAATGTTCAACAAAACATTGGCAATATTCTAAAAAACCTAGAAAATACAGATCTCTTTGATATTGGTAGGTCTTGTCCACTATCCAAAAACTCTTTTTAGAAGATTCAATAGTTACGCCATCATTAGAAATTATATGACCATGGAAAGATGTTTTTTGCAACCAAAATTCAATCTTACTTAACATTACATATAGTTAATTTTCTATTAAAGATTTCCAGAAAACCCTCAAATTACATTTATGCTTCTATTTTCATTTAGAATATACCTAAATATGATCTAATAACTCAACAACCATTAATCACCTATGTCAACTGAGCCATCACTACAACAAACTTCAATTCTGATTCCGACCATCCACTACTGGAAATACAGTATTTCTCAACAGTTTAGAACTGTTGGGAAAGGCTGCAGAACCGTTTGTATATGTTATACCAATGGTTCTGCAAACCATAGGGATGTAAGCCATTGGGAATGATATTCCCAATGGTTTACACTGACCTGTTGGGATAGGGTGGAGAAAAATTACCCTATCCAAACGTTTCTACCAAACCACTGGGAAAGATTTTCCAAATGGTTTACAACCATTGGGATAGGGTGGAGAAAAATTACTGTATCCCAAAGGTTCTTCCAAACCGTTGCGAAAAACCCAAGGTCTCCTCTTTCCCAACGGTTTCTAAACCATTTTGAAAAGTGTTATACCAACAGTTCATGGAACCGTTGGTAAAACAAAACTCAGAGATGCTATGACAACGGTTTCAAACAGTTGGCATAGCCAATGTTGGGAAAATTTCCCAGCAGCTCTGCAATTTTCCTACCAGGTCTCATTTTGTGGTTTCCCTCTCATTTTCAATCCAATTATTGTACCTACAATAAAATAACACATACATATACAATTATACTACCTACAATAATAAACTAACACATACACATAGAGAACAAATTCATACACATTTAACATATAATACTGGAACTATAAACATCCATAATTAAATTAGAATTCATGACGTAATTATAAAAATACATAATTAATTTAGAATTAAATTTAAAATTTAGATGACAATTATATGTGGAATCCGGAAGTCAATTCATAATTTGATCGGTTTTTTTATACCAAATATTTTTACCTGAAATGATGTCCATTTTAAACAAAATCCATACACCTGGAGTGCTACCGGTGACACTGTGCCTCGGATTGAGGCGGGGTTGACTTGTACTTGTCACATATGACCCATGGATCATTGTGCTAAAGTATCAACACAATTCGAATGCGTTTGGTCAGTTTTCTGTATGCCTGTTGATGTTTTTCACTTAAAATGACGTCCTTTTGAAACAAAAGGAAGACAATTTGAGTGGTTCCAGCCACACCACATCTTAGATTGAGACACAGTTGATTCGTTCACATCACATATGACCCATGGATCATTCTCCTAAAGTTTCAATAGAAACCGAATGCATTTGGTCAGTTTTCTATATGTACTTAAAATGTTGACCATTTTAAACAAAAGAGAGACACTTAGAGTGATTCCGATTACACCATGCCTCTGATTAAGGCGGGTTTGACTCATACACGCCACATATGACCCATGGATCGTTGTGCTAAAGTATCGACACAATCTGAATGCATTTGGTCAGTTTTCCGTATGTCAGTTGATGTTTTTCACTTAAAATGACATCCTTTTGAAACAAAAGATAGACACTTTGAGTGGTGGCAGCCACAACACTCCTCGGATTGAGTCAGGGTTAACTCATACACGTCGCATATGACCCATGAATCATTGTGCTAAAGTATCGACACAATCTGAAAGTGTTTGGTTGGTTTTCTGTATGCAAGTTTATGTTTTTCAATTAAAATGACGTCCTTTTGAAACAAAAGGTAGACTCATTGAGTGGTGCCAGCCACACTGTGTCTCACATTGAGGCGTGATTAATTCATACACATTATATATGACCCATAAATCGATCTTCTAATGTTTCAACATAAACTGAATGTGTTTGTTCGGTTTTCTATATGTACTTAAAATGTTGTCCATTTTAAACAAAAGAGAGCCACTTAGAGTGATTTCGGCCACATCGTGTATCCGATTAAGGTGGGGTTGACTCGTACATGTCACATATGACCCATGGATCGCTGTTCTAAGGTATCGACACAATATGAATGCGTTTGGTTGGTTTTCCGTATTCCATTGATGTTTTCAATTAAAATGACATCCTTTTGAAACAAAAGGGAGACACTTTGAGTGGTGGTGGACACACCGTGCCTCAGATTGAGTCGAGGTTGACTCGTACATGTCACATATTACCCATGGATCATTGTGCTAATACATCGACACAATCTGAATTCTTTTGGTAGGTTTTCTTAATGCCAGTTGATGTTTTTCAATTAAAATAATGTCCTTTTGAAACATGAGGTAGACACTTTGAGTGGTGGCGGCCACACCACATCCCATATTGAGGCGAGGTTTATTCGTAAACGTCCCATATGACATATGAATCGTTCTACTAATGTTTCAATGGAAATGGAATGTGTTTGGTCAGTTTTTCATATGTACTTAAAAATGTTGTCCATTTTAAGCAAAAGAGAGCCACTGAGAGTGATTTCAGCCACACCATGCCTCAGATTAAGGTGGGGTTGACTCATACACATCACATATGACCCATGGATCGTTGTGCTAAATTATCGACACAATCTGAATGCGTTTGGTTAGTTTTTCGTATACCAGTTGATGTTTTTCACTTAAAATGATATCCTTTTGAAACAAAAGACAGACACTTTGAGTGGTGGTAGCCACACCACACCTTGGATTGAGGAGGTGTTGACTCGTACATGTCACATATAACACATGGATCGTTGTGATAATTTATCGACACAATACAAATGCATTTGGTTGGTTTTCTGTATGCCAGTTGATGTTTTTCAATCAAAATGACGTCCTTTTGAAACAAAAGGCATACACTTTGAGAGGTGGCGGCCACACCGTGCCTCAGATGGATGCGGGATTGACTCATACACGTCACATATGACCCATGGATCATTGTGCTAAATTATCGACATAATCCGAATGCGTTTGGTCAGTTTTCCGTATGCCTGTTGATCTTTTTCAATTAAAATGATGTCATTTTGAACCAAAAGGCAGACACTTTGAGTGGTTCCGACCTCACCACATCTCAGATTGAGGCGGGGTTGATTCGTACACGTCACATATGACCCATGAATCATTATCCTAATGTTTCGATAGAAACCGAATATGTTTGGTCAGTTTTCCGTATGTACTTAAATGTTGTCCCTTTTAAACAAAAGAGAGCCACTTAGAGTGATTCCAGCCACACCGTGACTTCGATTAAGGTGGGTTTGACTCATACACATCCAATATGACCCATGTATCTTTGTGCTAATGTATCAACACAATTCGAAAGCGTCTGTTCGGGTTTCTGTTTTCCAGTTGATGTTTTTCTCTTAAAATGTCGTCCTTTTGAAATAAAATACAGACATTTTTAGTGGTGGCGGCCACACCGCACCTCGGATTGAGGTGGGGTTCACTCGTACAAATCACATATGACACATGAGTCATTGTGCTAAAGTATCGACAAAATATGAATCCATTTGGTCAGTTTTCGGTATGCCAGTTGATGTTTTTCAAATAAAATGACGTCCTTTTGAAGCAAAAGGCAGACACTTTGAGTGGTGGTGGCCTCACCGTGCCTCAGATTGAGTCGGTTTTGACTCGTACATGTCACATATGACCAATGGATCATTTTACTAGTATATCAACACAATCCAAATGCGTTTGGTCTGTTTTCTGTATGCCAATTTATGTTTTAATTAAGATAATGTCCTTTTGAAATAGAAGACAGACACTTTCAGTGGTGCCGGCCACACTATGTCTCATATTAAAGAGGGGTTGATTCCTACATGTCACATATGACCCATAAATATTTCTCCTAATGTTTCAATGGAAACCGAATGCGTTTGGTCAGTTTTCCATATGTACTTAAAATGTTGTCCATTTTAAGAAAAAGAGAGCCAATTAGAGTGATTCTGGCCACAAAGTGACTTCGATTAAAGCGAGGTTGACTCGTACACATCACATATGACCCATGGATCGTTGTTCTAAAGTATAGACACAATCCGAATGCGTTTGGTCTGTTTCCCGTATGCCAATTGATATTTTAAACTTAAAATGTCGTCCTTTTGAAACAAAAGATAGAAACATTGAGTGGTGGTGGCCACACCACGCATCGGATTGAGGCGGGGTTGACTCATACACATCACATATGACCCTTGGATCATTGTGCTAATGCATCAACATAATCCGAATGCATTTGGTTGGTTTTCTGTATGCCAGTTGATGTTTTTCAATTAAAATGACGTCCTTTTGAAACAAAAGGCAGACACTTTGAGTGTTGGTGGCCACACCACCCCTTGGATTAAGGTGGGGTTGACTCGTATATATCACATATGACCCATGGATCATTGTGCTAAAGTATCGACACAATCCGAATGCATTTGGTCTGTTTTCCGTATTCCAGTTGATGTTTTTCAATTAAAATGATGCCTTTTTGAAACAAAAGGCAGACACATTGAGTGGTGCCAGCCACACCGTATCTCAGATTGAGGCGGGGTTGATTCATACATGTAACATATGACCCATGAAACATTCTCCTAAAGTTTCAATGGAATCCGAATGCGTTTGGCTGGTTTTTTGTATGTACTTAAAATTTTGTTCATTTTAAACAAAAGACAGCCACATAAAGTGATTCAAGCCACACCATGCCTCTAATTAAGGTAGGGTTGACTTGTACATGTCACATATGACCCATGGATCTTTTTTATAATGTATCGATACAATCAAAATGCATTTGGTTGGTTTTATGTATACCAATTGATGTTTTTCACTTAAAATGACCTCCTTTTGAAACAAAAGACCGACACTTTGATTGGTGGCGGCCACACTGCACCTCAGATTGTGGCGGGGTTGACTCGTACACATAATATATGATCCATAGATCATTTTTCTAATGTATCGACACAATCTGAATGCGTTTGGTCGGTTTTCCGTATGCCAGTTAATGTATTTCAATGAAAATGACATCCTTTTGAAACAAAAGGTAGACACTTTGAGTGGTGTCGGCCACACCACATCTCAGATTGAGGCGAGTTTGATTCGTACATGTCACATATGACCCATGAATCATTCTCCTAATGTTTCAACAGAAACTGAGTACTTTTGGTCAGTTTTCTGTATGTACATAAAATGTTGTCCATTTTAAGCAAAAGGGAGACACTTAGAGTTATTCCAGACACACCGTACCTCATATTAAGGAGGGATCAACTCGTACAAATAACATATGACCCATGGATGGTTGTTCTAAAGTATAGACACAATCCGCATGCATTTTTTCACTTTTCTGTATTCCAGTTGATATTTTTCACTTAAAATGACGTCCTTTGGAAACAAAAGACAGACAAATTGAGTGGTGGCGGCCACACCGCTTATCAGATTGAGGCGAGGTTTACTCATACACATCACATATGACCCATGGATCGTTGTGCTAAAGTATCGACACAATATGAATGCGTTTGGTCAGTTTTCCGTATATTAGTTGATGTTTTTCAATTAAAATGACGTCCTTTTGAATCAAATGGAAGACACTCTGAGTGATGGCCGCCACACCGTGCCTCGGATTGAGGCAGGGTTGATTCATACACATCACATATAACCCATGGATCGTTCTCCTAAAGTTTCAACGGAAACCAAATGCGTTTGGTCAGTTTTCTATATGTACTTTTAATGTTATCCATTTTATGAGAATCCTGATCTGTCTATTAGTGGAATGGTATTTACTTAAAATATTGTGTACATTCATATAAAATATTTTTAAATCATTCTTCGTATGGATTAGATTTTAGTTTATCATTCTATGAAACATTTCAAAGTTAATAATGTCATGCCCAATGATTACATTTCTTTTATAACATACCAAGAATCTATGATATTGATTAGATGTTTAAATGTGATTTAAATTGACTATCATGATGAAAATAAATAAAATATTTAATATAGATTTTCTAGTATTAAATGAAATCAAGGAGGATGGGGGTGCTGTCCGGCGGGCTGTCTGGTGGGTGTCTAGGGGGCTGTCCAAGGACCAAGGAGGAGGGTGGGGGGGGGGGGGCTGTGCGAGGGGTTGTGCGGGGGGTGTTCAGGGGGTTGTCTGGGGTACAAGGAGGGTGGGGGGGGGGGCTATCCAGGGGGCTATATGGGGTCCAGGGGGGGCTGTCCGAGGGGCTGTTCTGGGGCTATCTGGGGGCTGTCCGGGGGTGTTCGGGGGGTTGTCTGGGGTCCAAAGAAGTGGGTGGGGGGGGGGGGGGGGGTTGTCCAGGGGGCTGTTTGGGGGGCTGTCTGGGGGGTTTTCCGGGGACCAGGGAGGAGGGTGGGGGGGGGGGCTGTCCGGGGGGCTATCTGGGCGGCTATTCGGGGGCTGTCTGGGGATGTTCAGGGGGTTTTCTGAGGTCCAAGGGAGAGGGTGGGGGGCTATCCGGGGGGCAGTCTGGGGGGCAGTCTGGGGGGCAGTCCGGGGTCCCGGAAAAAAGGTGGGGGGGGGGGGGGGGCTGTTCGGGGGGCTGTCTGGGGGCTTTCCGGGGGGGTGTTCAGGGGGTTGTCCGGGGTCCAAGGAAGAGGGTGGGGGGGCTATCCGGGGGGCTGTCCAGTGGGGCTGTTCGGGGTCCAGGGAGGAGGGTGGGTGGGGGGGGGGTTTACAGGGTCTAGGAAAGAGGGGGGTTCCCAAACACACAACCACTAAAAGGCAACAACATCCATAAAAATAGATAATATATAAAAATAACTCAACTCCAATACTATACATCGACTCTAGATAAAACTAACAACTAGAATAGATTAAATATCAAATCTCAGTAATATCAGTCAAAAATGTAATGGATCAACTTATCCCAGATCACCATCACTATCATCACCATCATCACCACCCTCGTCATCGTCCCCATCATCGTCCTCACCCTCATCGCCCTCACCCTCCTCCTCGCCCTCACCCTCCTCCTCACCCTTGCCACAGGCCTCGTCCTCCTCCTCTCCCTCCTCTTCCGCATCAGACTCCTCGCCATCATCATTTTCAAGTTGTACATAATCCTTACAACCACTAGAACTAGCACTTGGTGCACCATATATAGAACTTATCGATGAAATATACTAATCAAAAGCTGGGATGGCCTCCACAGGAAGTGTTGGATGTAGAACTTCAATAAATTTCACAAACGCACTGTTTGCCCTAGCAGACTGTTCTGTCGTCTCTGTGGACCTTTTTTCAGCTTGTTTTGCCTGTGCCCTAACTTTCTTCATCTTGGTGGCATTACCACTCATACCTGAGGAGGGCCAATACCTCATTGTGGCTATCCTTGGTCAGTAGCGTACTATTCCAGAATGCTCCTCTCCCAACACCTGATATAACTGATCTGTTGGCCCAAAATTGTCTGGTTCTTGGGCATTGAGGGCCTCTAAAGAAGCCTGTTACAAATATAAATATATCATTAAGTTATAAAATAGATATTAAAATATAAATTCAATATATTAGAAGTTACAATTTGTTTCTAAGTCGCTTCATTGACGGCTCTTCCATCCTTTTTCCGTCTACTCGTGCAAAATAGTTTTGTTCGAGGCACACGTCCTTCAATATTTTGTATTTTCCTCTACAATGACATTGAAAAATAAAGTTATATGAAAACTTTAGAAAACTATTAAATAATTAAGGAAACAAAATAATGTGTAAGTCATAAAGAAAACTTATAAACAATTTTCATACCTGCTTTCTCTCATGATCAGGCATCGTAGTGTGTCCTAGTGTGTAGAGGTATTTTGTTGAATCAATGTTATTTTTATTTTTCCAAGATGTTTCCTAAATAAAATTGGAAAATTAAACAGATTGTATTGTTGAAAAACATGGAAGTTATTATTTAATAACCTCAAATGTTATTAATACCATAAATTGAGTACTTGTCCAATGAGTAATCATCTGACGATACTACTCTATAAGACAATCATCCACCACTGGTACCGCCTCTAACTTAGTGCCACCTTTAGCAACCCAGCCAATATACAAATCATTCTTGTAGGCTCTCCAAAGCATGCCTAAATCCTTTAAACTTTCCGGTCATTTACCCTCACCATCGGGATAATTAAATCAAAGCTGAAATCAAAATAATAATTCATATAAATACAAAAATAATTCATGGAATTAAATAGAACAGATTTTTTTACCACCATCTCTACCCAAGATCTATCCTTAACCTCATGTGGAAAAGGTATCCATGATAGCGGGATGACGAAATTGATGTCATAGTATTTGGAAAGCGTCGCCAAAAAAATCCGACATTGCTGCCCTGTTTTCTCAACCATTTGGTTGTCTTCATTATAATCCACCATAACCTATGTGTGGTAGTTCCACACCGAACACATACGTGTACGCCCCCTCCCATTCCTCCTATCAGTAGATGTATCTGTAATGAACGAAAAAATATTTTATAAAAACATGTTATAATGAAAATAAATATTTCTATAAAAATTTGTTAGGGTTCTATAAATATACCTGTGTCGGTCTGATCGCTGAGTGCCGATGGATCCACAGAAACTGATGGAACACCCTATGGTGGAAAAGGAGTTGAAGACAATGGAATATAGAAGCTCGGAGAGATAGAAGTATAAAGAAAAGAATATGGGACAGCTGTTTGACCGGATGCTAACTGGGGAGTGGTAATCATCATGGGATGTGAAAATGATGGGCCAAAAGATGCAGAAGGTAGAGAAAACATGGGAGGCCTAAATATCCTGTGTGTCCCTAATGACACACTGGGATCAGAATTTGAGAAGGTTGAAATGTCAGTGGGAGGGGCAGGGTCTAGTCGGGTACGCACAACTGCTCATCCACATCTAGTATGAACCCTCCTCGTACCACTGGCCTGAGTACTAGGACCAGTACTAGGCTCCTCATCGAATAACTATCGACGTATAGGTGTATCCTACAAAAATGATTACAAAAAAAATTAATCACAGGACATTATATATTCTTTAAATATATCAATTTGAAATAAAGTACTCACTACATGCACTAATGATGGAATTCCCAAATCCGTCATTCGATGATTGTTCTCCATCATTTTTTCCTTCGTCTCTCTTAAATTGGATTCATTTCCTACTTATGAAAACAAATATGTAATTAATTAGAAAAAGAAAACTAATGTGTAACCCAAAAAACTAAATATATGATGGAATAGGGGGATTCATTGGTAATTTAACTATCAATTGTTTTATAAGAGCTTGAATTTATTTAATAAATCATACAAGTTGTAATGTTCACCATGTTATAAATATTGTTTTACTTTGTTTGAATACAGTTCAATTCCATATTAGAAAATGAAATTCAAATAAAACTACAACCAATAAACATTGAAAATTCACATAATGGTCAAGTTAGCTATCAATTGTTTTAGAAGAGCTTGGATGGATTTAATAAATCATACAAGTTGTAATGTTCAAAAAGTTAGAAATATTGTTTTACTATGTTTGAAAACTGTTCAATTCCTAATTAGAAAATTCAATTCAAACAAAACTGCAACCAATAATCATTGAAAATTCACATAACGGTCAAGTCTGCTATCAATTGTTTTAGAAGAGGTTGAATGGATTTAATAAATCATACAAGTTGTAATGTTCACCAAGTTAGAAATATTGTTTGACTATGTTTGAATACAATTCAATTCCCAATTAGAAAATTCAATTCAAATAAATCTCCAACCAATAAAAATTGGAAATTCACATAACGGTCAAGTCAGCTAAAACATATTTGTGATCAATACTAAATCAATTTGAATATTATCAACCTTAACAAACCAAATTGAGGTTAACCAAAATAATTGATAACATGGATGAATGATTATATATATTTTCAACCACAACTTCAGGTTCACAATAAACTCTGACAATTGAGCTATTTGAGTCATCAATAGAAATAACTGGATTGGTTCTAATGGAACTAGGGACAGTGTCAATTCCATCAACACCATCATCAAAAATATGTCTTGGAATTACTTCAACTACGAAACAAAATTTAGGACGAAGTTGGTCTTTGACATAAAAAAATTGTTTAGCCATTGATGCCAATACATATGGTTTTTCGGTAGCAAGAGTGCGTGTCATATTAATTACACGAAATCCACAATCATCAATAAATGTACCATGTCTCTTCATCGCATCAAACCAATGAAATTTCATCATTGTGACTCGTCCATGAGAGTAATAATCCAATATTAATATTTTCTCAACAACTGCATAATAACACACATTTTCAAATCATGGTCTACTATCTGATGCACCAGCATAACAATCTATTGTGGCAGTAACCATAACACCATCATGTTGTGTTCTCATGATCTCTGCTCATTCAGTGACAATAAATTTGTACCTATTGATAACAATTGATTTACAGACACGAACCACGGTATTAGGACCAAAAGACAAATCTCTTATTTCCACAGAGAAAAATTCAGCTGAAAAACTCAATACATGCAATATAAATGACTATTAAACTTAATTAAATATTGATATAATTATTTTAATCATTAATTTTTTATACCTTCAATTTTAACCAAGAAGAAAACTCTATCCTACGCAATGTTTCTCTCCTTCTCAAAGATAGAGAATGATGCTTCCTATTTATCATTGTTTTATGTTCCCTGTAGATAAAAAATATGAATAGTTTAACAAATATATATGTAAGATATACATAATCAATATAGTTACATGATATAGTCATCGAAAAAATTACAGTTCAACAAAACTGTGCGATGTGCCATCTCTCGCTCTTCATGGATTAATGTCTTCAATGTATATGATATTGGAATTCCTCGTGTTTGAGGAAGTGATGGAAAACTGGGTTCAATTTTCTCATACTGTTCTTATTTATTTCTCATTGGTCTGTTAAATCTTGTAGTAAGATCAGACAAATACATCGAGTAGAAATCCATACATTCTTGAGCCATGTAACCATTCACGATAGAACCTTCAGGATGAATTCTGCTTTAGACATAAGACTTTAATGTGAACATATTACTTTCAGTTGGATACATCCAATGAAAATAAATAGGTCCTGTGAGAAGTATTTCAGTGGGAATATGGACAGTCAGATGCAACATGCATGTGAAAAATGATGGAGGAAATATTTTCTCCAACTCACACAAAATTAATTGGGCATCTATCAACATTTTTTGCAATAATGACTTGAACAACATCTTGGCGCAAAGATCTCTAAACAAATGGCACAACTGAATAATAGCCACCCTTACATTATTGGAAAAAAATTATGGATTGCTATTGGAAGAAACTCATGTAGTAGAATATTATAATCATGAGTCTTTAATGATTTTAGCTTCAACACTCTTCATTTGACCCGTTTAGATATGTTTCTTGAATATCCATCAGGAACTCTAATAGTCTCTAATAATTACAGAAATTATTTTTTTCCATAGGTGTCATCACATAAAAAGAACATGGAAGTTTCAATTTATTTTCACGGATACACACAGGATGTAATTCTGGTCTGATGCCACAATCCACCAAGTCACACCGAGATCGTAAATAAAATTTTGTCTTCCTGTTGACATTTAGAAGAACTGAAAGCAACATTTCACATATATTCATTTCTATATGAATTAAGTCTAAGAAATGACGTAACAAATTGGTTGACCAATAAAGAAGATCAAAAAAGATACTTCTCTTCCTCCAATTGTAATAGGTATCAGTGGAAACATTCTTTCACTTTCCAGATTTTATTTGACCCTTCCCGAATGAAAAACTAAAGAATATCAATTCATTAAGCATGTCAGTTCTAGGGATACACTGAGGTGGATCATCGGTCTCTAAGGTATTCTGGAATATTCGAAGATACATTCTATATGGATGATCCTTTTGCAAGAATCGTTGATGTCCCATAAAACTGAAACTACAGTGATGTTTCAGTCTTCTTAGATCGTGTATTCTTCAGAAAAACTGGACATGACAATTTTCCCATAGTGCTCTATCCAGACATCATTGCATAAGCTGAAAAATCATTGATCGTCCACATAAGCGCAGCACGAATCTGAAATATTTCATTCGAACATGCATCGTATGTGCACACACCCACATAATAAAGATGTTTCAACTGTTTTATTAAAGGATACATGTAGACATCAATATCAATGCCAGGATCAGAAGGACAAGATATGAGTATACTCATGAAAGTGAAAGGTTTTTTCATACACAACCATGGGGGAAGAATATAAATGTGTATAAAAACTGGCCATGTGTTATGGGAAGTAAGAATCTGCCCAAATGGATTAAAATCGTCGCATGAAAGATCCAGCCTCACATTACGCACGTCAGCTGCAAAATCGGGATGTCGAGCATCAAATATCTACCATGAAAATCAATCTGCAGGATAAACCAAATCATCATTAGTCTTCTTTCTCTCGGTATAATGTCATCTCATTATAATTGATATGTTATCAGACATATAAATATTCTTGAGTATGGGGATCAATGGAAATGCCACATTACTTATTGTGGAACACGGGATGGTGTTCCATTAGATTTTGAATTCTGGTGGGATGTGCCACATTTTATACAATCATTTCGTTCAATGGTTTCCTCCTAGAATAAACTTCAATCATTCGGGTAAGCATGAATTTTGTTTCTTGAAAATCCATGTTCCTCAACTAACTTCAATGCCATATAGTGGTTTGAGGGAATATCTGCATCATCTAGAAGTAAATCCTTCAAGAGGGTAAGAATGTAATCGATTGCTATATTAGAAATCCCATACATAGTTTTCCCATGAAACAATCGGATTAAAAATTCCATCTTTTTCATTTTATTGAATTGTCGAAATACTAGAGTCATGGAAACATTATTCAATTTTTTCACCTTATCAATATCATCATTTTCACTAGATGCATCAGTTGTGCCTATATCAAAGTCCTCTTGAGTTGAAATCCTTTCTTTTTCATGATGACGAATAAATGGAAACTAATCATCTAAAAAACTCTCCATTCCAGTATTTTTATTTCGATAATCACCAATTAGAGATTTCATTTTCTCCCCATTGTGATACCACACAAAGTAGTTTTCTTGAAAAACATTTTTAGTTATGTGGTAGTTGACTTCTTCAGGGCTCAACCAAGGTCTACCAACACAATTGGAACATGGGCAGTGTATGCGACCACTATCTGAAGCATTGTGAAATGAAAAATCTATAATGCTCTCCAAATTGTTTTGAAAATCTCTTGAGATCCAATCGGTTTGATACATACAACATCTATCCATTCTGTAAAAAGAATTTACATAAGTCATTTTTTCATAAACAATTTAGTAGGATTGAACTTTAATAGAAAATACATTTAAGTAAACGATAAAGGAATAAGTTTCTAGTCGTTGTAGTGAACTATTAAATAATGTAAAGAACAAGTACTCATAAATAAAATTAAATTTTATTTATATTCATTTTCATTAGGTCTATAAGAGGCACGTGCCTCAGGTCCCATCATGTGTTATAGGCATCCCAGATCATTCCCTCATGTTCAATAACTCATTATTGACACCTGGCCAAACCTTTCATTGCCCAATTAATTCCCCAAGTCAAGTGCACCCCATGTGTGAATAAATTTTAGGCTTCAACACTAATATGTTGTTCATGGCCTGTAAAAAGAGATAATTTAATTAATTATAGACAAAAACATTTATTTTTAAATTTGAAATTCTTAATAAAGTATGTCAATGATAACAACATTACTGAATTAAACATGTGACTTATCTATCATTTTTATGGTTGTCTACACATGCCAGAATGGGTAGTGAAAAGCACCCCACCCTCATAAAAGTGAGTTTTGGCCAAGAAGGACACATAATATACAACGTACAATGAGAACCATATTTTTTTGACCCTAAAGTTATATTACTACAGTCATCTTGGGCGAAATGGAGTATATGATCCAGGTTAACTGATGAATTCCAAAGCTTGTATTCCATATGTTGGAAACTATCTAAGGTAAAAAATAAAGTGAGGATGGGTTTAAATCATTAAATTTATTACATGGTAGTTAGAATGAAGGCTTAAATTAATGACTTCAGTTCACTGATACCATGTCAACCGTTATACACACCATGTGAACCCTTATACACACCATATGAACCCTTATACCATATCATCATTATTACAACCATTAATAACAACATATTAAATAACATCACTTTTTTAAAGATAATAAAATTGAATATAAATCAATAATAATATTGGATATATCAAATAAAATGAAGTCATACTATCTTACATCCTAAATGACCACACACAACCATGATTAATGACCACAAAGCTCCCCTTTCGGCTAAATAAAATGTGAAAAAAAACATAGTTATAGAAAAAAACATCATTTGTGTGAAGAATAATAATCTCATGGTCCTCATGATATTTGAACCATACATTCATGATTTTCAAGATGAACTTGTATCCATGAAATCATATAAGAAACACGATTCAATACATGCATTTTTCTGATTTTCACAAGCATTTTGAGGAACCCCAAATTAGTGAAAATGGTCATTGTGTTTTAAAAAAGTTGATTGAATAACACATGTATGATGTTGAAGGAAGAATGATTAATGGTTATATTAGAAAAACTAAATTCACTAATATTGTGAATTTGACATTCTGTGAATTAGTTTCAGGAAGAAGGAAGAAGTACTAATTAGGGACCACATACTATTTGGCAATGTTCAAGAAGATACTCCACATGTTCTATTGTTCAAAGGATAAGTGAACAGTGTGTCATTTTATATATATATAGAATTTGATAGAAACATGATACATACTTGTTATGTAATACACATAGTGTACAAAAATTAAGATGAACAAGACCTTAATGTTTGGCATGATCCTAATGAAAGGAGTGATTTTCATGAAAAAATATCAATAAATATTACATACAATTTCTTATTAGTTCATATACATGAAGCTATAATATTTGAAGCAGATTAAAAAAACAATGAATCTTCAAAAATAGAATAAAATAAAGAGACACCATGCCCTTTTAAATGTAAACGTGTAATGAAAACATTAATTGGGCATACATCGATATAGGGATTTGAGTACACAATTCATTGAACAATCAAAAAATTTTACAAAAACCCTAAAAATTGGGAATAACGAAATCGTTGAGAATAGAAGGATATGCTTTATAAGAGGTGGAACTATATACTTGATAAAATATGGAAGGAGTCTAACCTGGTAGTTATTGATCTTATGGAAGAGGTGGGGATTCAGAAGTGCTTCTGCCAAGGAATCGCTTCTTGAGACGTGCAGAAGGGTTCTGGAATCGTGGGGAGGCCGCTGCCTATATTTGGAGAATTTGGGGCTTTTTTCCTAGCAGTTTTTAAAAACCGTTGGGAAAACTCAATCTTTCCCAACGGTTTTATGAAACCTTTGGGAAAACTAAAATTTTCCCTAACTTTCCCAACAATTTCCTCAAACCATTGGGGAAAGTTATTTTCCCCACTTTTCCCAGCAGTTTCATAAAACCATTGGGAAAAGTCACTTGACCAAGGTCTTTACCAATGGTTTATGAAAACTTTTGGTAATGAGAACATATACCAACAATTTCTTTTAACCGTTCATATACAAGTTTTTAGAAATGTCCCCTTTCCAGTAGTGATCTTACGGTGCGGATTGGAAATCCATTTCCCTCTATGTGCCTTCTCAACAAATTTTCACTATTTCCACTATAAAAACCATTTTAAACAAACCTATTTTTGAAGAAGAAACATTATAATCTCCAAATAATATATCATTTCAAATTGAAAATAATGGAAAAGTAATTTATGGATATTAAATTAACAAAATTCTAACTCTTAAAATTATATAAACTGACCATTGCTTCCAACTGTAAGGCCCTATCCTTAAACATAAAAAAATCATGAGTTAATATAATAATTCATATTAAGGATATTTTCAGGTTTAGATCTTTAGAGAATTCGATCATAACTTATACCCAAAAACATGAATATTACATAAAGACACTTCTTCCCAATATATATTTTTTACAAAACACAAACTAAAAAAGGAAATTAATTTAGTTTGTTGTTTTAGAAATCAAGACTTTTTATTGATCCCATCCGTGTCCATATTCCACTTTATGTCCTATGAAAAACATTTAGAAACATGGGATGAGCGTAAAAAGATTAGTAAGGGATACATAAAGTACGAAAAATATTATTTTTTCAAAACCACATGTAAAGCATTATTACATTATCAGAAATTAATACTTTTCAACATAAAGATATCACAAAAACACTTCACTGAAAATAAGCTCATTGATTACCCTTTTTTTGAAATCAAAAGATGACCATAATCCCCTTAGAATGAAACATATAGAATATAAAGGTAACATTAGACTTAAACATAATTAAATGAAATAATCATGTAGTCGACCTTCACACATATCACTAAATGTAATATCCATAAGGCTGACTACTATACCCAATGCAATTGAGGTTTTAACTTAACCACCAACATGTGATTTATCTTGGAACCACCCATAATTTTGGATTATCATGTAACAAACCATCATTGGATTATCACGTAACCATCCATCAAAAATTCATGTACCATTATATAATAATAACACATAAAAGATTTCAAATATCAACATTTCATTAATAACATTTCAGTTTCAATAAATAGTATTCATTCCAAGATATTGTAATAGTAAATCCACTTCGAAAAAAATTTCATTACCAAAAAAACTAAAAAGGAAATATTTTATAATATTTCCTTATAAAAAATTAAGTCTTGCAGAGGAAGGAAAATATCAAATAATGATTACAGTGGCCGAGAGGTCATTGTCACCACATACATTAAAAACAATCCTTTTGTTGTTTTGTAAAATAATTCTTAGATATAAGATTTCCATTGAAGGATATTAAAAGGATAAGGGGTTTATTATACAACGTTTAAAACAACGAGATATATATTATCAATACATGCCTCAATAAAATGATATTGAGATGAAATCCCTTAACTCATGTCCGTCTGGATTCGATCATTGTTGAATTTCCAAAATAATAAACATAAGTTAATTTCTACTTGATTCAAGACCTTATTCATGTTTATTGTTGCGTTTATATCACTTATTACTACATTATAAAAATTACATAATTATTTAAGTTAATATTGGTCATTTTGTCGATATTGGTTACTTGAGTACAAAAAGGATCATGTTATAATTACCAATAGTACATGTGTTCAAAAGTAAATTATATACATAATAGTAATCTTGATTTAAATATCATATATATCCATTATATATGTATTTATAATTGTCCACAACATTTGGAGATATGAAATGAAATGATACCTTCATGGAGACGGTAAGCACTATATATGCATGAATACTACTTTCATTAATTGGTCTTATTAAAGTAATGAAAACTAAATGATACATAGGTATATTAAAATTATAGTATAATATCATATGATATATATTTTACATAATCTCTTTAATATCGTACATTATCTTTCCCAATTATGTCATTAATGAGTCCTATCACATTGAGTGGGAAGTTGTCCACACTTCCTTAAATGAAATTATCATATTTGAATGTTATGAAATGAATAAAGATATGATTATAAAAATAGGAGCATAGAGAAAATATAAAAATAATATATATAATATATAAATATAGTGCCTTCATAATGGACACTATGAGAGGGGGTTGGGGAAAATTGAACAATCATTGTTTCATGAGGCAGTAGTTCGTCATACACAGATACATTATGTTTGTATCTATTAGATAGAGCCATGCGTAACAATAGATTGAATAAATATCTTAAAAAAATATAATATTTTATAAACTTGTTTTGTTATGGAATAAAAAATAATAATAGAATAGGGAGTTGAGAGGGAAAATAAAAGAAATGTGGCTAAGAGAGGACGTTTCCTCTAAATAAGGTAACTTATTTTGATTTGAGGATAAATGATTCTTAAATTGACTTCATCCCAAATAAATGATTCTAGGTAGAATAGAGGTATTTTGGAAGCATATTATAGAATATATATATATATATATATATGATCCATGGGGTTTTAGAGGTGTGAGTAAGGGGTTGGGTGTGGTGATCATTTATAAGAGGGAGGGGAGATACTTTAGGAATGTCTTGAAAGATTACATTAGTATAAACTGAGTTTAAATTTAAAAAGGTCCAAAACTCCTTTAATTATAAGATAATATAATTATTTTTCTAAATCCATCAAACCAATAGGTTTTATACAAGTTTCGGCTTCAAATTAAACCTTATCATTAAACTTTAATCCACGGCAACCTAATTTAACTCTAACCATGTCTTCTTGTGTATTCATACTATATGGTTAATATAGTAACCATAAAATGCCAATAGAAACAAAAGTTGTAAATTAATTAAATTTTAAACATTATCCAAGTCATTTGTACGAATCTTATATTTTTAGGACTATTAAATTATTCAATGAAATATTATTTATTTTAAAAACTCATTTATGTAAATTTTTATAAAATTCATATCATGACTTTTTAAAAATTCATAACAGCAATGTACATTTGAAAAAAATATCAGTAAATAAAATATAAAAAGTAACACACATCCTTAAAATAGATGGATGGCATATAATAGTTCATAATATATTTATTTTATGATGTATAATATCTATAAATAAAATACCATGATTTAGTAAATAGTTTTACTGTTCTAATGACTACTTATAGTTGAAAATCTCATTTATATATTACCATATAAGAATTATTTTACTAATGGATACACGTTTATGTTACATTTTCATTAATTTATCTTAATCCTTATAAAATGCCATTTTCACGTCCAGATGGCCCCATGGGGTCCCACGAATCGACCCAAGAATTCTAATGGTTGGAAATATGTCATAAAATTGGAGTAATACACGATTTAGGGTAGTTTTATATTATTATAATATTATTTATTACCCTTATATACACTATTTACCCTTTAACCATTGTAAAAAAATAATTACTGAAGTTAATATTCAAAATGTTTAAAAATAAATGTTAATTATTTACCCAATTTGGACCTCTGGATTTCAAATATGGAATCCAATCTTCCAAATTCAAGACATATAAGTGGAAAAAAACAATTTATAATTAATTCCCATTGTCAAAAAAATGTGGGGGTTTAAAAATTAATAACTATCAATATATTAACAAGTGTTTCGGTGTAATTTAAAATAGAAATTACTTAAAATAATTTTTTTTTGATTAAATGATAAAAACATAATCTATTTAAACATTAAAATCAATTATAAATATAATCTAAATATATAATTAAATCAAATTAAACATTACATTTTACTTAAAATGAAGTATTTTTCACCATTTATTAAAAATAAAATTCATCTGAATAAAACAAAAATTTTACCAAAAGAGAATTTTAATGTCTTGGTTCTAATGAAGAAATATATTTTGTCAAATGGAATGTATAAATGTGATGAAAAAATATATTTATAAATGGTTCTACATCAAAAGTATGTAAACTACATTTGAAAAATATTAGATTATTTATGCCTAAAATAAGATTCAATCTAATTTTAAGACTCTAAATTTTATTGGATGTATTTAAAAAAAATTTAAAAAAATTTAATCATAATATGGATAGTTATTTTCATTCCTGCCAATAAAAAACTAGGTGTTAAATACCATTTAAAAACGAATAATATTATAATATTATTATTATTTCAGTATGAATATGCCTTTTGTGGAACATTAGATTTATGAGAAAACTATTGTTGTGTTTTGGGTACGCCATGAAACATATAATAACCCTTAAAGTCAAATTTATATTTAATTCCCAAATATCAATAATTATGAGAATTTTATATTCTATATTTACATGGGATGTTACACATTGAGTCATATGACCTATTCTTGACTATATAGTACTCCATAATCCAAAATAATAAAGTAGTGTAAATTAGATATGTACCATTTAACTAGTATTATAAATGTGTTGTACAACATCAATTAATCATAATTTTGTATACATTTCAGATCCAATACATCGAAAATTTCATCTTCAAGGTCACTTTTATTGAGTTTTCATATTCCTTCATAATTCTTGTATATACAATGTTGTTGACCCACAAGATGATTATATTCATCTAGACACTGCTTTGGATTTTTTTGATATATGTAGAACATTGATACTTCATGAAAAAACCAAAAATATCAAAATTAAATCCAGATTTATTTTGGAATTATTCACTAATTCTTTTTTGAAAACAACATATTTTTTAATGTTATGATCCCTCCTTAGAAACCATTTATTAAAGTAGAAATATCTCCTTTTTATGAAATTACATTGCTCATTTTCCAATAGTTAAAATAAATTTTCATGTTTTAATAAACAATAAATATTCATAAGGATTAACCTCTAATTTATTAACTTCCTTGGAATGATGGTTGATAGAGTAAATACATCAAAACAATTTTAGTTGTGGGATCTCTCTTGGTTTCCATGTATAGATTTATTCTAGAAAATTCGTTCCCAATGTTATGTAAGGAAATTGATTCACAAGATAAGCTACAAAGTTAACTATCATTATCCAAATAATTTTAGGAAAATATCATGTAACCACATGCTCTTGGATCTATCATTAAACATCTAATTATTGTACTCCTTGACACAATTTTTTGGGTATTGGGGATGGTCTTATTAAACCATATACCATTCCTCTAACAAAACCATAAGAAACCTTTTCATTCAAACTCACACCAATTATTAGTAATAGAGAATTAAAACATTTAATTTATCTCCATTTATATCATGGTTCTCTATGTGGAGAAGGTATAAAAACCTATAATTTGGTCTTTTTAAGAAAACCCCACAATTTTCATGTTTTAGAATAATTGATGGTAAAATATTATAGTGAATCTACTGATAAAACACTATCATTTTTCAGTATAAATCATTATTTACCAGTTAAAGCTTTCAATTTATAAGTATATTTACTTTTGTTTCAAATAACACATTCTATTTCTTCACAAGGAATCACTCCTCACATATTCCATACTCCACACATTCCAGTTATAATATACCTTTTAAATCAAATAATACATTACCTTATCACCTATATAAATGAGATTACCATAAAAAAACAACATATATTCTAAATTTATTGATCCAACTATTATTGAACCTTAAAAACCCATAGTATGATAAATAAGTTCCATCTTTCATAGCCATTCCAACCATTATAGATCCCTATGTAGTAGTCAACACACCATTAAAGTTTTTTTATAGAAAACTGAATTTTATGGATGAATTCACAGAATTGGGTTATTTTATATTCATAATATATAATACAACCCTTAAAACCATAGAAATGATTAGTTTGTAGTTTATATGGAAACAACACTGCTTATTAAAATTTTTACATCATCATAATATATATGGTGAATCTTTCTAAACCGTCTAGATACGTAATTTTTCATGCATCATAGCTCATATGTTGAGTGAAATGAAAACCAAGAACCAATGATCCAATTCTTTATAGGAATATATACACTCAAAAAAATGTTTCTTCTATCAACTATTATTATTTTTTCAGATCAGTTTTTATAAGAAATCATTCTATATTCCTTCTTTGCATCCCACTTTTTTCATATAATGATAACATAAAGGCCTTTAAGAAATCAAATTACATAGATTCGTTTATATATTCTCTTTTATATTTTGTTAAAATTTATATTGATTATATGGTTCTCTACAATCTATAATAATGAAATTTCTAGTACTTACTTTTTATTAATTCTATATAATCTCATTATTTATATTGAGATAATGAATGTTATAAAATAAAAAATCTATATTATATCATGAGTTTATCACCATGAAGACTATCACATCCCCTGAATCTAATAGTGATGGAAAAAAAATCAAATAAAACACTATACCACCAAAAATTACATTAAATAACTTTAAAATATATATAAATCATGTTAAAATAATCGATGTGTTCCTCCTTATATTTCATTGCACCATATTTAGGATAAATATTCATTATATCATAAACACATTATTTATTTGGGATAGAGTTTTTATGTGTTTTCCAATGTAGATATTATATTATTAGATTCTATCAACTTATATATGTTGAAGGCCAAATTAAATTCCAACATCATTCGAATAGCTCCCAACGCCTTCCAATCCGGTTTTTACAATTTCTTATTTTCCATTTCTTATAGTTTAACTCCCACAAGTGGAAGCTAAAAATCCACATGGAACATATAATCTAAAATTTTCATCCTCTAAAATTTTAATTCTATACCATCAAAATATTATAATAACATTCCTTATAAATAGTAACTCTTACTGAATAAAGAAACATAAAAGGATTTATAATTCCTACACAAATTCCTCAACTAATAAAATCATAAAAAACTTCATATACACCAATGATATAAGAGCCCTGACATATGTATGACTGTATAAGAAGAAATAGTTCCTTGTAATCAATATATATCACATCTTGTTATACTGAATCCACCCCATGTCATGAATCGTAGATCTAAAACATTCAATATAGAACATTATTTGAATGACACAAATAGAAGTGGAATGTGATGTCAATGTCTACAAAGAGGAACCATAATCAATAGTTTCATTTTTAATCACCACCATAGTTATTGAATATAAATAAGAACTTATAGAAGTAGAATTATATGGAAGAATCATATTCCCATAATATAAAATAATAATATAAGTAATTAACAGGGTTTTCGACATTCCCCACTGCATGGGAAGATTAATATAACATTTTTATATTAGATAAAATGAATAAGAGATATTTATTTGAGTTATAAGTGAATACACATGAGAACTACTAACAAAAATATAATGATATAAATATTTCAATTTAAATATTTCTAATTTTCACCACACGTCTATTTTTAGATGATCTTAGAGGATTCAACTAGTTCCTTAACTATAGAATAATTGTGCTCCCCACCTCATCGAATAGAGAAACCTCCAACATTATAATAATGATCCATACACCCTTCTATATAAAATGAATATTTCTTTATGTTTATATCACACCAATTAACACTACAAAACTCATCCAGATAAAATTGGTTTCATATCTCTTGCTTCTTTTAGACTCCAATGTTTTTCTATTCACAAAATGGTTTCAAAACATCCTTAAAAAATATCACTTCTAATGAATTATTTTTACTTTTCAAAACATACCTTTTCACATATATTGAGCTATAATTTCCCTTCTCTCTATTTAGAAGCACGTATTATTGTCACAAATTCCAGGTTAATAATATTTTTTCATGATGACCATGGTATAAATTTATCATACCAATGGATGGAATATTTTACTTAATTTTCCACGGCATATATACTTTTCTATGAGGATTGATATATTATGTAGTGACATTGAACCTTTAAGAGGATTTAGCTACTATTTTCGGAGTGGGTTAACTAGACCCAACTCAAATTTTTATATTCTTATTACCCTTTCATGTACATTGATTAATATATGAATAGATATCTATTTCCATGAAAAGATATATAAGTAAATTTCTTTAGATAAGATGTCATTTCCAAGGGTTATATCATTCCTTATTTGTACTGATAACCTCTTGATACTATTATTATAATCCAAAACATATTTCCTATGGTCAATATATTTCATTTTAATAGGGAAAAATTGATATAAATCTATTAATTGATGAAGGATCACAATAATTAAGAATCTTTCTCAAGGAGTTCAATCTTGATGATATAATGTGTATGAGATCATGATTATTAATAAAATAATAGTAAAAAACATGTTTTAAGTGTTATTAGGTATTCCTATCTCAGAGTATATGCATTGGCCTCCCATATAGAGATCATTATTAATGTACACTAAAAATAAAATACATTTATTCCTAATGGAAACAAAAAAAAATTACGTTTTTTATGAGTAAAATTACATCAGGTAAAGTATTATTGGAATTATAATTATTAATTGATAATGATAGATTTTTTTACATACAACTTTTAGATGAAGATGTATATATACCACTAAATTAGTTGTTAATGACTAAATTTAATCCATAAAAATAGACAAATAATTTAATTTCATTTAACATGCCCTAAGAATTTGTAAAAAATCACATGAGGATGGTGACATATTGTTTGCATCCTTCTATTTAAGATTTAATTGAAAATGTTATAATATTACATTGTATGCATTGAAATAAAGGGTTTCCCAAGAAATGACTGATTTTTACCACATTGTGGGTCCAATACCTGTTTATGATAATATTATTTCCGTATTAATAGGAATTAATTCTATCTAGATACGTTTTAGAGGGTCACACGCTATGATTATCCATATATTCAACCAATTTGGATGAATTGGATTTTAGGATGAAGCAGGCCCAATATCCATGGGCTGGTGAATGTCTATGTGTGAATGATAAAAATAAAATGAATAAATAAATTCAATTATATGTTACTAATGTGTTCAATAATAATGCTTCTCCACAATATCCTCTCAAAATGGATGTTAACATCACAACGATACCATGCTAAGTCCCATGAGTTAAATGATAGACGATACCAACTACTCGGCCCTTCTCGAAGGCATACTGGGTCACCTGCATCCTTGCTGCCTCATCGAAATGCTGGGAACCAGTCTGATCAGCTGTTTCGGCCTGACTGTCAGCCCGTCTATGAGAGGTCATGACCTCATATGACTCCTTCAGTACAAGTAGAAAATAAAATAATGGAAACATTATATGAAGTTAATTTTCAAACAAAAAAATAAATAATACTAACCATAATCTGATGCTGGCAATCAACTCAAATCTCTCCAGTGGTTGGATCACTATACATTCTCTGACAAACGTCATACTCCGTAATATCGGAATGCTCGACTAACTATATAAATATAAAACAATATTTTTATATTTAATGTCATTTAAAATATTTAAAAAATATACTTACTAGATGCTCTAAATTCATACTAAATGTACGGCTACCAGCTCAATGTGTCACCTCTTATCTCCCTAAGTTTTTTCATCCCAATGAAGATGTTCTCTGAAATCCACCACTCAACTAGTGTGAACATAATCCATCACAAATTTGAGATGAAATGTACTCTGTTCAGTGGGAAAATCATGACTCAAAAAATACTATCACTTTTTATTTCTTAATGGATTTCCTTCTCAAATTGAGAAACAAACGGATGGAAATGCTCACGCATAAATACATTCCATGCCTCGTGGATAGCGTTACACATGCTATCATTGATGGGAATCCATAAACCCTTAAAATAATTTATAATATAAAGTTATTAATTAAATAAATTTTTAATAATAAATAATAATTTTTTACGTTCTAGGAAATGATTGAACATTCCAAGCTGCAAATTAATGCGAATATGTTCCCATGTAATCAACAGCTGGGAAAAATAATTGAGTAATATAGCACTCCCCTATCCAATATCTACAAGCACAAAACTATGAAAAAGTAACAAATAATAAAACAATTATTATATAAATAAATTAAGGAATGCTAATTAAAATACACAGTTTACCATACCTCCACATGCGTGGATTAGATCCACGACATGGACATCACATGAGGATTAGGTCAAGAATTAGTTATCATGCATGACCGCACCCCCTCTACATACCCCCTAAACCACTAATACATTGAGGGTCAGATGATCCAAATTCAACCTCATCCAAGGTAGCTCAGCCTCCTCCAACGCACAAAATAGATCAGGGTCCATCTAAAACACAAAGTTATTATTATTAGTAGATAGTTGAAAATTACAATTACATATAAATATATATTAGTTATGATTATATCCAGCATTTAACTGTGTCAATATTTACCTTCATCATCTTCTTCATATCTCACTATGTGAATGTCTTTGTATTCTTCATCTTCATCATCAATATCCATATAAGTTTCAGTTTCGTCATTTCTTGCCATTTCAAATACATATGATAACATAATTAATATCATTGAACATTAATTGTGTGGTGTCATCATTTATATTCATGTCTCTTTGTGAAAAATATGGATTTTGAGTAGTCTCTAGAAAAAATTCAATGCCTTGTACTTCATCTGATCCAAATTCAGTTTGGATAATATAATTTTCCCAACAATTCATTTTTATTATGCTCCACCAATCACTTAGGTATTTTGAGGTGGCACAATAATTTGGATAATATAGTTGATGTTCCTATTAAACATATAAAAAGGGTTCATTTACTGTAAGAAGATTTTTATATTTAATATCGACGTTTCCACGAATCAGATGAACACACAAGCCCCTCTCTGTATCCAAGCACTTAAATTTAAACATGGTTATGTATTTATTACCTAGATAAGATAGTTCAATAATTTCATCTGACATGCCGTAAAAGTCAACTTCAGTTTCACAATGATGTAATCCTCTCTAGAAGACTCTACTGTTTATTGTTTTTTATTCTCCATATGCATGTTTATGAAATCAAAAACCATTTACCACATATGTTTTATATGATTAAACCATTTTGTTGGTGGCTTACACAATATACACGGTTGCTTATTAATTTTATCAGCATGTTGAGACACCTAAAAATAAGAAAAAATTATCAATAAAATAAATAATAAACTGAATTAATATGTCAAACCATCAATAAATTATGTTACCAGTTTTTGAAACCATTGAGAATTTTTTTGTCAGCATTCTTCAAGAGAAGCTACTGTAAATTGTGGAAGATGATTCATGGTATAATTATCATATAAAGTACAATTAAAATAAGTTTAATTACTGTAACATAAATTATATATTAATTGATAGAAGCACTCACAGTACAAATGATGTCATTTCTACACAGTTGAACAGAACATATGTATGAGCTTTGCGATGATCGTCATCTAAAATCCATAGTTCATGAAATCAACTGAATCCATGCTCTAGTTAAATAATAACTTACAATTGACAGTTAATTTAATCCTCAACATTCCCCCATTATGTCCCATTTAGTTTTCTTCTGATATATTTTCAGATTTAAAGTAATGAGGGAAGAAAAAACCAATTTCCTCTTCCAACTAAGCTTCTGCAATTGAGAATTAAACTAATGCTTTGTTACATACTTTTTTCTTCAATTTCTATATGCATCTCCAAAATGGGTACATCCATTAAAATTGTATGATACATCTAAATTTATCTTCATGTGGAAAATGTTATATCAGATGTTATATTGAGTCAATGAATGACAACGGAATTTTTTTTCTATTTTACATATAATTACAACACCGTCTTCTTCCAGTTTTCGTAGTGCATCATAATCTATTATCACAACAAAAAAAGTTTCAAAAAATTATATATCAGTTATCTAATCTCAAATCACTGAATTTTACAAAGCACTAAATCTCATCGGCATAAGTATTTTCTATTATAACATAAAAATCGTGAGTTTTTAATCTAGTAATATGACCATTCATAACACATCTGCCCAAATTGGAAGCATATCCATATGGAAGTCTAAAATCTACAATCCATTAAAAAAATAATAAGTGACATTCTTTGGATAGTGTATCTGATACTTTAGGCTTCATTAACCTATGTGATCTTACATTTTGAAAAAGTTCATGTTTTGGTCATCTGTAAATTTGGGCATGAGCTAATCGTGTCTTTACTTATCTTTATTCTTACATGGTGTATACAAAACTGTATTAAATAAATTGTAAAAATAGTTCACCCTCAATATATATGAAATCCAACATGTGGTAAAACAATAAATCAGACCAATATTGATGATCCTAAAAATTGCTCAGTTTTATCCAATTATGTTCTTTTCCAATGCCATGAATTTTCTGTTGGTTTACTGTTAGCCCAAATGTGATGGAAGGTAATAAAAATACAACTTATTTTAACTCTGTACCTAAGATCATTTTTGGAGGATCATCCCATTCAATTTTCCCTTCACTGAAATTAGATTTGTTCCATTGAAAAGGATGATTAGTTTTAAGAAATATGTGATGATAGTCAAAATAGAAAGGTTTTCCTGCATTGAAGAGCATAAAGGATTTTTTGTCATTTCTTCAATAAGGACATGATTTCAGACCATGTGTTCTCTAGCCAAATAACATGTCATATACTGGGAAGTCACTAATCATCCTCATCAATGTATATTTTAATATAAATTTGTTTTTCACAGTAACATCATATGTAAAAACACCATAACTCCAAAATGAATTTAACTCATCAATCAATGGTTTCTAGTCAACATCAATATTATTTTTCAGATTTTCTGCTATTAATAAGGTCAAAAATATATTGGTCTCCTTCATCAACATCCATGGACATAAATTTTATATTGTTTTAAAGAAAGACCACCATGAATACAGACTACTCTAATAATGAAAAAATCATAAACCATCAGTAGAAAGACCCTATAACATGTTTCAGGATTCTAAAGAAAAAGAATAATGCAGTTAGTAAAAATGTTTCCATGAATCACCATCAAATGTATGATTCATGATTCTATCAGTTGAAATATTTACCTTGTGCCATGACATCCTGGATGTTGTGTCCTGAGACCTAAATAAATGTTGCAACCTAGGTGTGAGGGGGGAATATCTGAACTATTTTATAGGAATCGATCCAGACTTCTCCTATTGAGCTTCTATTATACCATGATTTTCCACATTTAAGAAAACTATCCATCGAATAATGTTCACTAATATATAAGATGTAATAATATTCACATGCACGAATTTCCAATAACTAGGGCCCAGATAAAAAACCAGCCTCTTTCTCTCATAGTAATTTGTAGGAAACACATTTTTATTTCAAGTAACAGTTTTTAACCAAAGAAAATTTCTAATCAAAAGAGTTGTTTTACATTGAAATATCTGATTTAATAACCATAAATTTTGTAACTTCTTCTAATTTTCATTTCTTTCAAATAGGATATAATGCATCCTTCACAAACCACAACAAGTCAAATTATTCAAATGTTTCCATCTCAAGTGTTAAATCAATATCATCCTGAGTTTTAATTTGTTGAACCGATGGACCTGCAACATCATGTACTATATTTTGATACCATTATGGTTCCGGAATCATGTTCTCACTATCTTCTCTGGAATTATGGTCTACATTTTGATACCAAAAAATATAATTTTGTGGAATATCAAACCGCAAGAGATGTCGCACAAAATTTAGACATTGTTCATTAATTTTGACACTATTCATTAATTTTGAATTACAAAATTTAAAAAAAGATGGAATTTGAATATTTTTTTAAAAAAATATATATATATATAATGTTATATATATCTAAATATTCATGAAATATAATAATTCCATCAATTTATATTACTTTTAATATTTTTCTTTTCATTTATTTTGTTTTTCAATTAGTTAAATAATTATTGTGATAGTGTTACATAAGAATTAAAAGTAAATATATAATTATTTATGTCACGACCCATCCTCGGGGCTCGTGCCGTGACTACCCCAAGCTCGCCTTCCATAGGCCAGGGGATGGTGACTCGCACCAAAGGCGTAAATTCCGATAACTGGTAAGGCATAGCCTTTACAAAAGTAAACAAAACACCATAGAGTACAAGAGGAAGTAAAACACTAAGTACAAAAGAAAGTTCTGAAAATTAAAAAGGGCCAGAATACAAACCCAACTGAAAAGTACAGCTACAACTGAAGGGAAGTACAACCAAAAATACAAACAGCAAGTAGAATAGAAGCAGCTCCTAGGTCATCCACCTCAAATCCTACCTAAAGGGTAGGTACGGATAGCAAAGCTCCTGGATCGTCCACCACGGATCCTACCTGAAGCATAGTTAAAGATACAGCAGCTCCTGGATCGTCCACCACGGATCCTACCTGAAGGGTAGGTACAGATAGCCCCCACAATGCTTTTTCCCATCAACCTCCTCCGATTATAGTCACGTCGTGAAGTCAACCTCCTGATACTGACTCATCGTGAGATCCACCTCTAGGTACCATCCAGTCCTCGAACACTCGGCCTCTGTCAGCGCTGCCCGTCGTCTGCAACCAACACAACGAGGTGCGGGCATAGCCCGTGCATGGGTGAGTATAACGATACTCAGTTGGGACCCCGAGACCATCAAGGTCGCACTAAATCCAACAAAGATAACCACAAATAAATATCTCAACATATAACTTCTACTTAGGTATATTTCCATACATATGCCTATGTTATCATGTAACCCTTCTCAATCATGAGGAAATAGAAAGATCATAAACTCGGCTCAAACCAGGATTTTCATTTATTGAAACCGTAACCGCTGTAGAGCCCCATCTCTATCGAGTACAGTAATCCTGTCACAACACCTAAGTACTTCTTGCTAACCTAAGACTGCTGAGGTATTCCTCCCGTCGAGTACTATGGGCCAACAACCCAAACACAGTAGTGCTTCCCGCAGGGGTCTGCCACCCAAACACAAGAGTGCACCCCCCACCCTAATAGACTGTATAGGTACTCTCCGGTCAAGTACTGCGGGTCTACAACCAAACACAGAAGTGCTCTATCCTCCATGGTGCTACACCCAAACAAAGTAGTGCTCCATCCACTGGGCTAGTCGACTCATTCCAAGTCGAGTCGGTCAACCAGTCGTCAGGTCTCAGCCAGCTACATGGTCTCGGTACTCCGTACGCTCATCTCTAGGAGGGTCCGCACCATGAGCTAATGGTTGATACTCCAGTTATCTCAATGTTCCACGAAGAAGTATCTCAAGGGACCGCCTCGTCCTAGGGGTCTCAACGCAACAGACAGTGCCTCAATCGGACGCCCGGTCAGTGAGTTATTAGCCATTTCATCCCAGGGGCCCGATTGGTTTTGTGTGTGAACCAACCTAGATGTATCTCAACTGTACCTCTAACTCTCATAGGGTATACTCATAGGCACCTTTTCTCAACGAGATCACCAACGCCGCTGACGGTTCGTCAAACGAACGTCCGGTCTGAAAGATATCAGCTTTTCCGTTCCAGGGGCCCGGTTGGATTTTGGGTTCTATCCAACCCGACCACTACCAACTATGTCCAAACATTAGTTGAAGTATTCCAAAAGTTTTTTCTCATCAAGAGTAATCCAATGAAGTCTACGACACATCAATCGGACATCTGGAGCTCAAGTTATTAGTGTTTCTACTCCGAGGGCTTGGTTGGTTTCGTGTTTAAACCAACCAGGCCATACCCAAAGTTTACCTAAACTTTGAGTGTAATATACCAAAATGATCTTCTCTATCCACGGATCGTATCGCAACTGACGGTGCATCAATCATAGGTCTTTAGCATATGTTTTGATCCTTTGAACGATTATAACTGAAATTTGGGGGTTTGGGCCCGGTCCGACCCGGCCCAATACCCACTAGGTCGGCCCGAACCGGGTCGACCCGACCTAGGTCTGGGTCCGGCCCAGTTGGGCTAGCCCAACCTGGCTGGCGCGGCCCAGCCTTGTAGGCCGGCCACGACTCGGCGCTGGCCGGGCGGAACACTAGGGGCGCGACCCCTTGTTGTAACCGACAGCACCAGCTGGTGCCGCCCTGCCTCTCGGATCCCATGTGGCTGTGGGGTCCGGCTCCTCCCTGCTACGGATGTGTGGTGGCAGGTTTTCTTCTGGCAGCGCGCTGGGGTGCCCCCTCCTCCAGGTGGTCGGACAGCTCTGGCCGCCACCTCCGGTCATTAGCGCCGCCGCATCTCCCCCTTCCGTGCGTCGCTGTATCTTCATTCAACGCCCAAAAATTAAAATTATCACATATTCATGATCCTAGGGTCGAGATCTCCACGTCCATATGTCGCACTCAATGGAATATTGCATTTCCAGCATCGATAAATATTTGGACGCCTCCTTCCACGAGCCATTGCGGCTTCGTTCCAAGCCCGAAAAATTAAACGATCACATATCTGTGATCCTTTTGTCGAGGGTTTCGCATCCATATATTGCGCCCAACAAAACTCTGTGTTTCCAGAATCAATAAATATTTGGATGCCTTCTTTCTCGACCCATCGCGGCATCATTCCAAGCCCGAAAAATTATACGATCGCATATTTGTGATCCTAGCGTCAAGGGCTTCACATCCATATATTGCGCTCAACAAAACTCTGTGTTTCCAGTGTCAATAAATATTTGGCATTGAAGAATGCACGAAGAACACGTGAAGAATAAAAAGAAAAAGGATCTTGGCTTATGTGCATGAAGATGATCATTTTCATTTGGTCATCATCGTCGTGAATTTAGGATATGAAGAATCAATAAAAGAAATTCAAACATATATAAAAACCCCTACATTGAAAAGACGTCGCATTTCGTCGTGCTGTGGAAAGAGGCAAGCGTCGCGATGATCAGTCTTCGTAGAAGATCGGTGCAGATTCCGTTGTCATTGGAGGAAGATCCATTTTCAATGGCGACATTACCCGCAGTGGTGTCTCCTCCCTTGACGCGGAGGAAAAGAAGAGAAGGCACCTCGTCGATGTCTTCACGTTCTCCGTCGGAGGAGTTCTTTGTCGAAGAGGCGTTCTTCGTCGGATGGTTTGCGTTCTTCATTGTGAGAAGAACACTATACACTATTTCCCCCAAGCTCTCTCACCCCAAACCCCTCAACACAATGGAATCCCACAAAAAAATAATAGCAAAGCCATTATTTTTTTCTCCCATTCCATTTGAAATTTAAATAACATAATTAATTGAAGAGGTTGAACTGATTAATTAAAAAGTGTTGGCATGCACATAAGAGGGGGAGTGTAATGAGAAGAGTTTTAATTAAAAAGTGGTAGTTGTTCAAGAGTTAAAGAAGGGGAGATTAAATGGGGGGTTAAAAGAGATTTATAGGGATGTGAATTGTTGGGGATCGTGTGGGCCCCACCATTCAAGTATCCACTCATGGTTGGTTAACAACATGCGGGTCCCACCCCCAACTACCTTACTTTGGATAAAACTACCTAGTGGAAAATAAATAAAATTTGGAATTTAATTTTATTTATTCCTCACTAAAACCACAAATTTAACAACTCTTCCTGAGTAAACGCACCTATAGAAATGGTGCTCTTAAGCAATTACCAACGCTGCGATTCCATCGGTGCCCTCAGATTTTGATTTCGAGAACCAGTTCAAAAGTTAGAAAAACTCGCTCATTCGTTCACTGAACGTACTAAAGCCAACCTTTGGAAATTGATTCCGGGCACACCAGGCCTCAGAATTAGGTGCCATCAGAAACTGCGTTATTGTAAAATCCCAATGAAATTAAGAAAAAAATTTCCTTCATTTTTCGGGTCTTTACATTACTCCAACCTCAGGGATTTACTTCCCCGTAAAGCTTCAACAGAAACTAGGGATACAAAAAATGGCACTGAGCATGCATCTGAGCCTTCTGCTCCCATGTGCTCACCTGGATGTTCCTGTGCTGACTACAAAAATGCACAAGAGGAATCGACAGTCCTCGTTGGACCCGCTCCTGTCAATCCTCATCCTCTACTAGAACTCCGCAAAAGTCACCCCATCACCAACGTCTAGCTCCCCATGGTCGATGATAAGTGTCGAGTCAAGCACGTATCTCCCCAGTTGAGATACATGGAAGTCATCGTGCAACTGGTGAAACTGAGGTGGAAAGGCGAAGCGGTAAACCACCTTGCCTACCCTATTGGGGACCTAGAAAGGTCCATTGAACCTCGAAGATATCTCGACGCCTCAGATACATCTCTGTAAACCCTGTCGAGGTGAGACACGTATAAGAATGTGGTCGCCATCCTTGAACTCGAGAGGTATCCCTTTCCTGATTAGAACTGAAACTCAAAACTCCTACTCCCATGAGGGTAAGGTTGGCTGACCCAAGAATGATTGGCTACACCCGCCCATGCACGAGTTTATCCTATGCTTCCTGGGGTTTTCTTTTCGGCGACCAAGGGAAACCCATACCAATGTTTGCCGGATACTGTCAATTTGAGTATGAACAGTGATTCCCCAATCCATACTAAAACTAATGTCGTAAGGCCTCGACGCTTCCACCAAGAGGTCCCAACCAAGACTCTCACCTCAAGGGTCAGATCACACCGTCAGCGTAATTGTGACTATCGAGTCTCCTCCCAAAGGTATCTAGAGACGCGAGGGTCAATTCAACGGATTAACCGAAAACTCTAGGTCTGGGACTAGATTCATGGAAGGAAGGGATGATTCATATCGATATCTGTGGCTACGGCAGCTAGTAGAAGACAAAGACTGAACATCGAATCGTACTTAGGGCCCTTTTGGTCACACTCCTTGACTGCATGCAGCTACTCTCTTCCCCTACCCTCCAGCTACCTGAGCCTGGCGGGGGATACAAAGGCGGGTGATTGTAACATGTTGAAATGTACACCACCTCATGCTACTCTCTTACCTCTGCCTCCATGTCAGCTACTTCGCAGACTCATCTGTCCTTGACATTTCCTCTTCTTGAAAAATTCGCAAGCCCAAGTCTCTGAGACTGGAACCAGGTTGCTGCATTCCAACTTATAACATTTTCTAGCTGTATTCATTCATCAAAAGAATATTCAACCTCAAGGTTCTCTCTTTCACCCTAACGTGAGTAGGAAATCATAGAGGAAAAAGGTGTTGTCTCGAATATCCTTAAACACAACATGCTCAGATGCCTGAGATCTATATCACTAATAGAATCGTATTCATCGAGTACTAGGAATGTTCGGTACACCTCGATGAATTCTTAGCTACTGACATTTCGTGCTGTCGAAGCTGTATAAGCTCTAGAAAACTCTCAGCTACCTCCTCAAGCCAGTCCTCAGCCTCTTATGAGTTAGGTTCGCCTCGAAACTTGAGGTTATCTGATGTTGGAACACGTATAAGGTAGTAAACCTACATGTGTCACCTACCAGTACCGCCAGTTGTAACTGATAACCAACAGGTAGAGATGTATTGCTAACATAATACCTGAAGGCACTATCATAGGCATCAGTCCATGTACCGAAGCCTCATCACTTTGTAGACCATCCTCATGGTCATTCACTAGAAAAAATTAGTAGCCAAGTCCACCATCCACTCTACTTATGTCTCAACTAGGCAGAAAACTCTACAAATCACCTCCAGCCAGTGCTCTACTCTCTGGGAATCTGCCTCACCTCATAACCTCGGAGGCCTATACTGCTGGAACTCGAGCAACACGCTCTACCAGTGTGCACAATTTTCTAGTATGGCTAGTGGAATATGCTTCCCAATAGGTTGTGGTGCTTCTGGTACACCACCTAACGGTGTCAATATAGTAAAAAGCGCCCCGCACCGGAGCCTCTTCACTAAGTGGGACTTCATTGTGTACTATCTTAGTACTCCAACTAACTGTCTGCATGGAGACATCCTGAACAGATACAACATGGTCAAATGATTTATACCTGGTGAGCTGACCTGGTTTGATCTGACTTTATAATTCTTGGAAACACACACGCAATTAGTGTTTTCGTGCACAAAGTCGGAAATCAGTAGTCAGGGTCCTGGTGTACGGATACGTCAGCCGCTGCACCAACACTGGACTCCATGAACTGAAGACCACACTCGATACCCTTAACAATATTGAATTACAGAAAAGAAAATATCAGAGTTATAATTCTTACAGTAGAAAAGACTCCTCTGATACGAATTTGTCACGACCCGTCCTCGGGGCCCGTGCCGTGACTACCCCAAGCCCGCCTTCCATAGGCCAGGGGATTGTGACTAGCATCAAAGGCGTAAATTCCGATTACTGGGAAGGCTTTTCCTTTATAAAAGTAAACAAAACACCACATAGTACAAGTGGAAGTAAAACACTAAGTACAAAAGAAAATGCTGAAAAGTAAAAAGGGCCAGAATACAAACCCAACTGAAAAGTACATCTACAACTGAAAGGAAGTACAACATAAAAGACAAATAGCTGGAAGAATAGAAGCAGCTCCTGAGTCGTCCACCTCGGATCCTACCTAAAAGATAGGTATAGATAGCACAGCTCCTGGATCGTCCACCACAAATCCTACCTAAAGGGTATGTACAGATAGCGCAACTCCTGGATCGTCCACCACGGATCCTACCTAAAGGGTAGGTACAGATATCCTCCAAAACGCTATCGCCCGTCAACCTCTAACGAGTATAGTCACATTGTGAGGTCCACCTCCCGATACTGACTCGTCGTGAGATCCACCTTCGGGTACCGTCCAGTCCTTGAACACTCGGCCTCTGTCAGTGCTACCCGTCGTCTGCAACCAACACAATGAGGTGCGGGCATAGCCCGTGTAGGGGTGAGTATAACGATACTCAGTAGGGACCCCGAGACATTCATGGTCCCACTAAATACACCAAGGATGACCACAAAGAATGATCTCAAAAGATAACCTCTACTTACGTATATGTCCATACATATACCTAAGTTGTCAAGTAACCCATCTCAATCATGAGGAAACACAAATATCATAGACTCAGCTGAAAACCGGATTTTCATTTATCGAAACCGTAACTACTGAAGATCCCTGTCTATATCGAGTACAGTGATCCTATCACGACTCTGAGGTACTGCTCACTAACCTAAGACTGCTGAGATACTCCTCCTGTCGAGTACCGCTAGCCAGCCACCCAAACATAGTAGTGCTTCCCGCCGGGGTCTGCCACCGAAACACAGTAGTGCATCCCCCCTAATAGCCTGCATAGATACTCTCCGGTCGAGTACTGTGGGTCTGCAACCAAACACAGAAGTGCTCCATCTGCCTTGGTCTGCACCCAAACAAAGTAGTGCTCCATCCACTGGGCTAGTCAACTCACTCCCAGTCGAGTCTTTGAAGCAGTCATCATGTCTCGACTGACTAAACGGTCTCCGTACTCCATACGCTCATCTCCGGGAGGCTCCTCTCCATGATCTACTAGTCGATACTCCATTTACATCAATTTCCCACAAAGAATTATCTCAATGGACCGCCTCGTCATAGGGGTCTCGACGCAACAGACGCCGTGTCAATCGGACGCCCAGTCTGTGAGTTATTAGCATTTTCTTCCCAGGGGCCCAGTTGGTTTTGTGTGCGAACCAACCCAGACGTATCTCAACTGTACCCCAAAATCTCATAGGGTATACTCATAGGGACCGTTTCTCAACGTGATCACCAACACCCCTGACGGTTTGTCAAATAGACGTCCGGTCTGAAAGATATCAGCTTTTCCATTCCAAGGGCCCGGTTGGATTTTGGGTTCAATCCAACCTAGCCACTATCCAACTATGTCCAAACCTTAGATGAAGTATTCCAAAATTTCAGTCTCATCACGAGGAATCCAATGAAGTTGACGACATGTCAATCGGACTTCCGAAGCTTAACTTATAAGTCTTTTCCCTCCGAGGACCTGGTTGGTTTCGTGTTCGAACCAACCTGGCTATACCCAATGTTTACCTAATCTTTGAGTGTAATATACCAAAACGATCTTCTCGATCCAAGGATAGCATCGCAACTAAAGGTGCATCAATCGGAGGTTCGTAGCACAATTTATGGTCCTTTTAAAGATTATGAATGAAATTTGGGGGTTTGGGCCCGGTCCGACCCGGCCCAATACCCCCTGGGTCGGCATGAACTGGGTTGACCCGACCCAGGTCCAGGTCCGGCCCAGTTGGGCGGCCCTAGCTCGCGGCTGGCGCGGCCCAGCCCACGGCTGGCAGGGCCCGTCCCGGCAGGCCGGCCGCGACTCGGCACTGGCTGAGTGGAACACAAGGGGCGCGACCACTTGTTATAACCAGCGGTGCCAGCTAGTGATGCCCTTCCTCCCAGATCCTACACAGCCGCGGGGTATGGCTCCTCACCGCTACGGCTATACGGCGATGGGTTTTCTTCCGTCGGTGCGCTGGGGTGCCACCGCCTCCAGGCGGCAGGACAGCTCTAGCCGCCGCCTCTGGTTGTCGGCGCTGTCGTGTCTCCCCCTTCCGTGCATCGCTGTATCTTTATTCAATTCCCTAAAATTAAAATGATCGCATATTCGTGATCCTCGGGTCGAGAGCTCCATGTCCATATGTCACGCTCAAAAGAAAATTGTGTTTCCAGCGTCGATAAATATTTGGCTTCCTCCTTCCGTGATCCATTGCAGCACCGTTCCGTGCCCGAAAAATTACACGATCACATATCTATAATCCTTACGTCGAGGGATTCGAATCCATATATTGAGCCCAACAAAACTCTGTGTTTCTAGCATCAATAAATATTTGGATGCCTTCTTTCGCAAGCCATTACAGCTTCGTTCCAAGCCTGAAAATTTATACAATTTCATATTTGTGATCCTTGCATCAAGGGCTTCGCATCCATATATTGCACTCAACAAAACTCCATGTTTCCAGCGTCAATAAATATTTTTCATTGAAGAACAAACGGAGAATACATGAAGAATAAACAGAAAAAAGAGCATGGCATATGTGTAGGATGATGATCATTATCATTTGGTCATCATTTTTGTGAATTTAGGATATTAAGAATCAAGAAAACGAATTCAAACATATATAAAAACCCCTATCTCGAAAAGACGTCGCATGTCATCGTGCAACGAAAAGAGGCAAGCATCACGATGATCGGTCATCATGGAAGATCAGTGCTGATTCTTTTGTCATCGGAGGAAGAGCCGTTGTCGATGGCGACGTTCCCCACGGTGGTGTCTCCTCAGATGATGCAGAAGAAGTAGAAGAGAAAGCACGTCGTCAGTGTCTTCGGGTTCTCCATCGGAGGCATTCTTCATCGGAGAGGCATTCTTTGTCGGAAGGTTGGCATTCTTCTTTGTGAGAAAAACACCATACACTATTTCCCCCAAGCTCTCTCACCCCAAACCCCTCCACACAACGGAAGGCCCCAAAAATAATAGAAAATCCATTATTTTTTATTCACCCATGCCATTCGAAATTCAAATAACTTAATTTATTGAAGAGGTTGAACTCAATAATTAAAAAGTGTTGGCATGCACATAAGGGGGGGAGTGGAAAGAGAAGAGTTTTCATTAAAAAGGGCGAGTTTTTCAAGAGTTAATGAAGGGAAGATTAAATGGGGGTTAAGGGACAGTTATATGGATGTGAAAGGTTGGGGCTCGTGTGGGCTCCACCTTTCAAGTATCCACTCATGGTTGGTTAAAAACTTGTGGGTCCCACCAGCAACTCCCTTACTTAGGATAAAACTACCTAGTGCATAATAAATAAAATTTGTAATATAATTCTATTTATTTCTCACTAAAACCACAAATTTAACAACTCTTCCTGAGGAAACACACCTACAGAAAAGGTGCTCCTATGCAATTACTGGCTCTGCGGTTCCATCAGTGCCCTCGTATTTCGATTCCGAGCACCCGTTCAAAAGTTACAAAAACTCGCTCGTTTATTCACTGAACGTACCTGAGCCAAACTTCAGAAATTGATTCCGGGCACACCGGGCCTCAGAATCAGTTGCCGTCAGAAACTGTGTTCTTGTAAAATCCCAAAGAAATTAAGAAAAAATTTCTTTGAATTTTCTGGGTCTTTACATTACTCCCAACTCATGGCTTTACATCCCCGTAAATATTTAACACAATCTAGGGATACAAAAAATGGTACTGAGCATGCATCTGAGCCTTCCGCTCCCATGTGCTCACCTGGAGGTTCCCGTGCTGCCTATGAAAACACACAAGATGAAACGATCGTTCTCGTAGGACCCACTCCCGTCGATCCTCAACCTCTACTGGAACTCTGCAAATGTCACCCCATCACCAATGTCCACCTCCCCATGGTCGATGATATACGTCGGGTCAAGCACGTATCTCCCCAGTTGAGATACGTGGAAGTCATCGTGCACCTGGTGCAACTGACGTGGAAAGGTGAATTGGTAAACCACCTCGCCTACACTGTTGGGGACCTAGAAAGGTCCATTGAACCTTGGAGATATCTCGCCGCCTCAGCTACATCTCCGTAAACCTCGTCGAGGTGTGACCCGTATAAGAACGTGGTCGCCATCCTCAAACTCGAGAGGACTCCTTTTCCTGCTTAGAACTGAAACTAAACTCCTACTGCCATGAGGGTAAGGTTGGATGACCCAAGAATGTTCAGCTACACCCTCCCATGCACGTGTTTATCCTGTGCTTCCTGGGATTTCCTTTTCTTCGACCAAGGGAAACCCATCCCGACGTTTTCCTAATACCGTCAATTTGAGTATGAACCGTGATTGCCCAATCCATACTCAAGCTAACGTCGTAAGGCCTTGACGCTGCCACCAAGAGGTCCCAACCGAGACTCTCGCCTCAAGGGTCAGATCACACCTTCAGCATAAGTGTGACTATCGAGACTCCTCCCAAAGTATCTCCAGACGTGAGGGTCAAGTCAACGGCTTAACTGGAAACTCTTGGTCTGGGACTAGATTCATGGAAGGAAGGGATGATTCATATCGATGTCTGTGGCTACGACAGCTAGTAGAAGACAAAGTCCACACTTTGAATCATCCTTATATCCCTTTCAGTCACACTCCTTGACCGCATGCAGCTACTCTCTTCCACTTCCCTCCAGCTCCCTGAGCCAGGCGGGGGCTACGATGGCGGGTGATTGTAACATTTTGAAATGTACACCACCTCATGCTGATCTCCTAGCTCTGCCTCCATGACTGCTGCTTCGTAGACTCATATGTTCTTAACATTTCCTCTTCTTGAAACATTCGCACGCCCATTTCTCTGAGACTGGTACCAGCTCGCTGCATTCCAACATCTAACATTCTCTAGCTGTATTTGTTCATCCAAAGAACATTCAACCTCAAGGTTCTCTCTAGCACCCTAACCGTAGTAGGAATGCATAGATGAAAAAGGTTTTGGCTCGAATATCCTTAAACACACCATGCTCAGAGGTCTGAGCTCTATATCACTGATCGAATCATATTCATCGAGTACCAGGAATGTTCGGTATGCCTCGATGAATTCTCAGCTACCGACATGTCATCCAGCCGAAGCTGTATAACCTCTAGAAAACTCTCAGCTACTACCTCAAGCTAGTACTCAGCCACCTGTGAGTTAGGTTCGTTTCGGAACATGAGGGTATCTGATGTTGGAACATGTGTAAGGCAGTAATCCTACATGTGTCACCTACCAGTGCCGCCGGTTTTCACTACTGCCCAATAGGTAGTGATGTATAGCTGACACACTACTGAAGGCACTATCACAGGAATCGGTCCACGTACTGAAGCCTCATCACTATGCGGACCATCCTCGTGGTCATTCACTAGAAAACACTAGTATCCAAGTCCACCATCCACTCTACTGATGTCTCAGCTAGGAGGAAAACTCTAGCAATCGCCTCCAGCCAGTGCTCTGTTGTCTGGGAATCGGCCTCGCCTCGTAACCTCGGAGGCCTCTACTGCTAGAAGTCGTGCAACACGCACTGCCAGCGTGCACAGTTCGCTAGTATGGCTAGTGGAATCTACTGCCCAACAGGTGGTGGTGCTGCTGGTACACCACCCGAGGGTTCCAATATAGTAAAAAGGGCCCCGCACCGGAGCCTCGTCGTTCGATGGTTTGTCATCGCGTACTATCTCAGTACTCCAACCGACTGTCTGCATGGAGATATCTTGAACAGATACGACATAGTCAAACGATTTATACCTCGTAAGCTGACCTGGTTTGAGCTGACTTTAAAATTCTTGGAAACACACATGCAATTAGTGTTTTCGTGCACAATGTCGGAAATCAGTAGCAGGGTCCTGGTGTACGGATACGTCGGCCGCCACACCAAAACTGGACTCGCTGAACTGAAGACCACAGTCTCTACCCTTAACACTATTTCATTACAGAAAATAAAATATCAGAGTTATAAGTCCTTCGGTAGAACCGACTCCTATGATACCAATTTGTCACGACCCGTCCTCAGGGCCCGTGCCGTGGCTACCCCAATCCCACCTTCCATAGGCCAGGGGCTGTTGACTAGCACCAAAGGCGTAAATTCTGATAACTAGAAAGGCATTGCATATATAAAAGTAAACAAAACACCACAGAGTACAAGAGGAAGTAAAACACTAAGTACAAAAGAAAGTGATGAAAAGTAAAAAGGGAAAAAATACAAACCCAACTGAAAATTACAGCTACAACTGAAAGGAAGTACAACAGAAAAGACAAACCGCTGGAATAAAAGAAGTATCTCCTGGGTCGTCCACCTCGGATCCTACCTGAAGGGTAGGTACAGATAGCGTAACTCCTGGATCGTCCACCACAGATCCTACCTGAAGGGTAGGTATAGATAGCCTCCAAAATGCTCTCACATGTCAACCTCCTCCGAGTATAGTCACGTCGTGAAGTCCACCTCCCGATATTGACTCGTCGTGAGATCCGCCTCCAGGTACCATCTAGTCCTTGAACACTCGGCCTCTGTCAGCACTACCTGTCATCTCCAACCAACACAACGAGGTGTGGGAATAGCCCGTGAAGGGGCGAGTATAACGATACACAGTAGGGACCATGATACCCTCAAGGTCTATCTAAATCCAACAAGGATAACCACAAAGAAATATCTCAACAGATAACCTCTACTTAGGTATATGTCCATACATATACCTAAGTTATCATCTAACCCATCTCAATCATGAGGAAACACAAAGATCATTGACTCAGCTCAAACCAGGATTTTCATTTATCGAAACCGTAACTGCTGAAGATCCCCATCTCTATCGAGCATAGTGATCCTGTCATGACTCTAAGGTACTGCTCACTAACCTAAGACTATTGAGGTACTACTTCTGTCGAGTACCACGGTCCAGCCACCCAAACATAGTAGTGCTTCCCGCTAGGGTCTGCCACACAAACACAGTAGTGCATCCCCCCTAATAGCCTGCAGAGGTACTATGCGGTCGAGTACTGCGGGTCTGCACCCAAACACAGTAGTGCTTCATTTGTCATGGTTCTGCACCCAAACAAAGTAGTGATCCGTCCACTGGGCTAGTCGACTCACTCCAAGTCGAGTCAGTCAAGCAGTCGTCAGGTCTCAGCCGGCTACACGGTCTATGTACTCCGTACGCTCATCTCCGAGAGGGTCCTCTCCACGAGCTACTGGTCGATACTCTAAGTATCTCAAATTTCTATGAAGAAGTATCTCAAAGGACCACCTCTTCATAGGGGCCTCAACGCAACAGACGGTGCGTCAATCGGACGCCCGGTCTATGAGTTATTAGCCTTTTCGTCCCAGGGGCCCGGTTGGTTTCGTGTGAGAACCAACACGGAAGTATCTCAATTTTACCCCAAAATAAACAAGGGTATAATCATAGGGACCATTTCTCAACGTGATCACCAACGCCGCTGACGGTTCGTCAAACGGACGTCCGGTATGAAAGAAATCATTTTTTTCCTTTCTAGGGGCCCGGTTGGATTTCGGGTTCAATCCAACCCGGCCACTATTCAACTGCGTCCAAACCTTAGGAGAAGTATTCCAAAAGTTCTGTCTCATCACAAAGAATCCAATGAAGTCAACGGCATGTCAATTGGAAGTCTGTATCTCAAGTTTTAAGTGTTTTTGCTCTGAGGGCCTGGTCGGTTTCGTGTTCGAACCAACTCGGTTGTACCCAAAGTTTACCTAAACCACGTGTGTAATATAAAGAAAAGATCCTCTCGATCTTAGAATCGCATCGCAACAGATGGTGAATCGATCGGAGGACCGTAGCACATGTTATGGGCCTGTGAACGATTATGACTGAAATTTGGGGCTTTGGGCCCGGTCCGACCTGGCCCAATACCCCCTGGGTCGACTCGACCCGGATCTGGGTCCAGACTAGTTGGGCGTGGCCTGGCCTGAGGCTGGCGGGGCCCGGCCCGGCAGGCCAGCCGTGACTCGGTGCTAGACGAGCGAAACACAAGGGGCACGACCCCTTGTTGTAACCAGCAGTGCCAACTGGCGCCACCCTACCTCCTAGATCCTGCGCGGCCGCGGGGTCCAGCTCCTCGCCACTGCGACTGTGCAGCAGCTGGTTTTCTTCTGGCGGTGCGCTGGGGCGCCAACGCCTCCAGGCAGCCGGACGGCTCTGTCCGCCGCCTCCGGTCATCGGCGCCCCACGTCTCCCCCTTCTGTTCGTCGTTGTATCTTCATTCAAAGCTAGAAAATTAAAATGATCGCATATTCATGATCCTCGGGTTGATAGATCCACGTCCGTATGTCGTGCTCAATAGAATATTGCATTTCCAGCATTGATAAATATTTGGTCTCGTCCTTCCGCAAGACATTGCGACTTCGTTCCAAGACCGAAAAATTAAACAATCGCATATATGTGATCCTTCCGTTGAGGGATTTACATCCATATATTCCACCCAACAAAACTCGGTGTTTCCGGCATCAATAAATATTTGGACGCCTTCTTTGAAGAACCATTGTGGCTTTATTCCAAGACCGAAAAATTAAATTATCATATATTTGTGATCCTTGCATCAATGGATTCACATCCATATATTGTGCTCAACAAACCTCCATGTTTCCAGCATCAATAAATATTTGTCATTGAAGAACGCACGAAGAACACGTGAAAAAGAAAAAGAAAAAGAAGCATGGGTTATGTGAAGGATGATGATCATGTTCATTTGGTTATCATCATCGTGAATTTACGATATGAAGAATCAATAAAATGAATTCAAACATATATAAAAACCCCTACCTCAAAAAGACGCCGCATGTCATCGTGCTGCGGAAAGAGGCAAGAGTTGCAATGATCGGCCATCACAGAAGATCGGTGCCGATTTCGTTGTCATCGGAGGAAGAGCCATCATCGATGGTGACGTTCCCCGCGGTGGTGTCTCCTCCCTTGACGCGGAGTAAGAAGAAGAGAGGGAACATTGTCGGTGTCTTCGCATTCTCCATCGGAGGCGTTCTTTGTCGAAGAGGCGTTCTTCGTTGGAAGGTTGGTGTTCATCATTGTGAGAAGAACACCATACATTATTTCCCCCAAGCTCTCTCACCCCAAACCCCTCAACATAATAAAATCCCCCAAAAATAATAGCAATGCCATGATTTTTTATTCACCCATGCCATTCCAAATTAAAATAACTTAATTAATTGAAGAGGTTGAACTCATTAATTAAAATATGTTGGCATGCACTTAAGAGGGGGAGTGGAAGGAGAAATGTTTTCATTAAAAAGGGGGATTTGTTCAAGAGTTAAATAAGGGGAGATTTATAGGGTTGTGAAAGGTTGGGGCTCATGTGGGCCCCACCTTTCAAGTGTCCAGTCATGGTTGGTTAACAACATGCGGGTCCCACCCCCAACTCCCTTACTTCAGATAAAACTACCTAGTGGAAAATAAATAAAATTTGTAATAAAATTTTTCTTATTCCTCACTAAAACCACAAATTTAACAACTCTTCCTAAGCAAACACACCTACAGAAAAGGAGCTCCTAAGCAATTACCGGCGATGCGGTTCCATCGGTGCCCTAGGATATCGATTCCGAGCACTGGTTCAAAAGTTTGAAAAACTCGCACGTTCGTTCACTGAACGTACCTCAGCCAAACATCATAAATTGATTCCGGGCACACCGGGCCTTAGAATCAGGTGTCGTTAGAAACTACGTTCTTGTAAAATCCAAAAGAAATTAATAAAAAAATTCCTTCAAATTTCTGGGTCTTTACAATTTAAAATTAAAAATAATTTACCTACATGAAATTAATTTCCTTATTATCAAGAAAACCTCAATATTTATTCACATTAGACTTTTTATAATGTGAACAAATTATTGAAATTTAAAAGTAAGAGGGTGATGTTTTTTTTCTTTATCTGTATGTAATTTATTATATTGGTCACTTTCATGGAAACGTGTCCCATAAGAACAAAAAAATAATTAATATGGAAGAAAGTGTAAAAATACAGCTATAAAATAGGAATAATATATTTTTTAGTTCATTTTATCCCTTAACATTTTAATTTCTCTCCCTAGTGAACCAATTTTAATATTTACCATGGTAAATTATTTTTATTATTTTCACTATTAATTATGAAAATATTATGTATAAATTACTATATATTATATATTATTTTGATAATAAATATTTAATTTATTTAAAAAAAATTAAATTCATATAAAGATAATATTATAATTTAAAATAAAACTCATAGATGTGATGAAAATGCTGGTGTTCATGATGTTTATTTTTCACGAATAAAATAATTTTTATTAATTCAATGAAAAAGTAATAATAATTATATGAATTTAAAATATACTTTATTTATATTTAACTTATAATTTTTTCTAAATAATTACTAATTATGTATCATTTTAATTAATTTAAATTGTTAATCATTATTCTCATTAAAATAGTTTTCAGAAAAAACATATTTCATAACCCCAAAATAAAATAATACTCAAATCAAATATAAATATGGTTAAAATTTAACTTAGTGGATTAAATATAAATAAATAAAACTCATTATACAGTAAATAATATTTATATCATAATTGGAATTTAAAATTAATTAATTTATTGAAATGAAAGTAGATTTTGTTTAAAATCAATATTTTTCATCATTCACTGAAAAATATATATATTTTTAGGAATACCAAAATTTCACCCTAAAATAATTTTAATATGATGAATTAAAAAAATAACATTATTTTTTAAATTATATTTTATGAAATTTTTATATATTGATTATGATACTTTCATACATAATGTAATAAAATTCATTTTGGATGAAAACATATATTTGATAAATAAAATTACTTTTCTAAAAATAGATTTATTATTTACAAATAATTTATCAATGAATTTATATTTATGAGGATATATATATATTATAATTAATTTATTACAATTCATAATCACCAAATGAACTGCTAGTTTATTGCAGTCATATTTAATAAAATATTATTTCATTATATAAGCATGGTGTTGCATGTCTTGTATGCTATTAAGCATATATTCCTTTTTAATATCTTTGGGATTTACATTTTATCTAAAATTTAATAAATTTCATCCTCATAATTTTAAATCTATATTTGTTATTAAAGATTTGGAATTATATAGTTTCTTTTTAGAAAATATTCATAATTAAAACGGGTTTAAATTTTTTCTTAAAATGTAGGAAATGGAAGATAGAAAGTAAGAGTAAATAAAACATATATGATTACACATAAGAATATAGTTAGTTGGAATTGAAAAAAATAGTCTTTAGATCCATTTAAGAGATAATTTTTATTATTTTTTGAATAGTTAAAATACCCTAAATTCAATGAATAACATTTTTATTTCATTATCCTTTTTCTATAGTTGAGGAATTTATTTACATTATACACTACAAAAATAAATAATACATACCTGACATGTAAAATTTATTTCTTTATTCAATTTCATACAAAGTATCATAATTTTATTTAAACAAAAATTGTTAAACATGAATTATTTTTTTGAAAAAATCAATAAAATCCACTTCTATAGAATCACATAATCCACAAATGATAACAGGATATTCCTCATATATCTAGACATTACACAGAACAAAAATGGTTATAATGTGGAAATAAATTTTCCAAAATAAATAAGGATCCTTATGATGAAATAATATGATAATATAACTACATTAAAAGTAATACCCCATGTTTAAACTAAATCATTTCATAAATGAATAAACCTATATCTGAAACAATCTAAATTAACTCAAAATTAATGAGTGCATTAAGCACAAATATTATCTCATATATTTATCTTATAATCCTCAAAACTTGGTGATCTTCATTTGAAATAAAATAAATAACCCATTCATCAAATACCTTTCCAATCTATTAGTTGTATATATGATAAATCATATGTTTCAAAATATAATTTAATCATTAAGTTTCAAATTATTAATATAAAATAAAAATGATATCATACAGTCAAGGCAATACCATAGTCCTGTTCTAGAAATTGAACCCTTTTCACCCTTCCTTTGAGGGTTTAAGCCTCGCCGCCTTGCTGGAGGTGATGGACTTTCATCCAGCCTTCAATTTTCCTTTTTCGTAAAGTTATATACTTATTATGTTCCCATAAATAGAATAAACATCCTCAAAAATATCATTAATAAAAAAGGGTCATATAAAAACTAAGATTTTTCAATACCTTTAATCTTATGATGAACAATAGAATAAAAAATATATGATTATATCATGAATAATTAAGATTAATTCACATTAAAAGACCATAATATTTTAAGTAATCTAAACCTCGCTATGAAACGAACTATAAAAGACCAAAAAATGCACTCCAAGATTCAATGCTAAAATCATAAAATTTACATTTTTTTATTTATAATGATAAATATGTCCCAATATTTTCAAACCTAACCATAAAACATGAAAAGGAAATATTAGATCACATACATACCAAAGTATGTTTTAAGTCTAGAGTGTAATATAATTAGGAAAACATATTTCTTTAAAAACTATAATTCCTTCAAGATGGTATTCATTCCACTATACCCAATATTTCATATTATATATTATTTCATCATAAAAATCTATAAGAAACATTTATAGAGATAAATCATTTATTATAATTATTGAAAAACTAGTGAAATGGAAATATATATACGGGTGCTCAAATTCTCAGGAAGGGTAAACATAAGATTTTACAATTGAATGTTGTCAATGAGCATAAGAAGGGAATAAGTGTATGATGATATAATCAAAGTGCATGATCATAACATAAGGTAACTTATAACCATTAAACCTAGATCAAAAAAAACATGGTGCATGATATAATTATTTCAATAATTAAAGAGTCATGAAAATCATTATTCTCGAGTCGTGTAATGTCAATATTTATAAAAGAAAACATTGAAACCCATATCTAGATTTAAAAAACATGTGGGTACCTTATGAAATCATCATATTAATACCCTTAAAAAACACTAACTTTTGAAATGACCATACATTCGACTTCCAATATAAATCACTAGATAAAAAATCAATACCCAATGTCATGATAAGGTATAATTGCGATCACCCAGCTTATCATGAGATGTAATGGTGCTCAACTCCTCATTTAATCAATATCTGGATCACTCATGACCTCTAATAGGGCTTAACATATCTATCTTATGTTATAATAGGGATCAACACATCATATCATCTTTGTTAGGCTCTCTTTTAAGATATAATGCTTCTCAACCCTCTATATAAGACATGTCAGGTTCGCCTGTGAGATGTAATGGGAAGTAACATTTATTAATCAATTTCCAATGACCATAAGATAAATTAGAGAATTATAAAAAATAATTATTCCTTTCATAAATTCATCATCTATGAAAAAAATGAGTTTTTGGAAAATATCTTGAAAGAATAATTATCCATTCAGTGATATAATTCAATTGGTTTCCTTTAAACATATCCCAATGAAGCATAAGTAACATCATGGGTTATTGATTTTTATGATTGAAAAAACCATAATATATAATTTAAAAGATACTTGAGAAAAATAACCTATTCACTTTGAGTAAAGTTAAAGGATTCTATATTAGATGGAGAATTATTTTGAATGATCACTTGGAATATTTATTTAACAAAATATCCAATAATAATAGAAATGATTATTTAAAATATAATTTTTTTGATCATTTAAGAAACCATTTTCAATGAAAATAACATTTGAAAAAATTATTCGTTAAACACTAGATTATTTATGAATCATGGGAAATCCATTCATTTTGTAAATGTTAAAAATATTCATTATTTTCAAACATTTTAGAAATGGGGTTAAAGTGATCCTTTTTGAAAATGATGGGAATTTACATTAAAAAAGAAATAAATATGGTAAATTATAATGTAAAATTGAAATAAAAAATTATTTATATTTAACCATTATTTTTTTAAAATAATGTTAGAAAATAATTGATTTGAATGATAAAGATAACCTATATATAAAAATACAAGATATGTATCACTTACAAATGAATTTCTTGTTGATTATTTAATTAGTAAGAATGAAATATAATAAAAACATGTTAAACAAATGTATAACCATATATAAGGTAAATATATGGTCTATGAAAATAATAGAATATGATTTACTCTAATGAAACCTTGAAATTAAATAATCCCCTAAGAAGAGAGCATGTAACACAAATCCTTTTCCAATTAGGCACTCTTATAGAGTAAGTCCAATGAAAGAATTAAATCAAATGATAAATTAAATATCATGAAAATAAGGAGTTTCATAAAAAAAAATTCAAAGAGGAAATAGGTGTAGATCATAAAATAATTTAGGGTAATAAGGTAACATATGTCCCAAAAGAGACAATTTGAGATAAGCAACCCTTACAGTGGGCATAAATTTGAAGTGAGAATTAATCAATTTGTCAATTATGTGTATCAAATATAAAGCAAAAAAGTGGAAATTTAACATAAGCTAATGTCAAATCATTTTAAACATAATCTTACTATATCAAATATAATAAATAGGTAATATATCCTAATAAAAATAAAATTAGTTAGGAATTTTTTTTACCACTTGGGAACATTCATGTCAAATCCTGTCGGATGAAATAATTCAATCTGAAACATAAAATCAAATAATGAATGTTGGGGTCATGAAATTAAACTGAAAAGAGATATTTTATACACCATAAAAAATATATTAAGTGCATAACAATATAATATTCATCAGTGAAGGGAAATTGAGAAGATATCCCTTACCTCGAGTCAAGTTTTTCTATATACATCCATTAATTCATTTTCTTAGAAAAAATCACTTTTTATCACTTATTAAAGACTATAGGGTTGGTATTTTTTGGATGACTAAAATCTCTAAAACATAGAAAAGAATTTTCTGGAGGGATTTTATCAGGAGTTAGTCTAACCAAATGTCATATAAGTTGTGAATAATTTATGAAAGTAAGTGGAAATTTATTATGGAAGAGTCTCATTTTTTAAAAACCAAAAAATATCCAATAATAGGAATTCAGTCTCTCACTAAGTGAATATAAATTTTATAATTAAATGCATAGAGGGATTATATGGTTAATATGAACCTCTATCAAAAAAAATTTAAAAAGTTTTTCCTTATTTTCTACATTTCTTTACTTATTCCATTTTAGTTTTAACTACATTTACAAGAATTTTTTATACATAATATATCATTTAAACCTAGAAATAAAATGATAGTTATTTGGAAATTTTTACAACTGGTTCTAATTATAAAATTACAATTATAGAATAAAAATCAAATGTGGGTGTAAAATTAATTTTAACAGAAGTGGATAAAACATGCAAAACCTATTTTAACCTCTTCTATAATAACAATGTTTTTTACTAATTAGGGATCAATAGAATTTATATAAAAGGGAAATTGGTCCACTAATTAGACAATTTTTATATTTTAAAACATATACTAATGACTAGGAACTTGATATGTTTATTTCTGAATTTCATGTAATTTTATCAAAATTTATTTCCTAAATAATAACATTAATGTCAATTTAGAAATTATTCATTTAATTTGACAATATAAAATATCGTTAAAATGTTGATATGATATCCCAGACTGACTTAATATAAAAATAGTGTCCAGACAGGTGGGCTACGTGACCTCAAGCATGCCTCCATGTATTTTAGAGGTTGTAAGCAAGCAGTGAGGTTATAAGTTGGGGATATTTGAGATATTATTTCCTAATTATTTGAGTAGAACATTTGTATTTCAGAAATTAAATAACATAAAATAATAGATGTAGTAAAAAATAGTATACTAAACAATGAAGGATTAAAATAAAATGAAGCAAATGATGTCCATTACCTCTACTACTAATCTTTTTTTTAATTTTCACAAGACCGTTTAGGGGTTCTCGGTACCCATACAAATAGTCCCCGAAAATAAAGATTTCAAATTTCAAATTGAAACCAAACCACATTCCATCAACCGCCACGTGCCACACCTTGAGCCTTGATCCCATCATCACACGTCACCATCACTACTTTGCCAACATTGCAAGTCTAATTCCATAACTGCATCGCCATCAATGTTCATCGCGTACATCCATCACTACGGGTCACCGGCTTGACCATTCTAAGTGTCGTCCCCAGAACCTCCTCCACAGAACACCATCATTAAGGGTCCCTGCAACGAAACCAACAGCATCAGTGAGAACCAAAACTAGGCACCAAAATCAACCCAAAAAATCAAATCACAAATTCATATTTTGAAATCAAAAACAAGGATCCATCCTTCAAAAACCATACAAGGCATGGCCTCAGTCTGTGATCATCCTCATGGAACGCTGCTGGAATCACTCAACTCCTCTTCATCATCACGTCCCCTGAAATCTGAATCCCTCAAAAGGATTCGTTACATCAAAATGAAATAAAAACCGCATAACATCTCCAACAACATAGACATCATCAAAGCCTAACAGCCCTTCAAGAATCATACTAAAAGAAATACAACGCAAATGAACCATTAACATCATTGAATCTACAAGGAAACATCTGTCACAATATGAAATAGAACAATGTCGCTGATGATGTGCCTCTTAGAACACCAAAGTCCAAACAAACAGTCCCTCACAAAGCCTCTTGAGACCACCACCATAGACCGACTTGGAGAGTGACGAAGGAGGAAGGCACCAGAGAAGAGTTTGAAGTGGAATGGTCTCACAAAGAAGCACGACCATAACTGGAACCACTAACCTGGAAGATAACAAGAGTCACAGATCCTGCCTCTACCTTCAATTCCGCGCAGAGAGAGTAGAACCTCCCAGCACCCCCACATCAGACACGAAACGCGACCGAAACCCCAGGCCGCGACATCTAGAGCTCGATCTTTGAACCAAAACTTAGCCACCATTAAAAGCAAGTGGTGGAGTCATCCTAAAGAGACGATCTCGGACAACGCCACCATTTGATGGTGATTCACAACACGAACGTGCTGAATAGGAGCTCTGTAGAGTGATCTGTAGATAATCCGTGGTGGTGGAGAGGACGACGGCACGGGGGGAACCCTAGCATCGTGCTACCCATTACGGGCTCATACACCCCTCAAAAAAAACATGTCCATTACCAATGTATACAATGCATGCATATCTAGATGACAAGATATAAACTAATGTAGTAGATATACAGTGACGTACATGAAGAAAGGAAATTAATAAACTCTTATAGGGCGACCTATATGAGGGTCCTATGTTAGAAATTAGTCATGTGATCCTAACAACCATGTAGAATAATGATAGCAAAAAAACTAATCCATGGTCTTATGAGCATAATATATACTCTGGTACCTTACTATAGTGGTTTCCCAATAGGGGTGTGAGATATAAATCTCAATAAGTTACCACCCATGACATCTACAACTAAAATAATTATGTTTAAATAATGTAATGTAGTGTTCATGTAATGTGAATAAATAAATAGTACTGGGGAGATAAATACCATCCTCCTCAAGATTCTGATGGACACATGTCTGCTCTACATACTTTGGATCATTGTGGGAATGATGATATTATCATAAACCACATACATACATATATATATATATATTAATAATATATACATAGTATAGTTCTATATCTAATCCACCAATATGAACTAAGGATTTGTGGAAATAATCGGACATATAACTAGAATAACAGGTCCTGGATGGATTGGGTCATAACTCATACATCGATAACTAGTTTAAATGATCCTAAAATTTCAATCCTAATTTTAAATTCCCTACACCCCATAAAACCTAAGAGATGTCATTCTTGTCACATGAGATGCTGAGTGTTCCTTCACATCAACACTTGAATAGTAGTGAGTACACCATAATGTCATCAATCACAAGGGACATGGTGTGTCATTACCACCATCCACATAGTATCAATTGTGTGAGACATCACTATCAAGACCCAATGTAAGGGTGCATTCTACTTCCATGCTCAATAGAACACTTACCCTCATACCATAGCCTCTGTTAAGGCACAATCGTATTTATAATATAATATTCATGAGGTAGTACCACTCATGCTGTAATTTTATTATGTCCATTCATAACTAATGCCATCATAATTAATAAAATTCATATAAGACGATCTTATTCAATTATAGAATGTGACTTAAACATACCACCCAATTCAATTCTAATTAAATTAAACCGTTTAATTAATTCATGGAATAAAAACCATCATGAAAAATTCTATTCAATATAGTCGAGAAAAAACAATTAAAAAAATTAAAACATTCAAGGAAGAGTAACTATCATGTAGAAAAACACCATTTATATAAAAAACTCATTTAATGAAACAAAACATGAATAAACACTTAAATTAATGATATTCCATTGAATTATTCAAAACATATTTATTTATTTATATAGGATCAAAAAGGTACATAGAAGGTACCATGGCCTAATTGGAAAATTACATATATGTGAAGCCCCATTTAAGAAGAAATCCTTCCCTTAGGAGGATCCTCATCCATTTACTGTGTAAGTAGAAGTAGGAAAATCCATTAAAATTAGAATACGTCCAATCAATTAGAAGGTACCTTGGTTATATAAATTCATAATGAAATAAAAATATATTTAATAATACCATTAGGGATCATCTACAAAAAATTACATCCATAAAAATGTTATAGTTAATCACCAATTCCATTATATTATATATTATTTATATCATTAAACTTCACATTGTAGTTTATAAGAAAGTGCACCATATCTGTGGGTTTTTCATAAAAAATATCACAATTTTTATCAAAAGTTCATTGAGAACATTTTAGAATTATACTCAAGAATCGTAATTCAATTTATCAAAATAATCAATTTATAAATTAAATACACATCGAAATACAAAATCATAGTCCAACATGAAACTTATAGCATACCATTATTAGTTGGGAACAACCTACAAGGGATGTTCAATTACAAATACAAGAAGAATTCTTATTATGTGATCTAGGAATTCAAAAAAAATTAATTAAAAATGAAAAATTAATGATTCCATGATCAAGGGGTTCCCGTGATCAGGGATGGTGTGATAAATTTAATAAAAATGATACAAAGATTGTGTCATATGGTGCATAATCCAATTTAGATTGACGAAAATAATTTTAAAACAAAACATATATATGGTCGGTGTGTGGTGTAATGAAGCTATTTATAAATTAATGGAATCTTGAGAAAATATCTATATACCACCTTAATTATTCCTATGATTCTTAAATCATAATATATCAAGGTTTTATGTATCCCTTCTTGGATGAAATTTACAGAAAAACATTTTTCCTGAAAATATAGAAATTTATCTTGAACCAAAATAGTTCATCAATTAGAAAGAAAATCAATAAAAGGAAGAGAGATGATTCTAGAGATTATTGATGAAGATATATAGAGAGAAATTAAATTCAATTATATCATTAGGCAGTCATGATCTATATATTCATAGTTTAGATATTAGAAGCACTGATGACACACAAGAGAGGATATCACACGGTTGGGTGAGGGTAAATGAACGAAGAAAAAAAAATTTAAACTCATTTATGGAGAATTGGTAAATTTACCCTCAAAAGAATAGTTTTTAATATCCTACCACCATATAGATTATCATCCCAGATCAGCCTTCAGGAATAATAAAAATATCACCCGACCAACCATGTTTGTAAAGATTCGTTCTAATAGCTATATGGAATTTATAAACACCCAATGAAAGTCCAATAGTTACATAGGAGCATGACACTTAAGTTGTCAAAAACAATGCTAATGATCATTTTCAACTAATAATCTAAAATATTAATTCCTTGAGCATGTTTAGCAAGAGACATGATCACGTCATCATCTCTTAAACAACAGGCCAATGGTGCTACATATGTTATTTTTTGTCATCATAAGCGGGAAATTCCGAGCAATGGAACGCCCACCATAAATATTTACTTACAAAACATTCCTCTAATAACTACATCAAACCTCCATGAATGATTTCATTAACTATGTTAACCTGATTATATAGGAATTAATAACATAAAACTCATCACTGTGAAATGAGAAAATATTGATCGACCTATATTAATCTAGTTACAAAATATTTTTTGTAAGACAATAGAAACCATTAAAAAACACCTACCATAAACCAGTGACATTTTTTAAAATGGTTCCCTTCGACTGTCTTTATTGAACAAGTGGGGTAACATGTTGAGACACCCTCATGTGACCAATCCCACAAAGCAAAAATTATATGGCTAATATAAACCTTAAAACCATCAAGACTTCTTTAATGGAATCTTTCATTCACAAAGAGTCCATTCAAAAAATCTCGTACCTAACATCTGGTGATATTACCTAGTCAAACCAACACCTTAAAAATTAATATATTGTTACACAGTGTGAATAAGAGTGTAACCCAGATCCATCCAATTGGAATTGACATCATATAATCATCACCTATGTACCAAATAAAAACTATGGGGGACCATCAAATTCGTCATAATGGAGTTTGAGAAAAAACCCAAAGTAGTCCATACTCTATTATTACAGGTGATATATTGGTAAAAATCTATGTTTTCTACATCAAATTATTAACTAATCCCATAGAATCATCATCCTAGTGATCAATTCAAAGGAAAACAACTGGTGTCCATGATTCCATCCAAGGTGCTCTTACTTGGTAACCCGAGTTTCACTCAAGAGTAACCATGCATCTAGTGTGAAACACAAAAAAACAACCCAAAATTCCAATATATTTAAAAACATAATCATTATGTAAAACCAACAATCTCTTAGTACATCATGTAATACATCAACGTAGGAGACATGGTTATACCTAGAAAAGATTACTCTAAAAGGTTTAGTATATTGGAGAAACCTGTATCATAACCCAAATGGAGTTGTTGGTATTGTCCTAGAACTACCACACCCAAAAAATAGAAATAAGAGAAGTCAAACCACTTCCAATCGCAACCTTTAATGAAGTTAGACATCACATTCCAACATACAATCAACAGCCATACCTTGATGCCTTTACCACTGATGTAATTACTAGATCTATCAAGCATAGACACATTATTCCATCCATTACCAAAAATATTTCAAAAGGGTTTCATATGCAGCCAAATGTCCCATTATTGTGTTTCCTTTCATTCACAGTCATGATTCAAAACATGAAATCCTCAAGGATATTAAATCATGATTTATCATTTCCAATGGTCATTAATTATTGTGTTCCATCTACATGGAAGGGAACATACCACAACCGATGTGTCAAATCTTTCTATAGGAGTGTCCAAGACATCAAAATAAGAAAGACATGATAGTTTATTATAATCATGATATGAATTATTCAACATTAATAGACACGTGACACTCATTCATGTCACACTCAAAAAATCGAGGAATTTTCCATAAATGCAAAAACTAACAAGAACAGTGTGTCAACACATCTGTTGCTCTCGAAAATCCATCTTGAGCATTGAGATGAACTTGATTAATTTATCAATGAGGTCACTCAACCTTAGAGAGAACCCATGAATATACTCAAAACCTCAAAGCCCACATATTTAATTGAAATCCACCAGTTCATAACACTATTTATCAACTCGATGGGTACCATGTGTATGAACGCACAATACCTTGAGTTTTTAGAGGTTAGATGACAAATACATGATAATATCCACATGTTATCTATAACATGAGTCATTTATTAGTTGGTTTGTATATGGTATTTATCTCAAAGTCGTAATTCCCTATATGATCATTAATCTGGATGATGATGTACTAAGATATAAATCACTGAGGATAAAGAAATGGTCACATGATCAATAAAGTGACCGACTATTCCATAGTCATTAGAAATCTTCTAAAAGCCAATAATTACCTAATCATAATGCCCCTAATAATGTTCATGTATACCATGATCACCCATCACAATAAGGGTGATATTTAGAAGCTAAGATTATTATTGGGGACAACGACAACTGAACAACACCAGCTTCAGAAAAATCAGGATATTTTGAAAGGAATTTAAGATAAAATGGTTATACCTACCATGGGATATCCCCTTACAAATAAGAAGCATCAAACTAGTCACTAGTTAAAACTAATTATGTTGAACTAGAAACTATTCCTATCACTAGAACTCTTTCTAAAATGAAAAAGGCTTATGAAAAAATGATCATGTGTGTGTTACAATGAAACTAAATGTGATATTAATACTACCCTTACACAAGGGTTTGAAATAAGGATACCACAAAGGGTTCTATTTTCAATTCACTACCTAGTTTCAAATTCAACCAGTTATATATTTGAATTATTAAAAATAGTACAAAATGTATCAATTATCAGATAAATGTACATGTAAAAGATAACGCAACCTATGAGGGTACCATTAACTTGACCAAGGTTCATCAGAAAGAAACCCAATATAAGTTTCTTAATTTCTAAAATTTAAAAACACCAGCTGAGGGTTATATTACTAGGAAAATGCCATAAATGTCCTACCTGGGTTTGGTTGTGAATTTTTTGAAATTAGCCACCTGATCGCCATACCCTTGTGATAGAGTCACAAGCCTTTATAAATGAAATCAATTAGTTTCAACTTAATATTTAATAGATGTTACATTTATATCTATTTCAAAATATACCATGTCTAAATATATAATAGTTTGATATATGGGTTTCTATCTCCTATTCTAAAAAGATCCCATGAACATTACAGACTTCATACAACTCCCATATAATGAAAACCGATTCACAATGAAATTTTTCATTACAAGTTTTTTGATTTTTACAATGTCCTCAAAATATATAAAAAGTTCATGGATTGTTCAAATTCATAGGATATCATTTCCAAATTAAATGGTTCCTACAGACCTTAAAACTAAAAATCAGATCCCAATTAAATTGAAATTAATTATATTCAGCCCATTAAATTAATTTAATATTTAAATCATACATAAGGATGTTATCATAAGTAAAAAACAATAAAAGAATCCTAATAAGCACATAATAATGACACAAATAAATACATGATAAATAAATCCTCAAAATATGTTATATAATAAGGCATGATGATAAATACAAAGAACATAATACAGTCATGTAACACAATAAAAATAACAAAGAATACTAGAAATGCAACAACAAGGAATTAAATAATCCTAGCATATGAATATTTATGTTACAATAATGATTCATGTAATGGTACTTACATTCCATAAAAGTACAAGAGAATGTTCAATACTTTTTATAAATCAATATGCAACGGGATGTACACCAATCACTCATGTTGAAATAATAATCAATTGTAACAGAAAAACATGAGCAAAAATCCCATCTCTCACCACATAGACTCTTCCTTATGAGTGGGGTGATTACTCCAAGACATATATATTTAATAAGCATTGAAACATACCTAGTCTCTTGTATAACATCCGAAAATAGTGATACAAAGGAAAAAATGGGATATGATACCACATTGTGGAATCCTAGCCCGGATGACCACAAAATCAGTGTTCAGGCAGGTGTTCCATATGGACTCAAGAACACCACCCCATACACTAGAGGATGATGATTATAATTGAAGGAATTATGAGTCGATAATAGGGAGAAAATAACCTCATGATATGAGTAGAAAAGTGGTATATGAAAAAATAAATAACATGCAATAATGAAATCATTAACATATAAAATATAGGGTTAAAAAAGAATAATATAAACTGAATACAAATTATGGGCACTGCTAATGAATACAACGAATTCACGTTCAGATGATAATACAAAAATCAATGTAGTAGAAAAATATTTTAATGCATGAATAATGAAAACAATGAAAATCCTAGATAGAGATATCCAAAAGCATATTAATCTCCATCTTATTCTTGTGCCCATATCTCTTAGGTACAAGAAAAAAAACAGAATAAATAATCCATGGTCCTACGAACCTAATACATACAAAGGTACCATAGTGCAACGGTGGTCTGAGAAGCGTGTGGGATATAAATCCTTATAGGTTACCACCAACGGTGTTTGCAACAATAAATATCCATGAATATAAATCAAAGAAGTGTGTATGTAATATGAGTGACTAAAAAATACTACAGAAATAAATACCAGCATGATCTGGTTCTTGAAGGACACGTGTAAGCTTTACATGATTTCGCTCATTTCTGAAATGATGATCTGATTAGTAACCATATGTACATAGTAATAATATAAACATACTATAGTTAGATATCACATGCACATATATGATCAAAGTACATGTGGATGTAAGTGTCCATATTGTAACACCCCAATATTTTACAAAAAAAATATTCTTTTTAATTTCATTAATATCTTATGTTGTACGCTACACCAAAAGGATCTTGTACAACATGCATCCTTGACTTTCCTTAATTACACGCAATCACGACCTTCCTTGAGAGCATGTGTAGTACGCAATAACGAGTTTCACTAAACAACAATATGCTATTAAAATATTATTAAAACTAGCCGTTATGAATAGTAATAACCACTTTTTGAAATTTTGTAAATTTTATTTTTCAAAATGGACTTTATTTTTGGATTCGGAATATTGAAATTAGCTTAGGGTGATATTTTGGTACTTTTCGGATAACTTTCATTTTCTGATGAATAGTGAAAATTAGTAAATTTTAATTAAAAACAACATTTTTAGTCGAAATAATTAATAGTGATAAATTATTAATTTGAGTGGTTTTAAAGTATATTTAGAATATATTTTTACAATTTAATAAAATTTTGGTCATTGGATGTAATTTCACATTTAAACCAGTTATAAACAAGTGTCAATCTTTTGGTAGTTATTATCTCTTAAAAACCCGCTATTTGTTTTGACGACGGGAATTAATTTTTAAATTAGTTAATGTAGCTGATATGTTTTGAATTTGATAAAACATACATCATTTTTGAATTCATAATATCAAATATATCTTAGGTCTAATTTTTGGTATTTCTCTGGAAACTTTCATTTTTTGATGAATAGTGAAACCACTAAGTGGTAGTTAAAAAAACTGATTTTTTCATAAAACTTAATTTTACCACTTCTGTGAGTGGAATTTAAAAAATTTGAGACGGTTTATGTTAGTAAGTAAAATGTGGTTCAATGAGATGAAAATAATTTTTGGTGAATAGTAACTTTTTACTTTTTTTACAACGGTTAAAAGTAAATAGGGTAATTAAGGGTAAAAATGATATTATTATTACTATAACACATGTCCTCATTCTATTGGATAAGTGTAATTCGACCAAAAACAACCTTTGTAATAAAATATGACCATTTAGGCCCACTTGTATTAGATTAGGACATTTATTATTAATTTATTTAAAGAAGGGTTAAAATAGTTAAAATCAATGTTTAATAACTAAATCATTTTTAATATAGGGTTATACATAAGATAAATTCAACTATAAATATTCATTAGAAAGATAAATAGATTTCATACATAATTATATTTTATTTGTAATTTTTAGACTCTATATAAGTTAATTTATTTATGACACAAAGATGATGCAGTAATTATCTTATTAATGAAATATTGACATAATTGATGTTATAAATACCCAAATAAATATAATTTGAGACTTTTTATGAATTAAAATAATTTTCTAGGTTAATATTAAATGTTAGTATTGATTTAATCAACTGTTTTAGAACTAATAATTCTGTTATGATTTTCAAAAAAATAAATTACTAAAGAGTTTCTAAATTGACATAAAATATATTTTAAAACAAATATTATATTATTAATTCTTATTTTATTCCTAAAAATCTATGGTTCGGCCCAATGACTTAGATAGAGTCATATATATTAATAATAAACAACGTGGGGTTTGTTTGGCATCTTATAGTAAGTTTATTAAAGTTATAGTTTAAGAACACAAGAAGACATGAGAAAAGTGAAATTATTTAACTTAATGTTAAATCTAAATGATAAGTTTAAAATAGGAACCTAAACTTATCTAAATTCTATTGGATGAGAGGATTTTGACCCATACGCACCTTAGCTTCGAAATAAATCAATTTGAGCTATTTAATACCGAATTTGGCTTTATAATAAAATAATATGTTTAGTTATTCCAAAGGTGCCCCTCTCCTCCCTTATAAAAGGGCAACTCCTCCCCCTCTTTCTCACACCAATTTGAGCCTTCAAGCTCAGCCAAACCCTTCCAAATTTTCTTCTCCACTTCCCTAGAAACATCCTAGATGTTATGGTGTTCCTCAAAGACCAATTTCAGTGCCATAAAAGGAGATCTCAAAGAAGCACTTCAAAGAAGAGGTAATGTCCGTTACCGATTCTTTCATCCTTATTTCTTCTTCCACTTCTTCATCTTTAGTTGTTTAATTATGAAGTAATAACATCAGTATCACTCATATACTGATATGTTATTATAAGTATGAAACACCCCTATTTCACCATCTATCCATCCTACGGAAAAAGAAATCACCGCGCGTGCGTACGTACGGAATACCGTCTCCAGGCCGTGGTGTAACCTATTTTCCACCACCATCTTACTTGGATGGGTATAACGGTGTACATAATAACTATATATGATTATTGTAAAGTGATATTGATTCTGAAATAGTATACATACACTCCAACACAATTCCACGATCATGAGAACGATATCATCGCTCGTGCGTACATACGGACTACCGTCTCCACGACGCGATGAGATTCATTCTCCACATTAACCATTCATGAATGATTATAAAGTATATATAATAAGTAATCATGAAATATATGACATAATAATTATACTGGATTTATGTGTATATATATGTATGTTGTCTACTTAATTCCATTCAACTCAATAAGGAAACGAAAACAGCATTCTTGCGTACGTACGGCCTACAGTCTCCATGAACGGTGTATTTATTTCCATTCACTGATATATTATATATGTATATTCTGAATATATATTATATATAAATCATGTTTTATATTCTGGAATTAAGTAATCATGATCTAGGTAATCATATGAATAATTACAAGTCAAAATACGGACGACAAATGAAACGATCTTTAACATGGAATTTACAAAAGAACGGGTAAAATAAGTCATAAGTGAACCATATATGATATCATAACAATGATTATGATTATCTAATAAGTCAATAAGATTATTTAAATCATTATACAGGAGGTTCAAACACTTACAAAGAAAGTCGGACCTAAGGTAAGGGAAATATCACAATCTCATTTTTATCCAAGATTGTTTATACTTTGGTATTTACTGAGGTGTATTTTATCATCCACATCCATGGTTCCTCAATATGTAATATTTATATCTTTATTCAATAGTTAATATCCAATTTTACCCTTCGGTGAGTTTTTATTAATAAATAAGAAAGGAATCTTTTGTCGTTTTTCATACGATGTACTTTTTGACTTTTCCGACAAAAGTACGAGAAGAATGTTTTTTTTAACTTATACGGCATGAATGGATTTTTAAAACATTATTCCAAGAAGCTTCCTTTACAATTTTTTTATTTTATTTTTAATCAACTTCTTTTAGTTTATAATTGTACGACATGTTAATAAAGGAAAAGTGTTTTTGAAGCAGAAAGAATATTTTCCTCAAGAATGGAGTTCAAGTCTTTTATCAAAATTATTTTCCATCTAAGATAATAAAGGGTTCTGTTTTTATCCCTATTATTACATTGATTTGATTATGTTGTGATGGAATTATTTTTAAAAATTCCTTTATCTTATATGAATTGTTTTATGATGTCATGATGTTTAAGATTCCCATTTTTATTACATGGGTTATGCGATGATGTATGGTTTATGATTTTGTGGCACAAATAAGAATGGTATCATTATAAGATGGGTGGGACCTATATCTCACTCCAATGCATTGGGTAAAGATTTAATATCTCATGAGATAGACATGGCTGGAACGGTAGGTTATACCGGTTCAGTAAAACAGGACTGAAACGAGGAGTGAACTCGGTTCAGAAAGGGAATTTTTCCACTAAGATAATCTTGGAAGTGAGACATGACTAATAAGAAATGATTTTCTATGATTATGTGTGTATGAAACAAATTTTAATGTTTTATGTTATGATTATTGGTATTACATTTCACTACTATGATTTATCCCATGTTATGAAATTATGATCTCTTTTGCAGGTTAAGATTTCCAAAAGATATGTTCTTATGAATATGACGTGATTGATATTACTTTTGTTTTCCCTTACTGAGCATTTGAGCTCACCCTTTTATGTTTTCTTTTCCCCATGATATAATGAAAGGATTTAGGTTTAAAAACAAAGAATATCTTTAGGGGATATGTTGAATATCTTTCACCACAATTAGAAGAGTATATTCCAAGTTTCCTAAGACACTAAACTATTACGATCCTTGTGTGTGTGTTTTTGTTATGTACTAAGTATTCCGCAAAAGTAATGTAATGTCTATGTACGCTAAGCTTCGGGTCTTTACAGTTGGTATCAGAGGAAAGGTTTAGTCAACCTTTAGAAACTAGAATGCGAGAACTTTAGTGAGATCCCTAGAGATATTTATAAGGTATGGCTAGGGATGTCCCTAAGGATAAGTATACGTATAGGATATAGTTCTAGAACTATTGTAATGATCTTATAATTTAACCTAAGATGTTAGATATTTAGGGTACTACCCCTTTACTATGTTGTTTTCCCTAGCGTGATTTTTGCCTCTCACACTATTCTTTTTGGGTTTTAGATGATGGCTGGAACCTGAAGGAACCGTGTTGATCAATGTAATGGACAATGCAATGATTGTCCTCCGGAACAAACAAATGTTATGGGAGATGGAGTACAAAATCTTATTGTTATACTTACACAAGAAATGAACCATTCTGGACTTCCAAATGAGCAGAGAAGGGAACAATATTCTATTGAGTCCTTCATGAGGCAACGTCCACCTTCTTTCAGTGGGTCTTCCGATCCACTTGTTGCTGAACAATGGATCAGTGCCACGGAAAAAATATTTTCAGTTATTCAATGTTCTAAACATGATAAAGTCATCTTAGCAGTATATCATTTGGAAGGTGAATCTGATCAATGGTGGAATCTTATCAAGAATACGAGGCCAAGAGATGAAATTGAGTCCATGGAATGGGACGAGTTCAAGAACTTATTTTTCAATAAGTACTTCCCTCGTATTCTTCGAACAAAGATGGAGAAAGAGTTTCTTGAACTAAAGAAAAAGGATGATGAATCTGTGGGTAAATACAAAGCAAATATTACAAGGCTTGCAAGGTATGCATCTGGATTTATCATCCAACCTGAAAGTAAAGTTGATCGATTCTTCAGTGGCATAAAACCAAATATTCAAAGGGCATTAGCTATAAGAGACTTCAATAGCTATGAAGAAATTGTGCGTTGTGCTATCAAGTTAGAAATGGAAGTTGGTGTTACTTATCTATCTCATAGTTTTGACAAGAAACGAAAGATGGAGTTTAAGGATAAATCTCAGAATAATGGTGAAAAAAAGATAAATGTTTCTTTATGCTCAATGTGTGGAAAGAAGCATGGTGTAGATTGTCTTAAAGGGACAAGTAAATGTTTCAAATCTGGAAAGGAAGGTCATTGGGTATTTCAATGCTGCAATGATGGGAAGAAGATTCCTAATGATGAAAACAAAGGAAGGGATACAAAGAATGAACCTACTACACTTCAATGCTTCAAGTGCAAGGAAATGGGGCATTATGCTAATAAATGCCCTAATACAAGGGTTAGTGATGATCAACATGGGAAACCACTTATGGAAAAGGAAAAAGGGAAGTCACATGCGATCACCATTGGCGATGTTGAATATGACAACGATGTGGTGGAATGATAAAGTGTTTATGTAATGGGATTACAGAATCATGTTGTATATAGTATCATGGAATATTTGAATATTTATGTTTTGGTCTATTGTGGTTTTCAATAATTTTATGGCATCGGTAACCATGAAAAGTGATTGAAATATTTTTGGAAAGCAGATGATATGCACATAATGAAATGATAAAGAGAATCTAATATGTTTTATAGTATTCATGAGCTCATGATTGATATAAGGACTAAGTGATATCATGGTTTGAGTATATAGAATTTTGAGGATTTTGGTATGTGGAAAGTGTTAACTTTTAACTGCATTCATGTTTTCACTAAGGTTCAATGGATATTCATTCTTCAAGAGAATACATGATTAAGGTATTCACATGTTTGTAATTTGACCAACAAGATATATCTTATGACACATGGGGGATAAGTGATGGAATTCACGTGATTGTTATGTGACATTTCAAGTAATCATTTTCTTTATACTATGAGCTTGGACAGAAGTATTTTAGATAAGCCTAAATATTGGAATTGATTATGTTGGACATAAGTTAGGATAGAACATTTTTCATTATTATTGATGAGATGTTATGGCAATATAGCTTTAGAAAAAGGACAAACTGTATGACGGGTGACAACCCATCGCGTCGGACAAGGCTGTGGTAATCGAACCCACAACCGAAGTGCGACTGGCCTTTATCGCCTACCACTGGCCTACAGGAAGTCCTTGGTTAGTAGAAACTAGTTTTATTTTATCACGCGGTATGATATATGAAGTATAAGTTCATATTTGGAATCGTATACGATTAAACTCACCATATATGGACTTATGTATATTTGATAACTTTTTCTAACCTTTTGTTTGAAATAGATGGAATGACCCATCATTCTATCACATGATCTATTAACACTTCACGAATAACAAATTGAACTTCATTTCATTAAGATATGAAGTAGAAATTGTTCAAAGCACAAACAATAGTGATATTGTACCAAAATCAAGCAAGTATTTCTTCTAATTATAAATTTTCAACTTTAAGAAAATGATATTGAAAACCAAAAATGTTTTCCTAGTGCCCTTATATCTGATGAATCAGATGGTACCTTAGATCATCACAAATCTATGGCTTTGTAATTGTTGGATATTTCATAGCGATGTTCTCTACCACTCTCCATCAGAACACGATGATTAGATTTCTCTTCAATATCCATATTTTCACATATGTGGAAACCCAGTGATTAGTTTATTTGGGTAACCGTTACGTTTCATACTTTTGTTTTTAAAGATTGGTTTTGGTATTCCTTTTTACGATGTGGGTTTTGGTTAAAGAAACATTCGAGTAGTAAACCATTTATAACCCCGACGAATTTCGAGGGAGAAATTCATTTTAAGCGGGTAGAATGTAACACCCCATGATTTTACAAAAAATATTCTTTATAATTTCATTAATGTCTTGTATTGTACGCTACACCAAAAGGAGCTTGTACAACATGTATCCTTGACTTTCCTTGCATTACACTCAATCACGACCTTCCTCGATAGCGTGTGTAGTACACAATAACGAGTTTCACTAAACAATAATATGCTATTGAAATATTATTAAAACTAGCCGTTATGAATAGTAATAACCAATTTTTGAAATTTTGTAAATTTTATTTTTCAAAATGGACTTCATTTTTGGATTTGGAATATCGAAATTAGCTTAGGGTGAAATTTTGGTACTTTTCGGATAACTTTCATTTTTTGATGAATAGTGAAAATTACTAAATTTTAATTAATAACAACTTTTTTAATCGAAATAATTAATAGTGATAAATTATTAATTTGAGTGGTTTTTAAGTATATTTAGAATATATTTTTACAATTTAATACAGTGTTGGTCATTGGATGTAATTTCACATTTAAACCAGTTATAAACATGTGTCAATCTTTCGATAGTTATTATCTCTTAAAAACACGCTATTTGTTTTGACGACGGGAATTAATTTTTAAATTAGTTAATGTAGCTGATATGTTTTGAATTTGATAAAATAGACGTCATTTTTGAATTCATAATATCAAATATATCATAGGTCTAATTTTTGGTATTTTTCTGGAAACTTTCATTTTTTGATGAATAGTGAAACAACTAAGTGGTAGTTAAAAAAAGTGAATTTTTCATAAAACTTAATTTTACCGCTTCTGTGAGTGGAATTTCAAAAATCCGAGAGACACAGTTGATGTCAGTAAGAAAAAATGTGGTTCAACGAGATGAAAATAATTTTTGGTGAATAGTAACTTTTTACTTTTTTACCACGGTTAAAAGTAAATTGGGTAATTAAGGGTAAAAATGATATTATTATTACCATAACACATGTCCTAATTCTATTGGATAAATTTAATTCGACCAAAAACAACCTTAGGAATAAAATATGACCATTTAAGACAACTTGGATTATATTAGGACATATATTATTAATTTATTTAAAGAAGGGTTAAAATAGTTAAAATCATAGTTTAAAAACTAAATCACTATTAATATAGGGTTATACATAAGATAAATTCGATTATAAATATTAATTAGAAAGCTAAAAAGGTTTCCTACATAATTATATTTTATTTGTAATTTTTAGACTTTAAATAAGTTAATTTATTTATGACACAAAGATGATGCAGTAATTATCTTCTTAATGAAATATTGACATAATTGATGTTATAAATACCCAAATAAATATAATTTGAGACTTTTTATGAATTCCACTAATTTTATAGGTTACTATGACATGTTAGTATTGATTTAATCAACTTTGTTCGAACTAATAATTCTGTAATGAGTTTCAAAAAAATCAATTACTAAATAGTGTCAAAATTGACATAAAATAGTTTTTAATACAAATATTATATTATTAATTGTTATTTTACTCCTAAAAATCTAAGGTTCGGCCAAATGACGTATATAAGGTTATATATATTAATAATAAACAACTTGGGGTTGTTTGGCTTCTTATAGTACGTTTATTAACCTTATAGTATAAGAACACAAGAAGACACAATAAAAGTAAAATTATTTAACTTAATGTTAAATCTAAATGATAAGGTTACAATAGGCACCTAAACTTGTCTAAATTCTATTGGATGAGAGTTTTTCGACCCATCCGCACATTACCTTCGAAATAAATCAATTTGGAGCTATTTAAAACCGAATTCATCTTTATAATAAAATAATATTTTTAGTTATTCCAAAGGTGCCCCTCTCCTCCCTTATAAAAGGGAACCTCCTCCCCCTCTTTCTCACACCAATTTGAGCCTTCATGCTCGGCAAAAACCTGCCAAATTCTCTTCTCAACTTCTCTAGAAACATCCTAGAGATTTTGGTATTCCCCAAAGATCAATTTTAGTTCCCTAAAAGAAGATCACAAAGAAGCACTTCAAAGAAGAGGTAATGTCTGTTACCGATTCTTTCAGCTTTATTTATTCTTCCACTTCTTCTTATTTAGTTGTTTCATTATGAAGTAATAACATCAGTATCACTCATGTACTGATATGTTATTATTAGTATGAAACAACCCTATTTCACCATCTTTCCATCCAACTGAAAAAGAAATCCCTGCGCATGCGTACGTACGGAATACCATCTCCACGCTGTGGTGTAATCTACTTTCCACCACCACCTTACTTGGATGGGTATAATGGTGTACATAATAACTATATATGATTATTTTAAAGTGATATTGATTTTGAAATAGTATACATATACTCCAATACAATTTCACGATAATGAGAACGATATCATCGCTCGTGCGTGCGTACGGACTACCGTCTCCACGATGCGATGAGATTCATTCTCCACATTAACCATTCATGAATGATTATAAACTATATATAATAAGTAATCATGAAATATATGACATAATAATGATACTGGATTTATGTATATATATATGTATGTTGTCTACTTAATTCCATTCAACTTAATAAGGAAACGAAAACAGCGTTCATGCGTACATACGGCCTACCGTCTCCATGAACGGTGTATTTCTTTCCATTTAATGATCTATTATATATGTATATTCTGAATATATATTATATATAAATCATGTTTTATATTCTGGAATTAAGTAATCATGATCTAAGTAATCATATGAATAATTACAATTCAAAACACGAACGACAAATGATACGATCTTTAACATGGAATTTACAAACAAACAGGTAAAATAAAGTCATAAGTGAACCATATATGATATCATAACAATGCATATGATTCTGTAATAAGTCAATAACATTATTTAAATCATTATACAGGAGTTTCAGACACTTACAAAGCAAGTCGGACCTAAGGTAAGGGAAATATCACAATCTCATTTTTATCCGAGATTGTTTATACTTTGGTATTTACTGAGGTGTATTTTATCATCCCCATCCATGTTTCCTCAATATGTAATATTTATATCTTTATATAATATTTCATATCCAATTTTACCCTTTGGTGAGTTTTTAGTAAAAAATATGAAAGCAATCTTTTGTCGTTTTTCGTACGAGGTACTTTTTGACTTTTCCGACATAAGTACGAGAAGAATGTTTTTTTAACTTATACAGCATGAATGTATTTTTAAAACATTATTCCAAGAAGCATCCTTTACAAGATTTTAAGTTAAATTTTAATCAAATTCTTTTATTTTATAATTGTACGACATGTTAAGAAAGGAAAAGTGTTTTTGAAGCAGAAAGGATATTTTCCTCAAAAATGGAGTTCAAGTGTTTTATCAAAATTATATTCCATTTAAGATAATAAAGGGTTCTGTTTTTATACCTATTGTTACATTGATTTGATTATGTTGTGATGGAATTATTTTTATGAATTCTTTTATCTTATATGAATTTTTTTATGATTTCACGATGTTTAAGATTCCCATTTCTATTACATGGGTTATGATATGATGTATGGTTTATGAATTTGTGGCACACATAAGAATGGAATCATTATGAGATGGGTGGGACCTATATCTCCCTCCAATTCATTGGGTAATGATTTTATATCTCATGAGATAGACATGGCTAGAACGGTAGGTTATACCGGTTCAGTAAAACATGACTGAAACGAGGAGTGAACTCTGTTCAGAAAGGGACTTTGTCCACTATGATAGTCTTGGCAATGTGTCTTGATTAATAAGAAATTATTCTCTATGATTATGTGTGTATGGCACAAAGTTTCATGTTTTAAGTTATGATTATTGGGATTACATTTCACTACTATGATTTATCCCATGTTATGAAATTATGATCTCTTTTGCAGGTTAAGATTTCCAAAAGTTGTGTTCTTATGAATATGACGTGATTGATATTTCTTTTGTTTACCCTTACTGAGAATTTGAGCTCACCCTTTTATGTTTTCTTTTCCACATGATATAAAAAAAGATTTAGGCTTAAAAACAAAGAAGATATTTAGGGGAGATGTTGAAGATCTTTCACCACGATTAGAATATTATATTCTGAGTTTCCAAAGACACTAAACTATTACGGTCCTTTTGTGTGTGTTTTTGTTATGTACTAAGTATTCTGCAAAAGTAATGTAATGTCTATGTACATTATGCTTCGGGTCAATACACATATACATTGTATATTGGGTGCTGGTAGGATGGGTGTGTTACTTAGATATCCACAACCAATCTAAATGAGCCCAAAAACTCAAGAAAAAGGGTATATTCCCTATATCTCATAATGGGTGTGATACACCTTTCTCATTACATGAGATGGTGAGCTTGACTTTATGTCAACACTCAAACAAAAGTGAGTGCACTATCATTTCAACAATCACAAAGGATGTGGTGCACCATTACCACCATCGACATTTGATCACAAGTATAATAAGTCATTCTGAACACTCAATGTAAGGGAGTGTGATACAACCATGTAAAAAACCCCTTACCATAATTCCACAGAATATGTCATAACATTATAAAATTTATAATAAAATAGTAATGAAAATGTACCTCTCATTATTTACATTTATTAAGCTCATTCATAAATAAGTGAATAACAATTATAACAACTCACATAAGTTGTTAATTTTTGATTATATCAAGAGGTGTGGTTATACCACATAATTAAATTCTATATCAATCAAAAAAATTAATTCATTGAAGGATCGAAAACCGTACCAATGTATTCCATTAAATATAATCAATTCATAACATTTAAAACAGTAAAGGAAGTATATCAAATATATAATTCCACTCAATTTATATCAAACAACTAATTTAATGAAAATAACCAACAAGAAAAAACCATTCAATTAATGACATTCCATTGAATCTATGAAAATATAAAAGTTCATTTAACAAAGCTCAAAGATTTACATAGAAGGTACTATGGTCAAATTGATATATTACCTACATGGGAACCCCAATTCAAGGTAAAATCCATGATCGTAGAAGGATCTTGGTCCATTATGGATTTAGGTACGAGAGGGATAATCCATTCAAATTAGAATAAGATCATGTACATAGAATGTTCATTAGTTTATAAACAATTAATAATAGAGAACTCAATTTAATAATTCTATTTGAGGTCATGTTTTAAAAATTACATATTTCTAACAATAAAAAAAGGAATAGGTAATGATTAATTAGATAATATAAAACTTCATTTAAATCTCTAAAAAACACTTTTTATTTTATAAGGCACTAATCACTATAAAAGGGGTTTTATAAAAAAATATATGTTTTTATCAAATATTTCATTTAGATTAGTTATGAATAATAAGAAAGAATCATAATTCAATTCATTAAAAGAATACATTTATAAAGTTTCAACAAATAGAACAAAATTTCAAGGAAAAACATGAATCATATAGGGTATGATTATAATTTAGTAAAACACCGAAACGGTACATTCCATTATTAATCAATGTCGAACAATTTAAAGGGGTTCCATGTATTTTATTCATTTAATTTTAAAAGAATAATTCTTGGAGTCACACCCAATTGGTGACAATGATTGTGGTTTTTTTAATAATCATAATAAACAAGGATCAATGGTAGTAGAACATGTTTTATAGTACAATTAATTTTTAAGAAAACATTTTGAAGGAAACATTCTCCAAAATCTTTCATGTTGTGGAGGGACGCTAATTAAGAAATGGAAAAAACATGTTAAAAAGGACATATAAATCTTAACCTATGGTTGTTATGATTTAAATATCCAATACCATGGTTTGATTTGTCTAGGGTGAGATGATACTAATGAAATATACATTTTTCTAGAAAATAGGAAAAATGGTCTCACACAAAAATTGAATAAAAGATTAGAAGATGAACATTTAAAGGATGCACGATCATTCGAGATCTTACAAATGCAGATCTATAGAGATTAATGATGTGAAATTTAGACTTGTGATAGAGGAGGTCAATACATAACTATATTAATGACAAAAATAACCCAAAGTTCACATGAGATGATCACATGCAGGTGGTGGAGGAAAAATGAAAGAAGAAAAGAGTTTTAAAACACATTAAAGGAAAATGGTAAATTCAACCTCTAAATACATGTCGTTATATTTTCAATTAGAATATATAATTTTCACATATTTATATAATATAATTTTTATCTAAAAAACTCATGATATATAATAATTAATTCAATTTATATTGCATTTAATATTTTTAGCTTAATTTATTTTATTTTTATATTAATTATATAATTAATGTGTCTGAAGTTCATATGCATTTAATCTAATTATATAGTTACTAAAAATTAGAACTAAAATACCCCCGTGAAGTTAACTTCAATATTATAAAAAATACATCATTATTCATTCATTTCTCTCTTTTTTCGCACATGAAGACATAATTTAAATTTAAAAGAAACAAGGTGACATTTTTCCTTTATTTCTTTACAAGATTTATTATATTGGTATATTTGATGTAACAGTGTCCCAAAAGAATGAAAAAAATAGTAATAAGGTAATAAAATTTATAATATTTCCATAATTTATGAATTTTACATGTTATTAGATCATTTTAAACGTTATTTTTTTTATTTTAACCCCATAGTAATGCAATATAAACTTTAACCATGGTAAATTTATTTCATCAATTTTCACTTTTTATTATGAAAAATAATTATATTAAAATTTATTTATAACATAAAATATTTTTGTGATAACATTTAATGTATTTTTAAAAATTCAATTAAAATATGTTATTAAATATAAAAAAATTAAAATTATTACTACAATGAAAATTTTAGTTTTCATGAAGTATTTGATTCAAGAAAAAATATGACATTTTATTAAATCGATGACTTGTAATAATCAATATATGAATTTGAAATAATTTTTATTAATTTAAATATATAAATTTAATATTAATAATTTATCATTGGGAATTATTTTAATTAATCCAAATGTTAAAACATTATTCCATTTAAAATTGTATTAAAAACAAACTAATTTTCTTAACCCAAAAATAAACACACACTAGAATCCATTATAAGTATGAATAAAATTTAATTATTCCATTTAAATATAAATAAATAATTATTATGTCACGTTAAATAATATTAAAAACATAATGGTTATTTATAATTACTTCATTTATTGAAAGGAATGATATTTTTTTAAATCAGTATTTTCACTCTTCAATGAAAAATAAATATTTTTTAGAAAATCCCAAAATATTACACTAAGTTGATTTTAATATTATAATATAAAAATTGAATTAAAAATTTTAAAATGTAATTCCATGAATTTATATAACTTTATTACAATTTTTTCTCACAAAAATAAAAAAAATTGAAGAAAATATATTTTTGAGAACTAAGATTTATTTTTAAAAAATTGATTAATTATTTACTTTGGGATTATAAATAAATTTATAATTTTTAGGAAATATATATATATAATAAATTAGTTAATAATAGTAATAATCCATATTTTAGTGTCTAGTTTATAGTCGTCATATTTAAAATAATATTATTTATTGGTTTGGTTAAGATTGGTATTGCATGTCATGTACACTATCAAGCATAATTTATTTTTTTAATTTCTCATTTTGTTACATTATCCCACTCATTATATAAATTTATTCCCCAAAATTTTAACTCTATATTTATAATTGATGGTTTGATATTTGAAATCAATGTTTTAGAAAAAATTCGACATAAATAAGTATTAGTTATATATTCACTTAAAAACCAAGAAAGGGATGTAAGAAGGATTCCTAAAATATAAATACCAGGATTAAACATAAGGATAACATTTATGAGAAGTAAAAACATGGATTTAGAAATAAGATCCATTTAGGATGTAATGTTGTATTATTTCTTGACGCTTGAAGAGAACATTGATTTAATGAATAACATTTTTGTATCCAAATAAATTTCCAAGAGATGAAGAATTTATTTAGTTTATTAAAAATCCATAAGTAATTATTATTTCATGAAAATAATAATATCATTCAGTATTCTATTTCAACCAAAATGAATATTATTCTCCAAATGATATGTTTTTAATTTAATTTTTTATAATGAAACAGTAAAATAAAATTCTAACTGATCACATAATCCATAAAAAGGACAACCAAATATTCATCTTATATTTATACATTAAAACCCCAAAATTATTTGAATATTCTAATATTTTTACCAAAATTAATTAACCATCTTATGTTGAAATAAGATATTAATCACCAAAATTCCATTGTAATAACCAATATTCAAATGAAATGATTCCATAAATAAATAACCATATTTCCCAAATAACCTCAATAATCTCACCATTAATATGTATTTTAACCTCATATTTTTACTCATAACACTCATCATAAAATAAATTTTTTTTAGTGAACTTATTACTATATAACATTAATAATATAATCATAAAATATCTTTTTAAAATCACAATTTTCTATATGATAAATAAAATGACTCAAAATTTAGAATAATAAATATATTTCAAAATATATATTTAAAAGAAAAATTGTTTCATACTATATATGAAATTCCATAGTTTAGTGGTGTGATTTTAACAAATTTCCCCATTCCGTTGAGGATTCGATAACCAAAACCTAGCTGGATTGATGGATTGTCACCATTTCATGAGGATGTATTTTTTCCTAGTAATATATCTTTATAGTGTTCCAAATAGTACTATGAGCATCGATAAAAATAAAAATAATCATGAATGATTGTATAAAAATTAAAAGTTATAAATACCTCTAAAAATATGATCAATCATAAAATCATAAACATATGAATGTATCGATACAACTTAATATAAACATTCATCAAAAACATCATAATCTATATTTTTATCTAAACCCTCCTAAATTACTAGTTATAACTGCCCCAGACCGGTACTCATAATTTCAGTGATAAAATCATAAATTTTCATTTCTTTTATTTGATATAGATAAATTTTACCAATTTTTTCCATCCAAATCCTAAAAGATCATAATGAAAGATTAGAACTATTATATACCCAAATAACATATTGGTTTAGAGTTTTATATAGTTGGGGAAAATTAATTACTTTTACAACCCTCTTGATAGGAAGTTATTATTTTTACCACTATAGCCAACTTTTCATATTATATATTAGGACATAATCACCATACTTATGAAATCCTTATAAAAAATAATCCTCTAATTTCATTCATGTAAAACATGAGAAAAGGAATCCTTAAAAGGGAGAGCTCAAATGCAGATTATGTGTAAACATAAGAAATAACAACTGAATGTCCATAGTGATCATAATAAGTGAATAAGGGTATGGTGAAAAAAGTAAAAGATTATGAGAATAACATAAGATAATTCATCACCATCAATCTTAGGTCAATAAAACATATGACATGGCATAATACATTACCAAAGATAAGATTCATGAAAATCAGTAATCATGAACTTTTCTATGTCAATCTTGATCAATGGAAAAAATAAAATAACATTGATAGCGTAATGAAAACATTTCGGTACATTTTTATATCATCGTAATAAAACAATTAAAAAAACAGTATTGTTGGAATAACCATACGGCCGACTTCCAATATAATTATACATAAAACATAATCATTATATAAGGATATGGACAACTATAATATGGTTTTCCCATCAAATCAAGAGATATAATGGGTTTTAACCCAAAATATAGTTTATATTGTTCTCACCTTTGATATATAATGGGGCTCAAAACTTTTTATCAATAGTTATAATGGGTTCAACCCATCGTATATGATATTTTGAGCACCCCCTTGACACATAATGGGTCCAAACCCTCTATATAAGCTATATCATGCTCACAAGTAAGATATAATGTGTCAAAAACATATATACAAAATGTCCAAGAACAAAAATAAATAGTTATAAATATTATGAAAAATCAATAATATTTTTATAAATTCATTGACCCATGGAAAAAATGGGTTCTATGACCATCGCTCCAAGAATCATTATCCATTTAGAGATAGAATAAGGATGGTATCATTTCAACATATCCTATATGTGAATAAGTGTCATCTAGTGTTTTTGATGTTTTTGAATTAAAACACCATTAACATATCATTGAAAATAATCTTGATGAAACAATCCTTCTCACTTTGAGTATTGTCAATGGATTACATCTTATATTGAAAATAATTTTAAAAAATAGCTCTTAATTTTTTTTTAAGAATTTTTTTTTTCAATTTTAATAACAATTATAAAAAATATATTATTTCTAATAAATTAATGAAGTAATTTTTATTGAAAATAATATTTGACAAAGAAAAAAGGATAATTTTAAAAATTTATTTGTCATGATAGTAGGTAACTCAATTAATGTTATAAATGTTAAAAATATACATTTTATTCAATCATTCTATAAATGGAGTGAAAGTTAACAGTTTTGAAAATATTAATAAATTACCTTTTAAAATATTTTAAAATATAATCAAGGACCATGTAAAATAGATTTATGGAATTATTTTTTTATAAAATAATTTATTTAAATCTTTTTTTGAAGTCATTGATATTGAATAAAAACTATCCAATCTAAAAGAAAATACAAGATAATTACCACTTAAAATCTAGATTCATCATTTTTATTTAATCAATAAGTGAGTAAAATGGAAATAGTTTTAATCCAAATTCATAAAATTTTAGATGAAATATATTTGGTTCAGGAAAATAATAGCATATTATGTCTTCTAAAGGACCGCTGAAAATAAGCTATCTTAAAAGAATAGATATTTTATGAAAAAGTCTTTTCTACTTTTGGACCCTGTAATCATAATCCCCATAAAAGAATAACATTAATTGATACGTTAAATATCATGATCCTAAAGTGTTTCATGATATAAAATTATAATGTGGTAACATATATATCTAAAAAAATAATTTAGGTGTATAAGAAAACAAATTTCCAGAAGAATAAAATATGAGATGAGCAACCCTTACACTACTTATAATGTTGAAGTGAGAATTAATCAATGTGTTTATTATGTGTATAAAATTTAAATGAACAAAAAAAATAGAAATAAAATTTATGATAATAAAAATTTATTACACACATAATAATATTATTTAAAATATAATTAAGAGGTAAATTAAAATATAGAAAAAAATTGATTAATGAAATTCTTTCACGCCTTGGTTACTTTCAAGTCAAATCCCCTTGAAAGAAATAATTCGAATTAAAATATAAAATAACATGCTTTTTGAATTATTCTTGATATTAAAAGTAAAAATTGTATTATAAACACCATATAAAATAATTTAGGTGTAAAATATTAAAATATTCCTCATTGAAGGGAAATTATGATGAAGTCCCTTACCTTTAGTTTAGATTTTCTATGTATGTCTTTTAACTCATTTTCATAGACCAAACTCCTTGGAATATATTATTGATGACCCTAGGATTTGTCTTTTTGGTTGGAAGATATCTTTATAAAATGGATAAGGATGTTGGGGAAGTATTGTTTTGGGGTTGGTCAAGCTAAATGGACTAGGAGTTGTAAATATGTGAGGGGAAGAGGTGGTCTTTTACAATGGAGCAGGTGTAATAATATTTATAAATATACTAAAAATATTAAATAATTTGTTGTAAAACTCTAAATATAATTTATTATGATTCCAAATATGTAATCTATTTTAAAAATTAAATTCATATAATTATACGAATTTAATTTAAAACAAACATGTCAATGTGATGAAAAATAGTTTTTCCAACAAATATATTTTTGATGAAAATAATGGTTCTTATTAACTCTATGAATAGTGATATTATTTAATTTATTTTAATTTATTATTTATTGATATATAATCATTAAATTTCACATTAATAATTCCAAATTAGATATTATTTTAATTAATAAAAATGGGGAAACATTCATTCCCTATACAACGATTTTAATAAAATGTAATTTTATTAACCTAAAAAATAATCTTATATTAAAATACAATATAAATATTATTAAAATTTAATTATTTGGATTAAATATAACAATATAATACTTATGAAACATTTAATAATTTTTAAAACATAATGAGAATTATAAATTACATAATTTATTGAATAGAAATTATATATTTTCAAAAATAATATTTTTTCACAGTAAAAAAAAATCATTATTTTTTAAAGAAATCCCAAAATTTCTCCTGAATATAATTGTAATATTATGATTCCAAAAATGAATTTAGTTTTTATTAATTCCTTATATAATTGTTTTATATATTTATTATAATATTTTCCCTAAAAAATAATTAATTTTTTTTGTAAATAATATTTTTTTGATGAATAAAATTAATTTTCTAAAAATTAAACAATATTTTACTAAGAATTTATCAAAAGAAATTATATTGATTAGGAAATATATATATTTATATATCATAAACTTGTTAATATTTTTCATACAAGTCAATTTAATGGATATTTTAAAATTATCTTATTTAAAATAATATTCTTTCATCGTTTGTTTTGGCTTAGTGTACCATGTATGGTATGCATTCAAGGATATGTTCCTTTTTATTGTCTATATTTCTTACATTATTTATCCGTTTTAATATATTTCATCATCATAATTTTAACTTGACCATGATTATTAAATGTCAGAAATTTGAATTTTCTTTTATAGAATAGTTATTTAAATGGATAATAAAATATTCTCGTCAAAACTAGGAAAGGGATGTATAAAGGGGATTATTAAAAAAATATAGGATTACAGCAAAGGAAAAAATTTGCAGGATGTGAATACAAGGATTTTTAATGGCAATCCATTTAGAAGTTAATGATAAATTTTTCAGAAGAGATAAGAGGCCATTGATTTAGTTATTACCATTTTTATTTCAATATACCTCTCCTAGAGGTTTGGAATATATTTTTTAAGCCCCCCAAATATATAGTAGAATCATTATATTTGTTATATTATATGACACAAAAAACCATGTATTTAATGTAATATAATATGATAAAAATTTATAATATATTTTCTATGTTAAATAAATTCAATATAATTTACTACATTCAATGAACGACACAAAGTTTTCATATACCAGACACTAAAATGAGTTTCTTAAATGGATCGCATTAAACGCAAGACCTAGTTTTACCATGAAAATAATATATTATTTAAATATTAATTGTTCGTATAATAATCATTAACTCAACATTATGAATATTATTAACAATATTATGAATACGTATAGTTTAATTCATTTTTTATAAAATAATTATAAATTAATATATGAACTATTCGAATATAAATGGAATGTTTTTGTAGAAAATAATTTTTATGCTGACAAAGCTATTTTTTCTCAGTAAATTAAAATTAATAAAAATTGAGAGTGGTATTTTCTAATATATATTTTTTAAATTAATTTTTTTTATAATAATCCAATAGTTTCAATAGACATAAGATCAAAATAAAGCCAATTTTATGCATAAAATTCAATTTTTTTATTTTGGCAATTTTACTGCCTATTAATGGATCACCTATTTTAAATCCAATTTTTGGTAAATTTATAAATATTATATTTAAAATTTTACTTAATATTTGATATAACAACCTAAAAATATGTTAGGTTTAATTTTAAATATTTTTAATGAAGTTTCATTTTTTGTTGATTACTGAATAATACTGAATTCTAATTCGAAATTATTTTATTATCTAATTAATTAATAAAGATAAATCATACTCTAAAATTGGTTAAAAGATTAAATAGATATAATTTTTATAAACTAATCTAATTTAGGTCATTGTTTTTTATTTTTATTCGATATTGTATATAAAAACATAGAATACTTTTGAATGTTTTTTCATTGATACCCTATATTGTCCTCCCGTCTGTAGGATTAAATTTAAATTAATTTATTCCAAATATATCATATAAATTTGGAAAAAAGGATTACATAATATAATAAAAATGTGTTATAATTTTTAATATGGTCAACTTAGTTTTTTCCAAATTATATTAATGAAAGTGATTAAAATTATATACATCGATTAAGGCAAAATGAAGCTTAACAAGGGACTAAACCTTACTATTAAGGGCTAAAATGATCGAAAAAAATTCCTAAAATAAATTTTATATAAAAATTGAAACACGACACTCAATTTGATATAATTTTGAACATTAATTGTTTCACATTCAATGGGGAAAAGGTGGGTGTAATTCCTTTTTCCAAAATTTACAAAAGTGGCACTCCTCATCCACTATAAAAATGCCTCCTCTCCTCCACCTTCCTCACAACTCAAAAAACACTTCTTCATGGAAAATATATTCTTAAATAGATTCTAAAAATCACTAACGTCATACTATAATAATCTCCTTGTTCATAAATCCACCCAAGGAAGCCCATTGGTGCTATCCAAAAGGAGTTACCAAAAGAAGAGGTAACATATTTCCTTAAGCTCTTCAGTATTATTTCCATTATCTAACCCATAAACTCTTATAATTACATTTTTATATAAAAAAAAATATAAAAAATATTATATTATGCTCTTTATTTAATGGATAGTCCTGAATTTACACACACTTCCATTTAATAGGTAATGAACTTACCATTTATTTGTACAAAAAATTACCACCTCATGAAATGATGTTTGTTGTTTTCTTTAAACTCCCCTCATGGTTGAAAATTATGATGGAATCACTATTTTAATGTATGTTATAAGTTGTTATTATTATTAGTTAATGATTCCTTAATTTTTTTATATCTCATATTCTTATACATACCATTTTCTGTAAAGATGATATCATTATTTGTAGAAGTATTGGCTACCACCCACTCAAAGTGACCAGATTCATCTAGACAATACATGGAACCTATAATTTATGGTTTTAATAATAATTTTATAAAATATGTGAAATATATTTGATAAATTATCTATAATATATATATATACATAATCTAATTTTTTTCCATTAAAATCTCAATGAAATGAAAGTATCATTCATGAGTGTGCATGCCGAGCGTCTCCATTAATGATTCATTTCATTTTTTATCTCCAAATATTTTAGATGATTAAAAATACATATATATAGCATATATATGACAATTAAATAATTTTTTATATTAATTATATGATATAACCCTTATATTGTTAATAATAACAATAAGTAACACATAAAAACAAACTTGAGAAACTAGGAAAATAACAGAATAAATAGAGAAAATAATGATTATTTACTAACAAATAGGTAATAAGAGATTATTATTTGTTAATATATAATATTATATATATTATTATGGTTCTATTATTATCTATTTTTATATTTAAAACAATCATAAAGCATCTCAAAGGACATTCACCCAAAAGGGAAATTTAAGTTAAGGGATTTCATGTCAGTTTAAATTACATTGTGACTTATTTATGATTATGCACCAGTTCAATTTTATATGGTCTATATACATAAATTTTAATATATTATAACATTTATAATTTTATATTAATGGTTTATAAATCTTTCATTATATTATTATTACTTTTGATCCATCTGATTCTTATGTTACCACAATTGTATGATATTTTTAGCTTACTTTTTACATATATGAGATAAATGTAATGTGAACAACATACCACTTTATGTGGTGTATCTAAAATCCATTTTTATATATATTATATTGGTAATTATTTTATTTTAATGTAATTTAATTCATTAATTTAGTGTTATTCCTTCATTAGGTCGGTGGTTTAAAATGTTTCAATGTTGTACGTGATACTTTGGAATGTTTAATGATAAATTCCCTCAGAAATAATTAAAATGGATCTATAATTGTGTTTCCATTTGAGTAAATTATAAGAAAAATTTTAATTAAAAACATTCATTTACTTATCCTTTTGTTAATCATGAACTTTCTCATGTAATAATATCATTTCCACCCTTTGGTACACACAATGTTTCAGAAAATGTGTTTAAGAAAATCGAGTTTCATTTATCTCTTTTATTGGAGAAACAATTTTAATTTTAATATAAAATTTTAAGAAATGGATTCTGAATTTTTTTAAAAATAAACATGAATATCTAAATTCATTTTTATCTCTTCTTATATTTAAATTTTTTTCAAAATATTTTTATAATATTTTTCAGAATAAGGAATTTTAAAACATTTTTAGCATGAAAAAGTAATGTTCTATTCACCTAATAAAACATGTACTAAATTACCAACATTATATTTTTGAAGAATAATTTTCATGATTAAAATTACTATTAAAAAAATATATTATTTTCTATGAAAAGGGTATTGAAATGTGGTTTTCAAAAAAAAATTATATTTTTCTCAAAAATGGTTCCTAATGATTTTTTATATCCATTGAATTAAAAAATGAAAATAATGATTTATGAATATTCCACTTGGGATATGTTATATTAATAGAATCCTTATTCTTCCTTTATATGGTCTATGATTTATTTTCCCATGCACTGTCTTCACATTCAATTCCTTGAATCCTTTTAGTTCCCTTAAAATATTAAATTTTATATGATCATTTGAAATTTAATTTACCCTATTTATCTATGTAATTTTCCAAAGATATGATTATTACATGAACAATATAAAATTATTCATATAGTTTTCACTTTGAATTTTATTTTTTATTTTTGGAAATCTTGATAAAAATTTATGTTATATTCAATATAGATATTCAAAATGAATATTATTTATTTTGAGTATTCTATATAATTATTTATTTAGATCGGTAGGACATGGGTTGGGGACCATTTAAGGGAAACACAATTGGTGGGGACTACTTATAGGTAGCCCCTAAATATATCGATAGACTATTGGGATGAATTTTTTGGAAAAAAACACTTTTCATTAGTTTCTAAGAAGAATGGACTCATGTGATATGAGTTAGGGACCAGATAATACATTCCTCACAATGCATTTATAGTGTTAGGAGATGAATCATTAGAAAAAAATAGAATAGTTTCAACTGTCTCTGGAATATATTTAAATGTTAAATATACCATGTACATGGGTAACATGGCTTCAAATAATTATGAATTCCACTAATTTATTTTCATTTATTATTCAAACATACTATATTGATTTGATATATCTATATATACATATCATTTTAACATCATTGGTTGAGGAAAATATGTTTCAATTTATTACCCCACTATATTTATTTTTCCTTATATTTTTTTTAATGACATGTGTTTTAATTTATTTACATTTCTATCTGATTATTCTCATGGATTTATTAATGAGTCCACCATAGTTTTCCATTATAGAGAATTTGATCTCACCCTAATTATTTCTTCATTACATAGTAATCAAAATTATGTAATAAAAATGATATGTAAAGATACACTAGATGGAATAACATTATTATCCATCATGTAATTTATAAAAAAGTTATGTTGTAATCAGTGTTCTAATTTTTAATTCATAAATCATGTATGAATCTGTTTTACCAAGACTACTAAAAAATTAGCCCTTTGGGAAAAATTAACATGTATCTTAGACCAATGTAATTAATAAAAACACATAATAAGGGGATTATAGGGCCAGGTCACTACAGTTGTCATCAATTTAGGTTTATTAGAATCCTTAAAAAATAGATTTACGGATAAAATTATTAAAAAACATAACACTGAGGTATTTAACGCACTATTGTGATACATAAAATTGATTATGATTTTAAGGTTAATATTAGTATAGGACATACCCTAAGGCATCTCTCAAGGAGGGTTCAGAGGTTATGAGTGTGCATTTTCTGAAAGAAGTATTAAAATAGGGGTGGTTTTAAAACAATTTACTAAAAATGACGTGATATAAAGAGTTTAAATGTTGATAAATGAAGGTTCTACTTTAGAATTATGAGATAAGGGGATCATTTCAGTTTCACAACACATATTTGAAAGTTCATCATTCTGAAAAATAAAAATGTTTTAATGGAGTCCTTTGTTTGAGGGTTGTCAATAATTCAACTCCCCTCTATCCTTTTAAATGATCCTCAAATATCCTTCGTTTGACACAACCGTCATGTTGTAAATTTTTTGTATAAAGAATATCGAAAAAAGGATAACAAAGTATATTGAAATATTATTTATTTGTGAGAAAAATAAGACTATTTTCTTGTCCAATTAGAAGAAGCCAAGATTCCCACTTTAAATCTCAACCCAATCTGTTTTGAAAATAAATATTGATTCACATAATTTTAATAATAAAAATGAAATCAGAGGAAAATTATGTCATTATATGAAATAAGTTAAATATTTATCACAAAAATTATATAAATCTAGTAGAAGAAAAAGTGTTGTAACTCCATCCCATGTGTTTTTATCTCCCTCAAAATTATTTTCCACTATTTTGCTCAACATCGGGAGGAGGAGGAAGATCAGTTAGAACTTCACCTTCAGGCATAATCCCTCTATGATGATAGAAGCCTCCAGAACACCTGGGATGACGAGTGAATTCCTTTGGGTCTCCTAAATACGAGATCATTTCCTCCAGACCGATCATACAAATGAGGTGCCCATGGTGGCTTTTTATATCCAAAATGGGACATGGATTTTGGAATCCTATTTTTGGGATACCATTTCTGTATCAGTTTTTAAATAGTAGAAAGCCACATCATGACCTGAACAAAAGAGGGGAGTTTTTGGCTGGCCTCTTTAATATCTCCCTTTTGAAATTGGTGTCCATTAGAAAAAGGTATTGGGAGATATGTTCAAAAAATAAAAACAAACCTTTAAATTCAAGAAGATTCTATCCCCAAGATAGAAAGGTTCAGATGGGCCACCAGATGGCTGAATTCATCTTGGTTCCTTTATAAGAGTTGTATCCCATGAGGATTTAGAGAACATCATAATGTTACATTCTATTTGGATACATGTAATTCATTTACTATTAAAAATAGTTGAAAAATGTCCATGGGATGTCATTCAATTTTACACATTTTTCTTTTAGATGAGCTTTGGGCCTCCAAATCACATCCACCAACAATGAAAATATCAAAATAAGTATGATTTCCCTTTTTAATAGTAATAAACAGTTATTTATAGAATAAAACATCAAGTGAAATTTATTATTATATTTTTAATATTCATTACAGTACTAGTTTAAAATATTAGTGTGAGGGTGTAATTGAATAGTGAATCATTATGTTATCACACCACCACACATAAACATTTTCACTCCTGGGAAAAAAATCGTATACAAAAAATGATTCATGTATATATTCCCAACATCATGATGATTTAACATTTGTGGAAATTTTTATTCATTAATGTAATTTGATCTTTTTAGGAACCACACCAAGTAGTTCTTCCTAGTGAAAATGGAAAAGGATGTCTCATAAATCTTATCACAATGAAATTCAAAGTGATTCATGACCACAAATTGGGAAAGTAATTCATGATTCAACCATTCCATGAACTCTTCATGCATGTGTTTGAAAACCATTTCATGATATTCAATAAACTTTCTATCCAATAAATATAGGTTATTTTAATATAGTTCAACATTAAATGATTTTTTCGACCAAATATTCCCTAGATATTTTGAAATCATATTTCAAACCCACTAAACTAAGCATTCCTAGAAGTCAAACCATAATATCTTGACAAATATTTCCAATATGTTGCACATTTCATCACTCCTATCATTAATTATTTTCTTTAAAGATTCATTTGGATCAAATCTCTCACTCAACATTAAACCCTTGTTTGATATCCTCATGACACTAATTGCAATAGTTATAACAAGATAAAAGGTATAGGAGGATTTGTTTTCAACCTACCCAAGACATAACCCTTTTTTTTGAGAGTGTAAAATAGTCGGACATTAGGTACACATGCATATGTCAATCTAGTATGACAATAAAACAGATCGAATAAGGAATAAACATATGGAAATATCATTTAAAGCTGAAAAATATTTACATAACACATATTGACCTTATATTAAGTAAGAAATATTTACACATTATGGATTGGGGTAGAAAGAATGTGTGGAAATATTAGTGACATTATTTTCCCAAAAACTACTCACACAAGGGGCATCATTCATCTCCAATGTTTCATAGTGATACAACCAGTTATATCATTGATATAGAAATAGTTCACTAAAAAGCACTACCAGATATAAAATTCATACAAACATTCAATCCAAAATAGACACATGTTTTTTATCTTATATTAAATCAATATGGAATCAAAATATTAAACATGTATTTTCAGTAAGATCCATTATTTGGTGACCATAAGGGGGATGGAAGTAAAAATACCATAATGAAGGAGAAAAATAGATGAAAAAATAATGACAATTAAAATTCAAATGAACCAAAAAATATAGGTCAAAGTGAAAATACTATAATGAATTATAAAAATAGAAGAAACAAAAAAGACAATTAAAATCGTAATGAACCCAGAAAGATGAGGAAAAGTGAAAATACTATAAAGTAGGAGAAAAGTAGAAGGATGAAAAAAGACAATGGAAATTTCTAACTAACCCAGTAACATATCCACCCCTACACCTAGAATGTGCAATGTAATCACTATAATAATTTAGAATGTACAAAGGAAGGATTAAAACTGGTCTGTTTCACTAGTATGTTACTTCTTGAACATTGAGTTCCTCTATCATAAAATCCAGATAGTCTTCATGGATGTGCTTCAGCTGCATCCCATTGATAGTGATGTTTTTCTTGATTTCTTCATTTTGAAACTAAACAACACTAAATAGAGATACATTAATAACAATGTATATGCCAAACCATCATGAACGAAGATTACATGGATGCGGAATCAGCCATGAAATATAAAGGAAGACCTTATGCCTGATTTGGAACTAATGATGATGTAAACTATGGTCATGAGTAGGCTTTGTTTGCTCCATATAAGTCATATGTTTTTTATATGCATCTATTCTAATTTCACCAAACTTCTGATTCTGAATATTCCTTTGAGAACCTTCACATGAAAGATTATAATTGCATTGTTTGATGGACTAGTAGGCTTGATTCTCAATCTCAAATGGAAGTTAGAATCACTTTTCCAACATAAGACTATATGGTGACATTCTAATGGGAGTTTTTAAAGCAATAAAATATACCCATAATGAAACATCATGTCGAAGAATCCAGTATTTTTTGTTGGGATGAACCATTTTTTTATGAATCTATTTTAACTCCTTATATGACACCTCAACTTGACCATTGGTCTGTGAGTGATATGTAGTATAAAATCGATGACCAAACCCATACCAATGAAAATGTTATTGCATTGTTTCGTTTCAGAAATGATAACCAAAATCACTAATGATGGACATAGGTAATGGAAACCTACAAAATATTTGAGTTCTCCATAATTACACAACTATTTTGGAATCATATATCCTTGTGGCTTGGGCCCCTACCCATTTTGACACATAATCGACTGACAGAAGAATGTAAAAGTTTCCAAAAGAATTGTGAAATAGTCCCATAATGTCAATTCCCCAATCATAAAAAATATCATGAAAGAGATATCATTGTTGTGGAATTTCATTTCTTTTAAGGACATTCCCCATTCTTTGAAAATAAGGAAAAAATTTGAAAAAATCATGGGAATTCTGAAAGAGTGTTGGTGATAAGAGGCCAAAATCAATGACCTTGTGAGCAGTCCATTTGGGACCAACGTGACCCCCATAATCAAGATTGTGATAGAATCAAAAGATAGAATGAAACTCACTATCTGGAACACAACACATATGGGCATGATGAATACAAGTGCACTATAGGTGGGGGTTATCCCTAATATATAAACGAGACTCATGTTTTAGAAAAATATCTTGGTTTTTCTTGAAATCAGTAGGAATGTAAAATGCTACCATACAATTTACAATTTTATCATTCCAAGGAATAATATCATTTACTTCCTACAATTTCTCATCGGGGTACATATAATTTTTATAAAAACTAGGGGATGAGTCAATGTTCGAGGATGGGGGAATCCTACTGATATGTTCATCCACTACATTCTACACTTCTTTTTATCTCTATTTTTTAAATTAAATTTCTGAAGGAGGATCATCCTGTGAATGAGACATTGTTTGGATTCCTATTTCATATGGAGACACCGGATAACTTCAAGGTCTGAGAACACAATGAAGTTAGTACCTAAAAGATATGACCTAAATTTTTCAAAGGAAAACACAATGACAAAGAATACGTTTTTAGTTGTTGTGTAGTTCTCTTGGGTAGGGTCCAGTGTACGCGAGGAAAAGGCAATGAAAGGTATATCATGATTGAATCTTTGGGACAGGATTTCCCCAACTGTATAGTTAGAGGTGTCACATATGTGCTCAAATGGAAAGTCCCACCTAGGTAGTTGGATTACCAGTGGTGATGTGGGAATTCATTTATTAACTTATTAAATGATTTCTCAAGTTCGTTATAAAAAAATTCTTTTTTGTTTTTGAGTAATTAAAAGAGGGAGAGTGAAATTTTACTAAATTCAGGAATGAAACAATGGTAAAATCGAGCATAACCTTGGAAATAATGCACATTCCATACATTTTTTGGGAATGGTAGGGAAGAAATGACATCCACATTTAATTTAACTACTTTGATACCATCTCTATAAATGACAAGTCCTAAAACTATACCTTGTCTCACCATGAAATGATATTTCTCAACATTTAATACAAGATTATTTTCAATATAATAACATAGGAATAATCGAAGTCTACTTAAAAAATCATCAAAATAGGATCCATAAATAGTGAAATCACCCATTCAATTCTCCAAGTAATTCGAAAAAATATTAACCATGCATCACTAGAAAGTCACCGGAGCATTGCACAGACCAAATGACATCCTCCTATATGAAAATATGATAAAGGGGAAAGTCAAGGTTGTATTTTCCTTATCATCTGGGGAAATATTAATATTAATATTATCGAAAATACCCATAAAATAACAGTAGTGGGACTTACCTACTAGCCTCTCTAGAATATTTTCAATGAATGGAAACATTAAATGGTTATTCCTATTGTATTGATTTAGTTTGTGATATTCTATACAGACACTCTAACTATTTTGAACATGAGTTGGAACCAATTCATTAATTTAGTTTATGATTACATTAAGGCCAATTTTTTTAGGAACTACTTGAATAGGACTGACCCATTAAATATTAGAGATAGGGTAAATGATTCCAACAACCAATAATTTTGTGACCACCTTTTTCAAAATATCTAGGATGTTGGGGTTCAGTCGACGCTATGATTTCCTGACTGGTTTAACATCAATATCTAATTAAAAATGATGTGTTAAAATTGATTGGATAATATCAGGAATGTTAGGCAGTGTCTATCCCAAAACATTTTTATACTCCCTCAAATGTTCAAGAAGTCTCAATTCATGCTCATGATGGAGTTAACTAGGAATGTTAATGGGAGACATGTTTATATTCTCATAATATGAATATTTTAAATCCTAATTCAATTTTTTATGTTCCAATTCAGGTGGTTTTTGGATTGGTGGGAGTGTGTGTGAATTTTATGTGTCACTGATCACATCTAAATGGTCAATGGTATCATCCTCTGATGAGGAGTATACCTTTACAATCTTATCAGTATCATCAAAGGTCATCGGATACTCGGTGTGCAACAAACCATCAATCAATGAAAATGAATTATATGATTCTAGACAAATACAAAATCAATGAATGAATAATTTCCTAGAATTGAAATCAATGAAGAATACTCAAAAATTGGATCAGTGGAATAAAATGAACATTTTTCAAGGGAAGGGAGTACATCTATTGAATTAATAGAGAGAGGAATGTTCATCAGAGGGGTGCTTCATGCCATCATGGATAATAAAGTGGAAAATTTCACCACCAAAATCCATAGATAATGTACCGATGTAGACATTAATTGTGGTTTTGGCAGTTTTTAGGAACTTTCTCCACAAAATAATCATGGAATGTTCATTCTTCTAATCATTCTCCATATTATGGATAAAAAATTCAGTAAGAAAAATTAAATTTTCAACCCTCACAAGAATAGCCTCTAACACACTAGAGGGGTGTGAAGTACTCTGGTTGGATAGTTGAACAAAAATTCCGGTAGGCCTCAGTTCCCTGACCAATAATGTAGACTAAATGGAGTGAGGCATCACATTTATAGAAGAACCTAAATCAAGAATTTCATTAGAAAAAGAATACTCACCTACGTTATATGGAATTTAAAAAGATCCAAGATCATTTCACATAGTGGGATGTGATGGATCAATCAACACTAGAACATTCCTCCTGAAGATCACTTTTTCATCACCTCAAATTTTTCTTTATTGTGTACACATCTCCTTTAGAAACATGGCATACCGTGAATTTTTTTTCACGACATCAATCAAGGAGATTTTATCATGTAATTTTTTGAAAGTTTCCAATATTTCCTTATCAATTTTAGTTTATTTTGTTTTTTATATTGGGAGGCAGTTTGGGTAAATGGTAGATAAATGGTTGGTTTAGGTGACTCATCATAAGACACAATGTTTCCATTGGGAGATATTTTCTCTGGAAAAAAATTTTCATCATTTGGAACATTTTTAATGGTTTGGATGAAGTTTTTCTCAAGAAGGGATTATTCTAATGGGGGATTAAGCTATTTTTCACTCCTAAGGGTGATGTCACTAACATTTTCTTCATCTATTCGGTTAACTTTTAGTTGATATATTTTTTTACCTAACCCATGACTTTGAATTTAACACACCGAGTTACTAGTTGGCCTAATTGATTTTTGAGGCTTTGATTGGCTACCTAGGTGTTTTTGGAGGGGTGGTTGGAAAGGCCTTCGGTGTAGTGGTGGATTTCTGGGTGATGGTGGTTGATGAATACTCTGACCTTATTGGTTCCATGGTTGATGAGGTTGGTTTGAATACCCCCTTTCTTATAGGCTTGGTTGTCTTTCAACCCAGTATGGGATGGATAATATGGTTTTTTCCTAAAGGATTGTTTATAGAGGTGGCCAGGAAAGATTTCTTCATAACCATCATAAGATTATATCAATTGGGGGAATTTTTCGGAATAATGGTTTTCATAAGGGAATATTCCACAATGTATGAGAGGAGGATATTGAGAGTTCCCTTGGAAGAGAGAAAGTTGTCACAGAAGGGTACATACCTCCTCAAACTTTGTGTCCACCTTCTTCAAGAATATTGTACATTGCACCTCATGGACACCTTGAGTGGGTATGCAAGACCTTGTACAGAATTGTTCAGTGTTTTTCACCATGTTCACAATCTATTTTATTTCAACCATTGTGGTTATATCAACTTTTGAACTACATGAAGAAGCATCAATCAGGTTATAATCAATTTGAATTAAACCTTCATAAAAATATTGAATTAAAAATTGATCACGTATTTAGTGGTGAGGAAAACTTGAACATAATCATTTAATTATTTCCCCATATTCATAAAGTGTTTTAGATTGATATTGTCTTCTCTCAAAGTTTTATTTACTTATTTTTTCAATTCGAGAGGCCAGAAAACAATTTTCATGAAAAAGGTGTTCCATGTCCGCAAAGCCTCTTATTGGTGAATTAACATAATAAAGCCAGTCTTTCGCAGTGTCTTCTAATGAAAACGGAAATTACCTAAGCATTAAATATTCTTTATCCACAGTTTTAGAATTTAATGTTGAACACATATTATGAAATTATATTAAATCTTTATGTGGGTCTTCTCCTGAGAGTCCATGAAATCAACCAACAAGTGAATTAGAATATATTTTGATTCAAAATTGGGTGCCTCACCTTGCTTTTGAATATATGTGGTTTGGATGTCATCTTCCACCAAGGTTAGTTCATTTAGTGTTTCATTTTTGTCATCCATTTTATACTTGTTAATTTCATGTTCTAATTTGGTTTCAGAAGAAGAGGGGTTTATAAAAGTCACATGTTTTGGTGTATCCTACTTCAAAGAGTATTCTTGTGCATCTCAGGACACCTGATGTAAGATCATCTCTTGTTTGGGTTTGAAAGGTGGTAGATATTTCAAATTAAAATTCAACATGCACAAAACCTATTCAAGATATAAATTAGAACACAATGATATATGTAAAGGTATAAGATAAAACAAAATTAATATTCACAAAATTTACAAAAAACTTATAAAAACATGCACTAAAAACCAATGTGCTCCCCAGAAACAGTGCCAAAATATGAATTCTTTGTCATGAAACGTCAAATTGATTATGATTTTAAGGTTTATTTTAAGTCTAGGGATGCCCATAGTTCATCTTTGAAGGAGTGTTCATAGGTTTAGTGTTTGTGTTTTTAATAAGAAATACTAAAAGAGGTGTGGTTTTAAAAAAATTATTAAAAAAATGACATGATTTAAAGAGTTTAATAGTTGATAAATAAAACCATGGTTTTAGAATTATTATATAAGTAGATCATTTCATGATCAATACATATGTTGGCGAGTTAATCATTCTAAAAAATACACATGGTTTAATGGAATCCTTTGGTTGAGGGTTGTCATGATCTCAAGTCCCCTCTTTAATTTAAACGATGCTCAAAGAACCACCCCTTGATATAAAAATCATGTCGTCATAGTTTGGGTATAATTCATTGCAATAAAACTCTACCAAATCGTACTGAAATCTTGTTGATGTGTGAGATAAATACTACTCTTTTCTTGTCCAATCATAATAAACAAAGATTTCCATGTGAAATCTCAACCCAATCGGTGTTGATAATAAAAAGTGTTTCTCTAAATATTAACAATATAAATGAAATCAGAGGAGAATTATGACAACATAAGAAATAATTGAAATATTTTTCACAAAAATTAAACAAAAAAAGTATAAGAACAAGTGATAGAGCTCCCTCCAAAGTCTGTATAGCTCCCTTGAAATGACCATCCAACGTTTAGCTCGACATTGGGAGGAGGGGAATGCTTGGGTAGAACTTCTCCTTCATCCTTAATCCCCCTATGAGAATAGTGGACTCCATAACTCCTTGTATGATGATATGACACCATTAGTTCTCCAAAATACAAGAGCATTTACTCCTAGTGGGTCATACAATGAGGGGCCCATGGAGACTTTTTATAGCCACAATCGGACAAGGTTTTGGGCACCATTTTTGTGTGATACAAATTCGGTCTCGATTTTGGAATAGTAGAAATCCATATCACGACATGAAAAAAGGTAATATATGTCTTCCAATCTCATTATTGTCTCCCTTTCAAATTTGGAGGCCATTAGACCAATGGATTTGGATATATGGTAAAAATACTGAAACAAACTATTGAATTTGGTGAAATTTGGTCCCCTTGATAGAACGATTTGGATGGGAGACCATATTTCAGAATTTGGCTTTAGTTTATTAATAATAGTTGTATACAATGATTTTTTTGAGAGGATCAAAATGTTTCATCCCATTTAAATGCATGTAATTCTCATACTGTTCAAAATAGTAGTCAAATGTCAATGGGTTTCCATGCAGTTTGTCCAATTTTTCTTCTAACTGATATCCGAGCTTCCAAATCACCTCAAACTTTAATGAAAATATCTAAACAAGTATAATTTCACTTTTTAATAGTAATAAAAATTATTTCATTGAATAAAATATTAATTTAAAATTATTATTATATTATGAATATTCATTACAAAACTAGTTCAAAAAATTAGTGTAAGGGTAGAATTGAATAGTGAATCACTATATGATTAAGTATACATTAAGGATTAGTATAGAAGAATATCCAAAAAAATCATAATGTATAGATTATGTGGGTCTCTTAGGGAATACATACCTGTCATGATATTAAAAGATGATGGGGTTATGGAATATAAGTACCTAGGAGTAACAACTCTGACAAGGTGCATCAGGCTTATATCATAATTACCTAGTACATGATAATATTCCTTACTCTGCATCTGGTTTGAACCTCTTATGGTATATGATTAGGATAATTCATATTGACATAAAAAACATTAACAATTAATTAAATATATAATGAAAATTAATAACCTATGTTAAACCATAGACTAATGAATGACCAGTGTTGAAATAAAATGGATGAAGAATTTATGTATTGAGGTTGTATTTAATAACATAGTTAAAAGTATATTTAGAGATTAAATAGATTTAAATGATGTACATCATATTTATTCTGGAAGTTATATTAATATGGTTTTAGAAAAAGTCAACCTATATGTCGGGTGTAAACCTATCAATTCTAGAAAGATCATGGGACTTGATCACATGACCAATGGAAGATATGGTTTTCACAACAGCCTCTAATCTACGTAATGTCTTATTTAATATTACAATGTTTTTAGTTGAAAATTTTAATGAATAAAGATTTTTTGAAAACTAGTAGTATTAAATTTTTAGGTTTGTAGATTAATTTATTAACTATATTTGTTTTTAATAATAGGTGAAGACAAATATTAAGACAGGTCACTTTTTATAGACCTTATGATACTTTAAAATTTTGGTCTGTGCACTATGCCTAGAAGTTGATTTTTGGATATCCATTTCATGATGTTATGGACTAATTAGAAATTTATTACAAAGAAAAAATTGATGATTTTTTTTGTAGAAACATGTTATTTTATTGTATTTCCTTATATTCTTAGGCAATAAAACTACATAATCAACAATAATAAAATGATAAAAATTGTTTTCCTAATACCTAAAATTTTGGGATATAATGGTTTTATAAATCATTGCAGATTTATGAATTTGAGACACATAAAATTTCAGTTATCATTCCATTATTTGTAATTCATAACATCATTCACTCCCAATAAATATTTATGCTTTTCCTTAATGTATGTATCTTTACACGCCACTAATTATTTTATACATAGAAACCTTGTTATATCTTATTCCCTGGGACCTTTTCCAATCATATTCTATCTTTTATAGAGGATTTCATAGGATCCCTTCTCATGATATATGATTTCAACATAGTAAATATCTATCAAAATATTACCATGGTAAACTTTAAATTGTGAGGACATAATTTAATTAAGGTGGGGAGAATGTAATTCCTAAAAAAATCTAAATTAGGATCATTATATTTGACACCGTGTAAGAAAAAAACATGATGCATGTAACAAAATATTATATCTTGAATATTTATAATATATTTTCTATATTAAATAAATAAAACAAAATTTATAGCATTCAATGAGTTATAAACTTAATTAGGATTTGTTGCATGCAACAATGAGTTTCATCAATGTCTTTTGTATCACACATGACAATGTTTTAATGAATAATAATTTATTATTTAAAAATTAATATTTTATATAATATGATATAAGATATATGTTATCAATAATATTAACTAAAATATGATAATTTTTAGTTTAATTCATTGGTTACCAATTAATTTTAAATGAATTAAAGAACCAATTGAATATAAAGAGAATATTTTTATAAAAAACTATTTTTATTATCACAAAGCTATTTTATCCTAATAAATTAAATTAAATACAATTAGTGAGTGATATTTTTATAATATATATATATATATTATTTTATAATATATATTCTATTTTTATTCAATAGATTATATAAAAATAATATAAGACCAAACCCAATCTAACATATAAGATTCCATATTTTTTTGACGGAACATTTACAACATTTTAATGGAGAACCAATTTTAATTCCAATTGTTAAAATTTTTATTAACCTTATATTCAAAAACTAAATTCATATTTAAAATATAAACAAAAAAGTAGGATAGGTTGAGTTATTGGTATTTATCTACGAAGTTTCATTTAACTAATGAATAATTGGAAGTAGTGAATTTTAATTCAAAAAAATCATTACATTTAATTATTTTATAAGGATCAATAATATTTTATATTTCATTTAATGTTAATTTATATCCTATTTCTATAAATTATTATAATTTAGTTAATTATAATTATTTTCTAATTAAAATTGAATATAATAACATAGCAAATTTTGAATTTTTTTACTATAAAGCCCTCATTATTGTTCCTACTGTAGGATTAAATTTAAATTAATTTCTGCCAATTCTTTTATTGTAATATAGAAAAATGGATTCCATGTTTATACTAAAAATAATAATTAATGTATAAAATTATTTACTTAGTTTTTGAAAAAAATATCAGTGAAATTTATTAAAATTAATGACAAAAATTTAGATGAAATTTAGATTAACAATGGACTAAACCTTAATCATAGGGGCCAAAATACCCTATAACCATGTAAAAATCCATTTAATGGAAATATATCGACCATATAATCCATTTTATCTTACTTTAAACATTATTAGATTAAATGTCAGGGGAAAAAGTGGGTGGCATTCCCATTTCCAAAATAGACAAGAGTGCCACTCCTCCTCCATTATAAAAAATGCATCTTCTCCTCCCAATTCCTCACACCTCTCAAGAAACTATGGTTAAAAAAATATATGAGAAAAGATCATATCTATCCCTAGCATCATCCAATAATCCTACCATTAGTTATAAATCCATCCATGTAATCACTTTGGTGTAATCCAAAATAAGTAACCCAAAGAAGAGGTAGCATCATTTCTTAAGCAATTTAGTTTTACATCTATTATCCACTTGATAAAAAGTTATTATTCCATGAATATATAAAATCACCATTATCCTCAATATAATATTTTTTATGATAAGTTTTATACCTACACATACACACACTTATATATAATGGGTAAGGAACATTCCATTTATGTTTATAGAAAATTACCACCTCACAAAATGAAGTTGTTCATTTTTCCATTACCACTTCCCAGGGTTAGAAATTACAATCGAAAGTCAATTTATATATGATATATATAATAATTATTATATATTTATTATAATTTAATTATATTATAATACACACTATTATACTTTCCTTTTATGTAATTACGATAACCTCATTTGTGGAAGTGTGGACTTTATACATGTCAAATTTATGTGATTCATTCATACGATAAATTTTACATATAAAGGATGGTTTTAGTAAATATATTTAACATATATGACAGATATATGATAATTTAATTATAATATATATATATATATAATCTAATTTTTTTAATTTAAATTGATAAAAAAATAAATATAGCATTCAAGCGTACATAGACCCACCATCTGAGTGAATAATGAATTTCATATATTATCTCTAAATATTAAAGGTTATTTTAAATACATATTTATTGAATATATTTGATAATTAAATCATTGGTTATATTTTTATAGTTTATGAAGTAATGAATGGATTAATAATTAAAACAAGTAAAAACTTAAAACATATTTGAAAAACATGGAAATTAACACCTAGAATTGTGAAAATAATTATTGTCAAATAACAAAAATGTATTAAGATATTATAAAAAAATAAATATATGATATTATGAATATTAGTATGGTACTATTAATAATTATTTACATGTTTAAAACTATATTACTTCATGTTAAACTATTTTCACCCAAAAGGAAAATTCAAGGTATGAGATTTAATCTCAATTTACAATCTATTGACATGTATTTGCTGTTATTCCATAATTAACATATATATTATATATATATATATATATCTATATTGAAATATTATATCATAAATTATTTTATGTATATTTTAATTAAATGTTTCATTTGATTATTTTTACTTTTTAGTGTTATGATTTGTATGATACCACAATTATAATGGATTTTCGTCTCACTTTGTACATTTGGGAGATAAATTTCATATTCACCACTTAACAACTTTGAGTGGTTTATCTAATATACATTTTGACATATTATATAAATAATTGTTTTTTATTTCATAATTTAATTTTTTTATTTTAATCTTATTTCTTCATAAATCATATGATTTAAAATGTTTCGAAGTGTTCTGAGAAACTTTTGAATATTTTAATGTTATTTTCCTCAAAAATATTTTTAATGATCCTTAAATGGTATTTCCTTTCGATGAAATTATATGACCATTGTCCAATAATACCAATAATTTTTTTAAATTTTGGTTATTCATGTCTTTTATCAATAAATAATACCATTTTTATAATCTTTTGTAATTAGAATGATTTAAAAAATGTTGTTAATAAAACCATACTTCATTTGTCTCTTTATTCAGAGAACGTTTTTTATTCTACAAACTAAATTTTCATAAAAGGATTAGAAAAATGTTTATAACCTTTAAATAATTATTTCACAAATAAATTTTCCCCATTTTTGTCTCTTACAAATGTTTTCAAAGGAATTTCTTCATCGCTTTCTCAACATGGAAATTTTCTAACCTTTTTACAATGTAAAAGGAATGTTCTTTTTACCTCATATGACATATATGTAATTACATTCCATCATTAAATCAAAGATCCATTTTCATGATTGAATTGTTAGTTTTTTAATACAATGCATTATAAAGTGATTTTCAAAAATATTGGCTTTCAAAAGTGGTTTTCAATACAAAATGATATTCTCCTTAAGAAATTTTTTAAAAAAGTTTTATAAAAACTCTTTTTGTCACGAACCAACCCGGGTCGACCCTGAACCGGTCACCCAAGCCGGTCCGCGACATGGCCCGAGAGGCGTTCCCGATCCTCCCGGGCTGGCGACAAGCGCCAGGGCATCATTAGAGAATGTGGGAACGATTTCGCCCAATATAAATAAATAAGAATGCAAAGATAAAACAGAGCAGCGCAGAAAAAGGTAAACTAAACAAAGTGACTAAACAGGAAACAAACAAGGAACAAACTAACCAAACACGACGTGCGAACAAACTCCGTGCGACCTCGTGGGTCGCTCTCCGACTCAACGATCAAGCGTCGCCCTAGGCGAGCGCACTCAAGCTATAGCCTGCACAAACACTAAAAACAGAAAACAACTATAGGCGTGAGTATTAAAACTCAGTAGGCAAGCCCGATATCTATTCCCAATGCACTACCTTTAAAATAAAAGAAACATCATTTCAAGTTTGAACTACAATCTATAAAAGTATGTTTTTAATAATATTCTACTCAAAAACAAAGTACGAACCATTGCCCTTAGCCATTTTCCAAATTCTTGTTCATTTCATTAGTGCCAATGACATTTTAGGAAAAGGGGAAAGTGATGTTTAAATTTTCAAATTTGTACAAAAGGGATTAAACACTCCCATTTGAAAACAATTTTTAGAAACCCATTAAAAAGAAATTTTATCAGTTTCCAAGGAAAACAATATGCCAGAATGCACAAAGTAAAACATACAGCAAGGGCAATGTAAGTATACATGTGAGCATCATAATCATCACTGCAAGCTACAAAGCTGAATAGACATGGGTGAACCTAGGAGATCAAGAATAAACCAGAAGACACCAATACATGAGAAATCATCCTTATTGACATGTCACGATGAAATCAAAACGCACAAAACGCTCGACCATCCACTCACAGGCAGGTCGAGGGCAAATCCCATAGTAATAAACCCAATATATCCACCTACTATGGGCCACTGGTCAGTACCATAACCTACCAGTGCAGCAATCGTTCTTAGAATATTCTCTCAATATGCCAGATTCCCATGTCTCAAGTGTTTCAGAAAAAGGGGGTGAGCCAACCGATGCCAACCGAGCATCCAATCAGATATATCTATATATATAAAGAACAACAGGCATTCCCCGAGCCACTCCATGGGACAACCTCATGCCTTTTTCCACTCAAGTACCCGGGAGCCTCTAAGCGCGGCCTCCCAAACAATCAATCGCAACCAAGGCATGAGAGTCGTCCTAAGAGGGTTTTTATAAAAACATTTCCATCGCTTTCCATAAAGTGCCAAACGGGCATTTAATACAATTCACAATCACTACCAAAACCAGTTTAAAACTATTTAAAGAACCCACAAAACACTACTTCACAGGTTGCCAGTATTTTCATAAACCAAACCAAACCATTTTCTTTTCCAAATAAACTTTAAGAGCCAACCGGGCAATTTCTCAAACAAACCAAAGTATTTGTTCATGCTTCAAAAGAAATCATTTCTCATTAAACCAGAATTCTGTTTTTCATTCCGTGAATTATGTTTAAAAGCCAAACGGGCATTCTTTCATTATTGGATGTCCGCTCGTCAAAAGGATGTTTCATGTGTCGTGTATAAAATAAACGGCTCCTTTTGACATTAAATAACCATTTAAAAATTAACCGTCTTATATTAAAAATTAATTATCGTATATTATCTCATATTTATTACAATTAATAAAATGTTGATTTTTAACAATTAGGGTGCGCAAACAGCATGAAATAATATAACTTAAATTTTAAAAGCAGTGCAAAGGGGACCTACCTCAAAACCAAGGCGCGACGACAAAACAACTTTGGAACCGGGGCGCGATGACACAACGCGTGTCCGAAGCCACGTGATAAAGTCCGACACTCTGCATAATCAAAACCAAGGACTCAGACACATCCAAAACTCACCAGAGCATTCGAAACCAAGCGGCGGGAATAAACGCTCACCTCGAAACTGAAGCGCGACGACGACAGGACCTCAAAAACAAGGTGCGGTGATGGCGCTCACTCGGAAATGCCCTGCGCGGGCCCTCAAATAATAATCCTACCAAACGAAACATAAACTGATAAAAAGCCCTAATAAGGAAAAGGTGAAAGCAATAGCAGTAATAATGATAATAATAGTGATAATTATAACAACGATAATAATAAGAATAAGGTTAATAATTACAATAATAATGTGAATAATAATAATATTAATAATAATAACAATAATAAAATTAATAATAATAATAATAATAATAATAATAACAACAACAACAACAACAATAATAGGATTAATATTAGTAAAAATAGTATAAATAACAATAATAATAACAATAATAATATTAATAATATTAACATTAATAATAATAATAATAATAATAATAATTACAATAATAAGATTATTAGTAATAATAAAATTAACAATAACAGTAATAATAACAATATTAATAATAATAATAGTAAGAATAATAATAATAATAATATTAAAATTAATATTGATAATAATAATAAAATTAATAATAATAATAATAATAATAATAATAATAGTAATAGAATTAATAATAACAATAATAATAATAATGATAAAATTGATAATAATAATAATAATGAAAATAATAATGATAGTAATAATAATAATAGTAATAAAATTAATAATAATAATAATAACAATAAAATTAATAATAATAATAATAATAACATTAATAATAATAATAATAATAATATTAGCAATACTAACATTAATAATAATAATGATAAAAAAAAGGTTAGTAACATATTAAATAAAATAAAATAGCAAATTAAATAAAAAAAACGGACCTGCGGCGGAGCAGAAGAAGGAGAAAGAAAAGAAGAAGAAGAAGAGAAGAAGAAGAGGAAGAAGGAGAGAAGAAGAAGGAGAAGAAGGAGAGAAGAAGAAGAAGGGAAGGAGAGGAGGAGGAAGAAGAAAAGAAGAGGAGGAGGAGGCCGGTGGCACGGTGCTGTGCGCAGCGGCGGACCGAGATGGCGGAGGTCAGGAGGGATGCGAGCCGGCTGGGCAGTAGCGCCGTGCAAGAGCAGCGCCGGGATGAGGGGATGCACCGCTGGTAGAAGAGGCAGGGGGTGCTGCGGGTGGCGCGAGAGGTCCGAAGGCCGTGGCGGCTGGGTGAACTGAAACAGGACGTAGGAGGGAGGATCCGGCAGAGGGTGCGGGTGTGCAGGTGGCTCCGGCGTGGGTGCAACGGCGACGGCAAACAGAGGAGGTGCGGGCTGCGTAGGAGGGGAGTCGGGCGGCTTCGGCGGGAGGAAGCGCTGGAGGGGCGCCCGGTTGCAGCAGGTTGGAGCGGGATGAGGTCGGGTCCAGGCCGGTGCTACAGGGGAGCAGCAGCGTCTGCTTTTGTGCGAAGGAGGAGCGGAGGTCGGGGGGCCGTGCGCTGGCTGCTGCGGACGAGGCTGGATCGCAGGGGGCTGGGTGCGGATGGTGCGACGTGGAGAGGAATAGGAGGCGGCAGCTCCAGCGGGGAAGAAGAAAAAAATATATATATATGAAGTGGGCCGCTAGGGTTGGAGGGGAAAGGGGGAAATAAAATAAAAAGAAAACAAAATAAAGGAAAGGAAATAAACAAAACAAAACCAAATTATAATAATAATTAACTACAATATTAATAATAACAATGATAAAGATTAATGACAAACCAAATTTAATAATGATTATACTAGTATCCGCAACATTAAAAATTACATTAATTATTTATCTATAACATAATGATAAACATAATAATGATAATGATAATCATAGTGATAAAATAATAAAATAAAATAAAATAAAAACAATAACGGTGTTCCTATCATTTTAATGATAATTAATTCTTAACGCACTAAAAATTTTAACGACGCAACAATTAATGCGCGTTTTAAATATAAAGACTCTATTTAAAATTTTCCAAAGATAACGGGATGCAAAACTACACCGGGCAGGGACGAGCAGGGTTTCCAGAACAGGCTCCGCTCACGCGCCCGGCGACGTCGCGTCAAAAAGCGCACTTTTTAGCGCAAACTCAAAAACCTGGTCCGATACTGAACACGAACCGCAGCAATATAATTTAAAGTCAAAGAAATCATAAAATAAAAATAACCGCACGGTCGGGGTGTGAAAATTCTCCCCACCATAACGCTTTCCGCCCCCGGAAAGCCACCACACCAACCAGTCGATCGATCAACACCTAAGGATTTCACAGAACACGATCCAACCTCTTATCTCAAGGATGTCACAACAACTACCAACGGGACTGAACCTCATTGCCCGAAATAAATCACCAACATAGGAAAGGCCCGAACGGGCTCCCCACCATAAGAACTCCACTAGCATTTGATAACAACTTAAGAGAAAACCCAAAGACTCATGGTGTGTCTCCCCACCATAAAAGGACTGACCTCCTAGCGACCAACCAGAAATCCAACTTAGGCCAGAACCGGGCCTTACCCAAGCTATAAAAGCATAGCAAAAACATTTAAACCACTCACTCCCGTCCGGTCCGCGACATGGCCCGAGAGGCGTTCCCGATCCTCCCGGGCTGGCGACAAGCGCCAGGGCATCATTAGAGACTGTGGGAACGATTTCGCCCAATATAAATAAATAAGAATGCAAAGATAAAACAGAGCAGCGCAGAAAAAGGTAAACTAAACAAAGTGACTAAACAGGAAACAAACAAGGAACAAACTAACCAAACACGACGTGCGAACAAACTCCGTGCGACCTCGTGGGTCGCTCTCCGACTCAACGATCAAGCGTCGCCCTAGGCGAGCGCACTCAAGCTATAGCCTGCACAAACACTAAAAACAGAAAACAACTATAGGCGTGAGTATTAAAACTCAGTAGGCTAGCCCGGTATCTATTCCCAATGCACTACCTTTAAAATAAAAGAAACATCATTTCAAGTTTGAACTACAATCTATAAAAGTATGTTTTTAATAATATTCTACTCAAAAACAAAGTACGAACCATTGCCCTTAGCCATTTTCCAAATTCGTGTTCATTTCATTAGTGCCAATGACATTTTAGGAAAAGGGGAAAGTGATGTTTAAATTTTCAAATTTGTACAAAAGGGATTAAACACTCCCATTTGAAAACAATTTTTAGAAACCCATTAAAAAGAAATTTTATCAGTTTCCAAGGAAAACAATATGCCAGAATGCACAAAGTAAAACATACAGCAAGGTCAATGTAAGTATACATGTGAGCATCATAATCATCACTGCAAGCTACAAAGCTGAATAGACATGGGTGAACCTAGGAGATCAAGAATAAACCAGAAGACACCAATACATGAGAAATCATCCTTATTGACATGTCACGATGAAATCAAAACGCACAAAACGCTCGACCATCCACTCACAGGCAGGTCGAGGGCAAATCCCATAGTAATAAACCCAATATATCCACCTACTATGGGCCACTGGTCAGTACCATAACCTACCAGTGCAGCAATCGTTCTTAGAATATTCTCTCAATATGCCAGATTCCCATGTCTCAAGTGTTTCAGAAAAAGGGGGTGAGCCAACCGATGCCAACCGAGCATCCAATCAGATATATCTATATATATAAAGAACAACAGGCATTCCCCGAGCCACTCCATGGGACAACCTCATGCCTTTTTCCACTCAAGTACCCGGGAGCCTCTAAGCGCGGCCTCCCAAACAATCAATCGCAACCAAGGCATGAGAGTCGTCCTAAGAGGGTTTTTATAAAAACATTTCCATCGCTTTCCATAAAGTGCCAAACGGGCATTTAATACAATTCACAATCACTACAAAAACCAGTTTAAAACTATTTAAAGAACCCACAAAACACTACTTCACAGGTTGCCAGTATTTTCATAAACCAAACCAAACCATTTTCTTTTCCAAATAAACTTTAAGAGCCAACCGGGCAATTTCTCAAACAAACCAAAGTATTTGTTCATGCTTCAAAAGAAATCATTTCTCATTAAACCAGAATTCTGTTTTTCATTCCGTGAATTATGTTTAAAAGCCAAACGGGCATTCTTTCATTATTGGATGTCCGCTCGTCAAAAGGATGTTTCATGTGTCGTGTATAAAATAAACGGCTCCTTTTGAAATTAAATAACCATTTAAAAATTAACCGTCTTATATTAAAAATTAATTATCGTATATTATCTCATATTTATTACAATTAATAAAATGTTGATTTTTAACAATTAGGGTGCGCAAACAGCATGAAATAATATAACTTAAATTTTAAAAGCAGTGCAAAGGGGACCTACCTCAAAACCAAGGCGCGACGACAAAACAACTTTGGAACCGGGGCGCGATGACACAACGCGTGTCCGAAGCCACGTGATAAAGTCCGACACTCTGCATAATCAAAACCAAGGACTCAGACACATCCAAAACTCACCAGAGCATTCGAAACCAAGCGGCGGGAATAAACGCTCACCTCGAAACTGAAGCGCGACGACGACAGGACCTCAAAAACAAGGTGCGGTGATGGCGCTCACTCGGAAACGCCCTGCGCGGGCCCTCAAATAATAATCCTACCAAACGAAACATAAACTGATAAAAAGCCCTAATAAGGAAAAGGTGAAAGCAATAGCAGTAATAATGATAATAATAGTGATAATTATAACAATGATAATAATAAGAATAAGGTTAATAATTACAATAATAATGTGAATAATAATAATATTAATAATAATAACAATAATAAAATTAATAATAATAATAATAATAATAATAATAACAACAACAACAACAACAATAATAGGATTAATATTAGTAAAAATAGTATAAATAACAATAATAATAACAATAATAATATTAATAATATTAACATTAATAATAATAATAATAATAATAATAATTACAATAATAAGATTATTAGTAATAATAAAATTAACAATAACAGTAATAATAACAATATTAATAATAATAATAGTAAGAATAATAATAATAATAATATTAAAATTAATATTGATAATAATAATAAAATTAATAATAATAATAATAATAATAATAATAATAGTAATAGAATTAATAATAACAATAATAATAATAATGATAAAATTCATAATAATAATAATAATGAAAATAATAATGATAGTAATAATAATAATAGTAATAAAATTAATAATAATAATAATAACAATAAAATTAATAATAATAATAATAATAACATTAATAATAATAATAATAATAATATTAGCAATACTAACATTAATAATAATAATGATAAAAAAAGGTTAGTAACATATTAAATAAAATAAAATAGCAAATTAAATAAAAAAACGGACCTGCGGCGGAGCAGAAGAAGGAGAAAGAAAAGAAGAAGAAGAAGAGAAGAAGAAGAGGAAGAAGGAGAGAAGAAGAAGGAGAAGAAGGAGAGAAGAAGAAGAAGGGAAGGAGAGGAGGAGGAAGAAGAAAAGAAGAGGAGGAGGAGGCCGGTGGCACGGTGCTGTGCGCAGCGGCGGACCGAGATGGCGGAGGTCAGGAGGGATGCGAGCCAGCTGGGCAGTAGCGCCGTGCAAGAGCAGCGCCGGGATGAGGGGATGCACCGCTGGTAGAAGAGGCAGGGGGTGCTGCGGGTGGCGCGAGAGGTCCGAAGGCCGTGGCGGCTGGGTGCACTGAAACAGGACGTAGGAGGGAGGATCCGGCAGAGGGTGCGGGTGTGAAGGTGGCTCCGGCGTGGGTGCAACGGCGACGGCGAACAGAGGAGGTGCGGGCTGCGTAGGAGGGGAGTCGGGTGGCTTCGGCGGGAGGAAGCGCTGCAGGGGCGCCCGGTTGCAGCAGGTTGGAGCGGGATGAGGTCGGGTCCAGGCCAGTGCTACAGGGGAGCAGCAGCGTCTGCTTTTGTGCGAAGGAGGAGCGGAGGTCGGGGGGCCGTGCGCTGGCTGCTGCGGACGAGGCTGGATCGCAGGGGGCTGGGTGCGGATGGTGCGACGGGGAGAGGAATAGGAGGCGGCGGCTCCAGCGGGGAAGAAGAAAAAATATATATATATGAAGTGGGCCGCTAGGGTTGGAGGGGAAAGGGGGAAATAAAATAAAAAGAAAACAAAATAAAGGAAAGGAAATAAACAAAACAAAACCAAATTATAATAATAATTAACTACAATATTAATAATAACAATGATAAAGATTAATGACAAACCAAATTTAATAATGATTATACTAGTATCCGCAACATTAAAAATTACATTAATTATTTATCTATAACATAATGATAAACATAATAATGATAATGATAATCATAGTGATAAAATAATAAAATAAAATAAAATAAAAACAATAACGGTGTTCCTATCATTTTAATGATAATTAATTCTTAACGCACTAAAAATTTTAACGACGCAACAATTAATGCGCGTTTTAAATATAAAGACTCTATTTAAAATTTTCCAAAGATAACGGGATGCAAAACTACACCGGGCAGGGACGAGCAGGGTTTCCAGAACAGGCTCCGCTCACGCGCCCGACGACGTCGCGTCAAAAAGCGCACTTTTTAGCGCAAACTCAAAAACCTGGTCCGATACTGAACACGAACCGCAGCAATATAATTTAAAGTCAAAGAAATCATAAAATAAAAATAACCGCACGGTCGGGGTGTGACACTTTTCATCAATGAAATAACTCCTTCATTTCTTATCTACTTATAATATGTAGTATTTATACCATCATTACATCTATTATGGATGGTCTATGATTTATTTGGATAGGGATAGTATTCAAATTCACTTCTATTATTATATTTATTCCCCTTGAAACATTCAATTTCTTATGACAATTCGACATTGAATTTCCCCTAATTATCCACACAATTTTCATTGATGTGATTATTTCCTAAACGATATACCATTTTCTATATTGTTTTCACTATGAATGTTATTTTATTATTTGGGAAAATATTAATAAATCTATATCTTCTATTCAATACATATATTCTTTATGGAATTTTATTTATTTAAATTATTCGACATGGGGATTTATTTTGATAGTTATAACATTGTTTGAAGGCCTTGTAATGAAATATCTACAAGTAGGGCCTGATTATAGATACCCAATAGTTTCATTGATAGTCTCATGGGATGACTCAGTTGCAGAAAATGCCTTCACATTTATTTCCACATAGAAATGACTATTATAATACGGGTTGGGAACTGCATAATAGAAGCCCCATGATGCATCATTAGTCTCATTAGATGAATAATTTGGGTAAATTTAATTAGTTCAAACATTTATAAGAATAGATTATTATGGTAAAGGTATCATGTACCTAGGAAACATGACATCAAATAGTTACGAAATTCTTTCATTTACTTTCAGTGATTATTTATCAATGAAATATTGCACCGACAAATCTATGGATATATTTCATTTTATGTTAATTGATGAAATGACATGTGTTTTCATTTCATACATTGTCATATTTATATTTCCTTATTTGCATATATATATATGGCATGGGTTTCCCTTTATTTACATAGAAATTTCATTATTCCCAGTGGTTTAGTATTTCTTACCCAATACATTACCGTTACTAAGAATTTATGCTCATCCTTATTAGGTTTAAATTCCCTAGGAATATAAGAAGTGAAACAAAATGATATAAAAGGATATAATATATGGAATAATGTTGTTATCCTTGATGATATTTAGAAATAAATTAAGTTGAAATTATTGTATTACTTTTTAATAATAAACCCATGTATGTATTTTTTTACAAATCCTACTAAACTATATGCTCCATAAGGATGAATTTTACATGTATATTATTCAAATATAATGGTAGTTTAAACGGACTCTTTGAAATATTGGGATGGGTCACTACATATTTACCTTTTTTGCGAAAAACCTAAGGAATTATACATAATTGAAAAGTATAATTTCAATATTTATTTCATTTCCACTAGAATCTCATATTTTTAATCAAATAATTACTATTAAAGATGAATTATATTAATTCTTAAATCCCTAATATCAAATTCTAAAATATAACCTAATACCCCAAATGATAACCAGTTATTCCCCTTACATGTTGACATTAACCACAACCAAAATGGGTAGAAGTTGTCCAGATATTTCACAAAATGGATAGTCCTTCTTAGGATGAAATAATATTCAAATCACCATGATTCAATGAATATACACAATTTTCACACAAATATAATATCATAAATGAGTAACACTATATCCATAATAACCTCAATAACCTCAACATTAACGTTTTTTAGCCTCAAATGTTACCTCATAAATTTTTTCATATAAAAATAAATATTTAGTGATTTAATTATGAAATAAAATTAATCACATAATAAAAAAATAAAATTTTTATCACATAGTTAACTATATATGAAAACAAATGTTTAAAAAGAATATTTACTTGTTATATTTAAAATAATTTATAAAAATGACAAATTATGTCATACTAACAAGGAAATCACATAGTCCAGTGGTATGCAATGAAAACATATCACAGTTCAGTTGAGGGGTCAAATCTCGTATATTTTCACGATATGATGGATTATCACCCTAACATAAGTTTTCCCTTTTTCTGAAAACATTATTCTTATAATGTTCCAAACAAAAATATGAAATGACATTAAAATAACATTAATCATTGAATCTTATATAAACCCTAATGGTTCTCAAAACTTTTATTCTTATGGTCAGCCATAAATTCATAAACCTATAATCATATATATAACACTTATGTTAAAGTCAAATGAAAAAAAAATTTATAAATTTAACAAATCCTTTCTTTGATACGAACTATATTAGCCCAAATCCCACAATCCAAGATCTGGTAGAAAAATTATAAACATTACATTTCTAGATTTGATACCGATAATTACTTCCAAATATTCTCCATGAAAACTATATAAAATAAAATTTAAATATTAAATCACATACATACCCAATTAACTAATTTATATTGGTAGTTTTAGATCATTTTGTAAAAGTGTGACATAATATCACTCAAGAATTTTAGAGAGTATATTTACCAATACACCAAACTTTTCTGAGTCTATATTAGGAAATAATCATCATCAATAGTAAATCCTTAGAAATATAATTAATTTAATATCATTTATGAGATCCAAGGGAAAAGTAAACATATGAATGATGATCTAAAAAGCTCAGGAAGGAAAAAAAGATGCATTTAAATTAAAATTTCATTAATAAAATATGATAAAAATAAATGTATATAGGCAAAATAAAAGTTCATATTCAAAAAATAGGAGAACTAATAACCATTAAACATTGATAAAAAACATGTTTCTTGTAATAATATCTTTAAAAATTCAAGGGTCTTGACAATCAATAATCATGATCCATATATAGATTAAAGAAAACATGTGTATACCTTGAGAAATACTCATAATAAAACCCTCGCAAAACCCTTACAATTTAATTAACCATACAGTCAACTTCCAATATAATTCTCCAAATAAATTATTCATTAACCAATGTTGTGGAAAAATTTAGTGGGTCTCATTAATCATATATTGAGCTATTATAGAGATCTAGCCATCATATAAGCTGTATATGGCTCACCCGAGATCTATAATAGGGTAAAACCTTTGTATCTTATGCAATAATGGGGACCAAAACATTATATATATACTATATTAAGCTCAGCCATAAGATATATTGTTGTGAAACCTTCGGTATAAGAAATATTAGGATCACTTGTGAGCTATAATGGGGCTCAACCATTTCTATATATTGTCCATGATTGAACAAATATTTATAAATCATTGAAAAATATAATTATTCCTTTCATAAGATCATTTAAAATGGAATATAATAGACTTCTATGAAAAAATCGTGGAAGAATAATTATCCGCATAATGATAGAATAAGGATGATATCCTTTCAATATATCCTTATGGATCATATGTTATATGATGGGTTTTTGATGTTGATGAATAGAAATAACATTAAAATAACATTTTTAATATTTTTTAGAAAATTAAACTTCTTCACTTTTAGTAAAATCAAAGGATATAATACAAGATGTAAAATTATTTTTAAATACCCCATGGAATATTTCTTGTTGAAAATATACATGAGATTATGAAAACACTAATTTAAGATATATAACTTCCCAAACACTAAAGAATTAATTTTCATTGAAATTACCAATTTGAAATCAAAAAACAAATCATCAAAACATTGAGTGGTTATTATGGTAGGGAAATATTTTCATGTTGTAAATATTAATAATAAAATTTATTTTTATTTTCTTAAATGGTGTAAAAGTGATCCATTTATAAAATGTTAAGATATTAACTTTTAAAAAAATTTAATATAATTTTAACGATCAAAAAATATATTTTTGGGAAATCCATTATTTTTTGGAAATTAATTTCATTATAAAATTTTGGGAAACATGGATATTACAGATATAAATAGCCAATCCAAAAATATACAATATTTTTATCACATAAAATCATCATTTTTGACATCTATTTAATCAATATGTGTGGAACTATAAATTAACCATGTTAACCGCTTTCATAACCAATGGAGAAGACAACGATATGGTTTAATAATTCAATATCATAGTATATTGTTATAGATGAACCATGAAAATAAACAATCTTGAAAAAAATGATTGTAACAAAAAGGGGTTTTCACTTTGGCACTCTACCATCATAATCCCCATGAATTAATATCTTCAAATTGTACCATAAATATCATGACAATATGGAGTTTCATGATATAAATTTTTAATGTGACAATATATATCGATAAAAAAATAATTTAGGTCTGTAACATAACATATGTACTCAAGAAGAAAATTTGAGATTATAAACACTTATACTAATCATACTGATAATGTGATAATTAATCAACTTGTCTATTATGTGTATCAAATGTAATAGAAAAAAGCAAGTGGAAATACAACACATGTAACAACGAGGAAATTTGAGAGGAATAAAAATTTATTCTATATAATATGTTACACACAATAATAAATAATATTTAATTACATTCAATGTTGAGTTTATCTTAAATTTCTTGTAGCATTTATTTTATCTTGAAATACATGCAATAAATAATTCCACAGATATCTTAGGGGAAATACAAGATTGAATTTCACAAAATAAAAATTTAATATTAATATTATAATAACAATTTTATCTTAGTCATTAAATTAAAAGATATAATCTGTATTATCTAAATTATAAAAATATATGATTTAATTTATTGGTTACTAATTAATTATAAATTAATATAAAACAAAGTGAATATGTAAATTATGAAAATATATGATTTAATTTATTGGTTACTAATTAATTATAAATTAATATAAAACAAAGTGAATATAAAGTAAATGTTTTTTATAAAATATATTTTTACCCTACTTGTGTTTTATAAAAGAAATAAATTAAATAATAATAAGGGTTTATTTTAAAAAAAATTTATATTTTATATATTTAAATTTTTTTTGTAAGATTATCTAATAGATTTAAGAGACATATGATAAGAACAAATTCACTTATACACATTAAAATGTTTATTTAATAAAGATAGTTTTGCTGCCTTTAAAAAAATAATTGTTTTAAAACCAATTTTTAACACTTTTAAAATATTATTTGATAAAATAATCTCTATTTTTGAAAGTGGAATTTCAAAATTATTTTAGGGTGATTTATTAATATTTTTTAAAGAATAGTCATTTTTAATGAATATATAAAAAACATAAGATTTAAATTGAAAATTAAATTATTGAATAAATATTTTATAATGATAAAATATATTTTTAATTGAGATTAAAGTAAAAATAGTTCAATTATAAATATATTGATCTAATTTTGTTCATTTTAATTAGTTTTATTTTTAATTATGATGTAAAATCATTGTAACCTTCTGAACATTTTCACTTCAAAAACCTCATTTCACATCTTATATACAAGACTAAATTTAATATAATTTATTCTAATTCTGTGGTTTTAATTAATAAAAACGGATTAAATATTTGGATTAAGAATAATATATAATTCTTAATATATTTAACTCAATTTTTTTACAAAAATTATTATTGAAAGACGTTAAAATCAATTACAATGATTAAGAGAAAAAGACGTTTACCAATAGAAAAAACATTAAACATGGGGTGAAAAATGACATAGAAACTTGTCGAAAAAAAAATTTCTTGACATATTTTGACCTTATATATATATATTATAACATCTATATTTTTTATTTATCAAATCTAATTAACATGTAATAATCGCTTTTATAATTTTCTCTTTTCAAAAATTACAGGAGTTCCTCTCACCCAACTTATATAAGGCCACCCCATCTATTCCTCTCTTAAAACATTAAAAATATATATTTTGTTGCAATAATGACCTAAATAAATTCAAAAAATAAAAATTTTCATCTTTTAAAACTTATTTTTTACATATATCCATCCTTTTATGTATTTTCTGAAAACCTAAGGGGGATTACAAAAGAACCATTAATGATGCATGTTTATTTTATCTTCTTATCCATCATCATAAATTATTACTATACCTGGATTCTATAATAATCACAGTATAATATATATATTTATATGTTTTTATGTTATTTTCATAAACTAAAAATTCATACACTTCCATGAAATGGGTTACGTAATCAACATTCATCTGTACAGTGGACTACCATCCCAGAAACTGATATCATTCCTTTTTCAATTACCACATTTAAAGGGTGGTAATAATAATATATTTTTTTATTATATATGATATATATGATATTTATATTGTTTTTATTCTACTGAATCTAGTACATTATAGATTACTTCATTCTTCAATTTTTTTGGGAATACGATAATGTCACTCATTTGTATGGTGCATTACCACCTCACAAAGCGATGTGATCTATTCTAACCTTATAAGAAATGAATTATGGTTGGGTTTTATAAAAATATTTAATTTATATAAAATAAAAATGACATAATAATTATAATATATATATGTATATCCTTAATTTTCATCAATAATATCATTAAATGAAATCAACATTCAGGCATATATACGACCTACCATCTTTATAAATGGTGTATTTAATTAACATTTAATAAATATTATGGATTTCTATAAATAAATATATAATGTTTATATAATATATTTAAATCATGTTTTATATGATAGGGATTATTAAATAAGGTTCAAACAGATAGAAGAAAAAAACAATATGTCAATACATACTCAAAAAACATATATATAAACACCCATGCCAATGAAAATAATGAGAGATTATTAATGAATGATTGATACAATGTTATAAAAGGAACATAGGTGATATCATATATGTAAATATGATCATTCAATTATTTCAAAACATTTTTAAAACCAATATATATGATGTTAAATATAATTCATCACAACTAAAGTGTCTGTTAAAAGATTTCATAACACAACCTCCACTCATTGGGTTAAACTCGTACTTTATTGATTATGTCATGATAATATTATGTGCTTAATGAAAATTGATTATAATTTTTTGAATAACCACTTTTTATGTGAATTAATTATGGAAATAGATAATATAATCATTTATTAACTCTACCATAAATGTTATGATCATTTTTAATGAATTATTTAACAATCTCATTCGAATCGAGATTTTTTATTCTTGAATATATGTTGAATGAAATTATATGATATTTTCTTAAAAATCCATTAAATTTTATTATAATCTATTTATTAATTGTATTTTCTTTTTATAGTATTATCATTTTAAAATATTGGATCATTTAAATATTTTAGAAATTGTTTCCTAGAAAATCTGACATCATTTCTCTCTTCATCCATAAATATGTTTTATTACAAAATAATGTATTATAAAAATATTATTAATTTTTTTTAAAATTCTCAAAATAAATTATTAAATTTATTTTTCCAATTATTACTCTATATAAAATGTATTCTATAGAATCATTATGTTATTTTCATAAAGATAACTCTTTGGCATTTACTAAATACGTGAAATAAAATCTGTTTTAATGTGTACAAAATGAACAGAATTTCGTGCCATCGTGACTGATAAATTTTTTCCAGGATTATTTTATATGTTTTTTAGGATATTTAAAAAACATATTATTTTGGAAATAATTTCCATAATTTTATTTATTGGCATTCCTTTACAATGGAATTTATTTTCAAAATGATTTTTGAAAATAAAAAATATACTTCCCTCAAGAACATCATTAATTTTATTTTATGTTAATTATATTAATCAATGAAATTAACCTTTTATTTTTAACCCAATGGGTTTTATTTGAAATTATAAAATCATTAATATTCCTCCGGATGGTTTATGATCACTTTAACTAAGGAATTTTTTGACATTTACATCCTTGATTAATTATTTATTCCATTAAAATTAACTTGAATTAATCAATATCATATGAAAATTAAATTTTCCCTAAATGTAAATAGTTGTCATAATTGATAAATTTATTTTCTGAACCATATATCATTTTTACATATGGTATTTACTTAGATTTTTATAGATTAACTAAGATAATTATGATAAATTCATATCCTTTAATCAATGCAGATATTTGATAATCATATTGTTTATGAGTTTAATTGATAATTTCATATATGGTGAATGATTTGGAAAGGTATGTCATGGGTTGGGAATTATTTAATATAATCCCATTGATGCATCGATAGTCTCATTATACAACATAACATGTAAATAAACCCATCACATTTGTAACTAATCAGGTTTTAAATGTTCTTATGAATGGACTTTATAGTAGTATGTTTTAATCCATCTTATAAATTGTCTTGATGATAATGGTATCATATACCTATTAAAAATGATTTCTAATAATTAAAAATTGTTTGCTTTTATAATTCAGTTCTTTTAATCAATGATATTTTAACTATAAAAGAATATATGGACACATTTCATTCTCCATAATTGATTAAATGACATTTTTTTTCATAAATTTTCCTTTTCCATATTCATACTTCATTATCCTTACATAATAGTCATGTAATATGAATAGAATATATGTTAATTAATTTAACATTCCATTTTTATTATGATTATTTATTCATTATCAAGATAATTTTGGTTAACCCATATTGATTTTTTGGGATCACCCTTATTTTATTTCCATTGTACAGGATTTCCTAAAGTGTACTATGTTTGATATGAAGGGATATACTAGATGGAATAATGTTATTATTGATTTTTTTTGAAATTTTTGTATTAAATTTTTATTCAAGACTCATGAATGTATCAATTTTAATAAAAATACTAAACTATTCAATCTTTTTGCATGGAATTTCTTGTATCTTATTCCAATGTAAGGATAGTCGACACTGGTTTTGATCTTCTTGATTTATGGTCTCAATAGTTGGAACTAGAGGAAGTTCAGTAGAAACATGGGAAGAATAGATTTTAAAAAAATATCAAGAAACATACACATATAATTTAATTTGAGGATATTTTTAAAATAATGTAGTAATGTTTTGGAAATAGACGATTAAAATTGATCCAAAGTTTATAGTCCTAAGCACAAATTTTTCATTTTATGTTATTTATGTCTATCATAATTATAGATATTTTGGAAAAAATATTTGGAATACATATGCCTTAGTTAAAAATTCTATTTGAGGAATAATTCCATTACATATTGTAGTCATAATATTAAATTTATTGATAAATGTTAGGGTTAATACAATAATTAAAGAATTTTTAATGATAGTTATATTATATTAATGGACTTTTTGGGAAACAAATATGTTGTGTTGAAAACCTTTGTAAAATCGTTATTTATGGAATGAATTTATTGGATGGATTTATATCATATTTTTTAGAATTATATTAGAATTATTTGAATATAGTATATAAAAAGGGTGGCACAAATGCGTTGAGAGAACCTTTCACATCCAAAAGGTGGTGGGGCTTGAACCCATGATCAAGGGATAATAAGGGTTTCATGCCTACAACTGACCTATGTGATGTCTTGTTTAATATGTCTTTTTTTAGGTAATATATTTGGAAAATAAATATTATCAATGATCAAGTGGTGTATGGAGTATTATTTAGATATTAATGTATTAACAATAAAGGTTTTATAATATATTTAGAGTCATACTGTAAGAAAATTTACACTTTTATGGATCATATGATCTGTTGAATGTAATTTTTTTTCTTTAGGGATAAAAAATCATTTTTGGATATTCTTTTATTGAAGCTATGAACTATACATTTTTCAAACCACAACCAAAGAACACAATTTATTTATATAAATATATTGTGTAACTATATTTCCTTATATTCTTAGACTGTAAAATATTTAATCATTATTTAGAAAATGGTCATGAAAAAATATTATCCAAATACCATAATTTATATTGTACGAATTTAATACAAATAATTAAATATTTATTGATTTTAATCCCTACACATTCCATTGATCACTCACTTTATTTTGATCCATGACCTGAATCACTCTCAATAAATATTTTTTTTCTTCATATCTATATCTTCACATTCCACCATTGTTATATTACATAGAAACATAGTTTTATGTAACTATAGAAGATTTTTGTAATTTTTTATCTATTATTAATATGATATTTTATTAACTCTTTTATCATGTTGGGTTCTAAAAATTATAATTTTTAAATTTTAGACACTGAAATAAAATGATCATGTCAATATTGTGAGAATCCAATTTTTCTATGGTAGAGTGAATGTAACACCCCAAAAATTTTAAAATAATAAAATACTATGTGGTAGAATATGTCACATGAAATAATTTCATGTATTAAATTGTAATCAATGATGATTCCATATTTTTTTAAATTCAAAATAGATTTTATCTTTTGTTACACACAAAAATATGTTCCTTCGTTAGTTTTTGTTACACACAAGATTAATTTATACTAAAAATATAATATTAATTTTATTTTGAATATTATCTCATAGTAGTGAAATTGTAATTTATAAATAGTATTAAATAACATGTAAAAATATATTTTTTACTCATTTTTACTAATCAATTAGAAATGTATATAAAAACCATTTGATTATAACAGAAATGTTTACAAAACCCTATTTTTTATATGCCAATATAATTTTATCTTAATAAATTAAACAAATTAATATTAGTGGATGATTTTATTAAAATTTATAAATTATATATATTCAATAAAATGTATTTATATTCATTAAATACACATAGTAAATATAATATAATAACAAATCCAATTTTACACATTAAAATTTCTATTTTTCTAAAGGAATTTCCACTACCTTTTAATGAAATAGTAATTTTAAAATAATTTTTTTAATTTTTTGTAAATAATATTAGAAAAAAGTAAATTAAATTTTGATATAGTAATATCAAAATTATATGATGTTTAATTTTTTGTTTTTTAGAGAAGTTACAATTTTTGATTAATAGTGAAAAATACTATATTTTAATTGAAAATTGAATTTTTTTAAATGATCTATAATGATAAATTGATTTTTTAGTTTATTTTAAATAAAAAAGCTCAATTCTAACTCAATGAATCCAATTTTGTTCATTTGATTCATTTTAATATTGAATTTTGATATGAAAACATCGTAGATATATAAAAAAATTTACTTTAAAACACCGCTTTTCCATCTCATCTATGGGGATAGTTTTAGTTAATATTTTCAGATTCTACGGTTTCAATTTGAAAAAATGGGGTTTTATTTGGTATAATAATAATTTTTTATTATTAATATGTTAAACATAATTTTTTACAAAATAATTAATGAAAATTGTTCATATTAAATACAGTGATTAAGAGAAAAATAAGTTAAAGAGGGACTATACATTAATCTTAAGGAAAAAATGGTTAGTAAACATGTCCAAAACCCATTTTATGAAACTATTTATACATTAAACCTTACAAAAAATGTAATTTTTTAAACCAAATTGAATTTAAAAAAGTGTTTTTAATTCTCTATTAAAAGTTTAAATTACTACCACACACTCAACCAATAAAAAGTCTCCCTTATCCTTTTCTCATTACACATTGAAACCAACATTATTCAGAAAATAACTAAATCAATAACTCCCTAAAATCACTGACCTCATCCTATAAATTAATTTTTCAAAAATACATATTTTAATGGATTTATTAGTAACCTATGTAGGATATCCTAGTAAGAGGTAATAATCATCTAAAAGTGTTTTTATATTATTTACTTTTCATCATCATTTATTTATTGTTATACCGTAATTATATAACAAAATTAGTAAATTATATATACTATGAAATTTTTATATTATTTTTAAAACCTAAAACATTACACACTTCCACCAAATGTGTTACCAAATCATTGTTTGTATGTATGACATGCTACCATCTCAAGAACTGATGTCATTTGTATTTCAATTACCAACATTAATGATTGGTAATAATGATGTATTTATTGTTTATATATATAAGATATATATGATAAATATTATGTTTTTATTATTATTTACTTTATTATATTATTCAAACCAACATTCATTCCATCCTGTGGTAATGTGATAATGTCACTTGTCTATACATTAGATTACCGTATCACGAAGCGATGTGATATATTCAAGATTGTCATGGATTATATTAAGGATGTATTTAATAAAATTATGTGACATATTGGACATGGAAATGATACTATAAGAATTATATATATATATATACAATTTACTTATATTCAATATGATAATAAAATGAAAACAAAATTCATGTGTACGTATGGACTACCGTCTCCAAGAGTAGTATATTTAATTTTCTATAACTAAATATTATGTATTACTCTAATTACATAACAAATATTTATATATGATATTTATATCATGGTATCTTTTATATATATTATTAAATCATGATCAAGTTATAAGGAACAAAACATAATTAGTCAAAACATACACAAAAAATAAGAAAATTAAAACATGAAACAATGAAAATAACAGATCATTATAAATAAACGGTTGATAAGATGTTATAAAAGGATTATAAATGATTTCATAAATATTAATATTGTTTTAAAATAAGTTATTACCATGTTTAAAACCACTATTCTTAGGTTAAATGGAATTCTATCGAAAGGTAGTTTAATGTAAGAGATTTCATAACATAATTTCCTCTCATTGGTATAAACTCCTACTTAAATGATTATGTTATGCTTCCAATATGTGTGTAATGAATTATTATTATATTATGAAGTTTAATCAACTTTATATGTGGGTTATAATTGGAAACACATAATCAATTAATTTATTATTTCTCAGTTCAATGTTATAATCATTTTAATGGTTTATTTTACAATCTCATTTTAATCAAGATTATTTATTATTGATCAATAGTTTAAAGAAACTACTATACCATTTCATTAGGAAAAAAATTCATTTTACAATAATCTGGACATTAATTTTTTTTTTCCATTAATTTTACAATTTTATCACTCTTTGGTACATAAAATGTTTTCAATAAAACGTGACTGTATTTCTCCCTTCGGTTGGAAATATATTTTCTTCCAAATCATGATTTCTAATTTTTTTCTGGAAATTTTTTTTAATTATTTGTAAACATTATTTATTAATGATATATTAACCAATTATTACTGATTAAATTTTTCTTCAATGGAATATTTTTATCATTTTGAAATAATTTCCGATTTGTATTTTAATGTAAAAGTGAAAGAAACAATTATTTTAACATGTACAACATGAACATAATTTTATACATTCAAAACCAATAAAATGTTTTCATGATTGTTTTATATGATCAAAATGTTATTATCGATGAAAAATATTTCCAAAATCATTTTCTAAATTTTTTTAAAGGAGATTTTAAATTAATATTATTTTGAAAATATATTTCAAAATGAAATGGATACTTTCAAAAATAATGTTTTAATAGATATTTTATGGCATTTCTGTTCATCAATGACAAAATCCCTTTATTAAAAATACAAAGGGTTTATATTTTATTGATAAAATCATTAAAATTACTCTAGATGGTTTATGGACACTTTAACTAAGTATATTATTAACATTAATTTTCTTGATTTATTTTTGATGTCATTATATTTACCTATAATTTTTCACTTTCAAATGAAAATTAAATTTAAAATAAATATAAATATAATTCATCATGGATATATTAATTTCCTGAACCATATACCATTTTAAAATACGAAATATGCATTGACAATTTTTGATTAACTCTGGAAATATTGATAAATCCATATCCATTAATCAATATGTATATTTGATAAGGCACATTATTTATGAGTTATATACAAAATTGGTTATATAAGGAATTATTTAGATAGGTAGGACACTGGTTGTGGTATATATAAATGAAACCCCTTGAGGAATCAATAGTTTTATGAGAGAAAAGTAGTTGGAAACAAACCCTTCAGATTTAAAACCTTGCATGGTCTAAACTGTCATGTAAAAGGTATTGAAATTAGAATGTTGTAAACCTTCGAGTAATTGAAAAATAGTTAATGCATTTTTTACTTGAGAAATATGCTTTTCAATAATTAATAATTGTGTTCATTTTGAATTTAGTTAATATTATAATATAGATTTTCACTATGTCAAAATCTATGGATGCATTTCATTCTTAGTTATCTATTAAATGACATGATTTTTTATTATTTTCCATGACATATTGGTTATTACATATGTTACTATGATATTCATCTTATTTAAATGGAATTTTTTTTCACTTATTTACCTTTCCATATTTATTATTATTATTTATTCTTGATAACAATAATTTGTCTTAACCCTTATTGAGAATTTGATCCCACCTTTATTTATTTCATTTTCTAATGATCCCATGAATAGTATAATGTTTAATATGTATTGATATTCTAGATTTAATACTCTATTATTGGAAATAATATTATTTTCGTATAAAATAAAAATTCAAGACACATGTATATTTCTTCTTTACCAATACAACTAGACAATTAAATCCTTAAAGATTTAATTCCAAGTATATTATGCCAAGGTAATGGAATAAGTTACTTACTCAGGGATTAAAGGGTTAGTTTAGATACAAAAACTATATTATTAAAATTAATTACATACTTAATATTATAAAATTATATAAAATTAAGTGGTAACATAACAAAATTTTAAAAACAATTATGAAAATTCTTTACCAGTTGGAAACATTCAAGTCAAATACACATGGATGAAATTTTTCAAAATGAAACAATGAAAACCATGATGTATGATCATTTCATGATATTAATGTGTATTATATACACCATATAATATAAATTTGGTGTATTGCATTATAATATACCTCAATTAAGATAAATTGTGATGAAGGCCCCAACCATGAGTGTGGACATTCAATGTAGATCGTTTAACTCCATATTTTAGGAGAAACCCCTTTTTGACTCTAATTAAGGGCATTAAAGTTGTTATTTTGAGACTAATATAATATCTAGAACAATTATAGTGATAATAGGGACGTTTTTTATCATTTTATGGTCTAGACAAATATCATATGAGGTGTGTAAATTTTATGGGATGAGGCGACCTTTTATAATGAATATAGAGTGTAATTTTTTTAAATAAACAAAACTATTCAACAATTTGAAGTCAATATCACCCCATGTTCCTCTGAAATAGATAATTAATGGAACTTAGTAATTACATGGTTATAATAATCCTTTAATAGAAATTTTTTTTTAAACATGTTACAACTTGACTTTTATGTTTCTTTACTTCTACCATTTTATATTTCACTACAACAACTAGAATTTTTGACTAGGTAATTTATCATTTAAGACTGAAATTAATGTAACATACTAAATAATTAATGAATTATATATATTTTTATCTATGTATATTTATGAATTAGATAGTGTTTTAGAGGCTTATAATGAGAATAAATCCAATCTTAAGCACTGAATACACTAATATTTTTAAAAGATTGTTTTACTGCCTTTTGATGGAAACCCATTTTTAAATCAAACTTTTGATAATTTTATAAGCTCTATTTTTAAAAATATAATTTTTATTTATGATTGGGACATTTAAATTTACATTGGATAATTTTTTGGTATTTTTCTGACAATGTTCATTTTTTAATGAATAGTGTAAAATACTGCATTTTACATCAAAACTACTTTTTCATCTAATTTAATAAGATGGTTAAATTATCTTTTTAATTGGTTTTAAAGTGTAAATAGAATATATTTTTACCATGAAATCTAATGGTGGTCATTTCGATTAATTTCACATTGGAATTGGGCATAAACAAGTGTCAATCTTTTCATAGATATTGTTTCAAAAACACACGCTATTTGTTTTGACAACGAGAATTACTTTTTAAATTAATTATTGCAATTTATATGTTTAGAATTTGGTAAAATGGATTAAATATTTTGAATCATAAGGTCCATATTATGTAATTGATACTCTTGTTTTTTTAGATTATGAATAGTAACGATGGTGATTATCTTTAATTATCTTGATTAATGAGTAATCGGGTAGTTAAGGATACCAAAATAATATCATAATAATAAAAATTGACCACAACATGTGTCCTAATGCTACGGGTTGTCTCATGGATGACCATGGGATTCCTTGTTCTAATCTTGGGGACCCCATGGAATCACTTTTGTGTGAAGGTGACTTTTTATCTTTTTATTTCTAAAGAATGTCAAATATAACAAAGAATGTATCACCTGAGTAAAAAAAATTTAATTTTGTCTACATAAATGATATATTGGACTATAAATATTCATTTTAGAGATAAAAATATTACCTACATCATAGTTTTTTTTATAATTTTTAAACATTAAATATATTAAATTATTTATGATATTATGATGATGCAGCGATTACCTCATTAATGAACGATATAAATAAAATGAAAAGATAATGTAAACTATAAGACATACTTGTCAAAGACATATTTGATGAGTATATTTAGAACTATTATCACCTTATACTAGAAATAAATCAATGTGGGACCTTTAAAATCCTAAAATCATTTGAAAATAAAGTTATATTTTATACCATTCCAAGAGTTCCCCTCCTCTCCTCTTATAAAAGTTCCCCACCTCTACCACCTTACCCACACCTCTCAAGACTTTTGTCTTGAACAAAAACTGCCCATTTTGTCTCCCCACATCCCTATATTTATTTTGGATGCCTCACTTTGAGCAGAAGTCTTTTCAAGGAAGCCTTTGATCTCAAATCAAAAAGAGATACCCGATTTTAAGGTAATGTCTTCACTTGTGTTCTTTTGTTTTATTTTTCTTCTCCAACGCCCTAAACACTTTTTATTAATTTATTTTGTAACAACTCTAGTATCTTCAATATAATAGGATTTTTTATAAGAAGAATTCAAGATACACTTACACACACCTACATCTAATGGTTAAAGAACATACTATTTCTGTGGATGGGGAATTTCTACCTCACGAAATGATGATTGTTCAACACTCATATAACACCTTCAAAGGTGGCCATTAAGATGTCACTATATTTATATATGATATATAATATGTTTATGTTTTACTTATGCTTATGTATTTTCATTTATATCATACCTTTATGGTTTCCATTATGGGTAAACGCAATATCTTTATTTTAGGAAGTGCGGACTACCGCCCCCTCAAAGTGATTTGATTTGATAATACCATATGTGGTACATATAAAGGATAGATTTAATAATATTTTATATGATATTATACTGGAATTATAATATAACTTTAAATAATTATTATTTCTTTCCATTAAAATATGAGATAGATATGAAAGTAGCGTTTATGCGTACGTACGGCTTACCGTCTCCATGAACGGTGCATTTCATTTCTTATATCCAAATGTAATGTACTATTATAAGTAAATATATATAATGGATATATATAATGTATGTTACATCTAAATGATTAATATAATTCTGGAATTAAAATATACATATCTCTCATTTCGTTTTAATTCCTTTAATATGACATAGAAATGAAAGTAGCGTTCATGCCTACGTACGGCTTACCGTCTCCATGAAAGGTGGATTTCATTTCTTAACTCTGAATGATTATGTAATATTATAAATGCATGTATTTACTGGATATATATGATATATGCCATCTACATCGTTAATATCATTCTTTTGATAATGGATATTTGACTACATGAACAAATTGTAAATATAAGAAGTTCACTTTTGACTCAAGTACCAAATATCGACAAAACGACCGTTATTAACTTAAATGATTACATAATGTTCATAACATGATAATAAGTGATATGAAGGGAATAATGAACTTGTCATAGGTTCTTAATCAAGTATAAATTAACTCAAGTTTATTATTCAGGATATTGAAGAACTATCGAGTCCAGTCGGAGCCGAGGTATGGGACTTCGTCTCAATCTCCTTTCATTGAAGCATATTTTGTTTTATACACAACCTTATTTTATACAGTGTATAAAACAATTTGAATTTTATGGTTATCCAAAAGGAATCTTTTTTATATGAAGCATTTTACTAAATGAAAAAAGGGAATGTTTTTGTCGTACGTAAGCGGTGACAACGACGTCTCCACCGCCGTGACCATTATTTGAGATTCGGCTTCCTCTACAAGCCATAACTTTATTTAAAATTGAAAAATAAATACCAAGTATTACTTTTCTTTTATTTTGTTTTTGAAAATGGTTTTCATAATGTTTTTATTATATCAATGTGTTGTATTGATATCTTGTGATTGAAATTTGGAAATGATATGTTTCCTTTATGCATGTTTTATGTGATATAATTTTGTTATGGTTCTTGGGAATTGTTATAAAGACGGTTGGTTTTGTGATAAACTAAGGGCGGGTGAGCCTGATATAGCTCTACAATTTATTGGGTAGTGCAAAGGAGTTAAACGTTAAGGATTCTCTGAAGAGATTTAGGGAATATAATACGATGGGCATTCCAAATGTAACCAAGAGGGTTACTCCCTACGTAAGAATTTTATGAATCCCTCATGTTACCTTTATGTATTATTATTTATATGGTTTATTCATGACTTGATGAGGTATGTTAATGTGCTTATGTTTTATGGGTAAAATATGATTTCATTCTTATGTATATATGAACCCATGTTTCCTTTCCATATTTTTATAACCCTTTCTGAGCTTTTTATGCTCATCCCATGTTTTTGATATGTTTTTCAAAAGTCAAAAGAATTGTACATGATATGTTGATAGTGTTAAGAATGTTTCAAGAAAGAATCCTTGTTTTATTTTAAATATTTTTCCGTTGATGGGAAAAATGAATACTATCTTTTATGTAACCACTTCGTTTAAAAATGGAATGTAATCCAAGTTTTATGGTATAATTCTCTAAAACCATAAACCTCAAAAGATCCCCAATGTGTAATCTTGTAATAACTCAAGATTAAGTAATGTTTAATGATGGGACCTTATAGTTGGTATCAGAGGTTAGTTTAGACAACTTTATTAGTTATAAAATTGTTAAATTATAAATTAATTTATAGTATGATTGAAATGATATAGCATTTGAAGAACACCATGTTGCTTCTCCTACGATATTTCTATGTTAAGAATGGTTTTTCATAGAGGAAACAGAACAACATTTCTAGGAAGGCATACAGAGTGAAATGACCTTTCAAATCAGTATACCGAGATGGTCAGAATCAGAACTAAATAGTTTGTTGTAGTGATGGCTCAGTTGACTCAGGTGAAAAATGTTGGTTGTTTTTATTGATGATATTTTGGTGTTTTCTAAAAGTAAAGAGGAGAATGAATGTCATTTAAGGGTTATCTTCCAAACCTTAAAATAAAAGAAATTATTTGGGAAATTCAGTAAGTGTGAGTATTAGTTGCAAAAAATTTCTTTCCATGGTCACATTGTTTCTAAAGATGAAATAACTATTGATCCTACAAAAATAAAGGTTTATGAATAATGGCCAAGACACACAAATTTAAATGAGATTCATAGTTTTCTTGGTTTGGCAGGCTATTACAGAAGGTTTGTTAGAAATGTTTCATGATTATCATGTCCAGTGACTAAGCTAACTCGGAAGGGTGTTAAGTTTATCTGGACAAAAGAATGTGATGATTGTTTTCAGGAATTGAAAAAAAGATTGGTGAGTGCTCTAGTTTTGTAACAACCTTCCAGGAATGGTGAGTTTGTTATCTATAGTGATTCTTCATTGAAAGGACTTGGTTGTGTCCTAATGCAGAATGATCAGGTAATTGCATATGCTTCATGTCAGTTGAAAACTCATGAGGTAAATTACCCTACACATGATTTGGAATTAGCTGTTATTGTTTTCACTTTAAAAATATGGAGGAATCATTTGTATGGAGTAAAGTGTGAAATATATACTGATCATAAATGTTTAAAGTATATATTCACTCATAAAGAATTGAACATGAGACAGAGGAGATGGATATAATTAAACAAGGAATATGATTGTACAATTCATTACCATTCGGGAAAAGCAAATAATGTGGCTGATCCTTTGAGTCGAAAAAGTAATGTTTCATTAAAAATGTTGCGTTTGGAACATGATACTTTGGTTAAGGATTTGATGAAATTTTAAATAGAAGTTGTTGGTGCAGGATGTCCTTCTATTTTTTTTCTAGTATCAGTGAAATCTTCTCTATCAGATAGAATCAAGCAAGCACAGAAGTAAGACAGTGAGTTGCAGGAAAAGGTAGAGATGGTTCAGAAGTGTAAGTTTCCTGAATTAGATATTGATAATGATTGTGTTTTGAAATTTAGGAAGAGATTATGTGTGCCTTGTGATTCAAAGTTGAAGAGAAAGTTGTTATGTGAAGCTCATAGTTCTCCATTTTCTGTTCATCCAGGAAATACTAAGATGTATTGAGATCTTTGGGAGTATTACTGGTGGGATGGAATGAAAAGGGATATTGCTGATTTTACTGTAAAGTGTTTGACTTATCAGTAGGTTAAAGTAGAGAAGCAGTTACCGAATGGGATGTTCAGCCTTTACTAGTAGCAGAGTGGAAATGGGAGAATATATCCATGGACTTCATTGTGGGATTGCCGAAGACACCTCGAGGTAATAATACAATCTAGGTTATTGTTGATCACTTGATTAAATCTGCTCATTTCCTTGCTATACAAGATACTTTTTAACTAGATCAACATTTCCATTTGTATCTTAAAGAGATAGTCAGGATACATTGAGTTCCTATCTCCATTGTATCTGATCGTGATCCTAGGATTACTAATAACTTTTGGAAAGGCCTTCAGAATTTGTTGGGTACTGAATTAAATTTTAGTATAGCTTTTCATCCGCAATCATATTGGTAGTCAGAATGAACAATTCAGACTTTTGGAAGATATGCTACGTGATTGTTCGATGGATTATTAGGGATATTGGGACCAACATCTTTCTTTGGCTGAATTTTCATATAATAACAGTTTTCGTTCTAATATATAGATGGCAACATTTGAGGCGTTATATGGGAAGTAGTGTCGAACTCCAGCTTTCTGGGATGAAGTGGGTGAAAGGAAGTTGATGGGACCATAATTGGTAGAAGAGTTGGCAGAAAAAGTTTAGCTGATACAGAAACACCTGAGAACAACTCAGAGCAGGAAGAAGAGTTATGCAGACAACAGGAGGAAGGATCTCTCTTTTGAGGTAGGTGATCATGTTTTTTTAAAGTCTCACCATGGAAAAGTGTGATGCGATTTGTTAAGAAAGTAATGTTGAGTCCATGGTTCATTGGACCATATGAAATTCTAGAGAGAGTTGGATCAGTTGCATACTGAGTGGATTTACCTCTGAATTTATCTCAGGTACACAATGTTTTTCATGTTTCAATGTTAAGGAAGTACTTTCCAGATCTATCTCATGCTTTGAGTCCAGAGGTAGTTCAGTTGGAAGAGAAACTATAATATGAGGAACAACCGGTCTAGATTCTTTACCATAGGGAGAAAGTGCTACGGAATAAGGTGATTCATCAGGTAAAGATTTTGTGAAAAAACCACATGATTGAATAGGAAACAGGGGAATCTGAAAATGCAATGAGGGATAAATACCCCCGCTTATTCGATAAGTAAATAAATTGTGGGGATGAAATTTTCTAATGGGGGGAAGGATGTAACATCCCAAGTAAGTAATGGATAATATATATTCTTATCTATGTCTATTTAGGAATTAGATTGTGTTTTAGAAGCTTAAAATGAGAATAAATCCAATCTTAAGCATTGATTACACCAATATTTTTAAAAGACTGTTTTACTGCCTTTTGATGGAAAACCATTTTTAAATAAAACTTTTTACAATTTTATAAGATATATTTGCCAAAATAAACTTATTATTTATGATTTGGATATTGAAATTTACATTGGATAATTTTTTGGTATTTTTCTGACAATGTTCAATTTTTAATGATTAGTGAAAAATACTACATTTTACATCAAAACTACTTTTTCATATAATTTAATTATAGAGATAGATTATCTTTTTAATTGGGTTTAAAGTTCAAATAGAATATATTATTACCATTTAATCCAATGGCAGTCATTTGGATTAATTTCACTTCGGAATTGGGCATAAACAAGTGCCAATCTTTTCATAGATATTGTTTCAAAAAAACTCGCTATTTGTTTTGACAACATGAATTATTTTTTAAATTAATTATTGAAATTTATATTTTTTGAATTTGGTAAAATAGATTCCATATTTTTAATCAGAAGTTCTAAATTATGTAATTAAGACTCTTTTGTTTTTGGAAATTATGAATAGTAACGAAGGTAATTATCTTTAATTATTTTGATTAATGAGTAATCAGGTATTTAAGGATAATAAAATAATATCATAATAATAACAAATGAACACAAAATGTGTCTTAATGATACTTTTTGTCTCATTTCCGACCATGGGATGCCTTATGCCAAACTTGGGGACCCATGGAATCACTTTTGTTTGAAAGTGACTTTTTATCATTTTATTTTTAATGAATGTTAAATATAACAAAGAATGTATGACCTGAGTAAACCATTTTTAATTTTGACTACATAAATTATCTACTAGACTATAAATAGTAATTTTAAATCTAAAAATATTTCCTACATCATATAATTTTATTATATTTTTTTGACATTAAATAAATTAAATTATTTATGACATCAGGATGATGCAGCGATGACCTCATTAATGAACAATTTAAATAAAATGAAAATATAATGTAAAATCTAAGACTTACACCTGTCAAAGACCTATTGTATGAGTATATCTCGAACTCTTATCAACTTATCCTTTAAATACATCAATTTGGGACCTTTAAAATCCAAAACTCATTTGAAAATAAAGTAATACTTTATACCTTTCCAAGAGTGCCCCACCTCCCCTCTTATAAAAGGCCCCCACCTCTACCACCATAACCACACCTCTAAAACCTTTGGCTCAGCAAAAAACTATCCATTTTGTCTCTCCACATCCCTGTATTACTCCTAGAGGCCTCACTTTGGGCAAAAGTCATCCCAAGAAATCCTTTGAGCTCAAATCAAAAAGAGTTACCCGATTTTAAGGTAATGTCTTCACTTGTGTTCTATTGTTTTATTTTTCTTCTCGAACCCCCTAAACTCTTTTTATTCGTTTCTTTTGTAAAAAATCCATTATCATAAATATACTATGAAGTTTTTATAATAATAATTAGAGCTACACTTACACAAACCAACAACTAATGGTTAAAGGACATACTATTTCTGTGGATGGTGAATTTCTTTCTCACGAAACGATGATTGTTCAACACTCATATAACACCTTAAAAGGTGTCCATTAAGATGTCATTAAATTTATATATGATATATTATATATTTATGTTTTCCTTAAGCTTCTGTATTTTTCATATATGGCATACCTTTATGGTTTCCATTATGATTAAACGCGATATCTTCATTTCAGGAAGTGCAGACTACCGCACCCTCAAAGTGATTTGATTCATTAATACCATATGTGGTACGTATAAAGGATAGATTTAATGATATTTTATCTTATATTATACTCGAATTATAATATACCTTTATATAATTATTATTTCCTTCCATTAAAGTATGAGATATAAATGAATGTAGCGTTTATGCGTACGTACGGTTTACCGTCTCCATGAACGGTGCATTTCATTTCTTATCCCCAAATGTAATATACTAATATAAGTACATATATATATCGGATATATATGATGTATGTTACATCTAAACTATGAATATAATTCTGTAATTAAAATATACATATCTATCATTTAGTTTTAATTCCATTAGTATGACATAGAAATGAAAGTAGTGTTCATGTGTACGTACGGCTTACCGTCTCCATGAACGGTGCATTTCATTTCTTACCTCTAAATGATTATGTAATATTATAAATTCATGTATATACTATATATATATGATATATGGAATATAAATCATGAATATCGTTCTTGTTGTAATGCTTATTTGGCTACGTGAACAAATTGTAAATATACGAAGTTCACTTTTAACTCAAGTACCAAATAGGGACAAAACGACCGTTATTAAATTAAATGATTACATAATGTTCATAACATAGTAATAAGTGATATAAAGGGAATAATGAACTTTAAAAAGGTTCTTAAGCAAGTAGAAATTAACTCAAGTTTATTATTCAGGACATCAAAGAACGATCGAGTCAAGTCAGACCGGAGGTATGGGACTTAGTCTCAATATCCTTTCATTGAGGCATATTTTGTTTTATACACAACCTTCTTTTATACAGTGTATAAACCCCTTTGACTTTTACAGTTATCTAAAAGGAATATTTTTTTATGAAGCATTTTAATATACGACAAAAGGGAATGTTTTTGTCATACGTATGCAGTGACAATGACTTCTCCGCCGCCATGACCATTATTTGAGTTTCAGCTTCCTCTACAATCCATAACTATTTTTAAAATGAAAAATGAATACCATCTATTACTTTTCTTTTATTTTGGTATTGAAAGTGGTTCTCAAAATGTTTTTATTATATCAATGTGTTGTATTGATATCTTGTGAATGAAATGTGGAAATGTTATGTTTCCTTTATTCATGTTTTATGTGATACGATTATGTTATGGTTCATGGGAATTGTTATGAAGACGAGTGCTTCTGTGATAAACTAAGGCCAGGTGGGCCCGATATAGCCCTCCAATGAATTGGGAAACATGATGGAGTAAAATGATAAGGATTATCTAAATATATTTAGGGAATATACTGTGATGCGTATTCCAAACATGACCAAGAGTGTTACTCTCTACGTAAGAATGTTATGTATGCCTCAAGTTACCTTTATGTCTTATGATTTCTATGGTTTATTCATGGTTTGATGAGGTATGTTAAAGTGCTTATGTTTTATGGGTAAAGTATGATTTCATTCTTATCTATATATTATCTCATGTTTCCTTTCCATATTTTTATAACCATTATTGAGCTTTTTATGCTCATCCTAGGTTTTTGAAATGTTTTTCACAGGTCAAGGGAATGGTACATGATATGATGATAGCAACAAGGAAGTGTCAAGTATGAACCCATGTTTTATTCTAAATATTTTTCCATTGATTGGAAAAATGAATACTATCTTTTATGTAACCACTTTGTTTAAATGTGGAATGTAATGCATGTTTTATGATCTAATTATCTAAAACTCTAAACCTGAAAAGATCCCCAATGTGTAATCTTGTAATAACTCAAGATTAAGTAATGATTAAGGTCGGAGCCTTATAATTAAAATATAAATTATTTAACTAATTTAACTGACTCATTCAAATTATGAAATAATATTAATAAATTTAAAAATCTATGTGTGTGGATAATTAATAATAACACATGCTCTTGAAATGCGAAAATCCACTTTTTACCTTTCACCATATTAACAATGTTTTGTACTATTTAGGGGTCAATATAAATATTCAAAACGTACCATTGGATGTTTGGTTTGAAATTATTGATATTTTTTAACATATACCAATGAATTGGTAGATTATATGATTTTTTGTAATTTCAAATAATTTAATAAAATATTTTCTATTATAATATGACATTATTGTCAATTTAGACACTGTTCATTTAACTTGAGTAATGAAAAATCAATAAAAATATGGAATTTGAATATATTATACTCACACCTATATATCATGTAATATTTATCATCAATATTAATGTAATAAAATAATTCATTCAGATTATATTAGTTTTAATATATTTATGATAATTTATTTTTTTTCTATTTGTTAAATAATTATTATGATAGTGTTGCCTAATAATTTAAAGTGAAAATATAATTATTTAAAATAATTAAATTACCGTCATAAAAAATTTAATTATTCTAAAAAAAACATCAATATACACTCATATCATCCATTTTTTCTATGTGAACACATAAATTATTTTTAAAAAAAGAGGTTGATATTTTGTTCATTTTCATTCCTTAAATTATTATATTGGTCAATTTCCTAGAAAAGGGTTTGATATGAAAATATAAATAATTATTAAGGTGATAATATTAAAAAAATGGATATAAAATATGAACATGAAAATTTTTTTGTTCATTTTATCCCTTATCATTTTAGTTTAACCCTATAGTAATCTCATTTAAACCATAACCATGGTAAAATATTTTTACTATTTCTACTATTAATTTTGAAAATAAAGTATGATGACCATAAGATACAATATAATTTTTTATTTCAATATATGGAATTAATTTTACCAAATTAAATATATACCTATGCAAGAATTTAATTTTAAATAAAACATCTTGATACGATAAAAAAAGAGTTTTTCAAAAATTTTATTTTTCAAGTAAAAAAATAATTTTCATTTTCTAAAAGGCTTGTAATAATAATTATATGAATTTAAATAATAATTAATTTAAATTTAATATTTAAATTTAATCTAAATAATTCCTCATTATGAATTATTTTTATTAATTAAAACAGAGAAAAATTATTCCCTTTAAAATAGTTTTCTGAAAAAATTCATTTTCTTAATAATTGAAAACATACATCTAAATAACTTATTATTTACTAGGGATATGATACAATGATATCATCATTATTCATTCCCTAGATGGATTTTTATAATAAAATATTAATATTAGTGAACTATATTTTATTTATATGGGTTAAGTTATGATAAAATGATAAATAATTTTATGATCATGAGAGATATATATATACATATAAATGATTTATGATTATGTGAAGGGGGTTCTTTTATTGCCCTACTATGATATTTAAAAATATATTAATTGTTTCCCAAAGAGTGCACAAGAGGTTATCCCATGAAAAAATGAGTGTATAAGGGAGGTTTTCAAAATTCAAAAATAGGGTACATAAAAGGATATCACATGCCCCCAGAAAGGTAATGGGAGGTTTTACCAAGCCCAAAATAGGGTACACAACATGTTATCTCAAAACTGAAGCAAGTACATTATCAGTTAATCCAAGAATACATTTTTTTTAAATATTGTTATGTACCCTTGATATAGTATTTCATTGATTATGGTTATGTCACAATTTTTTCAACTATATTATGAATGTTTTTTAGGATAATGTTATATTATCATGGATCCTAATCTATGTATATATTTTTATTAATTTCCTATGGAATAAAAATGATTTATTCCGTGATCCATGTTTATGATCTATGAATTTATGGGTATGATTTTCAAATATTAGGTTCATACAATAATTCCAATTGATTATCTTATGCACAATTATGATCATTGACCATTAACTCACTTTCTTACCTTTACTGAGAATTTGAGACCACACTTTCATATGTTTCTTTTTTCCAGGTCATAAATCAATGTTTTAAGTAGAGTATAACTAAAAAGTCTAATATAAGATAATATTTTTTTGGATATATTGATTATCATTCAAGAAATAAGATGTTTATATATCTAGTTTCAAAACTACTAAATAATTAAACTCCCCATGCATGTATTATTTTGAAATTTGTTTAATATTAATCTAAAATTATGTAATTTTTATATATGAAAACATCAGGATTCCTTAGTTGGTATCATATGACTTTTATTTATTTTTGGATATTAGGATTTGAAAATAATAATGAGAACCATTAAAAATATTGTATGTATATCAGACCATCATATTTATGATAAGTAAAGGATAATGTCATTCCTAGAAAATAAATCCCTATCATGATAATAGAAAGTGAATATTACTTTTTCACAAATTATCATTGGGGTTATAAATTTGAATAGGGCAGATTGGGTACTTATTAGATCACAGTCAATGCATGATCAATGGGCCTAAGATTCCACACAAGGCTAGAAAGCCCTAGGGGATATTCATGGTATAATTCAAATTTTCATTAAAAATAATTATAAATAATTCAAATCTAAAATGACTATGGAAATTCATAAGTTAAAACTAAGGATTAATAAATTTTAAAAAATGTGTTATGGTTTAGACATCATTGGAATGATGTTTCATGATTATATTATTATTCACAATGATTATAGATGAATAAACAATGATTTTTTTTGTTAATGGATGGAAGAAATGATTAATTTGACTGTGATAGATGTTTAAATGATTTTACTCATGAGAAAAAAAATGAAATGTGATATCGAATATGAAATATTTTGATTATTTCTAATCAACCCTTTCATTATTTGATGAATTACATGATAAAATATGTATTACCAAGTGAACATAAATTGATAATATATAGTTTTAAAAAGACCATAGATGAAATAAGATTCATTATCCTATATGTCGAAAAAATAGATGGAAGAATTCATGGGAATTTATTAAATGAATAGTGAAATGTTTTATTTTTAGAAAACATGTGCGTAAAGAGTAAAATTGATAAACATAAATCAAATTTTGGTTAATTCTACGGATGTATATGATAGTTGTCAGATGCAATCATTGAAAGATGAATTTTCTAAATATGGAGAGTATGTATATTATTAAAATCAGTTCAATAAGGGAAAATATCTTGATATGTATTTCATATTTTTTACAAGTGATGATTTTATCATTCAGGATGAAGAGACTATCAATTACATATGAAAGGGCTGAATTATATCAGTAGTTCTTCTTATTTCAAATGTAAAAGAATATTTTATTAAATAGGGATTAATGAATCGAATGTCTTGATTATTATTTCATATTGTATGAAATATGTATTATGGAAAAATGTGATGAATCCTGGTTCATGTTTTAACAAGGAAGTAGAATTATTGATGTATTCTAAATTAATATTAAATAATTATGTTATTAATGTTTTTAATATTTGAAATAATGGTTATAAGAATCATGAAACATTTTATAAATTTTCATTAGTTGTTTTACAATAAGGATTTATTGTGATTATGCTAAATGGCACTCGTAACCTAAAAAATTAATTTAGTGGTATGATGATAATTATGAAAAACACAAGATTAGGGGATAACTAATACTTAATATGTATAAGATATTAATATAATAATGTATAGTTGGGATAAATAAATAACTATAATTCATAATGATAATCCAATATTATTGGAGACCTTAAAATTGATTAGTGACTTTGTAATAGTTTTATTTATGTTGATTTTTATTTCATTTTTTGATTTATGGAATATATTTCATAGTATGTTATGTTATTCATGTGAAAATGGTATATTTAATTATCTAAATAATATACATTATCATTGATGTTTTTTTGTAATTATGGATATCAAAATATTTTCGGAGAATATATGATCAAGGTATTCGCATGTTTGATATATCACATTAGGATCTCATTTTTTGGGGACTATAGTTTAGATTATCATTGTAATGTTGTGACATTTTTTTATAAATATTAGTGTTTTGAATGTGAGTTGACCATCATTTGATCATTATTTTAAATTTTTCTATTTTTTGAAAGAATAATAAATATACTTATATATAATTTTATGAAATCAAGGAGATTAATCTCTCAAAATAAGGTTTCTTCATATTATTTGTCCTATAATTTAATATAATTTTTTGGTATTATTAATGAAATAACTATAGGAGTTATATATTATCATTATTTTTTAGATGATATGATCTATTCGAATTTTATTTTTGTGAATTAGGATAAAAAATCATATAGTTTATTATTTATTGGAATATAGGATTAAAATAGCTGAAAACTAATAAAAATAGAAAAATAATGTATAAAATTACATTTATGTGTTTGATGAAATCATGTATGTATATTTTATCATATTCCATGGTAAAATAATTCCTCAAATAAATGAGAATAGTGTTTAAAAATGAGGTTGTTTTCCATTTTAATTTATTTCAAACGAATTAATGGTCATTTAAACCCCACTTATTTATGGTTTTGTGGTCATTTAAATTCTTATAACATTGTTCTCTATCACATTTTATTAATCATTGGTAATTTTATTTATAATCTTGGTCTATATTTTCTCTTCCCACTAATGTTATCATTATCTTGAAACCCAATTATGTGTTATTTCAGAAAACATTCTTGGATACCAGTTCAGATTTTTATGGGAAATGTTAATATTCCAAATAATGATGTTGGTTTTCAATTAATGTACATTCAAATATTCAACCCTTAATTTTGAAATAAATATTTCAATTGATCAATTTATAGGAAAAGAAAGTGTTGAGATGGTATGCGAGTATGATATAATCTATAATTCCAAATGTAGGATCAAATATGTAAATATGAGATGCTAAAATACATGAGGGGGGGGGGTGAATTGTACACTTTAAAAATCCCTAATGAAATTTTTGCATAACAAAAATTCACAACACATATAAGCTCTAAAAAAGTTCATGATTCCAAAAAAGTGATTCCGGAAATGAATCTTATCCAAATTTTACAATAACTAATATTCTAACTTAAAGCATATAAAATCCTATATAATCTGTGTAAATGTATAAGGAAGTATAAGAAGATTATACATTTCAAAACAACTAAAAGTTTATTGGAAAAATAGAAAACTACAAGTAACAAGTAGTAACTCCTTTAACCCAATGATAAGGGTATCCAACAACCTTGGATAAAGGTCCCTTGATTTATACATTCAAGAATGTCTGTCTTACCCACACCAGGGTAATCCATCGATATGAATATCAGAGTCTGTCTTGCAATCTCTGTAATCCCTCAACTTTAATTTAGTCGTAAAATCCATCTACCTATCCTTAGAAGACCTCAATTTTAAACAGCAATAATCATAGTCGCACAAAGAAAATCTTCCTGAAGCAAAGGTTGAACAAGCTGTTCAACCATTCTACATGAATCCTAAGAGTTTATGAAAGCCTCTCTCTCTATAAATCACTCCTGGATGTTTTGAGCTTCAAAAATTCCAAAAAGTGCTGAGCTCTTTCAAATGAGATTCTATTTATAGGAAGATATCTAATGGTCAGTTACCTCACCAACAGTCATATTTTCCTTGAATTTCGGAGGGACCTGTACATGTGTCACTCAAATAATGGTTAGTTGATAACTGAAATCACAACATTGTTTTATAACAAAACAAGTGTGAGAAAAACTATGATCTAATATTCGGAATGTGAGTAAATATGAATGTTCAGAGTCTATCCAAAAATTAGATTCAGAGTCTATAATACAATAATATTTGGATTCTGGTATCTAAGAATTCCGAACTATAATTCTATAGAATTCTAGAGTCTTAATTTCAAGGAAATTTGGAATTTGAACATATAGAGTTTGGAGTCATAGTTAATGAGAATTTAGAATCAGAACTCATAATTGTTCAGAGTCTGTATTTAGAGAACTCAGAGTTAGAACTTATAGTAGTTCATATCCAGAATTTATAACTAGAATTTGGAGTTAGAACTCTAAATAGTTCATATCTAGAATTTGTATTTAGAATTCGGAGTCCGAACTCTGAAGTGTTCATGACCAGAATTCTGATTCAGAATTCAGAGTCAGAACTGTGAAGAGTTCATATCCAGAAATTGTATTCAGAATTTAGAGTCATAACTCTGAAGTGCTCATGACCAAAATTCTGACTCAAAATTTAGAGGGATAACTCTGAATAGTTAGTATCTATAATTTTTATTTAGAATTTGGAGTCAGAACTTTGAAGAGTTCATATCTAGAATTCGTATTCAGAATTCAGAGTCAGAACTTGGAAGTGTTCGTGACCAGAATTCTGATTTAGAATTCAGAGACAGAACTCAGAAGAGTTTGTAATATGAATTGGTAGAATCGGATCCTAAAACAGAATGCTTCATATCTAGGTAATTACAAGATTCTTGTGGTTTTGGTTTCAAACCAAATTTTACACTTAGAAAAATTAAGATATGAATAATAAACATAGTATGGATAAATTTCCTTGGGGAAGGAAATTTTTTCTTTATAGAAGTAAAAGATTAGTTAAAAATAGTTTTTCCTTGAGATAAGGTGTTTGTGATTTCAAAACAAGAAGGAATTGTAAATTCATAATGAAAACCTTAATGACTCATCAATCTCTCCCAAGTATGATGGAATGGAAAAGTCATAAAAAACCTTATTGACTCAACAATATCCCCCCTTTTGAAAATCACTAACATCCTTACAAAAAAAGAATATAAGGAATTAGAAAATTTTCTAGACATTGAATTAAAGCTTATATCACTTTTATCATTGGTAATGATGAATACATCTGACCCCCCTTAGGCTTTGGAACTCTAAAGATTATATTCTAGATTTCCGGAATGAGATTTTTCATTTAGCTTGAATAAGGAAATATTTTTAATGAGATATCCCCCTTTGATAAACTCCCCCTTACTTAGGAATATTTTTTCATTTACATCAAATTATTTTTCCTTCTCCCTCTTTTTGATTTTAAAAAAGAGTTTGAGAGAATGTAAAAAACTTATTTTACCCGAAATATTAGTACAAACATCAAAACAAAACAAACATCCACATTTTCATTGAGATTGGTAGTATTTATACAAGGAAAACAGATATAACAAAAGATCAGATTAGGGTATATTTTTCTTCTTTTTCAATGGGTATCAGCTTCTTCACGATGGTTTTCAGCATCTTTAGTTCATTGTGATCCTCCTCTGCATTCTTTTCTAAGACCGTTATCCTATCATCTTGTGCCTTCAGGGCCACAGCCTTATCCTTCAACAATTCATCTTGCTTCACTAGCTTTTTATCTAACTCGATCTTGTGATCCCTTTCTATTTTCCAACTTTGGACATCAAAATTCAACTTCCCATGGTTACCTTTCACATCTTGAATCCATGATTTTTGTTCCAGATTTAGATTTTCCTGAATGTTTTTTGTAATATCCTTGATTTTGGTGTCTTTTGTATCAAATCCTTCCTTGAAATCTTCTTGAAATTGATCATACTCTCTCAAGTATTCAACAATTTTCTTTGACGAGTTAGTTATTTTATTGCCCGTGTTTCTACGGACATCATAGTTTATAAGGAAATTCTTGTGTTCGACCTCAATCTTTACACACCTATCCATCACCATGGATACAGAGTCTGATTTCGGATTCATGCTATGCTGCTGCATCTGGCATCTAGATTCAATTGCTGGAATAAACAGACTAGTTTCCAATATCTTATTCAGGGACTGAATGACAATATCATGTCCTAAAACCCATGACTCAGAATCTGACATTTTTCTTAGAGATGGTTCTTCCTATAGCTCTACCAACTTCCTCTTAGAGGATCCTTCAACTTCCTTATTCATCAAAATATATTTGGTTGGGTATCAGCAACCACTTGTTTCCCCTTATTGGTTCTCGGAATAGTTTCTTCGTCAAGAGATTCATGCTCACTCCCAGATAACTATACAATCTTATCTTCATCAATTTTCACTGTTCACCTCTTACCTCAATGTATTCTAGAAGAATGATGTCAGGATTATGACTCTCTTCCTCAGATTACTTGTTTACTTCCCCTTCACCCTTCTCATCTATTCTAGGAGTATAAATATTTGATGATCCATCTTGTGAAGTCTGGATTGAAAATTTTTCAGAAGCACTTTCTTTCTCATAATAATCTTCAACTTGCCTAATGAGATAATCAGTGCAATTACAAAATTCATCCTTTTCTTGCTCTTCTTCCACAGCTTATATCTGTCCAGAAACCTTTTCCTATGTTTTTTCCAGAGTCATGAAATTGTTTCTTAGTGTCTCATGTAATGGTTCAACAAACAAGGTTTATAGAACATGAATGTTCTCAGAGGCAACATCAGTATCATTCAAAAAGGATTTCACAATCTCTGCCTCCGACATCTTTTTCTTTTGCTTCTTCTCTTTAGTTTTCTTCTCAATATCTTCACCAGCTTTTTCTTTCAGTTATTTGGCCTCTGCAGGGTCTAGGCCAAATTATGGTTCCCCTTCCATTTGATTCTTTTTATCCTCCCTCCATTTGGAATCCACTTTATCTGGATAGGCCTTTTTCTTTTTGGGCTTCAGAGGTGAAATTGAGCTTCTTTTTCCTTAGTGGTTTTCTCTGTTTCTTACACATCCTTTAGATTACTGTTCATTCCATCCTTCTTCGATGGTTCATCTTCTTAAACATTTTTTGGAAGGGCTTCTGCCTCATCCATAGGTAGGTCATAAAACTGACCTGACTCCTTAGAAAAACCTACCTTCATCCTCTTGAGGGTATCATCACTGTTTTTCATTACTTTTAAATTTCTCATCTTGGAACTGTAGAGGATCATGAATGATTCAAGGCACCAAAATATCAATTTGGAGAGTAGAGAAAGAAACATGATTATCTGTGCTCTCAAATTCCCATTCTTGATATTCTTAATCGTAATGAGAATATGCATCATCAGATTGATTTTCCGTAGATTTACCAAAAAGTCATTGTCATACATTTCAATTTTCTTAAGAGTGTCCTTTTCACCCTTTCTAGGTATGATAAAACCTTGAACACATAACTGTAGGATTCGATTATTGGAAGAAAAGTGGGAACTTATTGTTGTCTTGACATCAGTAAGTCCAAGGAATTACTTAGCCTTCACCATTATGAAACTACCTTGAACATCCTACAGCTTATGGGAGAAAAACTCTACCTCCCCTTTATATGACATCCCCACCAAGCTAGAAACCGTGGTGTAAGAAAGTACGTAAGTTTTTCTATAACACTTGAAGGAAAATTTTTCTATGTCATCTTCTTTGAAAAAGCAATCCGATTCATAGAATTCTATATGTAGATCTGGATAGAAAAAATCCAGTGCTCCTGTTTTTGAAATGGATATACCCTCCCAACCATTAATACTGATATTCATTAAGATAATATAGTCATACTTGTTGAAGAAGGTCAGATCTACCAACCTCTCCCTATAAATTTTTCACTCTGAAATCAACCTGATAGAAGAAATTTCATGAGAAAGAATTTTAGAATACATTTGGACTTGTGAAAACTCTGACAATCTGCCAATGGATTTAGAATTTGGGCAGATATTTGACACACTAATTCTCTTAAAACCAATGTGGGACAACCATCAGGGGTCACCTTTTTATAGGTGATTAAGCGACAGTTGAACTTCCCATCTGAATCAAATGACTGAGAAATATTCTGATCTAATCTGACGGTTGAAATAATAGCCTCAAGATATTATTGTAGTATCTTATATTTTGAGTTTTTTAAAAGAAAAAATTCGGATTTAAGGAAACTAAAATCCAAAAAATTTTAAAAACAAAAGAAACTACCGAGAAGTAGAAGTTAATTACGAAATCTCAAGACAGAATCATACCTTTTATATTGTCCGGAGAATTATTCCTATTGAAGAAAATTCTTCTTAAAGTTCTTTAGATTCCGAAATCAAAATTGAGTATAAGAAAGAAAATAAAAGTACACTAATCTTCATTATGAAAATATTCATTACGAAAATCATCATTATGAAAATTTTAAGCACGAAAAGCTTTGTTTACGAAAAATATGAAAAACTATCATTATGATAAATATAAAATACTATCATTACAAAAAATATGAAAAAACTATTATTACAAATGATATGAAAAATTATCATTACGAAAAATATGAAATACTACATTACAGAAAATATGAAAAACATCATTACAAAAAATATGAAAAACTATCATTACAAAAAATATGAAATACAACATTATGAAAAATATGAAAAACTTCATTATGAAAAATATGAAAAACTTCATTACAAAAAATATGAAAAATGTCATTATGAAAAATATGAAAAACATAATTATGAAAAATATGACAAACATCATTATGAAAAATATGAAAAACATCATTACAAAAAAAATGAAAAAATTCATTATGATAAATATGAAAAACTTCATTACAAAAGATATGAAAAACATCATTACGATAAAATAAGAAAAACTTCATTAACAAATGTACTCCTCCTATGAAAAGAATTTTATTACTGTAAAAAGTTTTATTACAACAAGAATTTATTAAGGAGGATTACCTTACAGTTATAATTCCTAACATATGTTTAATGTATTCCAATCTATCGTAGGGTAAATATTTTGAAAAAATATCAGCATGTTGATCTTGCATTCCGATAAATTGTAGATTGATATCTCCTATTTGTTTGTAATCCCTAAGAAAGTGATGCCTATAACCTATCTGCTTCTATCAAGAGAGATGTATAGGGTTTTTACTGAGCGAAATGGCACTTGTATTATAAAAAAAAATTTGTTTTTATAAAATTAATACCATTTTCTATGAGTGTGGGTTGCATCCAAAACACTTGAGCACAATAACTTATAGCTACTACATATTCAACTTCAGTAGTGGAATGTTCTACTGAGTGTTTCTTCTTACAAGACCAAGAAACTAATGAATCACCTATGAAATGACAAGTTCCAGATGTACCCTTTCAATCCATTCTACATCCACCAAAGTCAACATCTGAAAAAAATTTTAAAACAAAATCATTTCCAGAAGTATAAAAGAGTCCTCAATTGATGGTTCCATTTAAGTAGAAAAAAAATATTGTCACTACCTTTAAGTGAGTTTCCTTAAGATTGGATTGATATCTTGTACATAAGCATACTAAAAACATTATGTCTGGATGAAAAGCTATCATGTAATGTAAACTTCCTATCATACCTCTAAAAAATGTTGGATCTATTGGTTTCCCAACTTCATCATGATCAAGTGTGTTTGAGTTACCAATTGGAGTACATATACATTTAGTGTTGTCATTTCAATACTTTTTTAGATGATCTTTAATATACTTATGTTGGGATATATAGATAACTTCTGGTTTTTTAGAAATTTGAAAACTAAGGAAAATGTTAACTCACTAATAAAATTCATTTCAAACTCATATTTCATTACATCTGCAAAAGAATTAGTTAAAGAATGTTGAGTTGAACCGAATATAATATCATCAATATAAATTTGAACAATGAAAATACATTTCTTATCATTATTTATAAAAAAATTTGATATGCATTTCCCCTGACATAGTTATTTTGATGCCAAAATCATGTACATCTATCATACCAAGCTTAAGGGGATTGTTTAGGTCCATCAAAAGCTTTGGTAAGTCTAAAAACATGATCAAGATGTTATATATCTTGAAATCCAGGAGGTTGTTCATAAAAACATCCTCTTGAACATAACCATTAAGGAAAGCACATTTCACATCCATTTGAAAATGTGTGAAATTCAAGAATTCTACAAAGGCAAGTAAAATATAAATAATTCAATTCTAGCTACTAGAGAAGTTTCATCACACTTATTTGTGAAGACACATTTTACTCCAATAACAGATGTTTCATTAGGTCATTCAACCACAGTCCAGAATTTATTCCTTTTGAATTCATTTAGTTCATCTTGCATGGCTATAATCCAATCATCATCACCTAAAGCTTCATCAGTGCTTTTTGTTTCTAATTGGGTAAGGAATGATAGATTTTCTACTTCATTTTTTAAGGAATTTTTAGTCCATACAGGTTAATATACATCCCCAATGATGCTATCACTGGGATGATTCTTGAGAAATGACTAATTTGGGTTTTGTAAAACCAGTTCATCAACATATGTTAGGAAATATTCTGGGGTAAATGTTTCAGTAGTATCTTCTTAAACATTTTTCTTTATCAATACGATCTTCTATCAAAGGTTGATAATCAGTTTTTGAAAACACATATAAGGATGTAGGTTGGGGTTGTTTAAAAATAAAAGGATCAGTTTCATCAAATTTAACATGTAAAGTCTCTTCAAAAGTGAAAGTGTATTTATTAAAAACTATATATGCCTTAGAAGTTGTGGAGTAGCCTAAGAAAATTCCATCATCAGATTTTGGTGTGAATTTATGTATAATATCTTTAGTATTCAGAATATATTCCTTGAAGACAAACACCTTGAAGTAATAATGTCTTGATTTTCGACCATTCCACAACTCATAAAAAGATTTATTAAGTAAAGGTCCAATGAAAACATGATTTACAGTATAACAAGAAGTACATACAGCTTCGAACAAAAAAAATTTGGCTACAGAATACTCTCCCAACACGGTTCTAGTTATCTCTTGAATAATTCTATTTCTTCTTTCAATGACATCATTTTGTTGAGGTGTTCTGGGTGCTGAGAAGTTATGAGTAATGGATTTTTTACTACAAAATGTTTCAAAATCAGAATTTTTAATTTCTCCCCCATGATCACTATGAATAGTTTTCAATGGAAGTATTTTTCATTTTTAATATGGGCTCAAGAACTTTTGAAATAAGATATGTATTCCGACTTCTTTACTATAATATAGACCCACGTGAATCTAGTGTAATCATCAACCAAGACAAATACATAGTACTTTCCTCCAATGCTTCCAGTATTTGTTGGACCAAAAATATTCATATGAACTATTTGTAATGCATCAGTAGTTAAGACTTCACCTACTAATTTAAAACTTGATTTATGATGCTTATCATATTGACAAGGGTAACATGCTTTTGATGTATCAAATCTAATCTCTGATAGAACCTTTACTAATATTTTATTAGAATGTTTTCATAAGTTTCTATGGTTACAATGACCTAACATTCTATGCCATAACCAAGAATGATCTTACATTGAACTAAGGCAAGGTATGTCATGGCTCTTATAAACATTATCTTACCTATGGTTAGAAAGAATAAGCTCTTCCTTGGAATTTTGTACTAGGCACTTGTCATTCCTAAAATTCATAGGGTACCCATCATCACATAATTGTCTTATGCTTATGAGGTTGTTCTTAAGACCCTTAATAAATAAAACATTTTAAATCAATGTTTATCCAAGATAAATGATGTTACCTATACCAATAATTTTTCCCAGAGCATTATCGTCGAAAGTTACTTTTCCTCCTTTCATTTTGATAATCATTTAAAAATAGTTTTTGTTACTAGTCATATATCTGGAACACAAAATCTTTATGTACCACGTTTTGATGTTGGTATTTTCGCTATATTTAAAAAAATAGTAAGACTTTCGGAATCCAAACTTTCTTGGATCCGAAAATTTAAGAAAGAAAAATTTTAGGCACCCACATATTCTTAGAAAAATAGGCTTTATGGTATCCAAAAGACTGGGTTTTGTTTAAAGAACAATTCATTACCCAATATCCACCATAATGACACTTCGTAATGAATGGAACAATTTGAGGAACAATGTAATTTTTACTAAAAATTGGTTTAGAACTAGAATAACCAAACCCAGATTTATTCCATAGAGTTCGGATTTTAGAATACATTTTATCAAAATTTTATTTACCAATGGTAAAGTTAGAAAAACTATTCCTCAAGGGAAATAATTTTTATTAAAGTTTGATAACCAAGTTCTTATCTTTATAAAAATTTTATTTTGAACTAGAGCTAGGCTCGAAAACATTTTTCATAGTAATTACAGTTTGTAGAACATTATAATGTTCATTCTTCTTAGAACTTACTTCCTCAAGATTTTTTGGAATACTATAAAAATCAGTATTTTTCTTATCAATAACATTAGAAAGATATGATATTTCCATAGTAATAATACTATTTCTAGAATGTTACTTATCTTGTTTTTTCACGAGTTTTGAATTCTCAATCTCATGATGTTCGGTAAACCTAGAAACATATTCATAGGAAGGTAAAGTATTATCTACATCAGAAGAATATTCTTTCATCCGAAGAGTTATAATATTTATTATCATTAGAATTCAAACAAATATGGGTCAATGATTCAACATTATGTACCTTAGACATTATGAAATGATTTTCAATATGTAGTCTTTTTATTAGACCAATATTCTTTTGTCCAGAAGATTTATAATCTAAAGATTCATCTGATGAGTCTCCAACACTGGAACTGCAGGAGTCATTTCATTTCAAGACTTTCTTAGATTTAGACTTGTAATAACACTTTCTATTTCTCTTATAATTCCTTTCCTTTCATTCTTTTCTCTTAAGAATATGACAATTAGGTCTTATGTATCTAGCTCGTTTGCACTATTAATTTGAGACTTATGAACAATTCTTATCTTTCCATTTCTTTTACTTATATCAAGATTGAAAGTTCCTCTGTCCAACTATCTTGTTCATAATTCGAGAAAGATTTTCTAATTAATTTTTTGAGGATTCACTTCAACTTGATTCAGATTAGATAACATGTTTCTCAGATTTGGATATAGTAACTCTCTCAAGAGTCTTGGCTTCCATATGATTAGAAGTTGTAGTAAAATAAACACTTCCATTTTCATTCTTCTTCATTACTTTATCAACATCTCTCTTCATTCTAGTTTCTTACTGAAGAAAAGTTCCAACAATTCATCTAAGGAGATCTAAGTAACATTTCATTTCTCTTCAATAGTAGTCCTTTTGGATCCCCACTCATTCAGAATAATTTCTATGATCTTATCAATAAGAGCTTCATCATATAATCCTTTTTTCACCCATGGATTGTAAACTACTAACAATATTCATGATTTTTTTTTGCACTATACATATGGGTTATCCATAAAGAATGCAGAAACAATGATATTCTGCTCTGAGAACAGATCTTTTAGTTTCAATTACATTGGAAGTTCCAAAGTCAATAACTTCAATTTTCATCCTTATAGAGTTTACTGCATGACAAGAAGAAATTTCTATATATATTTTTCCAGTCATGGAACAATGTAAGCATTGCATACTATATAATTCAGTTGATATTCATGCTTTTCTTGATTGGTAAAGGTACTGACTTATTTTTCAGGAATTTTATATCCTCCATTAAGCATAACGAAATTATCAAGTTCTATATTGATTATGAAATTCTTTATGTGATGTCTCGAATATTTGTAATCATTTACATTAAAGATAGATGGTCAAGTTGGATTGAGATTGTCTATGGAACCAACATTGATTCCTATCATCTTAAAGAAGATTATTTCCACAAAAAAATGTTAGCATAAAATTTTTGTAAACAAGGAAAATATTCCAACATAAGGAAAATATAAAACAAGTTTATTTATAAGAAAAAATTAATCTGTACTATATGAGTCTGAAAAACTGATTCCAAAAAAACGTGAATCTGAAATCTCAATTCTAAGAATTTTCTTCTGAATCTAATCATTAGATTAATTCAGAGTTCACCCCCTCAGATACCAATTGTTGAGATGTTATGTGAGTGTAATATACTCTATAATACCAAATTTGGGATCGAATATGTAAACATGAGATTCTCAAATACAAGAGGTGGGGGGTGAATTTTACATTTTAAAAATACATAAGGAAATTTTTTCATAAACAAAATTCACAACACCTCTATGATCTAAATACTTGCATGATTCCGTAAAAGTCATTCTCGAAATGAAACTTAACAAAAGTTTACATCAACTAATAATCTACCTTAAAGCTTGTAGAATCCTATATAATCATAGTACAAGTATAAGGAAGAATAAGAATATTATACTTTCTGCAACAACTAAATGTACAGTAGAAAAATAGGAAACTACAAGTAACATGAAGTAACTCTTTTAACCCAAAGAGAAGGGTATCCGACAACATAGGATAATGGTCCATTGATTTATACATTCAAGAAATTATTTTTTACCCACACCAGGGTAAGCCCTCGATATGAAGATCAGATTCTGTGTTTCTATCCCCGCAATCCCTCAGCATTAAAGTAGTCGTCACCCTTATCTTCCTATCCCTGAAATCCATCGATTGTACACAACAACAATCAGAGTCACACAAATCAAATCTGTATGAAGCAAAGGTTGAAAAATCCATTCAATCTTTCTGCATGAAGCCGGAGAGTTTATAAGAGCCTTTCTCTCTAGAAATCACTTCTGAAGGTTTTGCACTTCAAAAATTCCAAAAAATAATGAGCTCTTTCAAATGAGCTCTTATTTATAGGCACAACTCCAACGGTCATCTCCCTCCTCCAACGATCATATTTTCCTTGAATTTCGGTGGGAACTGTACACGCATCACTCAAAAAATGGTTAGTTGATAACTGAAATCACAACATCATTTTATAACAAAGCAAGTGTGAGCATAAATAAAATCTAATATTCGGAATGTGAGTAAATATAAAAGTTTAGAGTCTATCCAAAAATTGAATTCGACTTCTAGAATACATGGATATTCAGATTCTGTTTTCTAGGAATTCATAACATGAAATCTATAGAATTTCGAAGTTTGAATTTCATGGAATTCTGAATATGAACTTACAAAGTTGAAAGTCAGAGATCATGATAATTCAAAGTTAGAACTCATAAGATTTCGGAGTTTGTATTCAAAGTACTCAGACTCAGAACTCAGAGTAGATAGTAACCAGAATTCATAATCAGAATTTGAAGTCAGAACTCTGAAGAGTTCGTATATAGAATTTATATTCAGAATTTTGGGTCAGAACTCTGATGTATTCGTGACTAGAATTTGGATTCAGAATTCGGATTTAGTACTCTAAAGTGTTCGTATCCAGAATTCGTATTCAGAATTCGGAGTAATAACTCTGAAGTGTTTTTGACAAGAATTCTGATTCAGAATTCAGAGTCAGAACTCTGAAGAGATCTTATCTAGAATTTGTATTTAGAATTTGCAGTCAGAACTCTAAAGAGTTCGTATCCAGAATTCATATTCAGAATTCATAGTCAGATCTCTGAAGTGTTCATGACCAGAATTATGATTCAGAATTTAGAGTCAAAACTCAAAAGAGTTCGTAACCAGAATTTTGAGAATTCATATCCTAAAACAGAATTCTTTATATATAGGTAATTATAGGATTCTGAGGTTTTGGTTTCAAACCGAATTTGATAGTTATAAAAATTTAGATATGAACAATAAACATGGTAGGGCTCAAATTCCATGGGGAAGGAATGTTTTCCTTATTGAAGTAAAACATAGGTTAAAAGGAGTTTTTCCTTGATATAATGTGTTTGTGATTTTCAAAACAAGAAGGAATGGGAATGTCATAAGGAAAACCATAATGACTCACCAATCTCCCCTATGTATGAAGGAATGAAAAAGTCATAAAGAAAACCATATTGACTCAATAGAAAGAATGTAACCCCACCAACAATTAGTTTAAAATAATATAATATTATATGGATATCATTATATAGAACACATATCATGAATTGAACATTGAAATACTATAATAATATTATCATTTATACATTATTGTTATAAGCAAGTAATTAAATTGATATGTATTAATAGTAATAATTTTTTTTATGATTGAATTGTAAAAAGGATTTAAATAAAGAGAAGTTACTAATTAATTAAAAATAAAAAAGTACTCAATTTTTAGTAAATTTATTATATACATATAAAAATATGTTTTCATGAAAAATAATTAGTATGACATTTTGTTCAAGGAAATTATAAATAATTTCTGCAATTTTTAAATAAATTATTAATTTTTAATAAATATAATATTTGAAATGATCATTTCAGTATGTCATTATAGTGAATTTTTGTGATATTTCTAAAAATTATTTATTTTTCACTGAATTGTCATAAAATAGCATTTTTGTAAAATTTTCTTTCATTTTCATTAAATAAACTATTTTAAATTTATAATTTAAAATTAATTTTATCATAAAGTAGAAAATTAACTATTTAGTATATTTAATTGAATTAATTATATACTATTCAAAATTACACTTTATTTTTGTATAAGTTTATTTTAGGAATTAAAAAACATTTTTTAGAAACTATTTTAATCCACACAATGTTATTTTATTTTATCAATTTACATTAATCACTAATTAATAATATTTTTCATGAATTTATTTTATTATTTATTCAATAACATATTTTATATTTAATTATAATATTTTTTCAATGGATGGAATGTAGGTAAATTCAGTTTTGTTCATAAAATACATTTATCTCAAACAGTTTTCATTGTTTTTTTAGAACTTATTTCAACATAAATTTTAAAAAACCTAGAAAATTAATATGTTAAAATGGATTATATTTTTTCATAAATATGATTATTATTAGTTAATAGTTTTGTCTTAATTTTTTTATCATAATGAATAGTTAAAAATAATAATATTTTTCTTACCATGATAATGGTCAAAATAAGTTTACCAGGTGTTAAACTAATCGAAAAAGATATTAATTCAAGATTAAATATTATAATTTTTTTAATTTTTATAAAAATTATATTATCTGAAAATAATATAATTATACAATTTTCCCACATTCACATGAAATTGACCTTATATTATTGAAATATTTTGAGTAAATCCATGTCTGTGCCCCATCAATTTGAAAAGGGAACCTATTCTCCCCTAATATTCCACAATTAAGTACATACATATCACTATATTCCTACTCCATAATATTCAAAGATTCATTCCCTTAATCAAATATCATTTTTTTCTTATTATATGATTAAACATTCAATGAATAAGTTTTAATATAAATTATCTCTCTCGAAGAATTGGTATAAATCTTAATTGAGCTCTTTCAATTTTATTTAGTCTAACAGCTTATATAAAAATATTTTATTCTCCATAATTTGATATATTTAACATTAAAAATATATTAAGGTTTCATTATGATGATGAAAAAACCATTTATACATCTTCTCCATAAAATACAATAATAGATGTATCGATTTTTCGTACGTCTGTACTACCAACTTCTCAAAGTGATATGATTCATTTTCCATCACCACCATTCATAGTCAAATATATGATGGATATAATTTTTATATTTTATATTATGAAATATTTATTCTTATTTAAATAAGTAAATTTTCAAGATTCATAGTATCTCATCTTTAAGAAAATGATAACGTCACTCTTTCTTATGTGTGGACTACCACCTTCATGAAGCGTTGTGATCTATTTTTTATTTCAATTATAAATGAAAAATAATATGGATAAAATTAATTAATATATTTTATAACTATTATATAATAATAATTCTATAGTTATTTATTAAATTTTAACTTTCTTTCACCACATCCATCAAAATGTGGAAACATCAGTCGTGTATATGTATAGATTATCATCTCCATGAAGTATTGTAATTAGATTTTTGTCACCAAATTATTTTAAGGCTTGCAAAATTTTATATAACTATTAAATATAATAATTATAGAATGTATAATGTTTAGGGTATGATGGAACCATGATCAATGTGCAATGTCAATAACATCCATAAATAAACGTACTTAAAAAATAAAATAGATAACACCCATAATGTAAGATTTAATAAATAATTCTTAATATAAGGATGTTGAGATGTTACAAGTGTATAATATATGATATTTCAAGCTTATAAATTGTTTTGTTATATAATCAAAATAAATTTTTACTTTATATATAGGATTTTAGTGTGCCTACGAATTAAGATAGAGTAGAGGTCAGACTTCTTTGTGTCCATTTTTATTTTTTTTGAAACATGTTTGATGTTATTCAATGTTTTTTTATTCTAATATATATTTGATGATATATTTACATTTTAAATAATTATTACATATTAATTCAATGTATTTAATTTTATAATTGAAACTATTTAAACCAAGGTGTTTTGAATGAAAAATTACTATAGAGGTAAGGGTTTTTAATCTCTAATTGTCTTATTTTGAAAATATGTTATGTTATACATAGATATTTACATAAAAGACTTATATAATGCACATTTAATATATAATATCCTTAATATATTTATATTATAGATATTTAAATTTTAAAATTAAGTTATTTCTTTCATTCCAATTATGATTTAAATATTTCAAATGTAGTAAGGGGTTTACATTACAGTATAACTTTTTTATCTGAATGGTTATGATTAAATTTTAAAAAAAATGATATTATATGATATATGCCTCCATATTCATAGGAATTTTATTTTACAATGGTTATTTCTCAATAATATATGTTTTTATTTCATTTTCCTCCCTTTATATAATTAATAGATAGAATTAATTCTTTAAAGGAAATGGAAATTTATTTCTCTCTTCAAACAGATTTTTTTAATATATCCATTTTCATTATAAATGTTTTAAATATTTTTTTAATCATTCCTCGATGATTTTAAAATGTATATTTTTTCAATTTCATAATTTATATAATTTTTTATATTGGAATATTTTTTTGAGTAAGGAACATTAAATTTTTTACCAATAATGATAAGGAATTTTTTGATTTAACATAATCCTCATGAGTGATCTTTCTTACCACAATAAAATATATTTTATTTAAGGCCCACTATATAATATTCCATGGATAATTTGAAAGAATGATTATTCCAGAATTTTTTAATTTATTCTATCTATTCGATTTCAAAATTGAAAGTGTATTTTCTTTATGGGAATGTTTCAATGATCTTTTAAAGGTATTTTCAAATATAACAACATACATTGATTTTAATAATATACCAATTGGTATATGATTTGATGATAATATATTTGTTCATTATCTCTATGTTATATGATAATGATAATGATATATTATTGAAACCAATTTTTGTATCCATGTCAGACGTCATGATGAAATGATAAATGATTTCATAATATAGATGCAAGAATATGAATGGATTATAATTATATGCAGGGTGGGATAATTGTAGCCCTCTAATGTATTATGTAATGATTATTTTTTAATGAGATAACAGGGTAAATGGGAGGTTATTACAAGCCCAAAATACGGTACAAGATAGGTTATCACATGTTAAAATCAGGTACACAAAATTTTATCCCAATAAAAAAAAGAGGGTACATGGGAGGTTATCCCATGCCCGAATTAGGTAAATTGATTGTTTGAACAAATCCTAACATATGTTGAATGTTATAGGGATTATAAATGACAAAATAACAATAATAATAATATCCCAAACATTATGGCACTTTATTGTTACCTGTTCTTATTTTAAATTTGTATTCTCATGGAACATGATATTTGATTATTTTATTATTGATTTCTTATAAGATACAAAAAATTTATGACAAGTTTCATGTTTAAAATAAATTAATTTCATAGGTATGATTTTATAATGATAAAATCTTCATCTCATCCCCTTATTCTTTTTTCTCCATTTATTGTACATGATTTATATATCTCATGTTAACCCTTCTCGATCATTTTAGATAACTCATTACTATTTTTCATTTACATAAGTCCGTGAGAAATTTTTTAACAAGGGTATGACTGAGAATTTTACCATGTGTGAATAATTTTTCAGATATAATGAAGATATTTCATGAAATAATATGAATACGTATATAGTCTAAATATACAATAATCATTTTAGGCCCTCAAGAATGTATTATTTTTATATTTATTGATTATTTATCTAAAATAATGTATGATTTATGTTTATAATGTACATATCAAATTAGTTTTAATTAAAGGATTGTTTTGTTATTTTAGGAAATTCAAAGCAGAGAAAATTATTAGGAAACCTTACATAAATCATATTTATAGGATAACATCATATTTTATGGAAATGAAAGGATATGGTTATTTCTAGAAAAATATATCCTTTTTTTGATACATTAATGTGGATGTGGTTATTTAATAGATACACCAAATGGTAAAAAAATATATGAATTTAGAAGGATGTGTATTATCTAAATTAACAATGGTTCATTATTTGTAATCCTAAGAAATAACACTTGGAATTAATGTTTTGGGGATAAGCTTAGATTAATTAATGTTTTCTTTATTAAGTATTATTAATTATTTGAATATTAAATTACCTTTGATGATGTTGGTTAAACATAATGTGTCAAAGATTAAAAAAACGTTTTCAAGATATAGACATGATGAGAATTATTTTTAATTATAATATTATTACTCATTATAACTATTGATTCTAAAACTATTCATTTTTTGGTTTTTGTTAATGAATAGAACGATGAGGAATAATGTTAACATCAATTTTGACAGACAATGTAGTGATTGTCCTCTTGAGAAACAAAATTCAGTGAGATATGGAATGTTAAATATTGCGATTATTCCAAACCCTCTAACTTAAAATATGATTAAAAACCTAAATATATATGAGTTTTCATTTATAAAAAAGGGTAAAATTGGTGGTTCCTGAAGACTATGAAGTAAAAAATATTTGACATCATATAAAACATTATTTTGGAATTAATACCTCAAGGAAATTTCAAAAATGAATATGAAAATTTATCATATGTTAAAATAATGATTAATGATGTATGTTTACAAGGAAAATTGAATTTTTTGTTAAATCTATCGATGTGAATAATGGTATCTAAAAGGTATTCTTTATGGTTTAATATTTTAAATGTTATAAGTATGGGAATTATTGAATGATATGTCGTTCATGTAAAACTCATGAATTAAATTTGAAATACACTATGAGTTAATTTATTATTATTGATGATGAGGTTACTTTAAATGGAATATGAAAGGTATCCAGTATTTTAATACTATTTATTTGTTATGAATTATTAAAACCTGATTAAATTCAGGATTGATAAATCTTATTATGTGATTTATATTTCATTTTATAGGAAGGATGTTGAAAAAATGAAGGAAGTGAATACTTATTGTTTGTTTATGAAATATGTTGAATGATATATAGTTTTTTATTGTGAATTGATAATTATTTTGTATCACTGTATTATAAATGATACTCTAGTCATACAAATCCTAAAAAATCATAGGATTGTTCTGCTATAGTTTTTCATAATGGATATGAATGAATATTTTGAATGGTACTAATAAACTATAAAGGTTATTTAGTAGTAATGTGATATTTATAGAAAAAAACATGATTAAGGGATTTATAAACATTAATATGTGCTTCATGTTGAGATAATAATGTTTAGTTGGGATAAAAAAATGATTATTTAGAATATGTAAATTTATAATATTTGCAACTGTGAAATTGAACAGTGACTTATTGATAATGTTTTTTATGTTGACGTTTATTTAATTTTTGGATTTAAATAATATACTTTATAGTATTTAATTTAATTTGATGAAAATTAATGAAGATATTCTTTAGAATTATATATTTTTTCACTAATTATTTATGGTGATTCAGGTTTTATCATATTTAAATCGAATATATTATCAATAAATCCACTTTTTTGGTATGTGATATTAAGGGATATTTTATGTTGATTAAGGATTAAAGATACATTGATTTAATTTTTTTTACATTTATTTTTAAATTTCGTAGTTTCGAATATGGGTTAATAATTTCTTAGGATTTTTAGTAATTTTCTATTTTTGGAATAAATTATGTATATCCTTCAATATTATTTTCTTAATTTTTGAGTATAATATTTTAATACAATGATTATTCATCATATTTATATTAGCATGCATTGTCCATTTTTCGTTTTATTAATTGAACTAAGATAGTTGTAATAAATTTTAATGATATTGTAGATCTTATGATAGTATATAAGTTCATTCTAGTGAATCATGAATGAAATATTCATATTTTTTATTTATCAATGGATTGTGGGATTAAAATAGTTCGAAACTTATTGAAACATGTAACTAAAGCATGAAATTCTGTTTATGGATTTTAAGAAATTATGTAAGTATATTTTCACATATTTTAGGGTTAAATAATTCCTCAAATAAAGGATAGGAAACCTTGAAAACGAAAATTCATTCATATTTAAAATTATTCATGATGAATTGATTTTATTTTCACTCCTTACAAATTTATGGTTTTGTGGTCATTAAATTTATACTAAATATTCTCTTAAGAAATACATTATTGTTTCAAAATAATTATTATCCACTATGTCTATATCCTCAATTCTAGCTGTTTTTCTTCTATCACAAACCAAATTATGTGATATTTTATAAAATCGTTATATATCCCACATCTTATTTACAAAAACAATTTAATACACCTTTATAAAATGTTTATTTTCAATACTGTTATTTTTAATTATATAACCCTTTATTACTTATTCAACAATTATGATGACATAATTTATTTATGGAGGGGGGTGAGAATATAGCTTGCCAAAAATTTAGTTTCAGGGAATAATATTATCAATGGATTTCTTAACTTGCAACACTAAGGATTAATCTAACTTTGATATAGTATAAAAAAATTATTATTTAGATTTTACTATAATATCATATATATACAATAGGAAGGTATGAAAAGAAAATAAAAATTTAAAGATAATATGAATTGTGCTTTAAATAATTATAATTTATGGATTAATTCAATATAAACAAGAACTCAATTTTTAGTAATGTTATTTCTTACTTCCAAGAAAATGTTTTATTAAAAAATGATCTTTATTAAATCTTATTATTTGATATTATTGTTAATTCGTATTATTTTAATAAACTGTGATTTTTTAGAATATAATTTTAAAATAATGATTTATATATAATCTATGGGTTATTTTTTGGAATTCTATAAAAAAATTATTTTTTGTTAATATTGGAAAAATAATGTTTATTTGTAAAAATATGATTTGTTTTCATTAAATTAATAATTTAAAAGTAAATTTAATATATTATTTTATATTAATTTTACATAAGTATTATATAATTATAAATTATATAAATAATTATGTCACAACACACCCCTCACCCATTGTCTTGGGATGTGGTGTTAAATATTACAAGGCTTTTGGTGACTTCCTTAAGAAAAAAATTGATGATTATGAATGGTAAGGTATTCATAAAAAATTATTGAATTTTTTTACCATTAAAGATGAAATAACAAAACCAGGAACTCCTTAAAAACCCAAACTCTATATGATGCATGAGTACGACAATACAACCCAACATATAAATAAAAAAACTATATCTGAGTAAAAAGAAGAATCCTAGAGACACAACCAAAAGTATAAAAATGTAGTTAAAACACAACAAAATAAAGAAATTAAACCACTGAATACTGGACTACTCTAAGCCTCATCACAACAATCCACACCATATTTATCATGAATCATCACTAAATAAATGGGAAACCTTTCTCTTACATGTGTCTCGATAGATGAAATCTGTACATTGAAAATAGTTTTCAACTAGGGGTTGAGTATAAACACAGTAGGTTTTCCCTAATAAATTCAAAAATCATGACACTATGAAAAAACATATTATAACATTAATATTAAATAGTTTAAAAAATTTTAATAATATTTTATCCAATGACCAAATAGTTATTCAAGAAAAAGGAGTCTTACATTGAAAAAATAAAAAACTATTAAAACCTTTCTCAATTCCATTTTGAATACTGATTCCACACATCAAGAGATAAATTTGTATGAAAAAGTTCAATACTCATGAGAGGACGCTCATTAATCTACCAATTCATCACATGGTAACTAATACTAGGTTCTCTAGTGGTAGAAAATTCTTCCACATGGTAACGTATAATTAAAATAAATCCACCACAACCATGTATTCCAAAACCCATGGTAATATAATTGTCACAAAACCATTATTTCTATAATGAAATTTAACAATCAATTTCAATGAATAAAAAATCAATTATTTTAGAATCACTATTTTAAAATTTATTTATAAACAGGATTGTCCCCAAATTGAACCAATTTCTATAGTTTCCCAAACCAATCACTAGACAGGTGTTCCAAAAAAATTTCAATATAAATTTACGCAACAATTTAATAAAAACATTGATATCAAAATAATAATTCATGTTATAATCAAGTGGAATCAAAGGAGAAGCCACTTACCTCCCAAAAATCACTGGAAATGATGAATGTCACAAAAAACTTCTAGATTTAATCACTAAATATGTTTAATTCATTATATCAAACAATAATTCCTCATTAAAAAACGAAATCATAGAGAAATTTTAATTATAGTATTGTCTATGGGTTTGAGTGATAGGATAACCTTGGATCTTAGATGAATAAGGATGATCGATGATGAATAAACACTTATAAAAAAATTGGGGCCTCTATCAAATATTTGTTATCCTATAGAAAACATCTAAACTAAATTTAATAATTTGTCACTATATTAAAAAATAAATAATTTCTATTATCAGAATATTAGTGGAAAATGAGTGTTTAAAGGGATAAACTGAGTTCGATGTAGAAGTTTCCATGGGTTCATTGTTTGCACATATTTAGGTAGTATGGATTGGAATACAATGTGACATCCATTTGGTTTATACTATATTAAGATAAAAACCAATGTAGATGGATCTCATAGTTAGTAAAAAAATGTTTTAACCATTCATGAACTACTTTCATAATCCATCCCTTTTAATGATATCTTGAATGGCATTGAAAATGTTGTTCCAACAATGGGATTTTTTAATGTTTCAATGAGAATGGTACCTCCTTAAAAAAATTATCATGGGTATTTTAGACTCTATTCAGACCATGAACATTCTCACTACTTAATATTTTCCATTACACATTTTCTTATAAGGATTTCAATACATTTAGTAACCATGATCAAACTATTCTCCTCCATAAAAGCCTCAAATAAGTGTCTAAATTCCCCACCCCCAGAAACCCTTGAATCATAACCAATTCATTATATATTCATAATAAAAAAATGTGTAAATACATAAAACTATGTTTGATACATTCTCCCCAAAATTAGTAATTCCATATATAGAAAGTAGAAAACAACAGTTTTACTTCATGATTTTTGGGCCACTATTATATCTTTTTCTTTTCACCCTCCCATGTTTCTTGAAACTCCCCAATATTTTATAGTAAGTTATTTTTTTAAAGTAATTCAAGAGTTTGCGCTACATGAAACATTGAGTACGCCCGCACTATGACTTACCAAACTAGCTGTTCAAAAATCTCTTGTAAATAATATTAATTTAAATTTAAATTTTATATACTCTTTATAATTTTAAAATCCATATTATGTTTTTTTTGGAGATAATATATGAACAAATTCATTTTTCAGAAAAAAGAAGTATTTTCAAAAAATAAAATTTTACCCCCATTTATTGGTGAACCAATTTTAAATCCAATATATGAAACTTTTATATATTAAATTTGACTAAATATAATTCTTTTTAGATAAGGGACATACAAATTTTTTGTTGATACATTTTCAGTGCTTTTTGGATAACATTCATAATTTGATAAATATTGAAAATACAAAATTTAAATTTAAAAAATATTCAAAATAATCTATAGTGTTAAATTATATATTTGAATGGTATTGAGGTATAATTAGATTATATTATTATAATTTAATACAATTTTGGTTGTTGGATGTAATTTTACATTTAAATTGGACATAAACACAAATCAATCTTTTGATAGTGTTTACTTCAGAAAAACCCGCTATAGGTTTTGACAAAGGGAATATTTTTTAAGTTAATTAATAAAAAATTTATATTTTTAAGTTGATGAAATAGAAAATTTTTTTATTTGAAATATCAATATTAGTTTAGAGTGAATTTTTGGTAATTTTATAAAAACTTTTGATTTTTCATGAATAGTGGAAAACACTACATTATTTTTGAAGATAGAATTTGAATTAAATAATTATTTATTTTATTAAGATTTTATTTTTATGTCAAAATAGATACATAATACCTATATAAATTCAATTTAACTAATTGGATTCATATTATAGTAAGATTAGATGTATAAAATTTTATTCAACTTTTTACCGTTTTGTACTCAACTTCTAGGCACATTTGTAAATTTTCATTAAACATAATTTTACCACTTAAGTGATTGGAATTTCAAAAATCAGAGAGACATGGTGTGAATCAGTAATTAAAATGTGGTTCTATGGGATGAAAATATTTTTTGGTGAATAGTAACTGTTGAATTTTATTTACAACAGTAAAAAGTAAATATGGTAATTAAAGGTAAAAATGATATTATAATTACCCTAACACATGTCCTAATTCTATTGGATAAGTGTATTTCGTCCAAAATTATCCCTAGAAATAAAATATTATCCTTTTGTCCACATGGATTACATTATAACATTTATTATTATTTTATTTATAGTGGAGTTAATAGTGTTAAATTCGATGTTTAACAACTAAACCATTTTTAATATAAGGATATACATAATATAAATTCAACTAAAAATATTCATTAGAAAGGAAAAAATATTTCTTAAATTATGTTATTATATATATAATTTTTAGACATTAACTAATTAAAAATATTTACGACACAATGATGATGCAAGAATTATCTTATTAATGAGAGGTTAAAATAATTGTATTATAAATATTAAAATAAATGTAAATTGGGATGATTGATTAATTAAAATAATTTTATAGGATAATATGACGTTTCTGGGTCGATTTAATGAATTTTTTTTCAAATTAATGTAGATGATATGACTTAAACAAAAACCAAATACTAAATTGTGTCAAAATTAAGATAATTGAGTTTTTAAAACAAATACTATTCAATTAAATTATATAACAGTTCTAAAAAATCCATGGTTTATAAATAAAGACATGTATAATGTTATATATGTTATTAATGAACCAATTGGGATTCACATGGTTGTTTATAGTATGTTTATTAACTATATAATTTACAAATACAAGGATACAAGATATATGTCAAACTATTTAACTAAGAGTTAAATATAAAATATAAGGATAATATGGTGACCTAAACAAGTATAAAACCTATTGGTTTAGAGTTTTTCAACCCATCTCCACCATAACGTCGAAATAAAACCATTTTTATAAATTTCAAACCAAAAATGATTTTATAATAAAATAATATTTCTAACATTTCCAAAAGTGACCCTCTCCACTCTTATTAAAGGGAACGTCCGTTTATCATAATTTCACACCTCCAAATCCATTTGGATCAGCCAAAAACTATACAAATATCCTCCAAACTACCCTCAATATATCCTAGAGGCCTTAATTGGTTCATAAAAGAAACCTATGGAGCTCTTTTGATCAAATAAAAAAGAAGCACCCAAATAAGAGGTTATAATTTCATCACCGCATTTGAAGTTCTTTTCCCTTTCCACTTTCTATTACTTTGTTGTTTCCATAAAAAAGATAATAATTACAGTACCTTATACATACTGTGAAATTATGATAAATATGGTACAACCATATTCATTTTTAATCCATCCTATGAATGAAAAAGTCACCATAGGTGCGTACTTACGGCTTACTGTCTCCACGTCATGGTGTAGTTGTTATTCAACACTTAACTACTTGGATGATATAATAATGAAGTATAATTTATTTTAATAAAAAATATAACGTGTTAATAAATTTTTATATAGGATATAACACCCAGTGATATATGATAACACCTTCAATTGAATGATATTGTTGTTCGTGATTATGTACAGATTATCGTCTTCATGAACGCGATGAGATTCATTCACCAGCATAACCATTCAAATATAATTTTAAATTTATGATTCCAAATAATGTTTATGAACTTAATATAAGCGTTTATATGAATCAAATACATCCTATCCATAACAAACTTGACTTAGATAACCAAACCTATAAAAGAAAATGAATCAGTTAACACCTGATACAATGATACTACTAAAATATTATTCATAAAGAAATAATAGGAGATCATATATGATATCATATTAATTTATGGGTTTATTTTTTAATTGAATAAAAATTATTTAACTATTATATAGTATTTTAACGTACCCTTGACTAATGAAAAGTAAAATTTAAGGGGTATTCATCTCACTTTTTATTCCTGTGATATTCATGCTATATTTTCCATTATTTTCTTTTATGTGGTGCATATACTGCCCATGATTATATTCTTATTGTAATATAAATAAATCTATGTGTATTTACATCTTTATTATATGATCCTTATTTTATGGGGTTTATGTTTTGTATGTTACCAATGCGGTATGGGAATTCCAAATATCAATTTCTACTCATTGGGATTTACACATACTTCATTGATTATTTTACACCATGATTTATTTGTAGAATAACTATTTTTTATTTATGTAGTAATTTCCGGTCCCCATTGTGTTGATATACTTTTGATAAACATAATGAATCTGTTGATAAATTCTCAAGACATTGATATGAACTTGTTAAGGGTAATCTTAACTCAATTTCAATTCATTGAATTAAACATCAAAGTCATTGGTATTGATTTTACAGGATTATGTGTGAATATCCTCAGATTGATTTACAATGAATATCCAATTATTTTTTGTGTATTTATATTTTTCACACATAATTATTTATTTGATTTATCCATAATATACTTATAAGGTCTTTAAAAATAATATCATCTAAATTTACATTCAACTGAGACCTATTTGTTGTTGTTAACCATTTCAACATTATAAGGTTTATATACATTCATTTGACATATTATATCATGAATCCATTTATTCTAATTATATTATAATGTTTGGATTAATTTTATTCATCCATTAATGGAATACAAGTGCCTCTCAATTTGTTAGGAACTCTTTAACAAAAATATCATTTTAAATATTTTAAATATCTATTCGTTTAAATTATTCCCATTAATGTCCTTGTTTTAAAAATGGTTTTAATGATTTATTTATATGGGCATGATTTTTTTTGAAATTAAAATTCCTTTCAAATGATTCAATGTGTTATGTGACACTTTTATTCAAAAATATATTTTAAACGACATCATGAATAAATAGTACAACTTTTAAATGTTTTCAGGAAAACGGGAATATTTCTCTCAAATAGATTTACAAACTATTTTAATCTATGTCAATATCCACCATTATATTTTATTCTCTATTGAGCTTGATTTATTATAATTCAATATTTCATATTGTATTTAATGGGTTATGTTTGACTGTGGATGTTGTATTTTTATGTCATTCATGGTTTTTGGTTAAAGTATTGAAATATTTTATGGTAGTTTTAATACAAATGTTTTGATTATGTTTCACCCATTTCATATGAGTAATGAATTGGAATTAGTATGTGACGGGTGGAGCCCGCTATATCTCCTCGATGCATTGGTAGGCCTCATTAGACAAATTAGTGTCTTGGCACAATCCCTTGACAAATTATTATTTTTAGTCATCGCACAAGGCCTTGACTATGTGGTTATGATTTTTAAAATTATCAATTCCATGATTATAAAATTCGCTATTGATATTACATGTGATTATTCGAATAGTAAAATATCCATGTGAATTAGTAAATATAATTATTGTATTTATATTTTCCATATTATGCTGACGTTTATGTTTAAAAGGATTGTGGTTTAGTCTTATACATTGCCTTAAATGTTTGTACTTAATTATGATAGTCTCTGAAATATTGTTATCCTTACTAAGCATCTGATCTCACCCCTTTCTATGTTTTATTATTCCCTAAGATGCAAATAATTATATTGCGATTAACCTATAAGAATTGGCTAAGGGATATGAGTGTGTTCAAAAGGCTTCAATGTTGTTGTTTTTTCATTTCATGATGTAATGTAAAACTCATGTATGTATGTAGTTCTTACAAGGCTACCAAACTAATAGTTTTTTGGATATTTTACCTCTTGTGATCATTCCAATGTTATGTAATAATTCATTGACTCTAGGTAACTAGTGTCGGGGTGTTACAGTTGGTATGAGTGGAACATTAGTACAAACCTTTGAATCTAGATTTAGAAAAAATATAATTACAAAACACTACCCTATGTTAGTCTTTGAGGATTAGTATATAATAAATACCAAAATTTTTTATAATATAAATATTATATGGGTTTTCAAAACTATACATCCCCATCTAGATATGAGCAGGTAGAGGCAGATCTATCACATAAGATCTTAGGAGTGAGAACTCTTAGAAGGTGTTTCACGCATGACCTGGGTATCCTAGTACATGATAATGGGCCTTGATACTCACTTGGTTATGACACTCCTCGGGGATATGATTAGGATAATTCATATTTTATTTGCAAACCAATTTTATGGATTTTAATATAAGATTAGAATATATAACCCTGGTAAATACTATGGTGTTTTAGATTTAAATAAAGAGTCATGATATTCTTTAAATGATTTTATGACTCACACTATGATTTTTTCTGTTATTCAATGGATGGATTCCACCGAAGTGATAGTAACATTGAACATGATGTACAGGCTGGGTACGATGATGGAAATGCGAAACTAAAAGGAATGTTGATTAGAGAAAAATATATCGTGTTTGTGACGAAGCAGATTTCCAAAAATATGATCAATAATATATACATTTACACACTCCCAAAATCAATAAATAAGAGAAAGGTGGGGAATGATAGGAGCTTCAGCAGTGGAAACCATGGAGAAAAGAAAGATCAATTTCTATCATGCCAAAAATGTGGAAGGAGACAGATTGGAATGTGTCTCAATGGAACAATGAAATTATTTATGTGTGGGAAAGAAGTACATAAAGTAATGAATAGTTGAGGAAAAATGAAGAGTACTATAGGAGATAATAAAAACGATTCTAAGAAAATAATTACTGTTATTTGCCGTAAATGTAAGGGAGCTTAACATTTCTCAAGACAATGCGATATTCTATAGGATATACCCAAGGTCAAAGAGAAATCTATGTGGAAATAAATGGACGGTGAAATATTTAGATTTATTAAAGCTTTTTGTTGATGTGATTACATTGGAATACTTTTATCTTATATGTGTAACCCAACTGTTTTTTTTTGTGAAAATGAAAATTGAGGAACAATTATAATTTCAATTATGTATATAGTTATACAAAACAATTTGGGTTTATATGATCCTTGAATTTGAGGTAATTACAAGTTATTAATTTTTTGGATAAAAATTAGATGTATAAGGTATAATTTGAGGTTAAATTATGTCATGGTTATTTTGATGAATTTATCTCTTTATGGGAATGTTATAAAATATAGTTTTTGAAAAAGGACAACACGCATACCATGTGACAACCCATCGCGTCAGACAATGCTACAGGATATCAAACCCACAACCAAAGTGCAATTGGGATTTATCGCTTACCACTGGACTACGTGAAGTCCCCGGTTAGTGTGACTAGTTATTTTTCATTAAATGATTTTACTGATCAATAATAAGTTGTTTAGGGATATCATGTTTTATTAAATGAATAGTCTTAATATAGGAAAATGATTTGGTGATTAAGTGATAAATGATATTTTGGACGATGTACGCTATGTTGGGAATACTCTATGCCTTATAAAAATAGAATATTACAAAATTTCATTTGATAAGTAATGGATTATTTATTATTATTGTAGAATCTATGATTTTTATAGATGTTCAGATTATTAATGGAAATGATTAAACTATAATAGAGAATATGTGATTTTGTTAATTACACATTTGTATGAGACTTTAAGGGTAGTTGATGTTAATTGAGATACATATTAATATTTAATATGAAAGACTATGTGATCAAATTCTTCAGAGATTTGGGTTTCAATCTTAGTTTTGATTATATTGAAGTATTTTAAGGAAAATTGATAATTGAATGGTCTATAATGAATATTTGGTATTGTTTATTCAATTTTGACAATTAAGATTAGTATTTCTTTATATTAAAGATTATCCATTTTGGGGATCATCTGATTTTGTACATACCATTTGGTTTTGTTTAATATCTAATGACAAGTAAAATATATATTTCATCTTTTGTGTATTATGTGATTCTCTAGAACATTATTCTTGCACTTCAGGTGAAACCAAGTCATCTTGAGTACCCATCATTTGGAGAAAAGATGAGTATGTATTAGAAATTTATTAATGTATGAAACTATACCTAAAAAGTAATTATAACTCTTTATGTTCTTAGTGAATATCATAAATAAATTCCTCAACATTATGAAATGGAACATAAGACAAAAGGTGATGTTCGTTATCTTTTCCTACTAGAAAACTAATGACTGTTTGACCCATATAAATATTGTGGTTTTCTTCTTGATAATTATCTACTGATCATTTTTTCTATAACTCTCCATCAGAATATGAGGCTTAGTTTATATTAAATATCCATGTTTTCTATCATGGAATCCTAGTGTAGGTTATCTCATGTTAACTTTGTACTTCTCTTATTTTCTTTTAATGTGATAGTTTTATTCACTCTTTTTCTGATGTGGGACATTCAATAAATTTCCCGAGCATAATTTTAAAATTGAGAGGAAACAATTTCCAAAAGTGGGGAAGAATTTAACAACCCAATATTTCATAGTATGTTAATATCCTTAATTTAATTCAATACCTTGTGCTACATGCAACACCGAGTTTGAGTGCACGACGACTTACCAAACTGGCCGTTCAAAAAGAGGATATGAATAGTATAAATTGAATTTTGTATTTTATATACTCAATATAATTTTAAAATCCATATTATGTGTTTCATTTACATAATATAAGAACAAATTCCATTTTTCAGATAAAAGAAGTATTTTTCAAAAAATTCAATTTTACAGCATTTTATTGGTAAACCAATTTTAAATCTAATATATGAAACATTAATATATTAAATTTGACGAAATAATCATCTTTTATAGAATAGGGACATACAAATTTAGGTTTTATAAATTTAAAGTGCTTTTATTATAACATTAATATTTTGATGAATAGTGAAAAATATTAAATTTTAATTAAAAACAACCTTTTTTATTAAAAGATTTTATAGTGTTAAATTGTATATTTGAATGGTTTTGAGGTATAATTAGATTATATTTTTATAATTTAATCCAATTCTGGTCATTGTAAAAAAATTTACATTTAAAATTGACATAAACAAATATCAATCTTTTGATAGTTTTTACTTCTCAAAAAACCCACTTTTTGGTTTTGAGAAAGGGAATATTTTTTAAAATTTATTAATACCACTTATATGTTTTTAATTTTGTGAAATGAGAATTATTTTTTATTTTTAACTATCAAAATTTGTTTAGAGTGAATTTTTGGTATTTTTCTGAAAACTTTTGATTTTTGATGAATCTTGATAAAGAATACATTATTGTTTAAAACCGAATTTGTATTTTAATAATTATTTATTTTATTTGAAGTTATTTTACATCAAAATAGATACATAATACCTATATAAAATCAATTTAATTTTTTATATTCATATTATAATAATATTTGATGTATAAAATTATGTTGAACTTTTTACCTTCTCTTACCCACCCTCTAGGCACATTTTTATATTTGCATAAAATGTAATTTTACCACTTTTGTGATTTGAATTTTAAAAATCCTAGAAACATGGTTGAAATAAATAAGTAAAATGTGGTTCTATGGGATGAATATAATTGTTTTGTGAATAGTAACTTTTGAATTTTATTTACGATGGTTAAAATAAAATAGTGTAATCAAAGTGAAAAATGATATTATAATTACCCTGACACATGTCCGATTTCTATTGGATAAGTTCATTTTGACCAAAATTGACCTTAGGAATAAAATATTATCCTTTCGGTCCATATATATTAGATTAGAACATTTATTATTATTTTATTTAATGAATATATAAAAGTTTTAAATTCAATGTTTAATAACTAAACCATTTTTAATATAAGGATAAACATAAGATAAATTTGACTGTAAATATTAATTATAAAGCTAAAAATATTTCCATCATCATGGTGTTTTATTTATAATTTTTATACATTAAATAATTAAATTTATTTGTAACACAATGAGGATGAAATAATTAACTTATTAATGGGAGGTTAAAAGAATTTATATTATAAATATTAAAATAAATTTATATTGATAATTTTTATGAGTTAGAAGAAATTTATAGGTTAATATGTAATTTCATGGGTGATTTAATGAATTTTTTTTGAAGTAATCATGATGATATAACTTTAACAAACATAAAATACTAAAGAGTGTCAAAATTGACATAACAGAGTAAAAAAAACTATTTTATTAAATTTAATAATAGTCCTAAAAATCAATGGTTCATCCATAGGACTTATACAATGGTAAATTTGTTATTAATTAACCACTTAGGGTTCAATTGGTAGTTTATATTATGTTTAGTAACCACATAATATAAAAATCAAAGGATATATAGTAAATGTCAATTTATTTAACAAAGAGTTAATTCTAAAAGATAGGTTAGTATGGTGATCTAAACCTATCTAAAACCAATTTTTTAGATGGTTTTAGAACCATATCTACTATATACTCAAAAAAAATTCATTTTTATCCACTATAAATAAAAAATGAATTTATAATAAAATAATATTTCAAACTTATTCTAAAGTGACCCTCTTGTCTTCTATAAAAGAGAACACACCATTCTCTTAATATGACACCCCCAATGCTATTTGGATTAGACAAACCCTACCAAAATATCCTTCCAATTACCCTCACATCATCTTAGTGTCCTTTCTTGATCATTTAGCCAACCTAATTATCTCTTTTGATCAAATAAAAAAGATGAACCAGAAGAAGAGGTAATAATTTCATCACATATTTCAAAGTTATTATCTTTTCCCTCTTCAAATTTCATTATTGTTTCCATAAAAAAATAATAAATCCAGTACATTATCCATAATTGGATGTTATTATAAATATGGTATAACCATATTCATTATTCTAGCCATTATCTGAATGATAACTTCACCAAACGTGCTTACGTATGTCTTACCGTCTCTACATCGGGGGTTGTTGGTATTCAACACTTCATTATTTTTAGGAGTATAATAATGATGTATAATTTATGTAAATAATAAATATAATATGTTAATAATTATTTACATATGATTTAACACCCAATTATATATGATTTCCCATTAAATTTAATGATATAGTCACTCGTCCATACCTACAGATTACCATCTCCATGAAAGCAATGAGATTCATTCCCCATCGTAACCATTCAATTATAATTATAATTATATGACTAAAAATATTGATTGAGAACTTAATATCATATATGATATGAATAAAATACATCATATCCATAACAAACATGACTTACATAAAATAAAATATAAAGTAAAATGAATCAGTTAACACCATAAACAATGATACTACTAAAATATTATTGACAATGAAATATTAGAAGATCATATATTATATCATTTTATTTATGTAGTTCTTGTATAATTTAATAACAATTATTTACCTATTATTCAGGAGAAAAACGTACCATTGATTAATGAAAAGTACTTGTTTAGGGGTTTTCATCTTAGTTTTTATTCCCATGAGATTCATGCTATATTATCCACTATTTCCTTTTTAGAGTTGTATATACTACCAATGATTGTATTCTTTATATAATATACATTAATCTATAGGTATTTAGTTCTTCCTTGTACAATACATCTTTTTTGGGGTGTATTTTTTATAAGTTACCAAATCAGTAAAGGAATATCAATTTTCAATTTCCACTCATTGGGATTTACGCAGTCTTCATTGATTTTTTTACTCCTTGATTATTTGGTGGAATCATTATTTATTAATTATGTAATAATTTTCACTCCCATTTTTTGGATATACATTCGATACACATAATCACTCTATTGATAAATTCAAATTCCATTTATATGAACTTGTTAAGGGTAATCTTAACTCATTTTTCATTCATTTAGTTAAACATACAAGTAATTGGTATTGATTTTACAAGAATTATTGGAAATTTACTCTGATTTAATTACAATTAATATACAATAATATTGAGTGTTTTTTTTATTTTTCACACATAATAATTTCATTTATTTATCCTTCATCTATGGATACAATATTTATAAGGAATTTTGTTTCAATTTACATTTCATTGAGAACTCTTGGTCATTATGCACCAATTCATTTTTATATGGTTCATATACATTCCTTTGACATATTATATCATGAATCTATTTATTCTCATGATATTATAATGTTTTGATTAATTTTATTTCTCAATTAATTATATTCAAGCGTCTCTCATTTGATTGGTAACTTTTTAAGAAAAATATTGTTTTAAATGTTTTGAAGATCTATACTCTTGAATCCCTCTCATTAATTTCCCAGTTTTAAAATTGGTTTTAAGAATTTATTTATATGGAAATTAATTTTTGAAATTAAAATTCCTTTCAATATTTACAAATTCGTATGGGACACCTTGATTCAAACTTTTCATTTAAAAGAATTCTTTGATAAATAATATGACTTTTAAATGTTTTCAAGTAAAAGGAAATATTTCTCTAAATTTTTTACTAACTATTTTCATCTATGTAGATATCCTTCATTATATTTTATTCTTTATTTAGGTCGATTTATTATAATAAAATCTTCCATATTATATTGAATGAGTTATGTATGATTATGGATGTGCTATTTTTTAGTCATTCATGGATTGTCATTAATGTATTGACATATTGTATGGTTTTTTAATATTAATGCTAAATTATGTTTCACCCATTTCATATGATTAATGAATTTGACTTAGTATGTTACTGGTGGAGCCTGATATATCTCCTCGATTCATCAGTAGGTCTCATGAGACAAACTAGTGTCTTGGCACAAGGCCTTGACAATCATTTATATGTAGTCTTGGAATAAGGCCTTGACTATGTGGTTATGATGTCTGACATTATGCATTCCATCATTATGAAATTAGATATTTATATTACATGTGATTAATCAACTATTAGAATATCCATGCGAATAAGTAAATGAAATTATTTGATTTATTTTTACCATATTATTTTGAAGTTTATGTTAAAATGGATTGTATTTTAGTCTTCTATATTCCCTTAAATGATTATGATTATTTATGATAGTCTACAATATATTTTTATCCTTACATAGCATATGATGTCACCCATTTATATTTTTTCCCTTGGATGGGAAGAATTATATTACAATTAACATGTATGGAAATGTTATGGGAAATGAGTGTGTTCAAAGGGGACACAATGTTGTTGTATTTTCATTTCATGAGGTAATATAAAGCTTATGTATATATGTAGTACTTATAAGGATACAAATATAATCGGTATTTTGAGACTTAATTTATTGTGACCATTCCAATGTTATGTAATAATTCACTGAATTTAGGTAACTAGGGTTAGGGAATTTCTTTTCTTCATGAATTAGACCTTGTTTCCATAAAACCCACAGTAGATCAATGATTTTCCCATGAAATAATTTTTATTTTCTATAAAAAATCCATAGTAAAACATGATCCAATGTAGAATACAGATCTATGACAATTTGATCCCATCAAATCATATGGGTAGGATTATATTGATAACTTTTTAAATGAGAATCATGAAACTCATAATGCAATAATGTGAACCACAGTTGAGAAAACAAATAATTTTCCAACTCACTAACATGTTCATGTATATAGAAATATCCAATATATCGAGTAGATAAGTTTCCCATATTATCAAAATGATGATGTCCAAGCATTGGAGATATTCTGAAAAACCTATGATCACTCACCAAAATTGAAAATGGTCATCGATGATGATCTGTGTATGATTTAAGAAGACCTTGATCAATCTCTATACTATTTCTAATCAACATAATCTTCTCTGTTTTCTCTTGCACAAGGATTTGTCCAAAAATTTATGTATCACTTCTTTCCACTAAAAAAGGTATAGAATGATAAAGATACCCATACAATGATTCAAAAGGTGACATTTCTATCGAGTCCTAATAACTGTTGTTCTATGAGAACTCCAATAATGGTATTATTTCTAGTCATGAGCCACAATAATTCATTACAAAATCCATAATCATATCCACCACCATTGGGATCTTCCTCTCAGATTATTCATCCATTTGAGGATGATATTCCACAAAAATAGTCAAGTCAATCCCAATGTATTGCTATAATTATTTATAAAAACAAGACATTATCATAGGAACTCAGTTAGATAAAATAAAAAATGGAAAATGATTTCAATTTAAAATGTCTTGGATATCGATTTTGGACATGTAATCCATTGTATGGTATTTATGAATAGGGATAAAACGAGATGAATTCATGAGAAAATCATGAATTACCCATGTAGAATTAATTTCCCTAACAATTAGTGGTAAACTATTTCTCAAAATCCAATGATACCTTCTTTAAGTACCACATGGTAATTAGTAAGGGTTGGAAGAAGATCGTTAATAATTATTACACCACCTTGACCTATGGAATAGTAATTCATCTTGAAAAAACACATCCACCACTATTTTTATACCTAACCACCCAACATGTTCTTCCATAACTATATAAAAATTTTGAATACATGGGTGAGTAGCCAATTTTGAATGGTGGTAATCATTAAGAAGTTATTCCTAACAACCCAATAATACCATAATATGATCATTAAATCATAAAAACAAAACAATACATAGATTATATCCCTATATGTTCCCCACACCATTTAATTTTGACAACATATATTCACATTCTAGATAAAATATCTAAGCCTCATTTACATGGAAAAAAAATTATGATCAATCAAAAAATGGGATGGAAAAAGAAAACTCACCCTAGTCGATAAAATCTAGGTGCATATCTACAATGAACAAAATCATCTACTAATGATTTGATGATTCTTTAGCTATCTATTTATATAAATTCTTACATAATTCATTTGCAACAATTTTTTTTACTTGATGTATACATCATATCAATGTCAAAAAAATTATGGCATTCCATTGTCACATCCCTAACAAATTTTTAATTTTAGTTTATTATTTTCAGGGTACTATGTTTTTTTATTGAGTTTAGGTTGATTTCCGAGTGATAATTTTTAGTTTCATACTTTTTGATGATTTTTGGACTTATGCATGGTTTGAACCTGACATAAGACAATCCTTAAAAGTAAAGGTAAAACCATTCATCCTATAGGCTTGTTTGAGGTACAAACCACGGATTGTGAATAGGTAAAAGAACTTATGAGGAAAACATGTAGGGAGGATATGAAACATGATAGGTCTATTTCACAAGGATGGAACACAGTTTCCTATAAAATGCAGTTAAACATTATGTGTATCCTTATTCTCTAGTGGTGTGCACATGGTGGTCACACAGTTTAGAACACCATATGGACAAACCGTATGAAATTACCATATTAAAAAAAAGATGATTTTCTTAATTTTCTCCTCTTATGTCTTAACCTATTTAATGATTTCATCTACTTCAGTCAATTATGGTACATGATTGGGCCTCCCAAGCTCCCCATATTTGGTTCTCCTACCTCGATGGTTTCCACTCAAGAATTATAAGGTAAGTAATTTTGGGTTTTGGGAAATTTTCTCATCATCATCTTCATCTCACTTGTTTTTTTGTCTCTCCTACCCTGGTTCTATCTTGGATGAAACCTAGAGGATTTGTTTGATGTTAGTATTGAGTTTCACTGGATTTATGGTTGTAATGATTATCTGTCAGGCTTTGTTTTTTATCCTCATTGATTTTAATTGAATGAACACATATTTGGGGTTGTTGTTCCCATAAACTTCCTTTAAAAAATATTCTAATTGATTCTTGTGTGTTTCAAAATAATTTATAAATTCATTTCTCATTCTTGTTATATGTTAGTATAAATTATTGTTTTTGTTTTGTGTTATTAAATCAATGAAAGATGGTTTCTCAAATAATCTTCTAAATAATGTCTATATGTATATGTATAAAAAGTATTTCCTAAAATACAATGTGTTATTTATTTGTTTAATTCATTCCATTATGTTTTTTTTATTTGTTTATGTTTTTGAATATTGGTTCTCATTGGGAAATGATTTTGTTGTGTGGTTTGGGTGCCTCTTTAAGTCTTCTTTATTATGATAAAAATAGTGTAAAGTATATTTACAATTATTAAATTGGAGATTCATTATGTGTACCTTTGTATGTGGGAAAATCCTTATGTTCATGGGATAAACAGATGGATGATTCACAAATGAAAAAAATTTTCTATAGAAAAACATTCTTCATAAACTCAGTTTTAAAAATATTCCAATTCCATTTTCATTTATTATCTATCCCCCTTAATCTAAAATGACTCTATGAAATTATATTGGATCCTAAATAGATACATGGTTTTCTAACATATATAAAGGAAGTTTAAAATGTGTTTCCTAAGGCTTGGAGTGTTTGGATCATTGAGGTGTTTTTTGGTAACTAAATGGTATGAATGTCAATTTGATTCTTTTCATATATGTTTTATGTTTATTTCATGGTTTCATAATGAGTTAAAAAAATATGGATTATAATGTTTGAGGTGTAGAGTGTTCTTTATGATGTTTTAGAAAGTGGTTTTGAATATTAGGTAATGTGTAGGCTTATTTTGATCATTATGATAGTTTAATGATTGATGGGAACCCCTATGAAAGTCTCTCAAATAATATGTTAATAAAATTGGTTCTGTAATAGTTTTGTATAATAATGAACAATGAAACATATGGGTTATTGGTTAAATGCCACATGCGTGAGGACCTACTCAATCTCTATATACTATTATCATGGAATTACTAGAACTCATCTAGAGGGTCATGTGATGGTGTCATATTGACCCCGATTAGTAGAGTTGTACCCATAGACATGCTGATAGGCTTTGTTGGATGTATTTTTGTTGAGGTATTTTTAGATAATCTATTTGGTTATTGACTATGGAGCTGTACCATATACTAGCAGCTAATTCCAATCAGAGTAAATTCAGGGATTAATTCAAGAGATGTTTTGAAATTTTTCTGGATTATACATTAATTTCAGTTATATTTTTTTGTACCTAGATTGTAATCCCTGGTATGTTTTTCCTACTTTTACTTTTTTCCATTAATTTATAATTAATATTTTTCTTTAGCAGCTCATATGGATTCATGTTTGGTTTTTGGTTTTGTAAATTTGGTTTTGGAAGGAGAAATATTTTAAAAAATTAACGTGGTCTTCTATTATTTAAAATTATAAAACCATACATGATAAATGTATTTAAACTAGAATTTTAAGACTACTTAATGAAATGGAATGTGAGTATTCCATTATACTTACCTAATAATATATCTATGCTCACACCATAATATTACCACTCTATATTGGTAGTACAAATATATTTATCATGTTTAGGTTTCTCTTCCTACTTTCCTGCATAGAATGATGGTTTTTGAATTGTTATAACGAATATGTCATCATGAGATCATGTGGGTCCTGGTTGGTTTCTATTAAATTTTAGTTCTACAATTTATTCTATTATAGTTGTCCTTGGTTCCTATTTATGTTTTTCTTATATTTAGTTCTTATGTATCCCTCTAGTTTTGTTTTGTTATTTTTTTAGTTTATTGCTTTCTTATTTTTATTGGGATAAATCATTACCACTATGAAATCATATATTTTCAACAACATTCGCCATATTAGGAGGATCGTGAATGCATCTTGGGCCTTGTCACAGGCTGGGATAGATGGTATAATGAACATGATGATTGAAAAATGGTATTAAGGACTCATTTTTGGGCAATGGGTAGGATCGAGATTAAGAAATTTGGGAATCATGATATATATATGTAAAGTGAATCATCAATTATTATTCATTTTCATCCTCATGTTTTTAGGGTACTCTAGGATTTGAGTCTATTATTTTTGTTTTTGGTGTGTGGATGGGGAATGAAAACGGTGGTTAAGTGGTGATGCATGGTCGGAATATGTGTTGTAGTGACCCATTTGGATCCTGATAGAATAGTTTAAGGCCATCCTAGTAGCAAGTTCTTCATTGGGGCATAGTCCTATAAACCATATGGTCGTGTTTTGTATTGATAATTGTTTTTTATATTAGGGAGTTTGGTGTGAGTTGTGTCTGGAATGATTTTTGGACAGTGTGGGTTGCATTTTAAAATGACAAATGGGTTTTTCGAAAATGGTTTATGAAAGGAAAATGATTTTAGAACTCATTTTTTAAATGTGTAATTTGTCATTTGAGTTAGAATTGGAAGTTATTGGGGGTTTTTTGGGAGAATATGTGGAATTAAATGGTTTTAAATTGTAATGGAAATTGGGGATTCAGAAGATTTTTTTGGTATTCTTTTTGTGATGTTTGGGTGCAGTTTTTTGCTTTTATGTTCCCTTTTCTGATTAATTTTTGATTTTTTTCATTTGTTTTTATGAATTAATTTGTTTCGATTATGTTTTCCATAAAATTAATAAATTTTTACACTACATTTCCATTATATTTCATCCCTATCTAGGCTTATATGGAAGAGTAAGAGTCATTTTCATCATAGTTGATTCTAGATTTCCATGGTGATTGAGGCTTACTAAGGGCTTTGGACTGTCTTGAGAATGATTAAGGTGTATTAAAGTCATTGGGAACTGATAAAGCCATGAGATTTCATGTTATTATGGGTTCATTAAAAATTCTATGATTGGATTGGTGGAAGCTGATCATTCCATCATCGTTGTAACTTAGGATATCTAAAAAATTTCCCAAGATAACATTTATGTGATTGTTAAAACCTAAGGATATTTAGGAGAGAAAACTAGAAGATATGTTGGGTTTTTAGAAAGGTTAGTTTTATAGACCATAATCTTGACATACATGGACATTACATTACTTTTTGCGGAATACTTAATACATAACAAAAACAGACACACAAGGACCGTAATAGTTTAGTGTCTTTGTAAACTTGGAACGTAATCTTCTAATCGTGGTGAAAGATCTTCAAAATCTCCCATAAAGATCTTCCACTTTTTGTTTCCTGACCTAAAATCATTATTTTGATCCTGGGGGAATATAAAACATAAAAAGTGTGAGGTCAAATGCTCAGTAAGGGTAAGCATGGATAAAATAAAACATACCATATACATTGGAACTTAAAAACTTGAACATAATGTTTAGACATTAAAATCTTGAGCAACGAAATAAAACATGGAAGTACATAAGGAATAGATCATAATGGAACATAAACCATGATAAAATAGCATGGGAATAAAACATGTAGTTGTGGAATCCATTAAGCACATGTAATGATTTTCATAGTAGCCAAGGCATTGTTTCCAAGACCATCTTAGTGGACAAAGTTCCATTCTGAATCGAGTTCACTCGTCGTTTCAGTCCTGTAACACTAAACCAGATTAACTTACCATTCCAGCCATGTCTATCTCATGAGATATAAAATCTTTTCCCAATGCATTGGAGGGAGATATAGGTCCCACCCATCTCATAATGAAATCATTCTTACTTGTGCCACAAAATAAACATACATGATTCATAATAACCCAACTAATAAAATGGGTTTCATAAACATCGTCCCATCATAACATAAATCCATATAAAAGAAATGGATATAATTTCATAATATGAAAAGTGAAACCATGTAAATAAAAGATACATTTTACTTAAAACATACACATATGAAATAATTTAATTTTAGATGGAAAATGGTTTTGATAAAACACTTGAAATGAATTCTTGAGGAAAATATCCTTTCTTCTTTAAAATCAATTTCTTTCCACAAAACACCATGCAATTTTTAAAAAAAAGAGATTTTGTTTAAAACAGTAATTAAATCTTTTGGAGAAGCTTCATGAAAATAAGGCTTTATGAAACCGTAAAAATCCTTTCATGTCGTATAATTTTATAAAACATTCTTCTCGTACTTTTGTCGAAAAAGTTAAAAAAAAGTACCTCGTAACATGAAAAAAAGAAAGATTCCTTACATAACATGAATTAAAAGTCAAAAAGTCAAAAATGGGTAATAATGTCTTTAAAAATACATTAAAACACTTTTATAAAACATGGACATGGATGATAGAAATAACCCCAGTAAATACTTACAAATAAGCAATCACAGATAAAAATAAGATTTGCAAAATTTATCCCTTACCTTATGTCAAATATGCTTCGTATGTATCCGAACCTCCTGTATAATGATTTAAATAATGTCATTGAATTATTACAGAATCATATTCATTTTTATGATATCATATATGGTTCACTTATGACTTTATATTACCCGTTCTTTTGTAAATTCCATGTTATAGTGTGTTTTGGGTAAAATCATTTCATTTGTCGTTCGTGTTTTGACTTGTAATTATTCATATGATTACTTATATCATGATTACATAATTCAAGAATATAAAACATGATTTATATATAATATATATTCAGAATATACATTTATATAACAGATCAATAAATGGAAAAAAATACACTGTTAATGGAGACGGTAGGCCGTACGTACGCATGAACGCTGTTTTCGTTTCCTTATTGAGTTTAATGGAATTAAGTAGATGACATACATATATACATAAATTCAGTAGCTTTATAATTTCATATATTTCATTATTATTTCTTATATATACTTTATAATCATTCTTAAATGGTTAACATGGAGAATGAATCTCATTGCGTCGTGGAGACGGTAGTGCGTACGTACGCACGAGTGATGATATCATTTCCATAATTATTGAATTGAATTGGAGTGGATGATACAATATATCAGAATCAGTATGATGTTATAATATCTATGTACAATTATTCTTTACACCATTATACCCATCCATGTAATGTGTTGGTGGAAAAACAGATTACACCACGGCGTGGAGACGGTATTCCGTACGTACGCACGCGCGGTGATTTTGTTTTCCGTAGGATGGATAGAAAGTGAAATGGGGTTGTTCATATTTATAACTAAAAATCAGTATATTAGTGATACTGATGTTATTACTTTATAAAGAAACAACTAAATAAGAAGAAGTTGAAGAAGAAAGAAGCTTGAACGAATCGGGAGAAGAAATTACCTCTTCTTCAATACGCCTCTTTGAAACCTCCTCTTAAGGCACTATGATTGGTCTTTAAAGTATAAAAAAACCTCTAGGATGTTTCTAGGGAAGTGTAGAAGATAATTTTTCAGGGGTTGGCCGAGCTTGAAGGCTCAAATTGGTGTGAGGAGGGGAGGGAGGAGGTGCCTTTTTATAAGGGAGGAGAGGGGCACCTTTGGAATTCTTAAAAATATTAATTTATAATAAATCTAACCCCACATAAAAACCTCCAAAAATTACTCATATTAAAAAATTAGATGAGATAGGGTTGTAATCGCATCAAACAATCAAATTTAGACATGTTTGGATCTTATTTTAAACCATATCATTTTGATTTATCTTTATTTAATCTATTGAAGTTTATTTGTGGTATTAAAATTATAAATTTTAAATTATAACAAATCATTACTGATTTGTTGTTAATTTTCAATACTTGTTAACTTTATAACATTATAGACCATATAAATTTAAATTTATAATTTTTAAATATTTTTGTGATTTTTAAACAATTTTATAATATGTTATTTTTATAAAATAACAATACTGTCAATTTTGACACTAATCATTTATTTGAATTTAAATAAAATATATAAAGAAGCTATGTTCGAATTAAAATCTTCAATAGATTCCTAAAAGGTGAGATGTATCTATTAAATTAGTGGGTCACATTAAATAGTTCATATAATATTTATTTTATTATTTTTAAAACCATTTATTTGGTTTATCTCTTAATAAAGTAATTACTACAACATTTTTGTATAATTATTTAATATACTGATTTGTTGCATAAAAATTAAAAATAAAATCCTATGATGAAGATAAATTTATTACCTTTCCCAATAATACATTTACTCGAATTTATCATCTTAAAATCACAATATTTAAATTGTTATATTTATTAAATTATGAAGGTGACAACTATGGTATCATTTAAAATAAAATAATATAAGTGTCATAATCACTTTTATAAGGCTCCAAACTGTTATATATTAGTTCATTGGATGCCTAAGGTGTATATATACACTACCAATAAGTTTTGGTCAGGTTTGTGGGCCTTTTAATGGGTATTATTATTTCAATAAAAACTATATTACTTATTTTCAACTTAATAAATAATTTATGTATCATTGATGTATCACCATTAATGACAATTATTTAATCCCTAAAAATTCTAAATAAATTATCATGATGTAGATAATTTTATTAGATTTCTGGAGACTATTCATGTTTGAAGTTTTATGATTTTTATCACTAAATTAAAATTATTATACTTATAAGATTTAAGAGAGTGACATGTTGTAACTTTCTTTGGTTTAAATAATAATTAAGTTATGTTCATTGAATAAATTCCAGTAAATGATTCTAATCCGACCCTTAGGTGATATGGGTCGACTTTTAGTCATCCAATAAGATTTTGACAGTTGTTAGGGTAATTTTATAATCTTATATTTACCCTTAATTACCCGATTTAGCTTTAACTATGGTAAATAAAATTTACCGTAGTTACTATTCATAATTCCCAAAAATAAAAAGTAGCCTATTAACATAATTTGGACCCACCGATTCCAAATATGGAATCCATTTTTTCAAATTCAAAACACAGAAGTTGCAGAAATTAAATTAAAATTAATCTCGTTGTCGAATGAAAACGAGTTTTTGTTTAAAACATTGCAAAAGATTGAATTGATTTAACCTACGAATTCAATATAAAATCAATGCTAATGACATAAATTATATTAACTGGTAAAATTATTTTCTATTAATACTTTAAAACCATTCAATATTATAATTTAACCATATAAATTATTACGATGAAAAAAGTTTTTTTTCATTAAAATATAGCGTGTTTTTACTATTCATCAAAATATGAAAGTTACCAGAATAATACGAAAAATTTATCGAAAGTAAATTTTTATTTCATGATTCCAAAGAAAAATTTTATTTTGTCAAATTTAACTTATAAACATGTCAAAAAGTAGATTTAATGTGGGTGTTCCATCAAAAGGCGGCAGAACTGCATTTTTTGAAAAATACTTATTTTACAAGAAAATTTTATTTTGTTCTTATACCATGTTCTAGAAAATGTGTAAGATGAATAATAATGTTATAAAATTCAAAATTTAGTTAATACTATTCATAACGGCTAGTTCATAATAATATTTTAATAATATATCGTTGTTTAGTAAAACCCGGTATTGCGTACAACACACGCTATCGAGGAAGGTCGCGATTGCCTGTAATGCAGGCCAAGTCAGGGTTGCGTGTTGTGAAAGAATCCATCATTGTTTCGTATAACATAATCCAACCATATTTCATTTATACATTGAATATATATATATATATATACTCAATGTTTCGTAGAATAACTATTATCAAAATTGTGTGTAACATGATCCAAGAATAGTGTTTCATATTCTGCAAGCTAATACGGTGTTGCGTATAGCGCAAGGTAATCTTAGTGTATCGTACAACGGAAGATATGAATGAAATTAAAAATAATATATCTTATAAAATCTCGGGCTATTACATTCTACCCCCCTTAAAATGAATTTTTCCCCCGAAATTCGTTGGAGTTATAAATTGTTTTCTACTCGAAAGTTTCTTTAATTGAAACCCACATCATAAAAAGGAATACCAAATCTTATCGTTAAAAAATAAAGTATGAAACGTAACGGTTACCCATTTTAACTAATCACTGGGTTCCCACATAGGAGAAAATAGATGAAAATATGGATATGGAAGAAAAATATAACCATCAAGTTCTGATGGAGAGTGGTAGAGAACCTGGTTATGAAAAAGCCAACAATCACAAAGCTATTGATTTGTGATGATCTAAGGTACCATCTGATTAATCGGATATAAGGGAACTAGGACAACATTTTTGGTTTTCAAGATCATTTCCCTAAAGTTGATTAATTAAAAGAAATACTTTCATGATTTTGGTACATTCTCACTGTTGTTCGTGAATTGAACAATTTCCACTTCATCCCTTAAGGAAATGAAGTTGAATTTGTTATTCAAGATGTGTTAGAAGATCATGTGATAGAATGATGGGTCATCCATCTCTTTCAAATAAAAGGTTATCAAAAGTTATAAGTACATATTATGGTTAGATTAATCGTATATGGTTCCAAAAATGAACTTATACTTCATATATCATACCGCTTAATAAAATAAAAATAGTTTCTACTAACCAGGGAATTCTTGTAGGCCAGTGGTAGGCGATAAAGGCTAGTCATACTTTGGTTGTGGGTTCGATTCCCACAGCTTTGTCTGACGCGATGGGTTGTCTTCCGTCCTGCAGGCTGTCCTTTTTCTAAAACAATATTACTATAACATCCCATCAATAATATCGAAACAATACTAACTTATGTACAACATAATACATTCCAATCTTTAGGGTTATCTAAAATACTTTTGGCCAAGGTCATAGTATAAAGAAAATGATTACTTGAAATGTCACATAACAATCACGTGAATGCCATCATTTATCCCCCATATATCATAAGATATATCTTGTTGGTCAAATTACAAACATGTGAATACCTTAATCATGTATTCTCTTGAAGAATGAATACCCATTTAACCTTAGTGAAAACATGAATGCTGTCAAAAGTTAACTCTTTACCACATACCCAAATCCCAAAAATTATATATACTCAAACCATGATAACACTTGGTCCTTATATCAGTCATGAGCTCATGAATACAATCAAACATCTCATTATCTTCTTATCCTTTCATTATGCGCATATCATCTACTTTCCAAAAGTATCTGAATAACCTTTCATGGTTACTGGTACCATTCATCATACACTTTCAAAACATAAGGAAAGACAACAGTGTAACAATCCTTAGATGTCTCGTTATTCCATAGTACCATGAGATTACTTATATAACATCACACTTCATAAACATGTAAACATTCCACTACATTCTTAAACCATTGACCGAGATTCAAAAATTATTTTATCTCACATATCATTTGTAGTCTCATCATCATCATCAATATAAATACTACCCATATGACCATACTTATTCTCTTCATGAGACTTTCCGTTAGGGTATTGGTTTGCATAATGTTCGTACATTCCACATTTAAAAAATTTAACCATTATTGATGTCGTAGCAATATCATTATCCTGATCCATGATGTTAACTGAACCATTTCCTTTGCACTTATTGGATTTGTGTCCTTCTTTTCCACACCAAAAGCTTCTTCCAGTTCCTTTGAAACAATCTCCTCAATGCCTCTTCCCACATGATTTATATGATGGAAATTGAACTTTCTTTCCTCTGTGATCATCATGAAAATACTTCTTTCTCTTATTAGATGAGTCAGGAAACTTACCAAAGTTGAGATTATTGATCATATTATGAGTTTGCTGATTAGGAATAATAACGATATGTGGACCTCCAGATCCAATTGCATTTGGTTTCTCATGAAAAATATCATTCCATTGTCCATCATATCCTCAATTATCATGAATCCTCCTGTTTCCAGCCATTTTCTAATATCGAAAAAGAATAGTGTGAGAGGTAAAAATCATACTAGGAAAAACAACATAGTAAAGGGGGAGCACCCTCAATATCTAACATCTTAGGTTAAATTCTAAGATCATTACCATAGTTCTAGGACTATATCCTATACGTCTTCTAATCCTTAGGTACATCCCTAGACATACCTTAGAAATATCTCTAGGGATCTCACTAACGTTTTCGCATCCTAGTTTCCAAAGGTTGACTAAACCTTTCCTCTGATACCAACTATAGTGACCCTATGCTTGACGTACATGGAAATTAAAATACTTTTGCGGAATACTTAATACATAAAAAAAATAGACACACAAGGACTGTAATAGTTTAGTGTCTTTGGAAACGTGGAACGTAATCGTCTAATTGTGGTGAAAGATCTTCAACATCTCCCATAAAGATCTTCCACTTTTTGTTTCCTGACCTAAAACCTTTATTTTGGTCATGGGGGAAAATAAAACATAAAAAGGGTGAGCTCAAATGATCAGTATGGGTAAGCATGGATAAAATAAAACATACCATATACATTGGAACTTAAAAACATGAACATAATGTTTAAACATTAAAATCTTGAGCAACTACATAAAACATGGAAGTACATAAGGCATAGATCATAATGGAACATAACCCATGATAAAATAGCATGGGAATAAAACATGTAATTGTGGCATCCATTAAGCACATGTAATGATTTCCATAGTAGCCAAGGCATTGTTGCCAAGACCATCTTAGTGGACAAAGTCCCATTCTGAATCGAGTTCACTCCTCGTTTCAGTCCTGTAGCACTGAACCATATTAAATTACCATTCCAGCTATGTCAATCTCATGAGATATAAAATCTTTACCCAATGCATTGGAGGGATATTTATGTCCCACCCATCTCATAATGAAATCATTCTAACTTGTTCCACAAAATAAATATACATCATTCATAATAACCCAACGAATAAAATGGGTTTCATAAACATCATCCCATCATAACATAAATCCATATAAAAGAAATCGATATAATTTCATAATATGAAAAGTGAAACCATGTAAAAAAAAGAGACATTATACTTAAAACATACACATATGAAATAATTTCATTTTAGATGGAAAATGGTTTTGATAAAACACTTGAAATGAATTCTTGAGGAAAATATCCTTTCTTCTTGAAAATAAATTTCTTTTCAAAAAACGTCATGCAATTTTAAAAGAAAGAGATTTTGATTAAAACAGTAATTAAATCTTTTGGAGGAAGCTTCATGAAAATAAGGATTTATGAAACTGTAAAAATCCTTTCATGTCATATAAGTTAAAAAAACATTCTTCTCGTACTTTTTTCGAATAAGTTAAAAAAAGTACCTCGTAACGTAAACAAAAGAAAGATTCCTTACATAACATGTAGTAAAATTCAAAAAGTCAAAAATGGGTAAAAATGGATTTAAACATACATGAAAAACTTTTATAAAACATGGACATGGATGATAGAAATAACCCCAGTAAATACTTACGAATAAGCAATCTCAGATAAAAATGAGATTTGCAAAATTTATCCCTTGCCTTATGTCCAATATGATTCTTATGTATCCGAAACTCAAGTATAATGATTTAAATAATGTCATTGACATATTAGAGAATAATATTCATTGTTATTATATCATATATGGTACACTTATGACTTTATATTACCCATTCTTTTGTAAATTCCATGTTATAGAGTGTTTTGGGTAAAATCGTTTCATTTGTCGTTCGTGTTTTGACTTGTAATTATTCATATGATTACTTAGATCACGATTAAATAATTCCAGAATATAAAAACTGATTTATATATAATATATATTCAGAATATTCATATATATAACAGATCGATAAATGGAAATAAATACACTGTTCATGGAGACAGTAGGCCGTACGTACGCATGAACGCTGTTTTCGTTTCCTTATTGAGTTGAATAGAATTATGTAGATGCCATACATATATACATAAATCCAGTAGCTTTATAATGTCATATATTTAATTATTATTTCTTATATATACTTTATAATCATTCTTAATTGGTTAACAAGGAGAATGAATCTCATCGCGTTGTGGAGACGGTAGTCCGTACGTACGCACGAGCGATGATATCATTTCCATAATTATTGAATTGATTTGGAGTGGATGATACAATATATAAAAATCAGTATGATGTTATAAAATCTATTTATAGTTATTCTTTACACTATTATACCCATCCATGTAAGGTGTTTGTGGAAAAACAGATTACACCACGGCGTGGAGGCGGTATTCCATACGTACGCACGCGCGGTGATTTTGTTTTCTGTAGGATCGATAGAAGGTGAAATGGAGTTGTTTCATATGTATAATAACAAATAATTATATTAGTGATACGGATGTTATTACTTTATAATGAAACAACTAATGAATATGAAGTTGAAGAAGAAAGAAGCTTGAAAGAATCGGGAGAAGAAATTACCTCTTCTTCGATACGCCTCTTTGAAACCTCCTCTTAGGGCACTAAGATTGGTCTTTAAAGTAGACCAGAACCTCTATGATGTTTCTAGGGAAGTGGAGAAGATAATTTTTCATGGTTTGGCCGAGCATGATGGCTCAAATTTGTGTGAGGAGGAGGGGGAGGAGGTGCCCTTTTATAAGGGAGGAGAGGGGCACCTTTGGAATTCTTAAAAATATTAATTTATAATAAATCTAACCCCACTTAAAAACCTCCAAAAATGACTCATATTATAATATTAGATAATATAGGGTTTTAATCTCATCAACCAATCAAATTTATACATGTTTGGATCTTATTTTAAACCTTATCATTTTGATTTATCCTTATTTAATCAATTTACGTTTATTTGTGGTATTAAAATTCTAAATTTTAAATTATAACAAATAATTACTTATTTGTTGTGAATTTTCCATACATGTTTAATTTATAACATTATAGACCATATAAATTTAAATATATAATTTTTAAATATTTTTGTGATTTTTAAACAATTTTATAATATGTTATTTTTATAAAATAACAATAGTGTCAATTTTGACACTATTCATTTATTTGAATTTAAATAAAATATATACAGAAGATATGTTCTAAATAAAATATTAAATAGATTAATAAATGGTCATATGTATCTATAAAATTAGTGGATCACATTAAATAGTTCATATATTATTTATTTTTTTATTTTTAGAACCACTTATTTGGTTTATCTCTTAATAAAATAATTACTACAACATTATTGTATATTATTTAATATTGTTGCATAAAAATTAATAATAAAATCCTATGATGAAGATAAATTTATTACCTTTCCCAATAATACTTTTACTAGAATTTATCATCTTAAAATCACAATATTTAAATTTTTATATTTATTAAATTATGAAGGTGACAAATTTGGCATCATTTAAAATAAAATAATATAAGTGTCATAATCACATTTATAAGGCTCCAAACGGTTATATATTAGGTCATTGGATGACTAAGGTGTATATATACACTAAAAATAAGTTTTGGTCAGGTTTTTGGGCCTTTTAACGGGTATTATTATTTCAATAAAAACAATATTACTTATTTTCCACTTAATAAATAATTTCTGTATCATTAATGTATCACCATTAATGTCAATTATTTAATACCTAAAAATTATAAATAAATTATCATAATGTAGATAATTTTATTAGCTTTCTGGAGACTATTCATGTTCGACGTTTTATGATGTTTATCACTAAATTAAAATTATTATACTTATAATATTTAAGAGAGTGACATGTTGTCACTTTCTTTGGTTTAAATAATAATTAAGTTATTTTCATGGAATAAATTCCATTAAATGATTCTAATCAGACCCTTAGGTGATATTGGTCGACTTTTAGTCATCCAATAGGATTTTGGCAGGTGTTACGGTAATTTTATAAACTTATATTTACCCTTCATTACCCGATTTACCTTTAACTATGGTAAATAAAATTTACCGTAGTTACTATTCATAATTTCCAAAAATAAAAAGTAGAATGTTAAAATAATTTGGACCCACTGATTCAAAATATGGAATACATTTTTTCAAATTCAAAATAGAGAAGTTTCAGAAATTAATTAAAATTAATCCTGTTGTCGAATGAAAACGGATTTTTGTTTAAAAAATTGCAAAAGATTGAATTGATTTAACCTATGAATTCAATGTAAAATCAACGCTAATGACATACATTATATTAAATGGTAAAAATATATTCTATTTATACATTAAAACCATTAAATATTATAATTTAACCATATAAATTATTACGATGAAAAAAGTTGTTTTTCATTAAAATATAGCGTGTTTTTACTATTCATCAAAATATGAAAGTTACCAGAATAATACGAAAAATTTATCCAAAGTAAATTTTTATTTCATGATTCCAAAGAAGAATTTTATTTTGTCAAATTGAACTTATAAACATATCAAAAACTATATTTAAAGTGGGCGCGCCATCAAAAGGCGGCAAAACTGCATTTTTTTAAAAATATTTATTTTACCTGAAAATTTTATTTTGTTCTTATAACATGTTCTAGAAAATGTGTAAGATGAATAATAATATTAAAAAATTCAAAATTTAGTTAATAATATTCATAATGGATAGTTCATAATAATATTATATAATATATCATTGTTTAGTAAAACTAGGTATTGCATACAACACACGTTATCGAGGAAGATCACGATTGCGTGTAATACAAGCCAAGTCAGGGTTGCGTGTTGTGAAAGAATCCTTCATTGTTTCATATAACAGAATCCAACCATATTTCATTTATAAATTGAATATATATATAAATATATATACTCAATGTTGCGTAGAATAACTATTATCAAAACTGTGTGTAACCCGATCCAAGAATAGTGTTGCGTATACTGCAAGCTAATACGGTGTTGTGTATAGCGCAAGGTAATTTTGGTGTATCGTAAAACAGAAGATATAAAAGAAATTAAAAAGCATATATATCTTATAAAATCTCGGGCTATTACATTAGTGGATGGTGAAGGCCTATATTGATCATTTCACATGCTAGAAGAATTCATTATTGAATATTCTCTTTTTTATGTTCAGAATTATTATTTTTCAAATAGTTCTCTTGTCTACTTACAGTATGGACAGTTTTGGAAATCAAAGCTATCATGTCATGGTCCTAGGAATACATGTCATGGATATGGGTGTTTTAGACATCTGGGGAGAATCTGTAAGTTTCATTTCTATAAAAGGATTTCTCAGTTTGAGGGTGTTAGCTTATGATGATAGATAAGTAGAAACATTAAGCATTCAATGATACATCTATATGCCTAGAAGTGATGTTTTTTACAATGCTAGGAATTACTGGGGGTGTTGGGAGCCTTAGTGCAGGAATATTTCATGTTCCTTTTTGGAGTATTCATTGTTTTTAGATGTTTTTAATTTTATTATAAGGACATAGTGGTTCCATCCTTATTCAATCATGGTGGAATCTTTTCCTTATTACTCTTATGGTTGTGATTTTATTAAGAACTATTGTGGTTTCCCATGTGGATTGTTTTCATTTTTAAGTCACGTTTTCTTTGAATACAATTATGTGTTGTTAAAATGAAGTGTTTTAGATTGGAATTATGTTTTCTAGATATCCTTCGATCAGGTTTCCCTATGTGATGTGTTTTTTTGGTTTGGTATGGGGTTTCCTAATGGATGTGTGGGTGGGGTTTAGTTGGATTCTTCATAGTGGTTCTTTTCGGAGTCTCGACTACTTTAATGATGAGTTTACTATATGGGAGACATGGTGTAAGTTGGGTTCTAGTACTGGGGATAAAACTCTTATTATCCCCATGGTTTAACACATTCTTTTCTTTACTACTGGTGTTATGGTGTAACATGTGGATTTAATGGTCACCCTACATTTCACGGTTCTATTCATCTTGATTTAATTTTGAGGTGAGTTTTGGTTCTCATTAAGAATGATGAATTTTTGAGAAAAGAATTTTTTGTAGAGGGAAAATTGTCACACCCAAACCATTGTTTTTAAATTATTATTTTTTATTTCATAGTGATATGTATTTTTGTTTATGTCCAGGTTATGTTCAATGTGGAAAAATTTTAGTTTCAGATATTTCGGGTTGTTTTTGTTGTATTCACTATTTTAGATGTTTCGAGCCGAACCATGCGAATGACTGGAAAAACCGCCAATAATATAATTATGCTTGAGTTAAGGTGAATTACTTACATGTGTTTAGGAGATAACATGTAAAGTTGAGTGGGGACACATTGAAATTTGGCAGATCCATTTTGCATGGTTGGCTCTTGGTTTCCCAAATTATGCAGCCAAAACATGTGGGTGTCCTTCTTGAGTGGGGTGCACATTGTTTGTTCATGGTTCTGAAAACTATTCATGAAAAAATGGAGTATTTTCTAGATTATTAAAAAGAAAAATTTCTCACTTTACCCCTCTTTTTATTTGACCCATTTTAGGTTTTCTCTACTTTGCTGGAACTAGTCACAAAAGATGGCATCCTAGGATTATCTTCTTTAGTTTTTATTCATCCATGGATTCATCTCAAAAATTTCTATGGGAAGCTAATATTTTCTTTTTTGAAATTGAATCCTCTCCCTATTCTACTCGCTCAGTTTCTAGGTCTCTCATGGCTTGTATCTCTTTTGGATAAACCCTAGAGTCTAGGTTTTAGGATTGGATCAGATTCCTTTTGTTCTAGTGTGTGAATATTGTCTATCAGCCTTGGTTTATCCTTATCATAGAGTTTCATTGCATTTAAACATCAATGTTGTACATTTTTTCATCTAATTTATTTCATGAATATTCTAATTTATGAATTTTTATTTCTAAATAATTTATAATTTTTTATCCTACTTGTGATGCATTAGTATGAATTATTGTGTTGGTTTTGTGTTGATAATTTGTTAACAATGGGGTTTCAAGGGATCTCTTAAAAAATCTAACACTTATAGGTATTCAATCTGTATAATAATATTCCATGTGGACATTAAAAGTTTAATTGATCCCATTGGGTTGTTTTGGGCCTTGGTTATGTTTTGGTAAATTTGTTTTCATTTTTAATCGTGTTTAGTGTGTGGTTGGGATGCCTATTTGTAGCTTATAGATTATGTATAAAATGGTTGGAAAGATCTTTTCAATTACTAAATTGGTGATGGTTTATGTGTATGATTAGATATTAGAATATATATATATATATATATATATTTATGTGGTTCATATATAGATGGGATCAAAATTATTATGGTTTTATTTAAAAATAAATTTCAACTTGAACCTAGTATTTAAAATGGTCCTCTTCATTTTTTATTTCATTCCAATATTTATTTGTATCAAATGGTTCTATGCTATTATATTGGTTTCTAAATGGTTACATGGTTTTTTAAGATTTAAATTGTGGATTCCATTGTTTTGCTTATTTATTAGGCCATTGGACACTTTGAGGTGCGTTTTGGTAACAAATTTGTATGAATGTTCATTTAAAACTTTTTTTATATGTTTTTATATTGTCATACTGATTTTTTAATAGTTTTGGAAATATATTTTTATTATAAATGTAATGTCCTAGTGGGTACCTTGTGATTTCATGGATGGTGGTTTCAAAGCACATATTATGTGTTGTCCTATATAGAACTTTAGGATGATTTTATGGGTGATGGGACCCTTGCGGTAGTCTCACATAGAATAGGGACATCATACATATGGTGTAAGAGTTTAGGCTAGGATATCATAGTGTAATTTGTGGGTTTTCGGTTAGATTCCATGCGTGTGAATATCTCATCATTTTACATGCACTATTATCTTAGTATTCAAGGGAATCATATAGATGGTTGAGTGACATTTTCTTATCGACCAGGATTAGATGGGTTGGTACACCTTAGATTTGTTGAGAGGTATGGTGGGATGTGCTACTGGAAAGAATAGTTTAGACAAGCCAGTTGATTATTGACTATAGAGATACATCCTATACTAGAATGTGAGTTCGATCAGAGTATGTACAAGGATTGATTATGTATATGTTTAAGAAATTTCCTTGATTATAACATACCTATTCAATTTTAGTTTTCTGTACATGGATTGTTAGACCAACTAGTTTTCTCTTACTTTTTCAGTTTTAATTTATCATTAGATTATTCCATATCATTATCATCTAGTATAGATACATGTTCAGATCGTGGTTATGTAATCAAGTTTTTTGAATAAAGAACTAATTTAAAAATAATTTTTTATTATTTATTATAATAAAGCCCTACTTCCTAAATTTATTTTGAACTAGTAGTTGTCTAATGTTTTAGGGAAGTAAATTCAATGATTCCATGGTGTATACCAATTGATATGCTTATTCTCAAACCATACTTGTACAATTTGGTATTGATATACCCAATCTATTTTTAAGGTTTGATCTTTTTTTCAGGATAGACAATGATGTAGGATTTTTTATGGATGGCGGTAACCAATAAGTAATGTCAAGATCATGTCGGTCCCAAGTGGTCTCTATTCTATTTTAGATATCAATTTTTATATGATGTTGAGTTACATAGATAAATTATCTTTTTTATTGAATCCATTGTTTTTGGATCCTCTTTTTTTAATGATCTATTCTTATTATTTAATTATAATTGTTATTATTATAAATAATTTCCACTATGAAGTCTTTGATTCGTTGTACTAGTATCTATCCTGGGAGATGAAGGTACACCTATTGGGTTGGGTCAGGTGTCAGGGCAGGTGGAAGACCATCGTAGTACATAACATCTTTTGATATTCATTTCTGTAGATTAATTAACATTATTAGGAAATGTGTTTTTAGATATTATCGGTGATAAATACATTGAGTTTTTTACAAAAAATATATTGATACCATGTATTCAAAACATGAACTACATAAGATAATTTAAAATAATGTGTTGGATGGTTTTTTTCATTAAAATGTAATTTACATGATTGATAAGAAATGACATGATATCTCTACATTATATCAAATCCCAAACACGATCTTGTTGCATCGTTGAATACTTCATGGCCCTATCCAAACTCTAGTGATGTGAGGGTTGGTGCTGATATAAGTCCTACCATATACCCCTGGAAGTATTTTTTACATTTATAATTCCACATGAAATGAATGGATTTACTCATCAATGATATCATCAGGGATTCCAAATATGGAAAATCACATGAAAACATTTGTATTATCACTATATTCTTATGAAACTAGGTATTTTAAAGGCATTCATTAGCACATCCCAATATATAAGACCATATATCATTTTTGGATCTATAATAAAACATTTTTTTATAAATTATAGGTCCATGGAAACAAAAATCATGTATCCATAAACCACACATTGTTTTCATGGAATTTAGAAAATGTTCTAATAATTTTGCCAACACTATATTCATGTGTTTTCCATGATATACATTTTTACCAGAATAAAGAAATATATCATTCAAAAACACCACAAAAAATTATTCTAGATACAATTTAAATATCCAATTCATTATGTCTATAAATACAGATGGTGCATTCTTATAACAAAAAGGCCTAATAGTGAACTCATAATGGACATATCTTCTTATAAAATATTTCAATGAAATATCATAATTTTTTTTTGATATCACAGTTAGTGATGTACAAACCCAATTAAAATTTTTAGAACAACTATGTTCCCCTAAATTGATCAAATAGATCATCAATTCATGTAAGGGGATGATAATTCATTATCATAACCAAATGAACCTTATGATAATATACAAAAACCTATGAGTTATATCAACATTATTTAGAAAGAGAAAATATGCTACCTATAAATACATACATGGTCAGATGAACCCTTTTCATTCCAACTCTTCCAAAAGATCCATCAATTCTCATAAGACTGTTGTTTTATTTGATAAGATTCATCGGAAAAAGGATTTCCCCACAATATGAGATCAATCATAAAATAATCTTCTATTTTGGATAGAAACCCTAAGAAATTTTCACAAAAAATATGAAGGATATAGTCCACCATGTTTTTAAATATATCTACACATGTTTCAACAATCGACACCAAAAAACTTTTGTCAACTGGTAAAAAATAGTTCCAATTATTTTTTAGATTTGGCTTTATATACTTTCATATACTACCCAATCTCCATTAATGAGATGTATAACACTATCATAATATATGAAACTCATCATCCATGTATAATAATTGATATGGGAATCAAATATCATAAACCTATCCTTTCCCAGAATCTAGTCATAGACATATATCATTATCATTAATAAATGATTGACCAAAATTGGCAAATAAATTGAAATCCAACAAATTTTACATTTCATGGATCAATATTCTTTTTTCCCTAATGGTTTTTGGACATTCATAAAAGAAGAATCATCTTAACATGTAATCCCATAAGCTCAAAAACATGAGAATAAATAAATTAAGGGGATAAACCTATATCAAAAAATTATTTCATAATTGTAGATTTAAAAAGAACCATACCTCTCACCATCAATGGTATTCGTTATTCATCCATGATCACTTGAAGAAATCCAAAAAATTTATATCATTATATTCATTTCCATTTATTACCACGTTGATATTTTCATTGGTTGAGGATTAATGGTATTCATAGAATGACAATGGTTTTCTTAGTTTTGATGAAAATATCTATTCTTTTGCACTCATCACATTGAATCATTGGATGATTGGGACACATGATATGTTTCCCTAGAACCGAAACATGGGTAACTATGACAATTACACTTATTATTTCCCATTTGGTTTCAATTGTGACATTATCTTGGGTTTTCCATGAAATCTCTTTTCATATGATCAAAAAAATTGCACTGAAAACAACGTCGAATACTCTTTAGTTGAGGAGGTAATTTTCCTAATCCCACCGCCTGCTTCTGAGATATATGACCTTCATTGAGAAAATGTTCCCCCTCATCCTGTTTCTAGCATTGGAGTTCCCAAATATTCTTATAGGAATAAACCTGATTCCCCCGACCATATTCCATATGATATTTCTTTCCTCCACCATCTATGTATCGACCATATCTCTATAATCCAAGATATAATATAAGAATATTTTTAAATGAATTTCTAATTTCAACCCTGAATGAAGAATTTATGGATTTAAGGATGCACTCATATCAACATCCTTTTTAAAAATGATCTAAATTCATATATCTAGATGTAAACTCAGCTATCAAGAATTTTTCTTACTTCAAACTAAATAATATTGTTGTTATAAAATTTATTAACATCTGAGGATATAATTTTTATTGAAAAATTCATAAATTTCCTCACATGTCATGCCTTATTATTTTATGACCTATACTACCAAATCCCATAACTAGTGTTCTAGATCCTCCAGAAGATACAATACCAACTTTAACCTCATTTATTTTTGTGCCCCAATGAAATCAATGATTCAATTAATCATATTCAATATGACTTCTACATTTTATAGTTGATAATATTCATGAATATTTTGAGGATTGTGATTTTAGAACTGTACTGAATGATCCACTTTTTTTGTTTCATACTTTTTTTCCTCTATCCTCAGCTTGAAAATTATGGCCAATACTATAGACCAACATTTATTTCACCTGTCAATTATGTGAAACCAAATTCATTGCAGCCTATTTCTATTTTTTTTGAGGTTACTCATTTCTATTTCATATAACAAAAAACAATACCATTTAGTTTGACAATCTAGAAACTACTGGAAAAACAATTTCAAATTACCATCTTAACAAGTTCCAAGATTAACTTTATCCATAATATACTATTTTAACCATTACAAATTACCTCCACTATGCCATTAAAAAATATATCAATTTAAAAACATTTTCAAAACAATTCAAAAATAAAAAATTCATTCCATTTACATAATCATAGGTACAAAAAAATGTAGTCTTAGTGGTAAGTTAGACTACCAATTCATGTCAAGAAATATACATCTACTAAACCCATGTTATAAGCCTGAAAATCACCAATAAGTTTCTAAAGAACTCATGTATCCAAACCCAATATAACCTGAAGTTAATCAATAATAGGTTAGTTACAACGTTTTTTACTCTAAAATTCATGTTCTTACAATCATACTCCCTTATATCATCTTTAGTATTCATGAATTGACCAATACTGATACTCAAGGATCAAACAAACTTATACCATTTGTTATAACTCACCCCAAACACATTGGCTTGATAAGAGGTGGTCAGTGTTACTAAAAATTAGGTGACATTCCAAGGAAACCAAAGGATAGAAATAAATTCCATGGGAATCAGAAAAAATTGAGTGATGACTCTACCATTAAATATAAAACACAACAAACCAAGAATAACATAATGAAAAAACCTCAATTTGATGCATGATTAAAACAATAAAACTAAAAATATAAAAAAAAGAACTACCATTTCAGATTACAAAGAAGAAACTAAGTGAAACAACTAAATGAATAAAAATTAATTCAAAAACCATAAATATTATGATGTAATACAAGTGAATATCGACTTACTCCATGATCTAACATGATAATCCATTCCCTCAGTATTAAGAATAATATTTAAAGTACTATGTTACCTTTCCTTTACGTGTTTCTTGATTGATGAAATATGAAATGCACAATAGTTCTCTTGTATTTGGTGTGTCTAAACTTATTTGAGTTTCACCAATTACATCCCAAATCATTCCACATAGATTAAACAATCTATACAATTTATATAAAATAGTTTCAAATAATTTAAAATATATTATACAAAAACAAAAATTGTTTTCTAAGAAAAAAATATTTTCAATAAAAGGAGTCAAATAAGACTTAAAAATCATTATCAATCAAATTTATAATACCAATTTCATTGATCCACATATCCACACAGGCATTCCCAAGTGAAATTTTTATATGTTGGAGTGGTATCTCATCGATCAACCAATTCATCATACGGTAACCAATACAAGGTTCCCCAATAAGACACAACCCTTCTGTAGGGTAACATATATTGAAAATGAACGCACACTAACCACATATTCCAAGAAACATGGAAATAATTATCATAGAAAACCTTTATTAATTTAAAAAAAACTATTTTCCCTGAATCAAAATAATTCTATTATTCTAAAAATAATATTTTAAAATTTATCTATAAAGATGAATTTCAACAAAACCACCTTGTAAGAACCTAATTTTACACTTAGTTATGGATCATTTAAATTTAAATCTAAATATTCACAAAAGAACTAATATGGGTTCCTAAAGAGTTAGAAAAGGTCTTAGGGGTTTCTGAGCAATGTTTGGAGCCCAAAACCCTTCTTTTGGGTAAAATAAGACATTTCGCATGTTTAGCACATGAATGGCACACGGTTAGGCTAAATGTCCAGAAGAAAATTTCAAGATAGATTCAAATTTCATTGTAGGAACATGGTTGTAGTTCCTATCCATGAAAGTAACCCTTCTTCCCAGGTAATCATGTACAGTATGCATGTAGTTTTTCAAACTGTGCAGAAAAACTGGGAAAAAGATAATATTATGGGTAATTTTATAAATTTTCCCTCAGTGATCTATTAAGTCCGTTTCTTATTCCAATTACTAGTAATTTTAGTATTTAACTCCATGGTGCTCATTTTAGATATTTTTAAAGACCAAATATAGGTATTGAAGGATCTGCTTCATCCATGATCTGATTGAGCTTCCACTTGTCACGTTAGATGTGCATCTTTATATACTCAAGTCTGTTTAAAAATTTCTCCTTGTATTTATCTCTAAACATTGTAATAATGGTTTGAATTATTTTCTTTCTTTCATAGATCAACTTTGGTGCAAGGCAAAACAAGGTCAAATACAGGAGGAGTAGTGTTTCACAACCCTATGGTGGCTGTTCTATAACTTATCCCTCATGTGCCTTAATTTTTAAAATGTCATATGGCCCCCACCTCTTTCTTTGGGTGCCATTAATAGAATTCGTATGTCATGATTATACTTGTTGTAAAATCATGTTTATGATCATTCCATGTATGTTATTTTTTTATTAGTTTTACCGATAACTCCATTCATCCAATGTAGGATGTTATGCCATAATTGTTTTCTTAATGATTTCGCACATTGGAACCACCATTCGGGTGTGCCTTTTATTTACCATCATATGGGTATGTGTTTATATATTAAATGGATTTTTTATAATTAGAATTTTACTATAGGACATACCATGTATGCTCATCACTTGATCCACCGAAGGTAGGTCCTTCAATTTGGAAATAAAATGTGAAATGTGAATTGGAAGGTATACTATGTATATGACTTGGACATAAATGTAACTAAATAGTAGGATTCATATTTTTAGAACTCCTTATGAAATTAATGGAAGTTATCCAAATGAAACATGAATATATAATATTCTATAAATGGATTAAATCAATGGTTTCATTCTACATGGCCATGTCACACAAATGAAAGGAATTTCTTGAACCGAATGACTTGATTAAAAGGATGCATGATACTTGGTTTTGTCACACTAATGAAATGAAAGGCCAAAACAAAATTGCATGATTAAAATGATACATGATAATATACCTTATCATTGTAATGAAAGTCATGGCTTGATCCAAATGAAACATTACTATAATTCAATATCAAATAACAGGAGTCTGACTCAATCGTTCCTTGGAATTTTATTTAGGAATTCCATGAGCACTTGGGAACCCAATTTCGATTAAAAGATTTGGAATTTTTAGGATGATACCCAGAAATTTATTGATTGTTTTCAATTATTTTAATGCATGGTGTGACACTATAGGATCTCTTCAATATTATTTTAGGACACCTTGGATACACTTTGTTGATCTATCATTGAGTTGTAGGAGCCATGATTAAATCCAATCGGGGAAAGTAATTTATTATATCCATCTTACATTTGATGAACTCATTGGACTAAGTAGGTGTCTCATTGTATAATTAATTAGACTATGATCCTGGGATTACACACTTAACCCATTCCAAGATTTAGTTATTACTGAGTTGGGGAGCCATGTGTTCTACATTACCTAGGGTATTAACTCCAGACTTCATTATTAAATATAATTATTGGTTTATTTATCACAAAAGGGATCATTCATTATTGAAAACATATGACTAATTTAGAAACTAGTAATAATCCTTTAATAGACTAGTTATGTTTAGATAGATGTCGTTGGTTGAATCAGGTACTTGGTATTAATTTACATTATACTACATTACATTATATATGCATTCTTGGACACTACTATATTTTTATTAAACGGTACATATGTTATAGACACCATTGGTTTTGGAACACTAATAGTTATCTCACACACATTATTGGTGATGTTTCTTACATTTAATAGATAAAATAAATGCATGTGCTGATAAAGGGAAGCATATGGATTTGAACACCTAATTGAATGTTGTTAAGGATGATGCATAAAAGAATATGTCCAAAACAGATCTTGTAATTCAAGTGGGAGTGTTTTGATTTCATTTATAATTTTGTAGAACATGTTATTACTTCATTAATGTATCCATGTTTTACAGTTTTCTAGTGACATGGAATACAATCATCAGTTATTTAGTGCTTGTATGTTTGTCCAGTTATTTAATTTATTATTGTTGTTGCCCCTAATTTATTATTGTCTGTTCCATTTACTTAGGATTCATTTTATATTTAACAATCTTTACATTCATCTATTGTGACACACTTTGTATATAAGGGAATAATGTCCCCATGGACACACCATGGGCCCTTGCTACTAGTCTTCACCATCTGACATTTTGGGAGATATGCTTGAGTCCATGTAGCCCACTGTGCTCAGGGAACCTATTATCTATAATACAAGTCTGGGACATCATAATGGGGTATCAAAGGAGTTTTTTAATTTTTTCATTACTATTTGGAGATAATTTATTGACGATTACTAATGTTGTGAACTTGGTTATAAGCTGTACTTGGATGTCACAAACCCATGATTGGGGTTAAAACCATGTTTCTTATATTATAATTTTTATTCATCTTTTTTCATAAGAGTCTATATTATTTCAACATTTCTTGATGAAAGTGTTGTGTGGTGTTGTTTATTATTACATTTTTTGAGTATTTTTATTCATCCTTAGCCCGATGAAATGAGGTGAAGGAGAAATGTTACAAGAATCCTTATAGGGACCTAAAATTTTCATGTCATGCAAATTCCAATGAAATATAACTGCATTTCACGACATCTTATTGCTTGATATTCCTATGATTGTTGAGTAATGATGTGACAGGACACATATACTTCTATTACTATTTGTTTTGATTGAGTGATTTCACATATGAATTTAGGATGTTTATTAGCCCCCATGTGATGGGATGAGTAATATGTTGAGTCAATGAATTATGCTATAAATAAATTGGTTTCATTTATATTGATATGTGAATGGGAATGGATTCACTGGAAATGGCTATTCTTTATAATGTGAATCCTGAAATCTAAATCGAATTGGATCACATTCTTACACTAGTGGAAAAAATGTTTAACATGTCCTCATTTTTCACCCCGGTTCTATATAACTGACATGAAAAGTTGTAAAAATCGATTTATAACATCTGTGATTTTATAACCGATGTGATAAATCAATAAGAATCCATTTTACATCAGTTATAAAATAATCGACGTAAAAAATAATGAGAATAGATTTATCACTATAGTAAATTTATATCATCCTTGAAAATCAAATCTGGGCGCTTTATCACTTCGGTTACTAAATACTGACATGATTAATGAAATCTTGGATATTTATCACATCAGTTATCAAAAGAACCAATGTTGTAAATTATTTTCAACATAGCTTATTATATAACTGACATAATAAACATATAAAAAATAGTTTATCATGTTGGTTATTAAATAACAAACATTATAAACCTTTTTATTGATATATCGGGCCCCATATTCGGTCATTCAGTTTTCATCAATCTGGATAACTGTCACTCATCTCTCCTACATAGAAAATACAAAAAGGATTCTTCATAGTCATGACCTCTAGAATATTTTTCCCGACATCATTCATTATCTATATTACCCCTAGATCTATGAGGTCGACTCAAAACACTCAAGTAATCTTCAGAAGGCTCGGTTTTTCTTCTTCATTATCATGATTCCATAAACTAATTTCTTGAGATGTTTTTTTCTATTGTTCTTCTAGCTATCATTGTAAGTTCAATAGTGTTCATTTATAATATACTAAATTCATTTGGGGTAAAAGAAATCATTGAAGTGATTTCCTGAAACTTTATGCCTTTTATGTGTTCCATCATGCGTGTGTGCGTGTATAGGGGGAGTCGAAGGGGGTGGGGGTTGTCCAGGGGGCTCTCCATGGTGTGGGGGTGTCAAGGGGGGGTGTCAATGTGGGTGGGGGTGGTGTCTAGGGGGCTGTGAGGGCTGTCCAAGGGGGTTGGGGTGTCAAAGGGGGTGGGGTGATGTCTATAGGGTGAGGGGTTGTTTAAGGTGATAGGGGTGTCTAGGGGGTGGGGTTGGTTTCTTGGGGTTGAGTGGGATGTCCAAGGGGGTGGGCGGTGTTTGGGGGCGTCCAGAGTGTGGGGGATGTCTAGAGGGGTGGGGCCTGTCTAGGTGGTTCAGGGGGGGAGGGGACTCTCCAGAGGGGTGGGGGTGTCCAAGGGGTGTCAAAGGGGGTGGGGGTGGTGTCCAGGGTTGTTCGGGGGATATCTAAGGGGGGTGGGGGTGTCCAAGGGGGTGTGGGTGGTGTAAAGGGGGTGATGGGATGTCCAAGGGTGTAGGCTATCCCAGGGGGTTGGGGTGTTGTCTAGGAGGGTGAGTGGGTTCTCCATGGGTGTAGGGGTGTCCAGGGGGTGGGGGATGTCTAGGGGTTGGGGGGATGTCCAGAGGTGCATGGCTATCTAGGGGGTTGGGGGATGTCCAGAGGGTTGGAGGTGTCCAAGTGGTGTCTAGGTGGTTGTGAAGGTTGTCCACATGGGTTGAGGTGTCTAGAGGGTGGGGGTGTCTAGGGGGTGAGGGGATGTCTAGTGGGGTAGGGGTGTCTGGAGGTGGGGGTGTCCAGGGGGTGAGAGGGTTGACCAAGGGGCTGGGGGTGTCCAGGGGTGGGGGGTTGTCCAGGGGGTGGTGTCCAGGGGGTGAGTGGGCAGTCCAAGGGAGTAGTGGGTTTCCATGGGGTGGGGGGAGGGTGTCCAGGGGATGTGGGGGCTGTATAGAGGGGTGGGGATGTCTATTGGGTTGGGGGCTATCAAGTGGGTTTGGGTGTCTAGGTGTGTCATAGGGGGTGGGGGTGGTGTCCAAGGGGTCTGGGGGAAATCCAAGGGGGTTGGGGTGTCCAAGGGGGTGTGAGTAGTGTGCATGGGTGTGGGGGGTTTTCAAGGTGGTATGGTGTCTAGGGGGTGGGGTGGTGTCCAGGGGGGTGAGTGGGATGTCCAATGCCGTAGGGGGTGTCCAGGGGGTGGGGCTGTCAAGTGGGTGAGGGCTCCCTAGAGTGGTTGGGGATGTCCAGGGGTGGTTGTGGTGTCCAGGGGGTAGGTGGGCTGTCTAGGGGGGAAGGGGGTGTCCAGGGGGTGGTGGTGTCTAGTGGGTGGGGCTGTCTATAGGGGTGGGGGGTTGTCCAGGGGGTAGGGGGCTGTCCAGAGGGGTGGGGGTGTCCAGCGGGTGTCAAAGGGTGTGGGGGTGGTGTCCTGGGGGTGTAGAGGATGTTCAAGGGGGATGGAGTGTGCAGGTGGGTCCAAGGGGTGACGGGGTTGTCGAAGGGGGTAGGGGTGTCCTCGGATGTGGTGTCTTGGGTGGTGAGTTGGCTGTCCAAGGTAGTAGGGGGTGTCCAGGGGTGGGGTGTCCTGGGGGTGGGGATTTTCTAGAGGGGTGGGGGGATTTCAGGTGTGTGGGCTATCGAGAGGGGTGGGGTTATTCAGAGGGTGTCAGAGGGGGTTGGGGTGGTGTCTAGGGGGGATGTCCAATGGGGTTGGGGTGTCCAAGGAGGTGGGGGTGTCCCGGGGGTGATGGTGATTTTAAAGGGGGCATGGGTGTCTAGGGGGGTGGTGTCCAGGGGGTGAGTGGGCTATCCAATGGGGTAAGGGGGCTATCCATAGGGTGGGGGTGTTGTTTAGGGGGTGGGCGATATCCAAGGGGTGGTGGTGTCCAGGGGGTGTCTAAGGGGGTGTGGGTGGTGACCAAGGGGGTAGGTTTTGGACAACCCCCTCACCCATGGAAACCACTCCCCCACCCCCTTGACATCGTCCACCCCCATGGCCATCCCCACACCCCTTGGACAGGCTCCCAACCCCGGGACACCCCCCTAGACACCCGAGACAGCTCGTACCCCTGTGGATAGCCTCGACCCCCTCGGACATCCCCCCATAGACAGACCCTACACCCTTGGACATCCTTTTAGTATATATAAATATATCCCAATGGTTTCATTGAAACTATTTGAATATTTTATCTTCAGTTAGTCTATACCAATAGTTCCCAGTAGAATCATTGGTATTGGGCTATTGCAACGACCATCATGCCAACAATGTGGGAAACTATTGTGTACCCCAATGGTTTTAGGGGTTATTGCAGTTGTTTCAAATCACTTGGATATGTGTAATTTTTAGTAGTGAATGTATACATATTTTAATATTTTTACATCATATTTGTTTTTCACGGAAGGATGAATTTGCTATCGAGTTGCACTAGGACGTATTCATTATTTACCTTAAGAAGAAAGGATCCAAGATAAATTTAAAACTATTATATCTAAATATATTTTCCTTTTAAAATAATACTCATGTATATATTTTTTTCAAATACGCATAGATTGGTTTTATATTTCAAAATTGATTTTGCATTCAATTTATGATATTTTTCATATAAATATATATTTCTATTATTATAAAAAGATGAATAATTTTGATACTTGTTATAGGTTAATAAAGATTCTAAGTTGGATTATGACACATGGAATGGGTAAAGAATATGAAGACAATGTAGATGCCTTATTGGAAATTTCTAAACGAAATGTTCGAAAAGTGAATTTTTTTCTATACATGCATGGAATGTTTTAATATGAAGAATTTGAAAAGTAGAGAGATAAAATATATTCTTATTTCTCATTATTTTAATCAGAGTTACAACCCTTGGATTTGGAATGGTGAAACAGCACAGAATATCAGATGTACTGATGATGATGATTCCCAAGATGGTAACTCAGGCGGAATTGATGAAATGATTCGTCATATTGCTGTAGAAGAAATTGAGATAGAACTGAGAGTTGTGCATCACTATGGTGATGCTAAAAAACTGATATATCCTGGTTTAATGGGTTTTACAGTTTTTTCAGTGCTGATAAGATTGATTAAACTGAATGCGAAAGATGGATGGAGTGATAGAAGTTTTACTGAGCTACTACAATTGATGAAAGCCATTCTTCCAAAAGATGACGATATTCCAGATTCACATTATGTGTCATATAAATTATTATTCATGATGGGATTGGGATACAGGAAAATACATGTCTATCCGTAGGACTATATTATATATAGGAAATAATATTAATTTCTGTCAAAGTGTCCAAATTGTGGGACATCATGGTATATGTTGAAATAAAAATCACAAGCTGATATATAGATAATAAATATCCCTTCAAAGGTATTTTGGTATCTTCAAAAAATTCATCATTTGAAACATTTATTTTCTAATTCACCAGATCCAAAAGGTTAATATGGCATGATTATGAGTGGATATATGATGGAGAAATACATCACCCAAAATTTTGTTCACAATTGAAGAAATTGATGAGCAGTATCATATATTTGGAAATGAAATTAGATAACTCATACTAGGGTTGTGCACAGATGGAATGAATCTATACGATACCATAAGTAGCACACATAGTTTATGGCCTTTTTTATTGGTAATTTACTACCTCTATAGTATATTTTGTATGAAGCACAAATATGTCTTGTTGAGTATAATGATCTATGGTTTGAAGCAACCCGAAAATGATATTGATGTTTTCTTGTCACAATTGATTGTCGATTTTAAACTTTTATGGTAGGATGGTAATAGGGTGTATGATTCTTATAAAATGGAATATTTTCAGCTGTATGCAGTGCTTATGTTCACTATAAATGACTTCCAATCTTATGGAAATTTTTCTAGATACAATGTTAAGTGGAATAAAGAATGACGAATTTGTGAACAACAGACTAAATATTGTCAATTGCATCATAGGGGGAAAACAATGTACAAGTCTCAATGGATGTTTTTGCCTATGGATCACTCTTATAGAAGAATAAAAAAGGAATTCAATGGCTCACAAGAATATGATATTGCTTCAAAACCTTTATCCGCTAATGTGTATTTTGGTTGGGTGTAAAACCTATATGTGACATTGGGAAAGACACATAAATCTTGTTTTGACAGACATATTTTGGAGAATATGTCAATATTATTTGAGCTACCATATTGGAGATATCATAATGTTAAACATAATATTTATGATTTTCATGTGGAGAAGATTATATGTGATAGTTTTTTTGGAACATTGATATATATTAAAGGAAAGGAAAAAGATGGGTTGAATGCAATATTATACAAACTATAAATGGGAATACGTTTGGAGTTAGCTCAAACTCCTAATGGAAGATGGACATTTCTTCCCCCGGCTTGTCATACATTATCCTAGTGGGAGCAAATTTTCTTTTTTCTATGTCTACATGATATCAATGTTCCTCAAGGTTATTCGTCAAATGTAAAAAAGTTGTCTCATTGAAGGATTTGAAGTTGATATGTATGAAATGTCATGATTTTCATGACATGTTACAAGAAATTATACTTGTAACATTGCGTGGAATATTTTTTTTCATTTCAGAAAGACTATATTGATCTTCTGTTATTTTTTAAATTCAATCTGTAATATTGTCATTAATTTGAATGCTTTGTATATTTTGGAAAAGGATGAAATTTCTGAACTTTGTCAATTGGAAATGTATTTTCCTCCATATTTTTTTGATATAATGTTGCTTTTAATGGTTCATCTGGTTTGAGAGATAATCCTTTGTGGACCTGTATATCTTCGTTGGTCATATCATTTGAAAGTTATATGAAAATATTGAAGGGGGTGTTTTAAGAATCCATATCGACCTGAAGCCTCCATTATTGAAATGTATATTTCTGAGGAGGTTGTGGTGTTTTGTACAAGATATATGGTTGCGGCTGAGCGCATAGGTTCGCCTCTATCTTGCAATGAATGAATTAATAATGAGTGTAAGGGGATTTGTGGCTTGAAAGTCAAATCTTTGTCAGCTGAACAGATAAAGATGTTAAATTTATAAATCTTGAATAACAAAGTTGATTCTCAACCATATATCACATTTCATATTAATGATTTGAGAAAATTTCATCCCTAGAAGAAAGAAATGTGGATTTTGAATGATCCCAACAAAACATTTTTGTCATGGATTAAAAAGACATTTCTTTGTAGTTCATATGTATCGAAGACATTAGGATGGATAGTTGTTTTTCCATGGTTAAATGTGATAACATTGTCCGGTTATGACATTAATGGAAATACATTTTATACGAAATCATAGTACAACAAAAGTGAAGTTTAGAATAGTGGTGTATTGGTGTTTGCAGAAGCAATGCATTATTCGATTTCTAAAGACAAAAACATAATTTCTATATCATTTTAATATTATAGAGTAATTGAAGAAATATGGGACACTGATTACTTTAAAATTAATGTTCCTGTTTGTAACTGTAAATGGTTTATCGGTAATAATAGTGTCAGAAACGATTAATTGGGAATGACAGTTGTTAATCCGAATAGATTAGAAAACACAACTGATTCTATTATAATGGAAACACATGAAAAATAAATTTTCTATGTAGCTGATCAATCAGATATGCAGTGGTCTTTTATTTTACACAGGAAAAAACAATTTGTTGGTGAGGATAAACTTGATGAAGATGTTGATTTATGTGAGATCCTCACTTCCATGGAGAGATTAGCCGAACATAATGATGAGCATGTTGAAGACATGGATTCTGCCATAAAAATGATCATGATAAAGTAATTTGGGAATAAAATCAATTTTTTACATTTCTCATTTTATAGGTAACAAATGTTTATTTCTATTTTACATTTATTATTTTCATAAAATGTTAGACATTGTCGTTTTTGTCTTTATTAAAATGGTTATTAAAACAAATAAATTGATATATTTGTTTATTTTAATTTTTTTTACTGTAGTTTACCATGTTTACCATAGTATACCATTGTTTATCTTTGTTTAACATTACGTAATTTATATATTTATTGATTTTTTTAAATGAAAATTGCACCACTATGTTTACCACAGTTACCAACATTACCATTTTTTAACATGCATACCATATTAACCATGTTCACTATTACGTAACTTTGTTCAAATTTCCATTTTATTTTTACATTAGTATTGTAATATTTGAATTTGTGTATTTATGAACTACTGTTTGTTTTTTTATTTGAATGATAATGACAGATCAATCATTCGGTCAACAACATGATTTTAGAAATGATAATAATGGTCATACCTCTAGGTAAGAATATTCACATGATCCTCTTGATGTTCCCCAATCATACTCATGTGATATAATAATGACAAAGTGTTCAAAAGTAGGTAAACATGGGTTCACACATTTAAAAGAATTATCACTTGAGCATACATAGGACCAGAGGATACTCATTGAGTTTCATGAGAATGATATTCCTAGAGGTCCAAATGTAAAATATTTTAAGAGTTTTGTATCAACTAAGGGTAAGAGTAATGTTAAAAAATATTATGATGATTGGAGATGTGTGGAAAAATAGATAATATCTCAGTTGAGGTTGATGATTTTGGTATGTTATTTTTCTATTGTGTACCTATTCTTTAAATATTTCTAGTATAATATGTTTTAACTCTTCTTTATCATATGAAATTTGATATTCCTGACACTAGAGGAGTCAGGAAGAAATGCTTATCGATGGCTAGTATGAGATGCGAGGATTTCAAATCAACCCTCACATCTAATTTTTTTTGTCATAGGATTCATGACAATTCATGTCTTATATATCCGTTTATAGATAATGAAACATAGAGATTGTTTGTTGAAAGAAGAAGAAAAGATTCAGTTTTGGTAAGGGAATTGTAAACTTTTATAAGATTTCTTCTATAAATGATCTTATTAATGTTTTATTAATGAATTCTTATTCTGAATTTATAGAAAACAAGGAAATAACATCATGAGATCAAATACAAAAATGTATACCCTTATAGTTTATCTCAGGGATGGTATACATTATTAGAAGAACAAATGATGGCGGAAAAATTAAAAAAACTGAGAGCTGATTCTTCAAGCTCTAGAGAGAATTCCCCTCCATCTCCTCCATCTAGACATGAAAAATGGAAGAGAGATAGGATGGGAAAAAAGGAGAAATATTTTTCGAATTATTCGATAATCGTAGCTGAGAGGATTGTAAGATATTTATTTTATTTATTTATGTTAACTATATTCATCATTTAATTTGAATCATTACAGAAATGTTCAATTAAATAATACAAGATTATCTTATAGAGAATAGTTCACATGGTATATTTATAGCTATTGGGAGGCATGATATTTTATCTAGAGCATTTGGAATGCATCCTGATCATGCAATGTCTATGTTTGAAAACATGAAAAGGAAATTTCCGGTGGCCTCTCCCACTCTTCCACCTCCCCCTAAAGACCCCATTATCTATCCTCCACATCTGCCAGTAGCTCCCACTCTCCCACCTCAGCATACAGACCCCATATCATATCATACTCCTCCACCATAACTTCCTACTTATTTCGAGTTATATGTTGATGATCCTCAACATCATATTGTTTCCTATGGGATGGTATATTGTATAGGAGAAAGAGTTCATCATCAACATTTAGAGGTAGAATATCACAGGGACACTGTATAGGATATTATTGTTAGATCAACTCATGTACCATTACCTACAGATGAGGTGATGATAGTTGGACATAGTATCAGCCATTTCTTAATTTGGCCATCAATACTTCTAAAACACATTTCCATAGAGGTATGTATGTTATATTTTCAATATTATTTTTTTATTAAAGTTGTTTTAACATCTGAAAGATAACATATTTTTCTATTTATATTTATAAGAATAATTAAAAGGTAAATAAATATTATATAGTCAATGAAAATAAAAAATGGATATCAAATCAAATATAGATTCTGGTAGTTTTGATAGATTGCCAAGATATTCAAATTTTTTGGGGGATCATTATAAGATTCCAAAAGAAGCTCATGTTTGTGGATGTGAAATAACTGTGGGGATTGTGAAAACTGATATCATGGAACTTGTTACTAGAGATAATATGGGTAGCAACATAGTGCAAATTTATTCTATGTAAGTCTTAACATCTTTTCCATGTGTTATATTTATTAAAAATGTATACATATGTCTATTTTTTATTAGGTATCTTTAAAACATGTGTGGGAAGAATGGGAAGACAGATATATATGGATTCATTGACCTGCATTTGGTTTCCCCTGAAGCACATTCATTGGATGAGGAACAAATAATTATTTATATTGTTGAAAGATTTGAACAGAATATAGTCACACGGTGTTGAATGATGCATTTTGTGAGAGGTATGAAACATATCTCCAGAAATAGATCATTATATTTTAACATAAAAAATCAGTAGCCTTAAATTATCTTTTTTCAGTGATCATTGAATGGTAGGTGTTTTTTCCAAAGGTAGAGAACACTTTATTGGATATGCTCTGTCCATTGCGATGTGTGGGAATGTTTTAAGAATGTGTTTGAAAAGAAAGATTCAATTATTTAATAGTTTTATATATTATAATTAATTATAAATTTATTTTATTAGAATTATTTTTTAATAGGGGATGTTTAAAATTTCTAAAAAACACAAAGAAATAGAGTTCTAAGATCAAATAAATAGAAGTAAAGGTAAATATCCATTTATAATTTGTACTTTTTTATGTTTTACATAAAAATAATATTTTGAATTTACACTCATTCAAGCAGAATTGTCTTGAAATACAAGGTATCATTGAATGCGGAAAATATATGTTAATATTTATGTATGAAATAATTACAATTGGAACACTTGGGAAATTTGACAAGGTAACATTTCCTTTTAATATTTGACTTTTAAAGATTTCCTTTTAAACTGTCCAATAATATTTCATTTAATTTATTCATTATACATGTTAACTAATATCCGTTTAATTTGTAGCTATTTCATCACCCTCATCCGTAGAGTGCTCAAGAGGTCAAACACAAACATGTTGAATGGTCAAATTAGTTTATAGGTTTGATTGGATTTCAATTAGTTTGTAGTGTAAAATAAAATTTTGAATATTGTCATTTTAATTGTGTATTTGGTAGTCGTTTAGGTTCAATGTATGTTTTTTATAGACATTGAATATTATGAATGTTATATATATGACTGTTTAATTTTGCGCTACTTCTTATTATGGTCATGTTCAGATGGTTTTTCTGGTATGGATTCTAGGTTAGGGTGGTTTCCCGGGGTGTGGGGAGGTGTCCAGTGGGGTGGGGTGGGGGAGGGGGGGGGGTTCCAAGGGTGTGGGAGGGTTGTACAGTTTAGTGGGGGTGTTTAAGAGGGTGGGAGGGATATCTAGAGGTTGTACAGGGGTGCAGGGGGAGGTGCCTAGTGGGGTTAGTGGGCTTTGTAGGGGTGTGGGAAGGCTGTCCAGTGGGGGTGGGTGTCCAGGGTGTCCATGTGGCTGGGGACAGTTGAGGGGGTGTCCAAGGGTGTGGGGGGTTTCTAGGTGTGTATAAGGGTTGTCCCAGGGTGTGGGGGTGGGGTCCATGGTTTCAATGGGGGTAGCGGTGTCAAGGAGGGTGGGACGTCTATCCAGGGGGATGGTGGATGTCCAAGAGGGTGGGGGTATCCATGTTTGCAGGAAGGATATTTATTGGGGTTGGGGGTTCCAGGGGTGTGTGAGGCCTCTATAGGGGATGGGCAAGGGATTTCCAGTGGGGGGGTCTAGGGGGTGGCAGGGCTATCCAGGGGGTGTCCAATGGTGTGTGTGTGTGGATGGGGGGGGGTTCTTAGTGGGGTCAAGGGTCTTTCCAAGGGTGTGGGAGGGTTGTCCAAGGGGTGTGGGGGTGTCCAGTGTGTCCATGAGGGTGGGGGGAAGTCCATGGGGTGTCCAAGGTTGTGGGTGGAGGGGGGGGGGGGGTTCTAGGTGTGTGGGAGGGATGTCCAGGGGTGGGGGATGTCTCAGAGGGTGGGGGTGTCCAGGGTTTTGGGAATCTTATTTAGTAGATTGGCGGGGTTCCAGGGGTGTGGGAGGGTTGTCCAGGTAGTGGGGGAGGTATTTCTAGTAGGGCGGGGGTGTCCAAGAGGGTGAGAGGGCTATCCATGGGGTCTCTAGGGGTGTGTGTATGTGGGGGGGGGGTTCTTAGTTGGGTTAGAGGGCTTTCTAATGGTGTGAGACGGTTTTTCAGGTGGTGTATGGGGTTTTCCATGGTGTCCATGAGGGTGGGGTGCATTCCAGGGGTGTCTATGGGGGTCAAGGGTTGTGGGAGAGATGTTTAGGGGTGTGGGAGGGTGTCCATGGTGTCCATGGTGGTGGGGGTGTCCAAGAGTGTTGGAGGGATATCTAGAGGGTGGGGCTGTCTATGATGTTGAGGGGTTTCTAGGGTTGTGGGCATGATGTTTAGTGTGTGGGGGTTTCTATGGGTGTGGGAGGGGTCTAGTGGGTGTGGGAGGGCTATCCAGGGGGGGTTCCCAGTGGGGTTAGGGGGCTTTGGAGGGGTGTGGGAGGGCTGTGCAGGATGTGTGAGGGTGTCTAGTGTGTCCATGAGTGTGGTGGTAGTCCATGGGGTGTCCAGGGGTGTGGGGGTGTCTAGGGGAGTTGGAGGGCTGTCCAGGGGTGGGGAGGGTGTCTAGTGTGTATATGGGGGAGGGGGTGTCCAAGAGGGTTGGAGGACTTTCCAGGGGTGGGGGCTATCTGGGAGGGTGGGGTGTCCAAGGTTGTGGGAAGGCTATTTAGTGGGGTTGGGGGGGGGGGGGTTTAGGGTTGTGGGAGGGATGTCCAGGGGGTGCGGGAGGGTTGTCCAATTCGGTGCCGGTGTCCCGGAGGGTGGGATGACAGTCCAGGGGATGTCCATGGGTGTGTGTGGGGGGGGGGGGTTCCTAATGGGTTATGGGGGCTTTCCAGGGGTGTGCGAGGGCTGTATGGGGGGTCGGGTTGTCTACGGTGTCTAGGAAGGTGGGGTGTAGTACAGCGGTGTGTGGGGGGGGGGGGGTTCTAGGGTTGTAAGAGGGATGTCCAGGTCTGTCGGGGGCTGTCCAGGGTGTCCATGGGGTGGGGTTCTCCAGGAAGGTGGGAGGGTTATCCAGGGGGTGGGGGATATCCTGGGGGGTGGTGGTGAATAGGGTTGTGGGCAGGCTGTTTAGTGGGATGGGGGGCTTTCTAGGGGTGTGGGAGGTGTGTCCAGTTTAGTGGGTGGGGGGCTATCCACGAGGGTGGGAGGGCTTTCTAGGGGTTTTCAAGGGGTGTGGGGGTTCCAAGTGGGGTAGGGTGTTTTCCAGGGGTGTGGGAGGGCTGTTCGGGGGGGTCGGGGTGTCCATGTTGTCCATGAGGGTGGAGGTAGTCCAGGGGTGTGGGGGGGGGGGGGGTTCTAGGGCTGTGGGAGGGCTGTCTAGGGGGTGTGGGTGGTGTCCAGGGTGTCTATGGGGGTGGGGGTGTCCATGAGGGTGGGAGGGCTGTCCAGGGGGTGGGGGATGTATAGGAGGGTGGGGTGTATAGGGTTATGGGTATGCTATTTAGTGGGGTAGGGGGGTTCCAAGGGTGTGGGAGGGCTTTCGAACGGGTCGGGGTATTGGTCACTTTCTGTTCTATTTCAGGTATTATTTTGGCTGGGGGGGGGGGGGTTGAGAAGTTTGGGAGTACAGTCCCGAGGTGAGGGTGCTATCCAGGAGGGTGGGGGAGTCTAGGGTTGTGGGAAGGCTATTTAGTACGGTGTCGGGGGGGGGGGGTGTTTCTAGGGGTGTGAGAGGGTTATCGAGGGGGTGGGGAGGGATGTCCAGTGGGGGGAGGGGGTCTGTATTTGTTTTTTCTCAGGTATTCGTTTTGATTAACATTGTTCTGGGGGGTGTCTAGGGGTGTGGGAGCTACCTAGGAGGGTTGGGGGGTACTCCAGTTGTGTGGGGGGTGTTCAGTGGCGAGGGGGGGGGGGGGGGGGTGGGGTCCATGGGTGGGGGGTCTAGTGGGGTGCGGGATTTTGGTGTTTTTTGTTTTTGTTTTTTGGTATTCTTTTGGATGGGTGTAATTGTGTTTTGATGGTTTAATAAAAAATGTTTTTTTTACTTCTGTTAATTTATAATCGACGTAAAATATGCTTCGAGATTGGTTTTAACATCGGTTATTTGAAAACCTATGTAATATATGCATGGGAATGGTTTTTACATCGGGCATTTCCTAACACACATAATAAAATGGAACCAAATAGTTTTTACATAGGTTCTTTCATAACCGACATAGTAGATATGTTCTCGTGTTGGATATTATTTAACCAACGTGGAAAACAACTTGGAACACTGCTTTATCAGGTCGGTTATGCAAATATCTATCATGATAAATACCATGGAGGTGTGATTTAAGATGTTGGTTATTATATAACAGACATGATAAAGTATATTCAACATTAGTTTTTAAATAACCAACGTAATACATCATGAATCTAAATCATTTTCTATGTCAGTTTTTGAGTAACTGACACGAAAAATGCTTCAATTTTTTTACATCACTATTAAAATAACTGACGTAAAAACAATATTTATAACGTCTTATGTAATAACGTCGACCAAAAACTATTGTAAAATATAAAAAATAACCTCCATAAATAACATTTTCGGCTCTAGTGTTATTCTGCTTTTCCATGTTTATTAATGTTACAGGGGTGAACAATGAAATTAAATGAAAGTTGAAAGGAAACATATACATTAGAACGTACGGATACCTATCTATCTAACTATGTAGATTGGGTAGTATACCTTGGCTAGTTATTTTTCATATAATAATATTCTCCTAGTGATGATATCAGTATGCTTATGCTTATTCTAAGGGGTGCTCATGGATTTTTTTACCAATGCCTCAATGACGTCTTCGAATCGCTTTCTAGGAGGGTTCCAATGACCATGCTCCAGATGTTATGGGCCCTAAGCTACCAATAATTTGTCAAAGACATCCAATTGACGTAAAACCAACTGTACCTGATATGGGAACTGACTACCAAATTTATGATAGTTTCATATGTCTAATATAGTCCATGTATGGTGCTCTAGAGTTTTTACCTATGATTGTTGATCTAACTAATGAGTTCCACCAGAAACATCATTCAAACTATTCAGATTATGGTGGTTCATATTCCTCTGAGTATTGGCTAGATCCCACCCAATATATCATTGATCATCTAGATACATATCCATAGGGGAGGGTCATGCTTTTCGAATACATGATTCTAGATTTGTCTAAGAATTGGTGGTATGCGATTTCTTAAACAGATTTTCATCAGGTCATGTAATGGGTAGATTTCCATATTTCCTTCTTTGATTAGTTATTTATTAGAATGATGAGAGCTTACCTATCTAAATATTTCATGAATCTTGAGTAGGGTTTTTACTTAGTTATATATTATTTAGTATGTTTCATGAAAATGCGGTGATATTCACCACTTGTATTAGGTGATGATATTTTTCATGCTAGGAACATTATGGATGGGATCTAGTACACCATCTATATGAAGTTGAATGTCATTTTTATGCATTCATTTTCTATGATAGTCCATCAGGATCTTGTCACTGAGTGAAACATGAGGAACGATAGTCGTACTGTGTATTGAGGATCAGTGTTGTAGTAGGTGAGTATTTCTTCTTGTGTTAGTAAATATTCCATTGAGTTATCTTATTATGGAAACGACCACTAGAGTCCCATTTCAATTTCTCTAATATCATTCATCAGTGTAGATGACATGGGAATTCAATTACTCAATGTGATTGAGAACCAATGGACTGGAAGGATTGTTGATTTATGTGGGATGTAACTCTCCATAAATTCAAAGCATAGTTTTCGTTTAATAATTTTATATTTAATGATTGTTTTATGAATTTATGGGTAAGTATATTTATACATAATTATTTTTTTATAGTTTTATTCTATTAATTATTTTTCAATATTCCTGGAATTTAATTACATCCATTAATAAACATAATATTTAATTATTAGATAATTTATAATATAATAATTTATAAAAAAATGAAACTCGTAAATATATATATTGATAAAATAACAATTATAAATTTCAACATTGTAGAAGAACACCTATTTAGAGTAATTACATGGTAATTATAAATATAAAAATATTTTCAAGGATAAGATCGAACTCATTAAAAAAACATGATAGGCAAAATATTGTATCTTTCATCATTTGGACCCATTATTAGTAGGATCCCTCCAAAGATAATGCTAATAGAAATTCAAATAAGTGAAAAAATACCCATCATGGTCATAAAAATTATTATGATGATCTTTGAGTCTACACACTAAAATTCTTTTCAAGTGATCTATTTATAGGAAAAAATGTTAGGGACTATTGGGTTATTACAATTGGGGATTTTAAAAAATGTAAGTTATCATGAAATGAAGATATATCTATTGAAACACTTTTATAAAGTATACTTATACTTGAATATCTCATTTGGAAATATGAATCATTATTTAGTCAAATAAAAAAATATATATTCAAATGAAAAGACATGAGAATAAAAAAATGCATTATCATTAGGTTTATCTTTTTAGTTTGGTTTTCATAACATATTTTATATGTTGTAATGACAAATATAAATCATAGTTTTTTAATAAATATATTTATTAAATATGCTATATAAAATATTTATTCTTCATTCAGTACATGGTATTAAAAGAATAATTATCAAATTCAAATTATAAGATATAATTAAAATGAAATATACAATAAAAAATAAAAATATTAATAATGTGCAATTATATGAAATTTAATTAAATCATAGTAAAAACATAATGAAATTAAAATTGAGGAATTTAACATGTTATTAAGCAACAAAATTGAGTAGGTTTTATTTATTTCAAAGAGATATAAATATATATATATATATAGACTTATATATTTACATATAATTGGTTATGTATATGAAAAAAGTAGAGACAAAAAAATGAAAAGGCCAAATGAAACTGGTGTCTTATTCCTCCACATGCCCTGCTTGACCTATCAACATGAATCCCCACAGAACAAACATGTAGTGGTCATCCTCCCCCCCATTAGAAATCACATCATTGATTGACCTCCACTATTCATTCTCCTATCATCTATCATTGACCATTGATCTCACCACCACTAGAGTTACCCTCTTCAATGACAGCCACCGTTGTAAGTGATCACCACAAACTTATCTGGTGTAACAACTATTTCCCACAAGTACATCTTGCATATGTAATGATAGTCAAGCCAAATGGTCACCTCTATGATTTATAATATCAGTTTTCTCCTCCTCACAACCACATAATTTGGTGACTATTAATTTCCCTCAACCACATGTTATACTGAAGATGACAATCCTAACCTATTGTCATCATCTACTCTTTTTCCTATAAGTAATAAATACCCCATGTGAAGCCCAAAATTTGTTAAATTTTTCCATGGGTACATGTGTATAAGTATCCTTCAGCATAGGAACAACTCCACATTTGAAAACCCACCCAAAATTCGAATCCTTTTTTGTGTAATCATATTTCTACCCACTAGTTCAAACTCACCCATTGATACGGCCATGTCTTCACTCTATTTAATAACCCACCATTTCCCTCTACATTTTCATTGGGTCTACTACAATGTATGGGATACATTTATTTTTCATAAACCTATATAAATTATTTTCAGGTTTCATGCACAATCATGTATATACATATGATGTTATCAATTTATTAATGTATGATTAAAATGGTATCAAATTAATGTTATATATTATTTTATTAAATATTCAAAGTGTGTTTTTTAAGTGTGTATTTTTCTATCATTATATACTTTTATATTTTTTAATTTATATAGGTACATGTATATATATATATATTGTCTATAATTTCCTGATTTAAAATATATATATATATATATTATGAAATTATATTATTTTCAATTTCGTTATGTTCATGTTTTATAATAATAATAATATATGATATATATATATACAATCACATCATTGGTTTTTTAATTCCAAAATAAATATTTTTATAAGAATTACATATTCCATAAGTATTTTAATTAGGACTGATTGTTAGTTAAAGGGTTTATTTTATTATAAATATATTTATATATATAAATATATAAATATGTACATATACATATTTCTATCATTTTATTATTCTAAATGAATATATATTTAATTTTAAATCCTGAAATAATCCTACATAATATTTTTATATTATGAAATTATGAAATTTTTAATTTGAAAATATTACTTTTATCATTCTTAGATGAGTTTTACAGATTTGCTTTTAAAATTATATGTTATGGGTATATTTTTTGTACATATAATTTTTAACAAGATTAATATTATATATATTCCAATATTTTTAATTGAATTATTTAGTGAATATATTTATTTTAAAAATACTCTTAGACAAGAAATTATTTTAAATCATTATATTTTATATGTTCATTATAATTCCAGGAATGTGAAGTAAAATGTATAGTATTTCTAGAAATGTATAATTTATAATAAATAAAATTTTATGTGAAAGGTTTATATATTATGTCAAATCATCAATTTATGTTTTCCAAAAATGATTATTAATTAAACTTATTTATTGGTACGTTTTAAAAGATAATGTTAAATGTTTTAATGGATGGGTATTTCTCAAAGAGTTTAATCACATGGGTATTAATTATTTAATTACATACCATGGAAAATATTTGGTATCCCCAAATCATTCATGTTTTTTTCTAATAATATAAATTTTTATAAATTTTTTAATGTTCATGTGTATGGAAAACATTGTTATGTTTTAAAAAAAATAACCCTAGTGAAAAAAATATATATGTAAAAAAGGTAAAAATTTATATTAATAAAAAAATGGAATTTGATCATTGTAAACAAAAAGGTATTGGGTGAACCCCTTCCTAACACAAGTGTGTATGATTAATATATCATTCAATGCTAATGTACCTATAATACATTTTTTCATAATTCTGCTTATTATTTTATGAAAATCCATTTGTTTATTTTAAATCATTTTCCCATGTATGTATTTCCAAAAACAATTCATTTTTTCCAAAGCGTATCTATTTTCACAGGATTTAAATAATTTTAAAAAACAAATGTATTTTCAAAGAGTATATATATATGTTTTTAAAAGCATAATTATTTTCAAAGGAATATTTATGAATATTTTTTCAAATATTTTCAAAGGGGTTTTCAAAATTCTATATTATTTTTAAAAGTGTTTTCAAAATCATATTTCGAAATTATAACAATTTTCCAAAGGATAACTACAATATTTTTCAAAAGACATTTTTTAAAAGTATTGATGAATGTAATTTTCAAGTGTTTTAAAAAAAATTAAAAAGGTATCCGTGTTTTCAAAAATATTTTTCATTGGAATTTCAAAAATTTCTTACCGGGATACTTTTCTCAGCCTATGATTTTATAAAAAAATTTCATGTTCATAAATGGTTTTCATGGAATTTAGCTCAATAAGGAGCTATCACTAACAAATATTCATCACATCCTTGTATTTATTTTTTTATCTTTGAAAATATGTAAATGTTGTCATTTTCCTCCAATACCTAAACAGGAAATGATTCATTCTTTTATATGTATTTATATTTTAATTGATTTTAGATAAAAAAATACAGCTCATTTTTATTCCAGATCTATATGTTTAGTACTAGGGATCTAAATTTTTTATTAATGGTACACTTTAGATAACATTGGATATTAGAAAGTTTATATAAAATTAATTTAGTTTCATTGTATACTCTTTTACTAAAGCATTACCTTTTAAACATTTGAGATTGAGGAAAAATAAAATGGTTACAAATCATCTTTTGAACTCCTAGAATGTCAAGAAAACTTTTATAATATATAATTCAAGTAATTATATTCTTGTAGATTCTATATTTGGAATTATATATTTTTTCGCTAAGTACAAAAAAATAAATTTCAATGAAAAAATTCTATTTATGGGGGAAGAATGTAATGCCCCACAGATTCTATGAATCATTTTCATTAAATAAATTCTTATTTAATGATTTGTTTTATAACCTTATGGTTAAGTATATTAATCCTTCTATTTTGTTTATATTATAAATCTATTAATGAATATTTTAATCTTCTTAGAATTAAATTATTTACTTTAACAAAAATAAGTTTTAAATATTCGATAATTTATGATAATATATTTTATTAATAATAATAAATGATACTTCTCAATAAATATATATGGATATAATAATGTTGATACATTTCAACATAGTAGTAGAATACCTATTTATACTAAACACTTGGGTATTTTTAATATATAACATCTAGTTGGAATAACACTGGATATAATAAAGCAAACATGCCAGCTGAAATATTATAGTCTGAATCATCTGGATCCATCATATGTAGGATCCCTCTAAATATGATGATAATAAAAGTAATAAAAATTGAAAAAATAGGGAACATTCTCATGGGTTGTGTACTGATCAATGTCAATTATAGGTACTAAAATTCTTTTTAAGTGAATTATTTATAGAGAAATTGTTGGAGACTATTTGTTAATAACCATTAATGTTTTAAAAAAATGTATGTAATGATGAAAAGATGATATAGCTACTGAAATACTTTTATATAGTAAACATATACTTGAATAGTTCACTTGGACAAATGTTTCATTATTAAAATCAATAAATATAATAAATATTTCAATGATAAGACATTATAATTACTAAATTTATTATCTTTAGTTTCACATTTTTATTTTGGTTTTTAAAATATATATTCTATGTTTTTTTCAAAAATACAGATATCATATTCTTAATATGTATATGTATTAAAACCTCTATATAAAATTTTTATTATTATTTTCTTACATGGTTTAAAAATATATAGTCTAATTGAAATTAAAAAATGTACATAAAACAAAATGTACAATAAATAAATATTAATAATAATTATGTTTGACTTTATGAAAATGAATTAAATTATAGTATGATAATAATGATATAATATTTTATAAATTTAACATGTTTTAATAAAACAAATTTTTTTGGTTTTATTTTTTTCATAGATATAGATATTTTTATATATAACTGGGTTTTTACATAAAAAGGGATAAATTAAATAATAATAAAAATGAAAATATCAATAGAATCCTATGATTTCTTCCACAACGGGCCCTGCTCAACCTACCAACATGAATCTCTACTGAAACAACCTATATCTGTTTAACTCAACCTTGTCAGAATTCACTTCATTAGTAGACCTGTACCATTTGACCGTCTCTTATCCTTCGTCGATTGTAGATCTCACCACCACTAGAGTCAACCTCCTTGATGACTTCCACCATTGTAACCCACCACCATCACCTTATCCATTGGAACCACTATTCACCACAAATTCTTCTTCCACAAGTCATGATAGTCAACCCACACTCTCAATTATATCCTTCTTAATGTCATCTGTCTCCTACTCAAGACCACATAATTCATTGACTATTCATTTCCCAGACCATAATTTTTTACTGAAGCTAAAAATCATAGAAGGTTTTCTTTATCTATTCAATTTCTTCCATGTTATCAACACCTCTTTTAAGGTACATCAATTATAAAATTTATCCACTTTTCATTGCTTCTCCATGAATCTAAATGGGTACATGTATATAAGTAGAATTCAGTATATGAATAACTCCTTGTTCAAAAACCAACCATAATGTTAAAGACTTCTCTGTGACATCCTATTTTTACCCACTATATCAAACACACCTATTGAGAAGGCCACATCTTCACTTACCTGAATAACCCTCCATTTCCCTCTACATCTTCTTTGGGTTCATATTAAAGTAAGGGGATACATTTATTTTATATATACCTATATATATTATTTTTAGATTTCAAGGTAAAACATATATATGAATATGATATTTTTAATTTATTCATGTTAGATTCTACTAGTGTCAAATTTAAATAATATTTTATTTATTGAAATCAATAATTTGTGTTTTTTAAGGGTGTTCTATGATATCATTCCAAACATTCATTTTTCCCAAATAAATATGTATATGTATATATAAATAAATATTTGTTATAGTTTTATGAATTCAATCATAAATATATATTTTATGCATGTATATGATTTTCAGTTTCTTCATGTTCATGTTTTATAATATAAATCAATGATTTATATATATATATACATGCACGTTGTAGCTTTTTTAATTCTAAAATTCATGTTTTCATAATTATTACATTTTCTCCAAAAATTTTAATAAGGAATGAATGTTAGTTATAGGGTTTCATTCATTATATATATATATGTGTGTGTGTGTGTGTGTATACATATATGTAATTATACTTCATTCCGTTATTTAATTATTCAAAATGAATATATATTTCATTTAAAGTCATGAAATCATCCTATATGATATTTTTAAAATATTGAAAGATGAATTATACATTTTGAAAATATAAATTTATATTTTTTAATGAGTTATATAGTTTTTATTTAAAATTTATATGTTATAGGTATATTAAATTTTTTATATAATTTTTCATGAGAATAATATAATATATATCTGCATGTTTTTTAATTCAATTATTTTGTGAAAATAGTGATTTTACAATTACTTATATGCATGCCATTATTTAAAATTATTTAATTTTATGTTTCCATTAAAATTCTATGAAATAGAGGTTAAATGAATATTATTTCAAGTGGATTTATATTTTTAAAAGATAACATTTTATATGAATGAATTATAAATTGTTTAAAATAATAATATTTAGTTTTAATAAAATAAGTATTTAATACATTTACATAGGGATGAGTTTTAAATTAATAACTTTAGTTTTTTTTATAGAATTAGATATATCTTCTTGTTTAATAAAATATCTATAAATTATTCTATTAAAAGACCGCACAAAAGATTTTATAGTGCCAAATCATTCAATTGATTTTTCTAATAATATAAATATTTCTTATATTGGTAAATGTGCATGTGTATCTATTGCATTGTTATGTTTTTAAATAAAAACCCCTAGTTGAAATTGAATATGTAAAGCATGATAAATAATTTTTTAAAAAACAATAGTACTTGGACATTGTAAATGATAATGGGATTAGGGATTACCCATTCCTAATACATGTTGGTAAGCCCAATATAGTCCTTAATTTTTATGTTTCCAGAATGTTTTGTTTTCAATATTCTGTATAGTAATTTCTGAAAAAAACACTTGTTTATTTCAATATATTTTCATACATTTTTATTTTTATAATAAACATAATGTTTTCAAAAGTATAATTATTTTCACCGGCTTTAATGAATTTCAAAATGCCTATGTATGTTCAAATATTATAACTATTTTTATTTAAAAGTCAGATTACTTGGAAATTCATTTTCATAATTTTGTTTTAAAAGGATATTAAAAAACTTTTTCAAAAATATATAGTATTTTGAAATGTGTTTTCAAATGCATGTTTTCATACTATATGGATTTTCAAAAGTATTTTTGAAGCATTTTTTAGAAGATAGTTTTTAAAACATTATTTACTGAAACTATATTTAAAATTGTTCCCTAATGAATTTCTAAATAGGGATATGTATTTTAAAAAATGTTTTTCACTAGATAAAAAACCCCTTTTATAGGGAAGCATTTCTATCCCAAAGTTTTTATAAAATGATATCAGGTTCATATGAAGCTTCCTTGTTTTTTAACATAATGTGGAGATAGTGCTAAAAACATTCATCACTTCCATTTATTTACTATTTTATCATTCCAAATATGATAAGTGTTCTTTTTCACAGAAAACATAAATCAAAAAATATATTTATTTTTAAATTTCCTTAAACTTTTTAGTTTCTTTTAAAGAAAAAATATAATAATTTTATTTCTTCAGTTGAGAAGACCATGTACAGGGCACTATAGGAAGACTCTAGTGTTCATTTAGGAACCTTCCTCCAACATGGAGTGGAAAAATTTCAGAACCAATTCTGCCTCCATGAGCGAGTACATTTACACTACAACAGGTGCGGAGTTGGTATAACACCAGAAGGTGTGGCTTAAGAGGTGGTCTTGGCTGTGATAGAATGGACCCTAATCACAAGTAATATAATTAGAGAAGTTATTATTGTGGTAGTCTATATGATGCATAGGGTTGTGGATCAGACCAGTTGAATGTACTAGATACAATACCTAAGGATCAGGCTATGAGACCATCTATAGTAAGAGTAAATATTCTTGGGGAATATACTATAGAATCTTTTTTATTTGATATATGTTCTTTGAACTATTTTATCTCCATATATATCATTGATAGTCTTTAACTATATATACAATATAATTATGGTTTAATTTCTATTTATACAATATTAATGGTATGAATAGAGGGTGTATGCTTGTGAATAGATTTTCACCATGAGGTAAGAAGTTACCATTACTTATGGGACCTAATTATTATATGGATGATAGTCGAAAATATTATACTTAGGATTGACTTGTTGGTTCTCTATAGTTATTTTTTAGAATTATAATTCTATATAGTATTGTTTATATCAATAAAGGGAATTAGGTATCTATGTAAGGTCATGTGGGATGTTTAAGCTGTTAGAGTAGTACTAGAGCATCATGGGCACAGTGGAGTGAATGAAAAATTGAAAATATCTTCATAAATGATATGGATATTTGATAAGATGATTTCCCTCATGTAGTGTATCTCTTCAGGGATATATTTTCACAAATATTTTTCTTTCTTACCTCATGAGAGAGAGGTAGAGTTTACTATCGATATTCTTCTGGGTGTAGCTCCAGTTTCCATTTTTCTGTTCCAGATTGGACCTATAGAGCTTCCGAATCTCTAGCACAAGATTTTAGGATTAAGAGGACAAAATATTTATACATCCCAATACGTCCTCATGTGGTTAAACCATTAATTTTTCGAATAAGGAGAACAAAACCATAGGGCACTATGTGGATGACAAAAATTTGAACTAGATTATGATCAAGAACTGATATCTAATGCCTCTAATAAATGATATCTTAGACCATATCCAATGAGAAAATGTATTCTATAAGATAGACCTGAGAATAGAATATCATTTGGCACGGGTTTTATAATCATGCATACCATGTACAACTTTCCCTAGAAAGTATGGTTTGTCTCTGTACGTTGTTATTCCCTCAGGTCATAGGAATGTTCCCACCATTTTCATGGATCTGATGAATACAGTCTTCCACCCATATTTGTATTATTTTTTCCTAGTTTTTGTGGAAGATATATTTTCATATTATCACACTAGTAGTAAAAATTCCATGATTCATGAGATCATTATGAGTACACTAAGTGAGAATCAGATTTATGCCAAGCCTGGTAAGGGGAACTTGTGGATCAACAAAGTTCACATTTTGGGTTATATAATTTCATAATCAGTAGTATCTATCAAACCTGAAATGGTTCGTGCTGTAGATACCTTGGATCATCCCAATAACGTGTTTGATATATTGTTTTCAGGGGGATGGATGAATATTACAATAGATTCATACAGAATTCTTCCCTCCATTCTTCACATATTACTTGTCTTACCAAGAAGGGTGTCAGTTTTATATAGTTAGAATCATTTGTGAAATCCTTTATGAAATGAAATTGATGATAGTATCGACAACTATTCTACTTATTCCCAAGCCAGGTGTAGGTTATACCATCTTCTATGATGCATTAGGCATAGAAATAGAGGTAGTGATAATGTGGGAAGATAGAGATGTTACCTAAGGATATGAGTAGTTGAGGCCTCATGAGAGAAATTACTCGATGCACAATCTTGAGCTTGTAGTAGTTGTCCTTTCCCTACATTTCTAGAGGCAATATATTTTGGGTGAACACTTTGTGGTGTACATGGACTACATGATGTTCAAATATATCATTAATATTAATTACATTAAAAGAGGACAACAATTATGTGTAAGATGTCAACAATCCTTATATTTTAAGATTTCCAATATGCTTGGTAAGAGATATGAAGTTGCATATGCACTTTGTCGAAAAACTAAAACACATTACATTTGGGAATCCAATGATGAATGTATATCTCTTTCCCCCTTTTCTAAGATACATCTTAAATTTCTGGATATTCACGAGTAGTCTTACCTAATATCCTTGACTTTCACCTCTCATACTTGAGAAGGTTAAGGGTATACAATTTTCAGATCCTAGATGTTTGGTTCTCTGTTAGAGTTTATTATGAGATAACCCATCTCTTGATTGGTCTATAAATAGAGACAACAACTGGAATATGCATGGAAATGTATGGGTCCTTATAGATATAATATAGGAGTTTCTAAAAGAGTCCCACAACTCTCAATGTGATGTTCATCTAGGAATCTCAAAGATGTATCGAGATTTGTGGTGCTCATCTTGGAGGCCACATACGAAACATCAAATATCATGCTTTTCACTAGGTGTTCCACTTGTCAACAAGTGAAGGCAGATCCACAGAGCCCTATAGGGTTGTTACAGTAGCTTCCAATCTCAGAATGTAAATGAGAAGATATTTCTATTGAAATTATTGTTGGTTGAAGTAGGTTTCCATGAGGTAGCAGTGATTTATGGATTTTTGATTGACTGGATAACGAAAGCAACTCACTACATACCTATTTGGGAGGTTTTATCAATGGATGAGATTGTAAAATTATATGTATGTGAAAACATATGGCTACACGGGATTCCCTATACTATCATTTCAGATAGGGATGTTTGTTTAACATCATGGTTATGGTAGCAATTGGTGAAGGATAAGGGACGATATGTGATTATATAAATAGATTTTCACCCATAGACTGATGGAAAATAAGATCGGATGATACAAATTCTATAGGATATACTTCGTCCATGTATCCATGAATTTAGTAGTTTTTTTGGGAAGCATATCCCTCTCATCAAGTTCACATATAATAATAACTCTCAAGAAACAATTCAGATGGATCCTTTTGAGGCATCATATAGTATGTAATTCCATTCACCAATGTGTCATCTATAAGTAGATGCAGCATCCTTACTAGGGCCACATATAATTTAGGAGAATTAATAGTAGTTTTATCATATTAGGAAGTGTATGACTACTACTCAGTCTAGAAAAAAAATTATATGCAGATCATTTTTGACGACCTATAGTCTTTGAAGTCGGGGATAATTTTCATCTAAGGGTATGAGCAAGGCTAGGGTATAGATAGTTACCAAACAAGGTTAGTTGTAGCTTCATTATGTAGGAATTCTTTATATTATAGAGAGAGATGTGACAAAAGCCTATTAGTTTCTAAAACATTAATGGTACCATTCAATGTAGGACGTCTTCCATGTTTCAGAGCTTTTCCATTATCATGCCAACCCATCTCATACCTTTTATAATGTGTAAGTTGATTAAGATGTCCATTATACCTTTGAGGAGTATCAAGTACGCATCATTGGCCAAAGCACGAAGGCACACCAAGGCTGGGTTTTCCCTCTAATGTGGGTGTTATGGATGCACATTCGTGTACAAGATGAGGCTTTAGTGAGGGGAGACGACATATGTTTTTAGTTCCCACATTTATTCTAAAACAGTGTTTTGACACCATTGGAATATAAACTTTTGGATGTGTTATTTTGAGTGGGATGATAGTAAGAACCTATTTTTTCATGTAGGTATGGATCCTATAAATTTCAGAATAAATCATAACATTAGACCAGATATGGATGCCTAATCAGTTAGAAATGGTCTTATTGGAGCTCATGGAATATTCGGAGCCCAAAACCCTTTTATTGTGAAAATAGGTCATGTTTCGTGGTTATCCCATAGTTGGAACATGATTTGGCTAACCATACAGATGGAAATTTTCGAGCATTGCCAAATTACATGGTTGGAACATAGTTGTGCAACCTAACTGTGCAAGTGCCCCTTTTTCCAAGGTAACAATTCATGGTTTACACATAGTTTATCAAACCATGCGGACTAACCTTTTAAAGGAAAATTTTATGGGTTATTTTAAAAATATTCTCTTAATGATATATTAAGAACCATAATTCATCCTATTACATGTTCTAAGGTGATTTACCCCCATGTCTCTCATTTGGGATATTTTTGAATAACAAATATGTGGATTGGAATATCTCTTTCACCCAAGATCTGATGATGCTTTCATTCATCATATTGGATGCTAAATAGTAAGTACTCTATTCCATTTAACCCTTTATCCTTCTTTTTTTCCCTCAACAAAGTTAATGTGGTGTGAAATTTTTTCTTCAATTGTAAGATAACTCATATTTATGAAAAATAAAGGTCCAATACCATAGGAGTAGATTTTTACATGCCTATAGTAGGGAGTATATAAAAAATCATTCATCTTCATTGATTTTGGAATTGTCATGTGGGGACTAATGATTTCATCAGGTGTTGTTTAAAGAATTTATATTCCTTTTTTATAATTATTTGAACCATATAGTTACTATTTCTCAAATATGTGATTAGGTGTTAGTGATTATCCCCCCAACTCCACTCATCCCATGTAAAATGTTATTCCAGAATTGTTTTTTAGTATTTTGACATGTTTGAGCCACTTTTTGGGTGTTCTTGGGATTGATCATCCTTAGGGATAGTGTTTTTATATATAAAGGCCTTTTTATATTGATAATTTCATAATTTCATGTAGCATGTACTATCACCAAATTTATCTTCATTATTTATTTTCTTCAATTTTTACATAAAATGTTAAATGTTCATTCGGTAGTATGAAAAGTATATAAATTTTATTTAAATGAAAATGTATAGTTGCTTTTATATCATTAGCTCTCCTTACCAAATTAATGTAAGGTATATAAATGAACCTTGAATATAGAGTATGATTTAAATTGATTAAATGAATGGAATCATCATACTTTTCCTGGTCACAGTAATGAATGGAACGACTTGACCAAAATGACTTTATTAAAGGGTGTGTTACTATACAGAATTATCAAACTAATGAAAGTTAAGGATTGAACCAAATGAATTAATTAAAAAAATTAATTCAACATAAACTTATCACACTAATGAAAGGAATGTCTTGAAAAAAATAAAATATTACTTAACTTCAATTTCAAATAGGTGTGGCCTGACTCGAGATCTCCATTAATTCTTATCAGGTAATTTCAAGACCACTCGGGAACCCTATTATGATTCAAATATCTGACTTTATTATGTTCAGACCCACCAATATCAGGATATATTTATATTCATTTTATGCCTTGTATGTTACCATAGTATCCCTTAAAAATGATTACAGGATGCATTGGATACATTCCTTGGATACAGTATTGACATGTACATTACATGGTTAATGCCCTTTGGGCCTAATCATTGCTTTGAACCATTTTACCATAGAGGAAATATATGGAATCGATAGGAATATAATTGTTGAATTACTTGGAATATTATATTTGTATTACACTCTTACCCCATGTCAATCTACAATTATTACTGAGTAAGTGACCCTTGTGGTCTAAGTAGCCTTGGTTATTACCTTGGGACATCATTATTAAATGTCATTATAGGATTCCTCGTCACAACATGGAATCGTCAATATTGTTAACATGTGACTCATTTATATACTAGTAAAAATAAATCAATATAATGGTTTTTTTGGATTCTAGTTGATGGATGAAGCCTATACTTGTTCATTTAGTTACATCGTACTTTTTTACTTTATATATGCATGATTACACACTGTTACATTTCTAATACACGAGTTAGATATTATAGACACCGTTGGGGGTGGCCCACTAAGATTTATATCACACCCCATATAGAACATTTTAGAACCTATCATTGATTACATTAATGAAGGTGTTGATAGTGGGAATGATATAGCTTCAAACACATGATTTATTATTGTTTAGGATGGATCTTAAAAGCAGATGATCGAGTAAGATATCAAAATTCTTGGGATAGTATTTTTATGTCCTTTATTCTGTTGTTGGAACATGTTATGCATGTTATATTGTATCCATGTTTTAGAGTTTTCAAGTGAACTAACATTTCTTCATCAGTTGGGATATGATTGTATGTTATTCCAATTATTTCAATTATTGTTACTATAACCTCTAATTTCCATTTTTTCCTTCTATTAACATATATTGCTTCCACTCTTTATCTATGTTTACATTCATCAGTTATGATATAGTATGTTAATGAGGGTACAATATCCCCACAGACACACCATAGGCCGTCACTGATAGTCAAAAGCCGTTTGAATTTGGGGAGATGCAATTGAGGTATTGTGGCCCACCAGCTCAGGGCACCCATTAAGTGGCATCTGGGTTCAGAACGTCCCAAAACCAATGTCTAAAATTGGTAAAAAAATTACTAAATATGTTTTCCAATAACAATAAGAAATATGTTTCATAATAAATTCACGAAATAAATCATTTCAATCTAGTCCCTCATGTTTTAATCATGCTGAATCAAAAGTTAAGCCACCTACCCCTTACAAACATGGGATAAAAAAACAATAGTGCTAAAACATTCTAGATATAATCACCATAAATGATCCATTCATTACATACAATATGAATTAATCATTAAATACAATATAACACATAGATCTATCCATGATAGTGTTGATCTAGGGTTTTGAGTGAGAGGATAACGATAGATATAATAAGAATAAGGAAGAATGGTGATGAATGGGAATATACCGACAATTTAAGGTCTCCAATGAACTTTGATTATCTTATTGATGACTCTTGAACCAATGGGGATTTTCTCTAACACATTATGAGGAAAATAAATTCATATTATTAGTGGTTTAGTGGAGAAAAGAGTTCATAAAAATTTATACCATGTTAGACCCACAAATTTATAAGGGCTGATTGTACATTGCACAGTTAGGCCATATAGTTTTTCATAACATGTGCCAATCGTGTGGTTTCTAATATCAAAAAAAACCTCGTGGTTGGATTAAATTATTATAAAAACCATGTTCTAATCCTACATATTCTATTTTTTATGCCATCCTTCGCATGGTGATCTCACAAGGTTTGCGAAACCATGTGCCAACTGTGTGTTTACCCATTATTTTGAAGTGAACAGTTTCTCTCGATCATACAAATTGAATGAAAAAACATTATACCAACCGTGAACATTACATATATATAATTTTCTACATTTCATGGTTTTATATAGGTTTATATAGTTCTTACAACCCATTATAAAATTGTACACCTCCAGAGAAACCTCTAAAAGGTGATGAAACACCTTAGAAACTCCCAAAATTATCCCAATAATTAAATAGCCTAAAAATATAAAACTAAATTATAATGTACCTGAATCTAGGTGATTCAAAAAACAAAATATTTATCATAATTATAAATTATTTTGGTATAATTTTATCTTTTGGCATCAAAACTAATTTTTCTAAAATATTTTTATGCATGTATTATGGTTTTATCATAATAAAATAAAATTAATATCGAATGATTTATGGCTTAAATTAATTTTTTTTATTTTATATATATCTTAAAATATTTTTTCTTTTATAGAATTGTTTTTACATGGAAGGGAATGGATGTAAATTCCATTTTTTTCTTAAAATTTCATTTGTTTAAAACATGTTTTATTGCATTCTTCACGTTTATTTAATATTTTAAAACAAAACGTATTAAAAAATAATCTACTGAATTTAATTTATGATTTAAAATAATAGAAATTTATATAATTTAATAAGACCAAATATTTTTTTTGGCAAAATAAAAGTAAAAATCGTAATATTTTGTGACGTCGATTAAGTTTAACATGTGATTACTGGGGGTTGAACTACGAGATAAGGGCATGAATTTTATAAAAACATAAAGATTTATTATGTTTTAAAATAGTTTTTAATCATAAATAATATTATCTTATACTCATTGGTAATTATTTTTTCACTTTCTCATGAAAGTGACCTTATAATTTAGAATTATTTTATGTAATTCCATGTGTGTCCCTCCCTTCACTTATAAATGTTATGAAGTTGTCTTCACATATTCAAACAGATGGAGCCTTATATGTATATATAAACATCATCTAAAACCTTTATTAATATATAAAAGCTTCTTCCAATCATCTTAAATCCATGGATCTTCTTCTAAGACCAAACTTCCAAATAGTAAGTAGTATTCTAATGATGGTCTCTCAAAGAAGAGTAATTAATATTAACTGATAACATTCAATCTTATTTCTTATTAAACCTCCTATAAAAATGATTGACCCATAATAACATGTTTAATACATTATCATAAATATAACAATATTATATTATTTCAGGGGGTATCATTTCCCCTTATTATCAATCATATGATTAACAAATGTATCTCTCATACATATGTGAGGACCACCGTATCCACAAAACGATATGGATTATTTTCCATCTAAATAATTCATGGTTTGTCATAAAGATTGATTTAATTTATATAAATCATACTTATGAAATCATTATTCTTCTAAAATTATAATATCTCATCTAAATCTTTATTATCTTATTTTTTGGAATATGATAATGTTGCTCTTGTTTTCCAGTGGACTTCTACCTCCATGAAGATATGCGATTTGTTTTTCATTTCTATATTACATGTACGATAATAATGAAATTTTTACTGAATATATATTATATTTATGGTATAATAATTATTCATCATATGAGAAATATTATTTAACTATATTTCTTTTCCATCTATCAAAATAATTGAGACATGACTTGTTCGTATGTATATATTAATGTCTCCAGGAAGTGATGTAATTTATTTTTCATCACTAATTTATTTTAATTTTAATAATAGTGTATATAATGATTAAATATTATTCTTATTATTAGATTTTGATTCTAAATATAATGGAACCATGATCAATACAAAAGTTCTATAACTAAGAAATATAATCATAATTTGAAAAAATAAAATAGATATCCCACAAAAATGAGGATTTTAATAAATGAATAATAATAATTGCTTTCTATAATGTTATAAGTGTATTATATAGGGTATTATCTTACTATAAATGATTATTTTATAAAAATATAATAAATATTTATTTATTATACATATGGCTGGGGTGTTTATGTAGCAATACATACATGGGGTAAGGGTTCGTTATCATAATTTTGTTTCATTGAGAAATGTATGATGTTAAAAAACTTTTTTTTATAAAAGGTGAATATAAATATCCTTTTTGGTGTTTGGTTCTGTATCCTTATTTATTAGAATTATTTATAGATATATTTCATATTATTTTATTCAAAGGGTTTTGATTCAAAAGCTACCTATGTGGTAATTGTTTATTGTATCAAATTGTCTTGTTTGGGGAAATTGTTATGTTATACATCAACATTTTTCATGATGTATATATACTAACCATTTGATATGTTATATAATGATTTTCCTTATATTAATAATATTAAAATATCCAATTGATGTTATTTATTTCATGAGGGTTATGATGTAGAATTTACCCATGTTGAAAGAGTGTTATGTTATAATCTCACTTTTTACCAAGATTGTTTATACTTAAATTTCCAATGAAAAAAGTATATGATTTACATATCATTAATAATATATAATTTATATTACTATGATTATTAATGGTTATTAAATTCTTTAATTTAAGTATCTTATCTTTAATTACTCAATATACTAAAATATTATTTTGAAGGGAAACCTTTTGTATTTCCCTCTTCAATTGAGAATTCTTTTCTTCCATATCCATGATTTATTTAAAATGTTTTCTATAATTTTTTATCATTTTAAAAAGAGGTTATTTAGTAATTTTTACCCATTTTAAATTCTATTAAATTTCAGATGGAATATTAGTGTAGACTTCCAAATTATTTACTTTTGAGTTTTAATAATAAATTTGAAATGTATTATTATTTTACCACACACCACATTAAAATATTTTCCCACCATAATGTCGTTAATTTTAATTGAATTATAATTTATATGTTTCCAAGATTATTTTCATGTAAAATATTATCATTAATAATATTTGTTTTCTTTTGATTTTAAATATGTTATTTAAAAATGAAATGTCTATTTTTATCATTAAAATGATATATTGACATTTTAATGGTTTTTCATCAATGGCAACTTAAATTGATGTGAATTATGATTCATTGGGGATATAATACAATTATACCACATTTATTCAATCTTTCAATGGATTATGATTTTGATGATGAAATATTGATAAAATCCAATAAATTTTTTTGGGTTTTGTTATGATAAAATGTCAAATTTTTCTCGAAAATGTGTAATTAATATGAATATATTATGTTTTATGTGATTTTTGGATTCATTATTTACCCCAAATTAAATGGGTAATAAATATTATTTTATGAGATAAAAGGGTATAAGTGAGATTATGCCAAACCCACAAGGGTACATTGAGGTTATAAAAATTCTTAAATAGTGTATATAGGAGGATACATTAGTCCCAAAAGATCATACATGGGAGGTTATCCTAGGTTTAAAAGAGGGTAAATAAAATGTTATCTCAAAATTAAAACTTGTACATGGTTGTTTAGACAAATACTAAAATTTAGTGAATATCTTAGTCTGTAGCATTGATAAAATATTTCTATATTTATGATTATTCCACCCTTTATTCAACTCTATTATTATATGTTTTTACTTCAAAGTTATATGATAATTGATCATGATCATTGAATCAGATATGATTCATGCATTATGAGAAAATACAGTTTTTTTCCATGATTAATGTTTATAATATATTAATTTTTTTGTATAATTTTTTATTATTAATCTCATTCGATAAAACCCTTTTTATTATATTTTAACCACTTGTGACCATTGACTAATATCTCCCATGTATACCATTACCGATCATTTGAGGTCACCCTTTTTAATATTAAATTCCTCGGGTTATAAAGAAATCATTTATGTAGGATATGAATAATAAGTGTAATATGATAGAAGATGTTATGGGATTTATTGAATATAATTGACTACATATGATTATTATGTATCTATCCTTCAAATACATTTAACTTGTATGGACCTCGGGCATGTATAATTATGAAAATTATTCAATATTCACATAATGTGGTGTAAACTTAATGATTGTAAGTGTTGAGTATACATATATTTATTATTATTCTATTTAATAGGAAAAAAATTTAGGATTCTCATGATAATACATTTGTGTGTACATTGATGAATATTGAAAATCACACCCAATGAATCTACGAAAAAGGAGTAGTGTCGCCTCTATTATTGGCCTTTCAAGTGGTTAAGAGAATGCTTCAACCAGACACTATTGGGGTGAAACCAACTAAATAATAAATGTAATATACACTAAAAAAAATAAATATTTAGTAGGTCTCATGAATATTATTATTACAATATCCATTCGTTAGTATACTTGTTTATCATTATGTACTAAATTATTTTAGTTTATTTTCATAGATCAAGTATGAATGACTAAGAAAAACCCCACTATAGATATTGTGAAAAAACTGGTGATGAGTGGTCTTCAGTGGTGGCACTAACCTATGGGTACTCATTCCATGAACTTCTTTTGGTTAAAACTACTAATAAGTGGATGAAATATCAGACAAAGGTGTTCTATGAATTAGTCGATTATGATCTTATAACCACCCACACAGACTATAATTCCTCAAACATATTCACTTATTCCATGGTATTAATTAATTCCATGGGATGATCTAATGTTTGGAAAAATATTTTGATAGTATTTACCATATAGGATTAGGAACTCAGTGTAAAAATAGGATAGGAAGAAATTGAAAATAACTTCATGGATTTTGAGGCTATACCTAAAGTTCCCACGATTCGTGGTGGTGAGAATTTTTGTATGTTTATTATTTTAAAACCCAATCTCTATAAAACCTAATTAGGTTGTTATTTTACTACATTGAGTGAAAATAAAATGGATCATATATTGAAGGATCAATTTGTTTAGTATTCTTAGGAGAATATATATATTTATATATATTATTCCAACATTACATCTAAATCAAGAAATACCACAAATTCATTTTGATTAATTTATAATATATTATATATATTATTTGAATTCATTCATATTTCCTTTCATGGTGTCTTGGGAAATGGAACTAATAAAATATAGTGATATCATATAATCAATAAGGGATGTATTATTATATATGAAATCATAAAATAAATAAATCCTGAATACATGGAATATTTTTATAAAAATCAAATATTCCAAGACATCATATTTTTATCATCAATTAATTATTCAAAGAAAACATGCCTAATCAAGTAAAACACACACAAAATACCCAAACATGTGTGTATCATGATAACCACTGATTCATCTAGGGGATATAAAAATCTTATCACATTACGTACTAAGTCCAATGCATTCATTATATGAGAGGTGGTGATTAAAAATCAAAACAAATTCAATATAAACATTCAAATTGAAAAAAACCCACAAAATATCAATCATCTGTCCATTAAATAAATAAATTATGTTCATAAGATATATATAGTAATATGGTATATGTATGAAAATATTAAATTCATATTAAAGTATAATATTCAATAAAGAGAATTGACATAGATAAAAATCCATCAAGCAGATCACTAGAAGTTTTCATGAGAAAAATGTACCTTTCAATTTGAAATAATTTATATTAAAATATAAAAAAATTCATAATATTAGAATAAATTAAATTAAAATAAACATTCAATTTTTTAACGTATTATTCAATTTAAAGAGTATACGTGAAAATGTGAATTGTTTTTCATGTAGTGTACGTTAAAACAAATATTTCATCCACTCTTTCAATAAAAAGTTCATTTTTTGAAAATATAAAGAAGAATAAAAAACCATATTTAGAATATCAAACATGGATAAGAATTTATTTAATCATTAATTATATAATATTAAATAATTCATACTAATATTTTAAGGAAAATATGATCATTTAGAAAATTTATTTTTAACCAAATAGAATAACAAAGTAAGTTTTCTGTAAATAAATTATATTATTTTTTTGGAGTTCCAATAAAGAAAATAATTGAAATAATACATGAAAACACTAAAAATAAAAATATGATAATAAAATTTTATTTTTTAAAATATATAAATGACATATAAATCATCCAATATAAAATTAATCATAAACAATCCCTGATAAGAATGAGAATATAAAATCAACATTTACTTGACATCCAACCTTTTTTATATGTGATTTTAGCCTCCTTTTAAATAAATATCAATGTATTATTATCAAGTAATTAAACAATATAAATACATAAAATATCTAGTATGATTCACTTATTACATTTTGAAACCTTTTTACTAATAAATCATTATTAATATCATCTTTTTAGTGTGTTTAAATATTTTTTTCCTATATGTTTCTGTTTTATAGTTTCAAACCATGATTTTTTATCACGGTTACATATTCACCATAATTATAATAATTTTATAAATTTTATATATATTCATTACATACATATTAAAAATCATCCATGAATGGTGTAAATGAAAAATGAATCACATCTCTTCCTGGATGTGGTAGTGTAAATATACAGAATAGTGATGTTCTCATTTTTTTAATAAGAAAAAGGGTAATATGGTAAATGATATATTATATTTAAAAAACTTAATTATTTGATAAATAAAATATACATTCAGTTGATTAATATATTCAATTATATAACAATTGTTTTATGAAAAAGGAAATACTTTTTTTTGTGGAGATGGTAAGTCTTACATACACAGAAGTAACGTTTTCACTTTTATTGGGATGGATGGGAGGTAAAAAATGGTTTTTACAAAATAATATTAATATATAACTGTGTTTTTGAAATTGGATTCGTTAATTTAGGATTGGTAAATTATTTTTTGAGGAATTAGAACATGAAAAAATTGAATATTTTGTTTACAGTAATGCATTTTCCTTATAAAACTTCATTTTTATTACACCTTATGCATTGAAATGAATTTATTTTTGAAATACAAAATAAATATGTAGAGATGATGGTATACAATATTGTATTTGGATATGTATTTTGTTAGGTATATGTTACAGACATTACCAATAATAAATATGACGATGTTCCCTTTTAAATGTGAGGGAGAAGACAAACTAGGAATTACATAAAATATTAAATAATATATACATATATATAATAAAAATGTAAATTGAAACCAAAAAACAGAAAAAATTGAATATAAAATATTAAAGTGTAATAATTAACTCATCCAATAAAATGTGGACAAGGATTGGATATATTTTAAGCCTTAACTCGTAGTTAAACTACTTTAATACTATTTTATCTGTAACTATGATAACTGAAATTTTTACCATAATATATTTATTATAAAGAAAATATAAGAGGGAAATTAATTTTATTTGGAAATTATGATTGAAAGTTTTCAATCCCTTTTATCAGATTCATATATAAATTAAAAACACTTGAAAACCCATTTTTAAGAAAATACCCAATTTATGAATTAAAATCATTTTACCTAAAAATGAAATAATAAATTGTTTTCCACAACTTATATGGGATAAATAATAAAAAATTTATGCTTGAGGAAATTTTCCTCTAGAAAAATATTATTGAAATATTCTAGCCCTTTTAATAAATTCAAATAACCCATAATAGTTTTTAATATAAATAAAATACAAATCATCTTCTCAAAAGTCATTATTTGGTTCCCAAATACTAATAAAGAATTAAAAAAAATTATTTAAAAAAATAATATGGTATTTGGTGGAAACCAACTCATAAAATATAATATATTCATGTTTTATAGGGATTTTAAATGTTAATCCCATAGTTTCAACCTAGTTTTACCTGATTTACCATCAGTGAGGTACGAAATATTGAATATAGATATTTTTTATACTGACCAAAAAAATAAGATGAAATTATTATTTAATATTAATTTTATTTATTGTAAATATTAACTAAAATTTTAAATATTAGATTTTATAATTTATAAAATTTAATAGTAATATATGTGCCTAAATTTCATTAGAAAACCATTTTATAAAAACTGTGTTTTTTATCGAAAAAATAAAATTATAACAAAATAACTAAAATATTGATTATTATATGAATAATAAGATTATATATTATTAAATAATAATTATGTAACTTTTTTTTTAAAATTAATAACAAACTATTATTTATAAATTACATTATTTAAGGAAAAAATGACGGTTTTACAAAAAACCTTATTTTCACTATTCAATGAAAAATAAATCATTTAAAGAAAATATTAACCTAAAAATATTTTTTATATTACTATTTCAATATATTTGTCCATTTTTAAAACAACATTTCTAAAAATATTAGAAATTAATTAAAATATTTTTTGAAAAAAGTAATAAAACCCAATTTTGAAGAAAATGTTTTTTAACGCCTAAATTGACATTGTTGAAAATTGAGTATTTATTTATTATTAATTAATAACTTGTTGTCAATTATTTGAATCCTTTAAATATTTTCTAATTATATTATAATACTTATTTATACTACTAATTTAATAGTTAGGTAATGACAGTCACATTTAAATAATAATGTTACAATAGTATAACATTGTTTAAATAAAGCTCAGTGTTATATGTTATGTAATGTATAGAGAATTATTTTATAAATTTTCATGGTTTAACTATTTTTTTGATGGAACCCATGTAGATGATTATTCTAGATTAATCTATCACGATCATATAGGTGGATTTACCATCTATAGAGGAGGATGTCTATGACCTGATCCCTCTTCGCACATTAGAGCCCATCTCAACAGAGTTGGGGACTAATGTAATGGGAACATCACCAATTTTTCATATTTGGTGAACTAAAACCAAGTCATAGTTATATAATGATAACTTTTATTCAATTATTTAATATTAAAAACATTATTATCACATCATGATTGTTTTTTAGCAAAACTTAGTATGTGTTAATTTCCTAAGAATAGTTGTCGCATTAGAACGTCATAGTAGATCCACAAAATGATGAGAAAATACAACATTTCAAAAATAATTCATTCATACATGTTCCATATCAAGATAAAATCATTTATGGGACACAAATGATATAGGATATCAAGTTTGGAGACTCATTAGGCTTTGTGGAAGCTTCTAATAAGAAACATAATTTATATGTTTCATTGGATGTACCTATATAATGATTTGTTTATTGATGAAAATACTTTATGATTATTATTAATTAGTATTGTAAGTGGCATGTTATGTATTTATAAAAACCATGATGATATAGGTTTTCAATGATCTTGGATACATTAAAAGTGTTACGACTAATATATAATTATTTAATAACATAATAAATGTTTAGTCCTTTCTATTCATTAATAAACGAATAAATTGAAGGCCCTTTTATGGATATGATATTATCTAAATATATACGTATCCATGGGTTTTTAGGTAGTTTTGTGTAACACCCCAAGATTTTACAAAAAATATTCTTTTTAATTTCATTATTGTCTTGTCTTGAACGCTACACCAAAAGGATCTTGCACAACACGCATCCCTGACTTGGCTTTCCTTACACGCAGGCACGACCTTCCATGATAACGTGTGTTGTATGCAATACCGAGTTTTGCTAAAAAATGATATGCTATTAAAATATTATTAAAACTAGCCATTATGAATAGTAATACCCACTTTTTGAAATTTTATAAATTTTATTTTTGAAAATGGACTTCATTTTAGGATTCGGAATATCAAAATTAGCCTAGGGTGAAATTTTGGTATTTTTCTGAAAACTTTCAATTTTTGATGAATAGTGAAAACCATGGGTTATTATTTAAAAACCGACTTTTTATTTAAATAATTATTTATTTTATTTTAATATATTTTAGGTCAAAATTGATACATAATACCTATATATATTAAATTTAATTCATTGAAGTCATTTTATAATAATTTTAGATATATAAAAATTTTATTGAACTTTTGACTGTGTTTTACCCACCTCCTAGGAGAATTTGAAAATTTACATAAAACTTAATTTTACCGCTTTTGTGAATGGAATTTCAAAAATCTGAGAGACACGATTGATGTCAGTAAGTAAAATGTTGTTCAATGAGATGAAAATAATATTTTGTGAATAGTAACTTTTTACTTTTTTTACCACGTTTAATAGTTAATAGGGTAATTAAGGGTAAAAATAATATTATTATTACCCTAACACATGTCCTAATTATATTGGATAAGTGAAATTCGACCAAAAACAACCTTATTAGTAAAATATGTCCATATATGCCCACATGGATTAGATTAGGACATTTAATATTAATTTATTTAAAGAACGGTTAAAAGAGTTAAAATCAAAGTATAAACACTAAATAATTTTTAATATATGGTTATACATATGATAAATTCTAATATTAATATTCATTAGAAAGATACAAATATTTCCTACATAATGAAATTTTATTTGTAATTTTTAGACATTATATAATTTAATTTATTTATGACACAATGATGATGCAGTAATTATCATATTAATGAAATATTGACATAATTGATGTTATAAATACCCAAATAAATGTAATTGGAGACTTTTTATGAATTAAAATAATTTTCTAGGTTAATATGACATGTTAGTATTGATTTAATTAACTTATTTCTAACTAATAATTTTGTTATGATTTTCAAAAAAATCAATTACTAAATAGTGTCAAAATTAACATAAAATAGTTTTTAAAACAAATATTATATTATTAACTGTTATTATATTCCTAAAAATCTGAGGATAATCCAAGTGACTTATATATGGTTATATATATTAATAATAAACATCTTGGGGTTCGTTTGGCTTGTTATAGTATGTTTATTAACCTTATAGTGTAAGAACACAAAAAGACATGGTAAAAGTAAAATTATCTAACTTAAAGTTAAATCTAAATGATAAGGTTAAAATAGTGAACTAAACTTATCCAAATTCTATTTTATGAGATTATTTCGACCCATATCTACCTTATCTTCGAAAAAAATCAATTTGGAGCTATTTAAAACCAAATATGACTTTATAATAAAATAATATTTTTAGTTTTTCCAACGGTGACCCTCTCCTCCCTTATAAAAGGGCACCTCCTCCCTCTCTTCCTCGCACCACTTTGAGCCTTCAATATCAGCCATCCCCTACCAATTTATCTTCTCCACTTCCATATAAACATCCTAGAGGTCCTAGTCTTCTTCAAAGACCAATTTTATTTCCCTAAAAGGAGGTCCCAAAGAGGCGCTTCAAAAAAGAGATAATGTCCGTTACCGATTCTTTCAACTTTATTTCTTCTTCCACTTATTATTATTTAGTTTTTTCATTATTAATTAATAACATCAGTATAAATAATATACTGATATGTTATTATAAGTATGAAACAACTCTATTTCACCATCTATCCATCCTACAGAAAACGAAATCACCGCACGTGCGTACGTACCGAATAACATCTCCACGTCGTGGTGTAATCTATTTTCAACCACCACAATACTTGGATGGGTATAATCTTATAAAGAATGAATATATATGATTATTGTAAATATATATTGATTCTTAAATATTATACATACACTCCAATACAATTCCACTATCATGGTAACGATATCATCGCTCGTGCGTACGTACGGAATACCGTCACCACGATGTGATGCAACTCGTTCTACAAGATTTTCATTGCATAATGATTACATAAATGAATTGAGTGAATAAATATGATATATATTACACTAATACCATTATGGAAATGAGGTATATATAACCTAAAAATAAGAATAATAATTTATTCAACAAAACATGCATAAGAACAAAAAGTAATAAACACCCAAATAACATGTAGCAATGAAATATTACTAATAATAAGCTAAGAATATGACCATATATGATATCATAAAAATGAGTATGATTTTAGAATAAGTAAATGACATTATTTAAATCTTTATATAGGAGGTTCAGACACTTACGAAGCAAATCAGACCAAAGGTAAGGGAAATATCTCAATCTCATTTTTATATGAGAATGTAAATACTTTGGAATTTACTGGGGTGTATTTTATCATCCACATCAATGTTTCCTCAATATGTAATATTATTTTTATCCACATACAATTTTTTAAATCCAATTTTACCATTCGGTGAGTTTTTAGTAAAAGATATGAAAGGAATCTATTGTCATTTTTCGTATGAGGTACTTTTTGACTTTTCCGACAAAAGTAGGAGAAGAATGTTTTTTTAACTTATTCAACATGAATGTATTTTTAAAACATTATTTCCAAAAATCATTCTTTACAAGTTTACAAGTTTATTTTTAATCATATTTTTTAGTATAGAATTTTATGACATGTTAAGAAAGGAAAAGTGTTTTTGAAGTAGAAAGGATATTTTTCTCAAGAATGGCGTTCAAGTGTTTTATCAAAAATATTTTCCATCTAAGATAATAAAGGGTTATATTTCTATCCCTATTTTTACATTGGTTTGATTATGTTATGATGGAATTATTTTTATGATGTCCTTTTATCTTATATGGATTATGTTATGATGGAATGATGTTTAAGATTCCTATTTTTATTACATGGGTTATGCAATGATTTATGATTTTTGATTTTGAGGCACACAAAATAATGGTATCATTATGATATGGGTGGGACCTATATCTCCTTCCAATTCATTGGGTAAATATTTTATATCTCATGAGATAGACATGGCTGGAACAGTAGGTTAAACCGGTTCAATGAAACAGGACTGAAACAAGGAGTTAACTCGGTTCAAAGATGGACTTTGTACACTAAGATAGAATTGGAAATGAGTCTTAACTAATAAGAAATTATTCTTTATGATTATGTGTGTATGCCACAAAGTTTCATGTTTTATATTATGATTATTGGGATTACATTTCACTACTATGATTTATCCCATGTTATGATATTATGATCTCTTTTGCAGGTTAAGATTTCCAAAATGTTATGTTCTTATGAATATGATGTGATTGACAATTCTATTGTTTACCTATACTGAGAATTTGAGCTCAACCTTTATGTTTTATGTTCCCCAGGATATAAAGAAAGGTTTTATGTAAGAAAAAAGTGGAGATTTTTATGGAAGATGTTGAAGATCATTCACCACGATTAGAAGATTATATTCCGAGTTTATAAAGACACTAAACTATTATGGTCCTTGTGTGTGTGTTTTTGTTATGTACTATGTATTCTACAAATGTAATGTAGTGTCCATGTACGTCAAGCTCTGGGACTCTATAGTTGGTATCAGAGGAAAGGTTTAGTCAAACTTTGGAAACTAGGATGTGAGAACTTTAGTGAGATCCCTCAAGATATTTCTAAGGTATGTATAGGTATTTCCCTAAGGTTAAGTAAAAGTATAAGTTATAGTACTCGAATGACGGAAACCTAATATGTTATATATTGAAGGTACTCCCCCTTTATTATTTTGTTTTCCCTAGCGTGATTTTTTCCTCTCACACTATTCTTTTTGGTTTTTAGACGATGGTTGTATCCTGAAGTAACCGTGTTGATCAATGTAATGGACAATGCAATGATTTTCCTCTTGAACAAAAAAATGTTATGGGAGATGGAGTGAAAAATCTTATGGCTATACTTACACAAGATATGAATCATTCTAGAATTCCAAATGAGCAGAGAAAGGAACAATATTCTATTGAGTCCTTCACGAGGAAACGTCCACCATATTTCAGTGGGTCTTTTGATTTACTTGATGCTGAACAGCAGATCAGTACCACTAAAAAGATATTTTCAGTTCTTCAATGTTTTGAACATGATAAAGTCATCTTAGAAATATATTGTTTGGAAGGTGAAGCTGATCAATGGTGGAATCTTATCAAGAATATGAGGCCAAGAGATGAAATTGAGTCCATGGAATGGGATGAGTTCAAGAACGTATTTTTCAATAAGTACTTCCCTCGTATTCTTCAAACAAAGACGGAGAAGGAGTTTCTTGAACTAAAGCAAAAGGATGATGAATCTGTTGGTATATATGATGTGAATTTCACAATGCTTGCAAGGTATGCATCTGGCTTTATCATCCAACCTGACAGTAAAGTTGATCGATTTTTCGGTGGCTTAAAACCAAATCTTCGATGGGCATTAGCTATCAGAGACGTCAATAGCTATGAAGAAATTGTGCGCTGTTCTATTAAGGTAGAAATGGAAGTTGGTGTCACATATCCATGTCATGGTTTTGAAAAGAAACGAAAGATGGAGTTCAAGGAGAAATCTCAGAATAATGGTGAAAAGAAGATGAATGTTTCCTTATTCTAAAAGTGCGGAAAGAAGCGTGGTGATGATTGTCATAAAGGGACTAGAAAATGTTATAAGTGTGGAAAAGAAGGTCATCGAGTAGCTGAGTGTCGAAGTAATGGAAAAAGGGTTGCTAATGGTGTGAACAAAGAAAAGACTGTAGAGAACGCACCAACACCACATCCATGATTCAAGTGAAATGAAATGGGGCATTATGCTAATCAATGCCCTTATCCAAGGGTTAATGATGATTGAAATGACCAACCACTTAAGGCAAAGGAAAATGGGAAGTCACATGCGATCACTATTGGCGATGTTGAATATGACAATGATGTGGTGGAATGATTAACTGTTTATGTAATGGGATTCCAAAATAATGTTGTATATAGTATTGTGGAATATTGGAATATTTATGTATTGATATATTATGGTTTTTAATAATTTTATGGTACTGGTAACCATGGAAGGTGATTGAGATATTTTTGGTAAGCAGATGATATGCCCATAATGATGGGATAAGAAGATAATGACATGTTTGATTGTATTCATGAGCTCATGATTGATATAAGGACTTAGTGATATACTGGTTTGAGTATAAAGAATTTTGAGGATTTTGGTTTGTGGAAAGTGTCAACTTTTAACTGCATTCATGTTTTACTAAGGATCAATGAGTATTAATTCTTCAAGAGAATAAATGATTAAAGTATTCACATGTTTGTAATTTTACCAACAAGATATATCTTTTGATATATGGGGGATGAATGATGGAATTCATGTGATTGTTATGTGACATTTCAAGTAATCAATTTCTTTATACTATGAGCTTGGACCGAAGTATTTTAGATAATCCTAATGATTGGAATGGATTATGTTGGACATAAGTTAGTATTGTTTAAGGAAAAAACTTTTTTCGGTATTATTTATGGGATGTTGTAGTAATATAGCTTTAGAAAAAGGACAACCTGCAGGACGGGCGACAGCCCATCACGTCAGACAAGGCTGTGGGAATCGAACCCACAACCGAAGTGCGACTGCCATTTATCGCCTACCACTGGCCTACAAGAAGTCCCTGGTTAGTAGAAACTAGTTTTATTTTATTATGCGGTATGATATATGAAGTATAAGTTAATTTTTGGAATCTTATATAATTATCCTCACCATAGATGGACTTATGTATATTTGATATCTTTTGCTAACCTTTTGTTTGAAACAGATGGAATGACCCATCATTCTATCACATGATCTGTTAACACTTCACAAATAACAAATTCAACTTCATTTCTTTAAGAGATGAAGTGGAAATTGTTCAAAGCACGAACAAAAGTGAGATTATAGCAAAATAAAGTAAGTATTTATTCTAATTCAAATTCTTCAACTTTAGGGAAATGATCTTGAAAACCAAAAATGTTTTCCTAGTGCTCTTATATCTGATGAATCAAATGGTACCTTAGATCATCACAAATTTATGGCTTTTTCATATCCATCTTTTCTACCACTCTCCATCAGAACTTAATGTTTAGATTTCTCTTCCATGCCCATATTTTCACCTATGTTCTCCTATGTGGAAACCCAGGGATTAGTTAATTTGGGTAACTGTTACATTTCATAATTTAGCGTTTAAATCCATGTTTTGGTATTCCTTTTTACGATGTGGGTTTCTATTAAAGAATCTTTCAAGTAGTAAACCATTTATAATCCCGACGAATTTTGAGGGAGAAAGTCATTTAAAGGGGGTAGAATGTAACACCCCAATATTTTACGAAAAATATTATTTTTAATTTCATTAATATCTTTTGTTGAATGCTACACCAAAATGAGCTTGCACAACACCCATCCCTGACATGTCTTTCATTACACGCAAGCACGACCTTCCACGATAGCGTGTGTTGCACGCAATACCGAGTTTCTCTAAACAACGATATGCTATTAAAATATTATCAAAACTAGACATTATGAATAGTAATACCCACTTATTGAAATTTTAGAAATTTTATTTTTGAAAATGGACTTCATTTTATGATTCGGAATATCATATTATCCTAGGGTAAATTATTGGTATTTTTCTGAAAACCTTCAATTTTTGATGAATAATGAAAGCACTCGGTTACTATTTAAAAACCGACTTTTTATATAAATAATTATTTATTTTATTTAAACTTATTTTAGGTCAAAATTGATAAATAATACCTATATAAGTTCAATGTAATTCATTGGAGTCAATTTATAATAATTTTAGATATATAAATGTTTTATTTAACTTTTGACCGTATTTTACCCACCTCCTAAGAGAATTTACACATTTACATAAAACTTAATTTTACCACTTTTGTGAATGAAATTTTAAAAATACAAGAGACACGGTTGATTTCAGTAAGTAAAATGTGGTTCAATGAGATGATAATAATTTTTGGTGAATAGTAACTTTTTACTTTTTTTTCCATGGTTAAAAGAAAATAGGGTAATTAAGGGTAAAAATAATATTATTATTACCCTAACACATGTACTAATTATATTGGATAAATGATATTCGACCAAAAACAACCTTAGAAATAAAATATAACCATTTAGGCCCACTGGGATTAGATTAGGACATTTAATATTAATTTATTTAAAGAAGGGTTAAAATAGTTAAAATCAATGTTTAAAAACTAAATCATTTTTAATATAGTGTTATACATAAGATAAATTAGAATATAAATATTAATTATAAATATAAAAATATTTCCTAAATAATGATATTTTATTTGTAAATTTTAGACATTACATATTTTAATTTATTTATGACACAATGATGATGCAATAATTATCATATTAATCAAATATTGACATAATTGATGTTACAAATACCAAAATAAATGTTATATGAGACTTTTTATGATTTACACTAATTTTATAGTTTAATATGACATGTTAGTATTGATTTAATTAACTTTTTTTGAACTAATCATTCTGTTATGATTTTCAAAAAAATCAATTACTAAATAGTGTCAAAATTGACATACAATAGTTTTTAAAACAAATATTATATTATTAACGGTTAATATATTCTTAAAAATATATGGTTCGTCCAAATTACTTATATAAGGTTATATATATTAATAATAAACAACTTCGGGTTCGTTTGGCTGGTTATAGTAGTTTTATTAACCTTATAGTGTAAGAACACAAAAAGACACGGTAAAAGTAAAATTATCTAACTTAAAGTTGAATGTTAATGATACGGTTAAAATAGTGAACTAAACATGTCCAAATTCTATTGGATGAGATTATTTCGACCCATCCCCACCTTATATTCGAAATAAATCAAATTGGAGCTATTTAAAACCGAATATGACTTTTTAATAAAATAATATTTTTTGTTTTTCCAAAGGTGCCCCTCTCCCCCCTTATAAAATGGAACCTCCTTCCTCTCTTCCTGACACCACTTTGAGCCTTCAAGCTCGGCCAACCCCTAAAAATTTATGATATCTACTTCCCTCGAAACATCATAGAGGTCCTGGTCTTCTTAAATGACCAATTTTAGTGCCCTAAAAGGAGGTCCCAAAGAGGCGTTTCAAAGAAGAGGTAATATCTGATACTGATTTTTTCAACATTATTTCCTCTTCCACTTCATATTCTTTAGTTGTTTCATTATGAATTAATAACATCACTATCACTAATATACAGATATTTTATTATAAGTCTGAAACAACCCTTTTTCACTATCTATCCATCCTACGGAAAACGAAATCACCGCGCGTGCCTACGTACGGAATACCGTCTCCACGCCGTGGTGTAATCTATTTTCCACCACCACCTTACATGGATGGGTATAATAGTGTAAATAATGAATATATATGATTATTGTAAATTGATATTGATTATGAAATAGTATACATACACTCCAATACAATTCCACAATGATGGGAATGATATCATCGCCCGTGCGTACGTACGGAATACCATCTCTACGATGTGATGCAACTCGTTCTACATAATTTTCATTTCATAATGATTAAATAAATGAATTTAGTGAATAAATATGATATATATTTCACTAATAACATTCTGGAAATGAGGTATCTATAACCTAGAAATAAGAATAAGAATTTATTCGACAAAACATGCATAAGAACAAAAAGTAATAAACACACGAATAACAAGTAGCAATGAAATATTACTAATAATAAGCTAAAAATATGAACATATATGATATCTTAAAATTTAGTATGATTCTGGAATAAGTAAATTACATTATTTATATCATTATACAGGAGGTTTGGACACTTAAGAATCAAATCAGACCAAAGGTAAGGGAAATATCACAAGCTCAGTTTTATCCGAGATTATTTATACTTTGGAATTTACTGGGGTGTATTTTATTATCCACATCCATGTTTCCTCAATATGTAATATTATTTCCATCCACCTACAATTGTTTAAATCCTATTTTACCTTTCAGTGTGTTTTTAGTAAAAGATATGAAAGTAATCTTTTGTCTTCTTTCGTAAGAGGTACTTTTTGACTTTTCTGAGAAAAGTACAAGAAGAATGTTTTTTAACTTATATGGCATGAATATATTTTTAAAACATTATTACCAAGAAGCTTAATTTAAAATATTACAAGTTTATTTTTATTCAACTTCTTTTAGTTTATAATTTTATGACATGTTAAGAAAGAAAAAGTGTTTTTGAAGTAGAAAGGATATTGTCTTTAAGAATGGCATTCAAGTGTTTTATCAAAATTATTTTCCATTTATGATAATAAAGGTTTCTGTTTCTATACCTATTTTTACATTGATTTGATTATGTTATGATGGAATTATTTTTATGATGTCCTTTTATCATATATGGATTATGTTATGATGGCATTATGTTTTAGATTCCTATTATTATTACATGGGTTATGCAATGATGTATGATTTTTGATTTTGTGGAACACATAAGAATGATATCATTATGAGATGGTTGGGACCTATATCTCCCTCCAATGCATTGGGTAAAGATTTTATATCTCATGAGATAGACATGGATGGAAGGACAGGTTAAACCGGTTTAGTGAAACAGGACTGAAATGAGGAGTGAACTCGATTCAGAAATTTACTTTGTCCACTAAGATAGTCTTGGAAGCGAGTCTTGACTAATAAGAATTGATTATTTATGATTATGTGTGTATGGCAAAAAGTTTCATTTTTTATGTTATGATTATTGGGATTAAATTTCACTACTATGCTTTATCCCATGTTATGATATTATGATCTCTTTTGCAGGTTAAGATTTCCAAAATGTTATGTTATTATGAATATGATGTGATTGATATTTCTTTTGTTTACCCTTAATGAGAATTTGCACTCACCCTTTTATTTTTTCTTTTTCCCAGGATATAGTGAAAGGTTTTAGGTAAGAAAAAAAGGGAGAATCTTTATGGGAGATGTTGAAGATCTTTCACCATGATTAGAAGATTATATTCCGAGTTTCCAAAGACACTAAACTATTATGGTCCTTGTGTGTGTGTGTTTTTGTTATGTACTACGTATTCCGCAAAAGTAATGTAACATCCATGCATGTCAAGTTCTAGGTCTCTACAGTTGGTCTCAGAGAAAAGATTTAGTCATCTATTGGAAACTAGGATTCGAGAACTTTAGTGAGATCCCTATAGATATTTCTATGGTATGTATAGGGATTTCCCTAAGGTTTAGTATAAGTATAGGTTATTGTACTAGAATTATGGTAACCTAAGATGTTAGATATTGAAGTTACTCCCCCTTTATTATGATGTTTTCAATAGCGTGATTTTTGCCTCTCACAGTATTCTTTTTGGGTTTTAGATCATCGATGGAACTCGAAAGAACCGTGTTGATCAATGTAATGGAAAATGCAATGATTGTCCTCTTGAACAAACAAATGTTATGGGAGATGGAGTGCAAAATATTATTGATATACTTACAAAAGTAATGAATCATTCTGGACTTCCAAATGAGCAGAGAAGGGAACAATATTCTTTTGGGTTCTTCATGAGGCAATGTCCACCTTCTTTCAGTGGGTCTTCTGATCCACTTGTTGCTGGACAATGGATCAGTACCACTAAAAAGATATTTTCAGTTCTCCAATGTTTATAACATGATAAAGTCATCTTAGTAGTATATTGTTTAGAAGTTGAAGCTGATCAATGGTGGAATCTTATCAAGAATATTAGTCCAAGTGATGAAATTGAGTCCATAGAATTGGATGAGTTCAAGAACTTATTTTTCAATTAGTACTTCCCTTGTTTTCTTCAAACAAATATGGATAAGGAGTTTCTTGAACTAAAGCAAATGGATGATGAATCTGTTGGTATATACGAAGTGAATTTTACAAGGCTTGCGAGGTATGCATCTGGCTTTATCATCCAACCTGAAAGTAAATTTGATCGATTCTTCAGTGTCTTAAAACCAAATCTTCGAAGTGAATTAGCTATAAGAGACTTAAGTAGCTATTAAGAAATTGTGCGATGTGCTATTAAGGTAGAAATGGAAGTTGGTGTACATATCTATCTCATGGTTTTGACAAGAAATGAAAGATGGTGTTCAAGGAGAAATCTCAGAATAATGGTGAAAAGAAGATCAATGTTTCCTTATGCTCAAAGTGTGGAAAGAAGCATGGTGGAGATTGACATAAAGGTACTAGAAAATGTTTTAAGTGTGGAAAAGAAGGTCATCGAGCAACTAAGTGTCAAAGTAATGTAAAAAGGGTTGCTAAGGGTGTGAATATAGAAACGTCTGCAGAGAACGCACCAACAACACTTCAATGCTTCAAGTGCAATGAAATGGGGCATTATGCTAATCAATGCCCTTATCCAAGGGTTAATGATGATCGACATGAGAAACCACTGAAGGCAAATGAAAAAGGGAAGTAACATGCGATCACAATTGGCGATGTTGAATATGACAACGATGTGGTGGAATGATTAAGTGTTTATGTAATGGGATTCCAAAATAATGTTGTATATAGTATCGTGGAATATTGGAATATTTATGTATTGATCTATTATGGATTTCAATAATTTTATGGTACCAGTAACCATGGAAAGTGATTGAGATATTTTTGGTAATCAGATGATATGCGCATAATGAAGGTATAAGAATAAAATGAGATGTTTGATTGTATTCATGACCTCATGATTGATATAAGGACTAAGTGATATCATGGTTTGAGTATATAGAATTTTTAGGATTTTGGTTTGTGGAACGTGTTAACTTTTTACTCCATTCATGTTTTTAATAAGGATCAATGGGTATTCATTCTTTAAGAGAATACATGATTAAGGTATTCACATGTTTCTAATTTGACCAACAAGATATATCTTATGGTATATAGGGGATAAATGATGGCATTCACATGATTGTTATGTGACATTTCAAGTAATCATTTTCTTTATACTATGATCTTGGACCAAAGTATTTTTAGATAAGCCTAAAGATTGGAATGGATTATGTTGGACATAAATTAGTATTGTTTAAGGATATAAATTTTTTCGATATTATTGAAGGGATGTTATAGTAATATAGCTTTAGAAAAAGGAAAACCTTCAGGATGGGTGACAGCCCATTGCGTCGGACAAGGCTGTGAGAATCGAACGCACAACCGAAGTGCGACTGGCCTTTATCGCCTAACACTGGCATACAGGAAGTCCCCGGTTAGTTGAAACTACTTTTATTTTATTACGTGGTATGATATATGATGTATAAGTTCATTTTTGGAATCGAATATGATTAACCTCACCATAGATGGACTTATGTATATTTGATAACTTTTTCTAACCTTTTGTTTGAAACAGATGGAATGACCCTTCATTCTATCACATGATCTGTTAACACTTCACGAATAACAAATTCAACTTCATTTCTTTAAGAGATGAAGTGGAAATTGTTCAAAGCACGAACAAAAGTGAGATTATACCAAAATAAAGTAAGTATTTATTCTAATTCAAATTCTTCAACTTTAGGGAAATGATCTTGAAAACCAAAAATGTTGTCCTAGTGCTCTTATTTCTGATGAATCAAATGGTACCTTAGATCATCAAAATTTTAAGGCTTAGTGATTGATGGTTTTTTCATAGCCATGTTCTCTACCACTCTCCATCAGAACATAATGTTTAGATTTCTCTTCCATGTCCATATTTTCACCTATGATATCCTATGTGGAAACATAGTGATTAGTTAATTTGGGTAACCGTTAAATTTCATAGTTTAGCTTTTAAATCCATTTTTTGGTATTCCTTTTTACGATGTGGGTTTATATTAAAGAAACTTTTGAGTAGTAAACTATTTATAACCCTGACGAGTTTCGAGGGTGAAATTCTTTTTAAGTGGGGTAGAATGTAACACCCCAAGATTTTATGAAAAATATTCTTTTCAATTTCATTAATGTCTTATGTTGAACGCTACACCAAAAGGAGCTTGCACAACACGCATCCCTGACTTTTCTTGCATTACACGCAAGCACAACCCTCCATGATAGCATGTGTTGTACGCAATACCGAGTTTCGCTAAACAACTATATGCTATTAAAATATTATTAAAACCAGTCGTTATGAATTGTAATACCCACTTTTTGAAATTTTATAAATTTTATTTTTGAAAATGGTATTCATTATAGGAATCAGAATATCAAAATTAGCCTAGGGTGAAATTTTGGTATTTTTCCGAAATCTTTCAATTTTTGATGAATATTGAAAACACTGGGTTACTATTTAAAAATCGACTTTTTATTTAAATAATTATTTATTTTATTTAAATTTATTTTAGGTCAAAATTGATATATAATACCTATATAAGTTCAATGTAATTTATTGGAGTAATTTTATAATAATTTTATACATATAAAAATTTTATTGAACTTTTGACCGTCTTTTACCCACCTCCTAGAAGAATTTACAAATTTACATAAAACGTAATTTTACCGCTTTTGTGAATGAAATTTAAAAAGTCTGAGAGACACGGTTGATGTCAGTAATTAAAATGTGGTTCAATGAGATGAAAGTAACTTTTGGTGAATAGTAACTTTTTACTTTTTTTTACCACGGTTAAAAGTAAATAGAGTAATTAAGGGTAAAAATGATATTATTATTACCCTAATACATGTCCTAATTATATTGGATAAGTGAAATTCGATCAAAAACAACCTTAGGAATAAAATATGACCATTTATGCCCACTTGGATTAGATTAGGACATTTAATATTAATTTATTTAAAGAAGGGTTAAAATAGTTAAAATCAAAGTTTAAAAACTAAATCATTTTTAATATAGGGTTATGCATAAGATAAATTCACATATAAATATTAATTAGAAATATAAAAATATTTCCTACATAATGATATTTTATTTGTAATTTTTAGACATTATATAATTTAATTTATTTATGACACATTGATGACGCAGTAATTATCTTATTAATAAAATATTGACATAATTGATGTTATAAATACCAAAAGTAATGTAATTTTAGACTTTTTATGAATTACACTAATTTTATAGGTTTATATGACATGTTAGTATTGATTTAATTGACTATTTTAGAACTAATCATTCTATTATGATTTTCACAAAAATCAATTACTAAATAGTGTCAAAAATGACATAAAATAGTTTTTTAAAAAAATATTATATTATTAACTATTATTATATTCCTAAAAATCTAAGTTTTGGCCAAATGACTTATATAAGGTTATATATATTATTAATAAGCAACTTGGGGTTCATATGGCTTGTTATAGTATGTTTATTAACCTTATAGTGTAAGAACATAAAAGACATGGTAAAAGTAAAATTATCTAACTTAAAGTTAAATCTAAATGATAAGGTTAAAATATCGAACTAAAATTGTTCAAATTCTATTGGATGAGATTATTTCTACCCATACTCATCTTATCTTCGAAATAAATCAATTTAGATCCATTTAAAACCGAATATGATTTTATAATAAAATAATATTATTAGTTTTTCCAAAGGTTCCCCTCTACTCTCTTATAAAAGGGCACCTCCTCCCTCTCTTCCTCACAACACTTTGAGCCTTCCATCTCGGCCAAAACCTGACAATTTCTCCTTTTCACTTCCCTAGAAAAATCCTAGTGGTCCTGGTATTCTTAAAAGATCAATTTTAGTGCCCTAAAAGGAGGTCCCAAAGAGGCGCTTCAAAGAAGAGGTAATGTCTGTTACCGATTCTTTCAACTTTAGTTCTTCTTAAAATTCTTCTTACTTAGTTGTTTCATTATGAATTAATAAAATAAGTATAACTCATATACTGATATGTTATTATAAGTATTAAACAACCCTAATTCACCATCTATCCATCCTACGGAAAACGAAATCACCGCACGTGCGTACGTACGTAATACCATCTCCACGTCATGGTGTAATCTATTTTCCACCACCACCTTACATGGATGGGTATAATGGTTTAAATAATGAATATATATGGTTAATGTAAATTGACATTTATTCTGAAATAGTATACATACACTCCAATACAATTCTACGATCATGGGAACGATATCATCTCTCGTGCGTACGTACGGAATACAGTCTCCATGATGTGATGCAACTCGTTCTACATGATTTTCATTGCATAATGATTACATAAATAAATTTAGTGAATAAATATAATATATATTACACTAATACCAATATTTAAATGATGTATCTATAACCTAAAAAGAATAATAATAATTTCATCGACAAAACACATATAAGAACAAAATGTAGTAAACACCCGAATAACAAGTAGCAATGAAATATTACTAATGATAAGCTATGAATATGACCATATATGATATCATAACAATGAGTATGATTTTGGAATGAGTCAATGACATTATTTAAATAATTATACAGGAGGTTCAGACACTTACGACACAAATCAGACATAAGGTAATGGAAATATCATAATCTCATTTTTATCTGAGGTTGTTTATACTTTGGAATTTACTAGGGTGTATTTTATCATCAAAATTCATTTTTCCTCAATATGTAATATTATTTACAACCACCTACATATTATTAAATCCAATTTTACCATTCGGTGAGTTTTTAGTAAAAGATATTAAAGGAATCTTTTGTCGTTTTTCGTACGAGGTACTTTTTGACTTTTCTGACAAAAGTACGAGAAGAATTATTTTTAACTTATATGGCATGAATGGATTTTTAAAACATTATTTCCAATAAGCTTCCTTTAAATGTTTACAGTTTTCTTTTTAATCAACTTCTTTTATTTTATAATTTTATGACATGTTACGAAAGGAAATGTGTTTTTGAAGTAGAAAAGAAATTTTCCTCAAGAATGATGTTCAAGTGTTTTATCAGAATTATTTTCCATCTAAGATAATAAAGGGTTTTGTTTCTATCCCTATTTTTACATTTATTTGATTATGTTATGATGGAATTATTTTTATGATGTCCTTTTATCTTATATGTATTATGTTATGATGCCATGATGTTTAAGATTCACATTTTTATTACGTGGGTTATGCAATTATGTATGATTTTTGATTTTGTGTCACACATAAGAATGGTACAATTATGAGATTGGTGGGACCTATATTTCACTCCAATTCATTGGGTGGAGATTTTATATCTCATGAGATAGACATGGCTAGAACGGCAGGTTAAACCGGTTCAGTGAAACAAGACTGAAACGAGGAGTGAACTCAGTTCAGAAATGGACATTGTCCACTAAGATAGTCTTGGTATTGAGTCTTGACTAATAAGAAATGATTCTTTATGATTATATGTGTATGCCACCAAGTTTCATGTTTTATGTTATGATTATTGGGATTACATTTAACTACTTTTATTTATCCCATGTTATGACATTATGATCTCTTTTTTGCAGGTTAAGATTTCCAAAATGTTATGTTCTTATGAATATGATGTGATTGATATTTCTTTTTTTACCCTTACTGAGAATTTCAGCTCACCCTTTTATGTTTTCTTTTCCCCAGGATATAAAGAATGGTTTTAGGTAAGAAAAAAAGGGAAGATCATTTTGGGAGATGTTAATGATCTTTCACCACGATTTGAAGAATATATTCTGAGTTCCCAAAGACACAAAACTATTACGGTCCTTGTGTGTGTGTTTTTGTTATGTACTAAGTATTCCGCTAAGTACTGTAATTTCCATGTATATCAAGCTCTGGGTCTCTATAGTTTGAAATTTTAAAAGTAAAAGAAATAGACATCCAACACATATGTTTAGGGAACTAGCATGCAACCAATTTGATTAGAGATATCAAGATAATGGGAAGATATTACATAGTATGTGACCATTTTTATTTATATCTTATTGTGAATCTAATATCTTCATCTATGGTTTTCTTGTTGTCTTTTTGTATTCTAACCTTTAAATTTGGGATATTTCACGAAATTTCATTGGGAAAGAATCCTTGAGGGTTACACACTACGTGTATCCATAACCTCAGTCAAATAATTAAATATTATACCCACATGTTTTTTAATAATTACTATTTTTTTCTGTGTCACATATATTATTTAAATAGTTATTTGAGTGAATATCTTGTGAGAATAAAATTTCATATATATTTATTTCTTATTTAATTAATATAATTTTTATTTGTTTCTTCAAAAATAAATCTGTGATATTTATTTATTAAATATAAATTCATTATAAATGGTCCTATAAATATTATAAATGAATGGAACCATGTGTTCAAAGGCCTTATTGTTAATTATATATATTGAATATTATTTGAATATATAGTATACAACTAATTCAGGATTTTCGTTTATGTCATATATTATTATTTTTATTATTAATATTTTTATTTCCCTGATGATATGTAGGGAATATAGAAATAATAAGTGTGGATGTGAAATTATTATTTTCTAATCCTATGAGCATATCAACCCAATTATATTATTTTCTTGAGATAAACAATTAATTTTTGGTTATACATAAAGAGATTCAGTGAGAATCCTATCAAAGCCCAAGTGAGATATCTCTCTAAGAACAGTCTAAATATTGGAGAGAGATCATCCTCCTTGAACACAACTAGGTATTAGGAGAATGAAGATAATGCTTCGATGTTGGAATTCATTTGTTGATCAAAGGAGAACGAAATATGTGTCATGATCTTCAATTCTTGGACTTAGAGATTCATATGAGGTTGTTTGGTGGATTGTGGGATTGATGTGCAATACTACTAGGGGGAATATATTCTTGAAATATATAATAAAACAAAAAAAAGATATAAAAACGTTTTCAGATCTATAAAAGATGAAAAAATCCCTCACCAGGTAATGTATTTATTTTTTAATTGATTATATATAATATTTGATGATCCTTCACATGGGTTCAACATTTCTTATATTATTTGGTTAAAATTAATTTATCATAAAATTATTCATAGTGTAAATCTTTGTTTAGTCTTTGATCATGATAATAATTGGATTTGGGAATTCCCCATCAACAAGTTCTGTTATTACCAGAAACCATAAGGGGTATTAGAGAGGTCACATAATTATTTATTTTTTTAAAATATCGTTAATTTATTTATGAATTTAATGTTATTTTTAATTCCATGGAAATCAACATTCATATAAATCATGGAATATGATATTGTTTCTCTTATATCTATTAAATATAATTAAATCGATTAATTTTATGAATGAGATAAGTTTAAAATTCTCCTTGAGAGGTGGTGAGGAATCTGGTCAAAAAACATAAGAGTGCATTCCATATAAATAGGTGGTACACATCATGTATAACTATTTAATTCAACCTAAATTAATTTGAATTAATTCAAGAAATGTTCATTTATTATATATGGTGAAATTAATTACGCCTTGCATGCTGATAAGGATAGCCAGGTAGACAATCTTTTAATGTATGTTTAATGTTATGTCTATGCACAATGTGTTTTCCTTTAGTCATAAACGGTCTTTTTATCTTCATAAAGTCATTCATGACTGGTGACTATGTAACCTGGAAAAGATGAACCATTTTCCCTTCTACAAACCATATAATCAAATATATTATGTTTTAGAGTTACATAACAAGTCCCTAGTCATGTTTTATGGATAAATAGTGATAATGATACATGATGTGTAGGTGGAGTGTAAAATCGATGCATTTTTTTAAAACACATAGAATTAAATATTAATATATTATAATACATTTACCTAATCAACATCTACTCTATCCGGTCATTATATAGATAGTACATTCTATATCATGTGTTTATTTTATATTAAAATCCTAATTAATGTTTTGTGTAATACTCATAATTTCATTTAATATATAATTTTTAATACCGTTATTACTCTACATGGATCGAAATATTAAATGCTAGATAAATACAATGTGTCCATGTGGCCATCCTGAAAATAGAATATTAGATTCCACGTGAGTAAACAATATACAAATGTAATACATGTTGGGTGGTTCATACGGGAAATCACGATGATGCATCTGTGTTAAATTTTCTTATTGAGTTGATTATATTTTGATTTTCTTATTTTTATTAAAATATGAAAGGTAAAATTTTCTTGAATATTCAAATGATAATTATTGTAAATGAAATTATTAATCAAATAAGATAAGAAGCTGATTTGACCACAATTTATATAAGATAATGGTTATTAAAATTGAATATTATTTTATAATATAAGTAGTTTATAGAATGTATATAGATGATCATGAGAATAGACCATATATTTTATTTTTTGATTGGTTCAATTTAAATTATTATTACAATAAAATATTAGCCTCGTTTCAGCCCTCCTCTCATTATATAAGGCCTTTCATACCGATTGTTTATTTTATATAAATATCATAATGAATCGTATTTTCCCATCACCTTAGTGTGATTAATATCATATGTAATGAATGGTGCTCTCATGATAGTGTATACAATATTATTTTTGAGATTAGGTGAAAATAATTGAAGATAGATACATTGGTGGAAAGGTGGAAAGGTAAGACATGAACAATAAATAGAACTAGTTGTATTACACTAGGTTGATGATTAGTTTAACATGCACTAGATTAAAAAATAGTAAATGATCAGGAACATACAAATTTATTATTTATATAGTGAATATTTTATGTTTATTTAATTTTCATTATTTTTTCATGATTACATGAAAATATTTATTAAGAAGCAAGAAAGATAAAAATAAAATAAACTATAATGTCCATAAAAAGTATCTAATATATGTAAAAAACATAAATAAGTCCATATAATAATAAAATTATTTTAATAAAGATAATAATTTAATATTTACAAATAATTATAAAATATCTTAATTATATATATTAATCCAAAATTTCATTCCTCTACAAAAGTTAAAAATAAACTATAGTTCAATGTGATGACAAAACAATGTTAGGGTGATTTCAGTTGTTCTAACATGATGTTTTGGGTTGAATTTAATAATTTCATATTACAGTTTTATTTTCATAGAAGTACATAGTGTAATTAAGAGTCAAAGGATTAGGAAATCCAATTTATGGATATCAAGATTTTGTAGTCCACTCAACCAATTAAGGAATTACGAGTCAATGTATTTGAAATACGTAATTCATATGTAAACCCCTTCTGATTTCTTAATCAGAAAATTTCTATGTTATCAAAGGGTAATGTGGATCAATACCACTAGAATTTCAAAGAAACAATTCATTTTGAATATAATAGTGATAGATAATTAGTGTCGATATAAATTTGGAGATTAATAAATATATTTTCTATTTAGTTTTATATATTTTTTCTGATAAATTATTGAAATTATTCTCATATTATTTATAGAAATTAAAATATATTACTTCAATCATATCACTATGACCCATACTATAGAAGGATAACCTTCTCCGTGATATAAATTTCAAATAGTGGAATAGGAGATTATGTGTTATCCTATTCCATGTAATTAAATAGTTGTGCGGTAAGAACCTATTCTTAACGAACCAAGAATAGGGGCTAGTGAGGAAGAGTTGTATCTCTATGAGAAACATTTGAAAAATGATATATATTTTCAATGCTTCTGGTATCACACATATCTAATGATATTATAATGTAACACTTGGAAATGGATATATTAAACATGGTATATCTCCTTTAGGATCTCTATTAGGAGATGGTGAGACAAGAGATAAATATTATCTCCTTTTATCTATTTAAAAAATATTCGTATATAGTTGGATCTAGTGGGACTCATGTATTCATGATTATTGGATACATTGGAGACAAAAATAATATGATAGATTAAATTCTCAGATGAGTTACACATATATATCATACTTCCATCACTACCTAATTCCATCTTCAGGTTTGTTCTCAATTAAGACATGAGAAATAATGATAAGTGCTTTTATAACATCATAATCCAATTTGATAAGTTGAAAAGGATATGGGGAATTAAAAAACCAAAGACTTTATAGTGAATAAGAAAAATAAGAATTACAAAAAGGGCCCCAAGACTCATAACAAGTCTAATTCTCTTTATAACCATAATTTCATGTATATGATATTCTAGAGGAAGGGAAATGAATGTGAAATAGTGTGTTTTCAATGTGGAATTCATGGAAACTAAAAGATGAACTACACCCTAATGTAAGAGGAATCTAATGTTTCATTCATAATCAAGTGTCATATTTTAATATATATGAATTGGGTATTGGATATATATTTTTGCGCTAAAATTTTCATTTAAATGGGGGATATAATTATATTAAAAAATATAAATATAGTATAGGTTCATTTTTGGGATTCTAATACTGTGAGGATAGTTGATCTATCAATTAGTAACTACCACCTTTAATTTTTAACCGGCATGATTTTAGTTTTACGAGATTGTTTTTATCTACAAATTGTTACAAAGATGATAATTTCTATATAATTCCTGGATAACTGTTGTTTTATTTTCATATCTTGAATTTTTTTTATAAAAACCAAATAAGTTATGGAATGAAACATTAAAAATGGAATTTATTTATTTAATTTTTAACACCGTGTATTTGAAATAAAACATAAATCATGTTCATATGAATCACATAACACCCAGCTATGAAATCATATTATTAATCATTTAATGGGGATGTGTTTGAGAAATCTCAATCAAGATGTTTAGGTAGATTATTTTGAGAAAAAACTAATTGAAAAATTTCATGAATAATTTCAAGGAAAAATGGATAATCCCTTATTTGGCTGAAAGGGTGAAAGGGCTATATTGGATTTAGGATTGGTACAAATTGATGTATGATGAATATTTTTAGAAGAAGCTAGAATTTGGTATTATTACTCCCTTAGAGGACATGATTAGATATAAATATTTATACATGATATGTTATATGTTTAAGGCCTTTGAAAATTTAAAAATATTTTATAATTAATTATATAATCAGCAATGAAATAAGATAAAGAATATTCAATTACATTGTGTTGGTGAATATCATAATGGAGAGTTTATCGACATTGTACAAGAGATTGGGATTATTTGTAAAATCACTCTACATTATAGATTTTTATAGAATAGTATTAATTAAATGAGGAACTATATCTTGGTATACATGTTATGGTCAATAATGAGTAATGCAGATATTCTATTATCCGTTTGGGGATATTCATTACATACTTTGGAATACACACTAAATTGAGTTCCAAATGAAGAGATAAATGTAATTACCTTTGGGTTATAGAGATTAAAGAAAGAAATTATGTCACATAATAGTGTAAGTGATTATAATGAATTTTTAGGGAATTTTTAGAAAAGTAATTTGATCCTCAGGTAATAAAGTGTATCATTATAAGGTAGCCTAAGAGAGAAAATTGATACCACCAATAAAAACTCTTAGATAAAAAATTGATTATCTCTAGAAAACCAATCATTAATTAGAGGGAGAACATCCTTAAAAAGGATAGTGGGTTAAATATTATCCACAGTGAATTTTATTCTTTTGATACAATAGATTTGGCATAAGAGATGATTACATAGCTCATTATAGCACCATAAAATTCTAATGTATGAACATTGTATTTGGTAGTGTGTATCACACGAATTACCAACCACATAAGGGAATATAATACCTCAATTATTTACAAAATATTTAATATTTTATATAAAGTAAATAAATTTTATAATTTTCCATTAATTAGACACCGAGATAGATTATGTTACACGTAAAAGTGACTTTCATCAAAATTTTACATTACACAGTAGACTGAGTTTTAATGAACAAAAATATATTAGTAAAATATTTATACATAATATAATAAGACATAAAAAAGGTTAAACTAGTAGTTAAATATAGTATCGACTAACTTATGAAAATATTTTTTTTATAAATATAAAAAATTTATTCATTGGATACAAATTAATTTGATATGAATATCAAAATCAATTGAACATAAGAGGAATATTTTTATAGACAACTATTTTTATTCTCACAATGACGTTTTAAAATAACTTATTAAATTAATTATTATAAATTAATTAAATTATATAAATATTTACATTATATATTCAATCAAATATTTTTTACATTCATCAAATATTTTTGGAAGGAATAAGATAAAAATGAACCCAATACTACACATAAAAAATTTCATTTCTGAGGTAGGTTTTCCAAATTTAAGTAGATATACTATTATAAGTATAGAGTATAGAAGTTTTATATATTATATATGTAAAATCATCTATTATATAAAATCATAATAATAGGTTTGGTTAATTTTTTGGTATTTTTCTATGATATTTCATTTTTTTAAAAATAGTGAAAAATATTGAATTTTAGATCAGAAATTATTTTTTATCTCATAAATTTATAGGGATAAATTATATGTTAAAATGTATATAATGTTAAGTTAGATAAATATTTTATCCATAAGTCAAATTTAGTTCATTAGAATAAAATTCATATTATAATTTGGTATATAAATATAGAAATCATTCGGTTGTTTTTAATTTAAAACCCAACATTGTCAACCTAACTACAAGATTAAATTTAAAATAATTTCTTCCACTTCTCTAATAGGAATAAGAAAAAATGGATTCCATATTTTAAATTGGGATAGTTTATAATGTCTAATATATTCAAGATATTTTTTGACAAAAAATATTATATAAAGTAATTAAAAATAATTACAGGGGCTAATGTAAAATTAAGATTAATAAGGGACAAATCCATAGTCATAAAAGACCAACTGACCTAGAAACTGGACAAAGTAGAATTATATGTACATATTTATACCATATAATAAAATTTCAAGAACTTTTAACATTATGGGATCTACTATAAATGGGAAAAACATTTTTGGGATTCCTTTTTCAAAATGTTACAAGAGTGCCACTCCACTATAAAAGGGTCTCCTTTATTCCCATTTCTTCAAACCTCTCAAGACACATTGGATATACCATTTTATAACAAATAATTTCATAATTATCTCTCTAATAACAATAGAATCCTTTCATTTCGACGAAATAAATATAAGCAAGCCTTTTTGTAAAAACCAAATAAGTTACCCCAATTAAGTGGTAATATCCTTCCACAATATTTATAGTTTTATTTCCATTTTCAACTACCTAAAATAATATTCCTAGAGGATTATATAACAAAAATATTATACTCAGTATACTATGACATTTCTAGGTTAATATTTCTACCTAAACATAAACACACCACAATCTAACGGGTTTGTAATATACAATTTATATGGACGATGAACAACTACATCACGAAATGATGATTGATATATTTAAAACCTATCAAGGTGATTATAATGATGTAAAATATATTTATAAATGATATATATGATTCCAATAATTTAATTATTATTATTTTATTCTTTTAAAACACATATAACTATATGTTACATTTTGTGTAAATATGATAACATCGTTTGGGAAGTGTGGAGAACATCCTCTTTACGGCGATGTGATTCGTTGAAAATATACATGAAACATATTATGTATGATTTTAATAAAACTATGTAAAATATATAAAATATACATGATACTAGAACTACAATATATATATATATATATATATATAATTTACGTTTTATTCTTATAAAAAGAAAATTAAATGAATGTAGCATTCATGTGTATGTACGACCTACCATCTCCAATAATAGTTCAGTTTATTTCTTATCTCAGAACATTTTAGAATATTATAAATACATATCTATTGATAATATACAGTAATTATGTCGAGGAATAAATTATGTATATTATTAAATCATTATTTAATTTAATTTAATAAAAACAAAAGATGAAACATACATGAGAAAAATATGCAATTAACACTTGAAATAATTAAAATATTAAATGATAATTAACAAAAAGATAATAAATTATTTTAAGAAAATAATTTATGATGTTATAAATATGATTATGGTAATCATATAAGTTATTAAAATATTTTAACCCACTGAAAATGAGGATAAATACCATACAATAAAATGTAATGTTAAAGTAATGAATTCCATCTCAATTAACATTCCATTGAGACTTATTTATAGTTTGGCACATTTTTTCTTTTATACAGTCTATAAACTGAACATTGACATATTTTATCGTAAATATATTTATTCTTATGATATTGTATGTTTTTTTAGTTTTATTTCTTCATGTATATTTTGGTTTAAATGTTTCAAAGTGTTTCGGGACCCTTTAGAATGTTTAGAGACATTTCTCTTCCATAATATTCTTAATGATTATCTTTTCTATATCACAACCTTTTGTGATTGTTAAACTTCTCATGAAACAATCACATTATTGTAATCATTTTTCATTTGAAATTTTCTTGAATATCAATATTATCAAACAATGGATACTATTATCACCTAAACCATATATCATTTTTATATACTGTGTCCCCAATAACATTTATTTGATTAACAGAGGAATTATTGTTAAATTTTTATCTTTAATTCAATACAGATATTTTGTATGTAATTTTATTTATTGATTTAATCAATTAATAGACATTATTAATGATTTTTATAGGTATAACACACATTTGATCATTTATAGATATACCCCTGATGGATATATATTCTCATGATATGAAATAGTTTTCCAACATAGGTATGTATTTGACCAGTAGGCTAAATTGTCTTGTGATAGGAAGGGATATTAGTGGTTCAATGTTCCTATGAAAAAATTAAATCCAAAAATTAATCATTTCCCTCATTTATCAATAGTTATTTTTTATCAATGGAATTTTTCATCAACAGAATTATGTATGCTTTTCATTTCCATTTTATTGATTAAATGGAATGTGTTTTATGTTTCTCACCATCCCATATAGATATTTAATTATCTAGTTATTTTAATGGAAAATGATATGAATTATTTTCCATTCCAAGATTATGTATTCCTGTTGATTTTTAATTTCTTCCACTCTACAAACCCTAACTGATCATTTGATCTCACAATTATTATATTTCATTTCCTCATGTTTTGAAGAGGAATTAATTGAATAAGCATTCAGGGATGTTATTTATTTATTTATATTATGTATCATGTTCTTCATTAATATGTACCAGTTTATTATGGGTATCTTGATTTTAATATAGCATTCTGATAATGCTAAAATAATTAGTTTTTCAGGATTCAATTCCATATAATCATGCCTATTCAATAAAATCACAGACCAGCTCCATGACTAGGTGGTCAAGTATTATAGTTTGTATCAAAGTAAGTTTAGAAAAAACCATGGAAACTAGATATTAAAAAAATAAATTTATTAGAATATAAATAAAATAGACACTGATGATAATTATATAAGTGAATCACAGAATTTTGGTATCATTGAGACTTTTTGGTATTAGTATAAGTACATCTGTATTTGTATTCTACAAGTGGAAGAGGTTCTAGTAGAAAGGTACCTAGGAGTTGCAACTCTCACAAGGTGTGCTAGTCATGAATTAGTGTATATTGGTACATGACAATAGACCTATCTATAGACCTATTTTGACACTCCTGATTGATCTACTGAGGATAGTTCACATTTTCTTTAACTACCACTATGCTGAATTTAAATATAAATATTTCCTCAAATATTATTATTATTGGATTTATGAATAATAAATTCATGTTATGAATTGTACAATATTTTTAATTATAATTTATGACTTTAGGAGGTAGTATAGTATATATCATTTTTATGTAATGGTAACTAGAAGGAATAATGATATCCACAATCATTGATGATTTAGAGATTTATATACTGAGGATTTCAGTGTTGCTTGAATTATAATTGATAATGTTACGGGTATATTGTCATAGCATAGTCAGGTTATGAAAAATAAACATTTTAGAATGGTGAAACATATTCCACATAGATAATATCTGATGTTGGATCACATTATTTTACATAGTTAACCATTAATTTGTGGTAATAATGATTCAATAGTTGAGGATAAAGGGATCAAGTCTTTGTTGAAGATATTCTTGGCATTGATATTTGTTCAAAATAAAATGGTTAATGGTATTTGTGTACTATCTCCAAGGTGATGATGATCTATGGTGGTACATGATCCCGGATACTAGGGAATAATAAGACCTAGAAAACATAGAATATCTAACTTTTATATAGACATGCTTCAATAAGTTCATCCCTCATTATCAAATAATTGAGATCAAGAAAGAGTTACCTAGACTAAATAAAAATTATGAAAAGTGTGTTTCATGTTATGAAGCAACCTATACGTGGTTACCCATGTAAGATGTGGATTACACACACAATAAAGAGTATATGATTGGCCACTTCATTGAATATCTGAAACAAAATATCAATAGGGAAATAGTCCTCTAATAAAATTTTTCATCTGAAGAGATGGTTTAATATTCCATCAAAATGGAGAAGAAATTATTGAAATCCTACATATTTTGAGGTAATGAAGAGATTAGTAGGTCTTTGATGAACCATAAAAAGAGAATGCATCCAATATGAAGAAAATGATTGAAAAATTTCCATTGTGTTAGAACATTGGAAAGATACACCTTCTGAAATTATTATAAGGAATGATAGTTCATTACATGTTTAGATAAATGGGTCACTAGGAAAAATAAAGGACATGGGAGAATAAAAAGTCTACCATATAGTTTTAATAATTCATAGAGATGGTTTTCTATACAAAAAATACCAAAAACATCATAATAACTTATGCCCAATGAATCTAAGGAATTTGGTTCAGGCATATATTATTGACACGAACAGAGTAGAATGATTAATGTTCTTCTATATTTTGATGTAATAAATATAAGGACTCGACCTTAAACATTAAATAATATTGAATTATATGAATAATTAACTTTTATAATCTTTTCAGGTTTAGAGTTTTAGATAATTAGGCCGTAACTATTACAAAACAACTTGAATATTACAAGTAGACACTACTTCTCAGTATCTATTTTTTTCATAAAATAAAAACTCTTAAAAAGAAACATGACTAGTTCAATATTTTAGACAACATGACTTTTCCATGATCCCATCCTTGAACCTATTCATCTTTATGTCCTGTGGAAAAAAATTCAAAAACGTGGGATGTGCATAAAATGCTCGGTAAGGGTTATAAAATAAGGAAGGAAAACATTAGCCCATCAATAAATACAAATCAATGAAACCAAACATTTTAATCATAAAATAGCTTATGAAATCAGGAGATTTATGAATAACACACACAAATCAAAAATCATAAAGGTTAATTATGGAATCCTTATGAAACATACATTGTAGCTATCATGGCTACGTAGGGAGTTACACTTGGAATACGAATCACAATACATTCCCTATATCTCTTAGGAGAAACATCACCTTTACCTCCGTCACAATACCCAATGCATTGGAGAGCTATCTCAGGCTCACCAACCCTATGTTTATCACGGAACCACTCTTATACGAAAACAATGCCCAATAACCATAACATAATCATAACATATAACATATGTATAATGAAAAGATAATATTTCCACATTCCAATATATCAAATCAATATATTGAAATAAACTATGTTTTATCAAATAATTTTCAAAACCATTTCAAATGTGATTTTTGAATCAAAGGGTCCCCTGCCACTTTGAAGATTTTAAAATAATAATCATTTGAATACATTAATATCCATATAAATAAATCCTAAAACCCATTTTGAAAACAAGGAAATTAATGAGAAATATTTATAAGGACAAATCTTTAAATCATTTAAAATGATCTTTTAGTTAAAGAGTTTTTTTAAAAAAGAGAGATGCTTGAATACAAATAATTAAAGAATAACTTTTAATCAGAACATTATAATATCATGAGAATAAAGGGATTCATGATAAAATATTTCAAAGGACATTATATACACCATATAAGAGTGAATTGGTGCATAACAACAATGAAGTCTAAATGTAAATGTAAATTGAGATAAAATCCCTTATAAATATGGTATCCTTAAATTAAGGATAAATCAATAACATAATTATGTGTGAAAAATAAAAATACAACCAATATAATTCATCATTATGTTTAAATCAATAATAGGTCACTCACATATATTCATAGGATGACATATTCAAGAAGTATAAGTTGAACCTGAAGAATTTAAATTGGGTTAAGAGGTTCCCTTTTAAAAATTCGACAGCCTAACTGCATCACTTTAAAATTTCGAAAATGAGTTGATAAGATAAAAGGGGTATCTAATCAATGTTACATAATTTTTACATCAATGAGGATATATAAGATCATATCCCAACATAATAAGATGTAAATAAAAAGACATAAAAAAATTATGTCTTTTAAAAAGTGGAGGGTGAAAGGTTCCTTTACCGATTTGGTAACTTACAAAACATATGCCACATGAAAGAAGAATCATACAATGAAGATGTAAATACTCATAAATGAAATTATATTACACAAAGTGTACAATAATGGGCAGTACATACACCACACAAAATTAAATAGTAGAAAATATAGCCTGAATCTCACAAGAATAAAAAGTTAGAAGAAACCCTTTACCATGTTGTAATCAACTGAGTCATGTGACCAAAAGTTAATAACCCCCCAATGAATCACAGAATATCATGAATATAATAATAATATTGATAATATATATATCAACTAGAAGTACAAAATACCCCACATGCAATGAATAAGTGGCGAACAATGGAAATCTCACAGAATTAAAAGTGAAATAATAAAATCCGTCAAAAAATTCGGCAGCCTAACGACGCCACTAAAAAATTCAAAAAATGAATTGATGAGATTAAGAGGGGGTATCTAGTAATATGAAAATACAAATTACAGTATGGTGAATATAAAATATGATCCTCCAATATAAAAACATGGAGCATAAACGAAATGGAATAAAAAGAGTATCTGAAAAGAAAGAGTGAGGTCGGATCCCTTACCTCGTGTCCGACTTGACTCGATCATTCATTAATCTCCAAAATAATAATATAAAATTAATTTATACTTTATTAAGAACGTTTTTGATGTTGTTTATTCCTTTTATATCACTTATTACCATGTTATAAACATTATGTAATCATTTAAGTTAATAATGATTGTTTTGTCGATATTTGGTACTTGTGTCAAAAATGGACTTCTTATAATTACAAGTTGTCCATCTGGTAAATGGATCATTATATAAAAAATTATATTCAAGATTTTTATATCATATATATCAAATATATCCACAATATACCTGTTTTTTAATAGTACATAACATTTAGAGGTAAGAAATGAAATGCACCGTTCATGGATACGGTAAACTGTACGTACGCATGAACGCTACTTTTATTTCTATTTATTATTTTAATATAAATAAAACATAATGATACATAGGTATATTATAATTCCAGTATTATATCATATATAATATTTTTTACTCCATCCTTTATATATCACACTTAAGGTATTAACGAATCCAATCACTTTGAGGGGGCAGTAGTCCGCACTTTCTCAAATGAGATTATCGTATTTTACCACTATGGAAACCATAAAGTCATGATATAAATGGGAAGTACAGAAGCATAAGGAAATAATAAACATAATATATATCATATATAAATACAATTCCATCATAATGGCCACTATTAGAGGCGGTAAGATGTAATTGAACAATCATCATTTCGCGAGGCCTTAGTTTGCCATCCACAGAAACATTATGTTCTTCATTCATTAGATAGAGGTTTGTGTAAGTTTATTAAGAATCATTCTCATAACAAAACTCTAGTATATTTTGGATACTGGTGTTGTTACAAAATAATGGAATAAAAGGAGTTAAGGGGATGGAGAAGTAAAATAAAAGAAAATAATTTAAGGGAAACTATTACCTTTAATTTGGGTAACTCCCTTTGGTTTGAACCAAAGGACTCCTTGAAGTGCCTTCTGCCTAATGTAAGGATTCTAAGTAAAGGAGAGTGATGTAGGGATCTTAATTGGAGTGAGTTTGGACGATCCAAATGTCTTGAGAGGTGTGTGGAATTGGATAGAAATTGTCTCATTTTATAAGGGAGAGGAGGGGCTCCTTTGGAAAGTGTGAAAATATTATTTTATTATATAATAATATTCGAATTATAAAGGTACAAATATCATTATAGTCAATGATAAGATGACTAAAATTCGAAATCAAATCACCCAATTAGAATTGGACATGTTTTGGATAATATTTTAATCATTATAATCTTATTTATTTAATTCATTTATTAATGAGATAAATACTGCAACATCATTGTGTCATAAATAATTTTATTTATTTGTTGTCTAAAAATTTAGAAAAACGAGATCTAGAAAATATTTTTATCTTTATAATGAATATTTATAGTAGAAAAGATAATTTATCTAAACCCTTCTAAAAATTAATTAACTAAATGATATTCGCTTTTGTCATTTTTGCATTTAATATAAGTTAACTAATCTAAATTGTCATTATCACTCCCAAGTGTCTCAATGGGGTCCCAAAATCGACCCAAATATGGCCATGGACGTAAATTACTCATCCAATAATTTTTGGACAAGTGTTAAGATAATTTTCAATTATTATAATATTCTTTGAACATTTAATTACCCTATTTACCTTTAACCGTGGTAAATAAAAGTCAAATGATACTATTCACCAAAAATTATTTTCATCTTAATGAACCACATTTTAATTCTTGATGAAAACCATGTCGGATTGATTTTTTATATTGAATTAATTGAAGTTTTAAAAATTATTTTAAATGAAAAAGTCAGTTTTTTAACTACCTCTAAGTGGTTTCACTATTCATCAAAAATTGATGTTTTTCAGAAAAATACAAAAAATTCATCCAAAGATATATTTGATATTCTGAATTCAAATATGATGTCTATTTTTCTAAATTCAAAACATTAATGTGGTATTAATTAATTATAAAATTAATTCCCGTTATTAAAACAAATACCGTGTTTTTAAAAAACAATAACTATCAAAAGATTGATACTTGTTTATTTCTAATTTCAAAGTGAAATTAATTCCAATGACCAAAATAGGATTAAATGGTAAAAATTTATTTTAATTTCACTTTAAAACAAATTAAAAGATAATCTAACCATATAAATAAATTAGATTTAAAGGAAATTTTTAATTAAATTTAAATATTTTTCATTATTCATTAAAAAATGAACTTTATCAGAAAAATACCAAACAAAAATACCAAACGTAAAATTGGATGTCCCCATACTAAATAAAGATTTTATTTGGTCAATTTAAATGTATAAAAGTGACCAAAACTATTTTTAATGAGGTTTCTCCTTTAAAAGGTGACAAATCATCCTTTTAATGCAAATTTTGCATAAAATTAAATTCATTCACATTTAAGCCTCTAAATTTTTATTGGATAATGTAAATAAATTTAACAATAATGTATAATAAAATTTTAGCCAGTTTTTCTCATTCCCACAAATACAATGGCTAGGAGTTAACTAACGATTTAAAATAATAATATTATATTATTAGTGTGCTATATAAGATTTAAAAGAAACACGTTGTCGTGTATCGGGTACGCTATCAAACATAGAAACCGCTTTAATGTAAAATTACTATTTAATTCAAAAATATTAATAAATATTAAATATTTATTATTCATTATTTACCTGGGATGTTACATCCTTGCCCCCTTTTAGGAATTGCATCCTCGCAATTTAAAAACAAATGTGCTCAAAAACTTCATTGAAAGTCCCACATCAGAAAAAGAGTCAGTAAAATTATCACTTTAAATTAATGTAAGATAAGTACAAAGGTTACTAGAGACAACAAGTACTAAGATTCCATGAAAACATGGATATAGAGGGGAAATAACCATTATGATATGATAGAGTGATAAAAACCATTTTTAAGAGAAAGTTAACCACTAGAAAATCACAAACTTGTGATAGGTTAAACAATATTTGATTCCCCAGTTTAAAATTTTAATGGACAAGGTTTTTGGTTAAAGTTATTTTTCATTGAGGAATTTATTTATGAGCTCAACCAAAAACATATAGAAATATACTTACTTTTCATGTACATATTCAACTTTTACTAGATTTCTAACACAATCTCATATTTTCTCCGAACGATGAGTATTTAGGATGGCTTTTTTCACAATAAGAGCGTTATAATCAAATTCAAGAGAATCAGATAATACACCAAAGATGAACTGTATATTTACCATGTCTTTATATATTCACTAAAAACAAAAAGTTTAATATAAGATCTAATAATCCCCAAAAGGGTAATCTTTTACCTAAATAAAAAGACGGTCCATGGGTTGATAAAATAAAATTATTCCTAAAATGAGAAACATCATACCTTGATCATGGAATCCACATAGTTTCATTATCATCTTGTTCACGTAGATAGACAGTCCATGCATCACAACAATGATTTACAGATCCTTAAAATCATTTTCTTCCTCCATCAAAATACACCATGTACAACATGGGTAATATGGGTGTTCACAGAAAAATAGTTTTGGAATATAATCATGTATGACATATAAGTTCAAAACATCTGATAAGACATGATTTCTATAAAATAGTCGGACCAAATTTGAGTTGAAACAATCAATTAAAGGTCCTTTTAAAATACCATAAGTATATGCTAAGAGGCTATATTTTAAAATCAAATATAAATAGGTTGCGCAAGGGTCTCCTTCTTCAGCACCTTTTTAAAAATCATAATATGCCTCAAAATCTTGTGATAAGGTAAAATATTTGAAAATTCCTTGATAATATTTACCTTTCATGAAAATATGAGAATATTGTAAAAATATGATTTTTATAAATTCAACCCATGATCCACGATGATAATGAGGTATAGTGGAGGTGTTTGATATCTCAAAAAACAACTTGCAAGTGAGTTTTATGAAAGAAAAAGTTTCACAATCATCATAACATGATTTTGAAATAATTATTGCAAGCATGTCATCAGGAAGAGATAGGAATTTCATTTGAGATCCTCCTCATTCGATTTGTAAATGACCTTCGTTGATCTAAAAAAGTTATAAAACACTGATTTAACTGAAATAATAGATATGGACTAACCATATGTCTAACTAAAATTCGTAATCCCTAAAGTTGTATTAACCGACTTATGATACCAACTTTAAGGACTCGACCTTAAACATTACATAATAATGAATTAATTGAATAATTCACATTGAGGATCTTTTAGGTTTAGAATTTTAGAGAATTAGGCCATAACTATTACATAATAACATGAATATTACAAGTATACACTACTACTCAGTATAAATTAATTTCATAAAATAAAAACTCTTACAAAGAAACATGTCTAGTTCCATATTTTAGATTGCATGACTTTTCCTTGATCTCATCCATGAACCTATTCATCATTAAATCATGTGGAAAACATTTCAAAAACATGGGATGAGCATAAAAATCTCAGTAAGGGTTATAAAATAAGTAAGGAAATCATTAGCCCATAAATAAATACACATCATTGAAACTATACTTTTCAATCATAACAATCCTTATGAAATCATGAGATTTATGAATAACACCCACAAATCATAAATCATAAAGGTTACTTATGGAATCCATATCAAACATACACTGTAGCTATCATAGCTACGTAGGGAGTTACACTTGGAATACCCATCACAGTATATTCCCTAAATCTCTTAGGAGAAACGTCACGTTTACCTCTGTCATGTTACCCAATGCATTGTAGAGCTATCTCGGGCTCACCCACCATAGGTTTATCACAAAACCACCCGTATACGAAAACAGTGCCCAATAACCATAATATAATCATAACATATGACACATGTTTAATTGAAATATAAAATTTCCACATTCAAATATATCAAATCAAGATACTAAAATAAACAATGTTTTATCAAATCATTTTCAAAACCATTTAAAAAGTGAATTTTGAAAAAAAGTTTCCCATACCACTTTGATGCTTCTAAAAGAATTATCGTTTGAAATCAGTAATTTCCATATAAATAAATCCTAAAATCCATTTTGAAAACATGGACATTATTCAGAAATATTTAGAAGGAAAAATCATTAAAACATGTAAAACAATGTTTTAGTTAAAGAGTTTTTTAACAAAAAGAGAGATTATTGAATAGAAATAATTGAACAAAAAAATATTAATAAAAACTTTATAATATCATAAGAATAAAGGGATTCAAGATATAATATTTCAAAGGATATTATATACACCATATAAGAGTGAATTGATGCATAACAAAACTGAAGTCTCAATAGAAATGGAAATTGAGATAAAATCCATTATAAATATTGTATCCTTAAATTATGGATAAATCAATCACATAATTATTCATGACAAATATAAATACACCCAATATAATTGTGTATTAAGTGTAAAACAATCATATGTCCTTCAAACATATTCATAGGATGATATATTCAAGAAGTACAAGTTTAACCTGAAGAATTGAAATTGGGATAAGAGGTTCCCTTGTAAAAATTCGACAGCCTAACTGCATCACATTAAAATTAATAAAATGAGTTGATGAGATAAATAGGGGTATATCATCACATGGAAATAAAGTTTACATCAATGAAGAAATATAAGAACATATCCCAACATAAAAAGATGTAAATTGAAAGACATAACTAAATGATGTATTTTAAAAAGGGGAGGGTGAAAGGTTCCTTTACCGATTTGGTAACTTAAAAAACATATGCCACATGAATGAAGGATCATAAAATGAAGATTTAAATACTCATAAATGAAAGTATATTACACAAAGAGTAAAATAATGGGAAGTACATACACCCCACAAATGTAAATAGTGGCAAATATAGCGTGAATATCCCAAGAAAAAAAGTTAAACGAAACCCTTTAACGCGTTGTAATCAACTGAGTCGTATGACCAAAAGTTAATAACCACAAAATTAATCACAAACTACCATGAATATAATGAGAATATTGATAATATATATATCAAATGGAAGTAAACAATACAACACATGCAATTAATAAGTGGCAAGCAATGAAAATCTCACAGATTTAAAAGTGATATAAGAAAATCCCTTAAAAATTCAGCAGCCTAACAACGCCACTTAAAAATTCATAAAATAAATTTTTGAGAGAAAATGGGGTTATATCATCATATGAAAATAAAAATTAATGTATGGTGAATATAAAATAACATCCTCCAACATAATATCATGGAGCATTAAAAATTTGACATAAAAACGAGTACTTGAAAAGAAAGAGAGAAGTCGGATCCCTCACCTTGACGGATGTGACGGGTTGATAAAATAAAATTATTCCTAAAATGAGAAACATCATACCTTGATCATGGCATCCACATGGTTTCATTATCATCTTGTTCACGTAGATAGACGGTCCATGCATCACAACAATGATTTACAGATCCTTAAAATCATTTTCCTCCTCCATCCAAATACACCATGTACAACACGGGTAATATGGGTGTTACATTGTAGCTATCATGGCTACGTAGGGAGTTACACTTGGAATACGAATCACAATACATTCCCTATATCTCTTAGGAGAAACATCACCTTTACCTCCGCCACAATACCCAATGCATTGGAGAGCTATCTCAGGCTCACCAACCCTATGTTTATCACGAAACCACTCTTATACGAAAACAATGCCCAATAACCATAACATAATCATAACATATAACATATGTATAATGAAAAGATAATATTTCCACATTCCAATATATAAAATCAATATATTGAAATAAACTATGTTTTATCAAATAATTTTCAAAACCATTTCAAAAGTGATTTTTGAATCAAAGGGTCCCCTGCCACTTTGAAGATTTTAAAATAATAATCATTTGAATACATTAATATCCATATAAATAAATCCTAAAACCCATTTTGAAAACAAGGACATTAATGAGAAATATTTATAATGACAAATCTTTAAATCATTTAAAATGATCTTTTAGTTAAAGAGTTTTTAAAAAAAAGAGAGATGCTTGAATACAAATAATTAAAGAATAACTTTTAATCAGAACATTATAATAACATGAGAATAAAGGGATTCATGATAAAATATTTCAAAGGACATTATATACACCATATAAGAGTGAATTGGTGCATAACAACAATGAAGTCTAAATGTAAATGTAAATTGAGATAAAATCCCTTATAAATATGGTATCCTTAAATTAAGGATAAATCAATAACATAATTATGTGTGAAAAATAAAAATAACACCAATATAATTCAGAATTATGTTTAAATCAATAATAGGTCACTCACATATATTTATAGGATGACATATTCAAGAAGTATAAGTTGAACCTGAAGAATTGAAATTGGGTTAAGAGGTTCCCTTTTAAAAATTCGACAGCCTAACTGCATCACTTTAAAATTTCGAAAATGATTTGATAAGATAAAAAGGGGTATCTAATCGATGTTACATAAATTTTACATCAATGAGGACATATAAGATCATATCCCAACATAATAAGATGTAAATAAAAAGACATAAAAAAATTATGCCTTTTAAAAAGTGGAGGGTGAAAGGTTCCTTTACCGATTTGGTAACTTACAAAACATATGCCACATGAAAGAAGGATCATACAATGAAGATGTAAATACTCATAAATGAAATTATATTACACAAAGTGTACAATAATGGGTAGTACATACCCCACACAAAAGTAAATAGTAGAAAATATAGCCTGAATCTCACAAGAATAAAAAGTGAGAAGAAACCCTTTACCATGTTGTAATCAACTGAGTCATATGACCAAAAGTTAATAACCCCCCAATGAATCACAGAATATCATGAATATAATAAAAATATTGATAATATATATATCAAATAGAAGTACAAAATACCCCACATGCAATGAATAAGTGGCGAACAATGGAAATCTCACAGAATTAAAAGTGAAATAATAAAATCCGTTAAAAATTCGGCAGCCTAACGACGCCACTAAAAAATTCAAAAAATGAATTGATGAGATTAAGAGGGGGTATCTAGTAATATGAAAATACAAATTACAGTATGGTGAATATAAAATATGATCCTCCAATATAAAAACATGGAGCATAAACAAAATGGAATAAAAAGAGTATCTGAAAAGAAAGAGTGAGGTCGGATCCCTTACCTCGTGTCCGACTTGACTCGATCATTCATTAATCTCCTAAATAATAATATAAAATTAATTTATACTTTATTTGTCACGAACCGAATCTGGTCACCGCCAAAACCGGCAGCAAACCCAGCCCGTGACATGACCCGAAGGGCGTTCCCTATCCCCACGGGCTGGCACAAGTGCCCGGGTATCATTTATTTAGGTTCGAGAACGATTTACCCGAATATGAAGGCATAAACCATTAAAAACAATCAATAAACTGAATCTGAAATATTTATACCAAACGATGTTTAAAAAAAACCAGAACTGAATACATAGGTTTAGAGTCAATAAAAAAGTTCCAAAGACACAATGGAACAGAAACTAAACAGCCCCATGGACTCCACATGACAAGGGGTCATCACCCCCAAGACGTCTCCACTACTCCTCCCCAAGGATGAGGACTAACACCCTGAACCGTCAACACCCTTAGCCTTTCCTTTACCTGGGTCAAAAAAAAAGACTACTTACACCCAAGGGGTGTAAGTAGGGTGTGAGCGTAATCCCAATAGGATACCACCCTATGATTCCAAGGTTCATGCAATACAAGGTGAAAAAGAAAGCAGTTTTAATATGCAATTAAAAGCGGTGAAAAATTCCACAGAATGAAACTTTAAATTGAAAACATTTTTCAAGATAAAACTTTCAGAATGTTAACAAATTTAAATAGGAATATTAGATACTGCATTATAATTCTAAATACACCCAAAAACAAGGACAAATACCACAAATCCACTGAGCAACAAAACCGGGAACACCCCTAGGCACTAGATAGTCTCAGGCCCCATGTACCTCGTACCTCAGTGTAATGTAACCATAGTAAAATCCTTTCTCATGCATGAGCCACTAGTAGGTAACATACCCATAACCTAGTGGTCCCCAATCATCATCCACAAAGTTTAGTTAGAGTTGTCGTTATCAAAATGCTAAGTGAAACAGGGACAAAACCCATCTGGTCCACTAGCCGTACTAGTACAAATCCGCCCCACCTAGGTACCCGGGCTTCCCCCTTTGTGCTCAAACAATTTCAAGATTTAACACACATCCATTTTAATGTAAAACACCACTACTGGTCACATACACCAAATGTAGCAGCTATCTCATTTTATACCACTTAAAACACACAACAAACTCTTTGAATTTGAATAAATCAATTTCACAAAATCTCGTGTAGTTTTGCACACAAAACCCCTTAAGAAACCCACTTGTACACGATGTTCACAATTTTAAGTTACCAAAACAGTAAATTCAGCCCCATAAATATAAATTAAAACAACAAATCAATTTTTGGGCATACTCATGTTAAACAAGAAGTGTTCTCTTTGTAAAACCTTCATTTTCACACAAAAGTGGAACCAAAACTTCAACTTCTTTACAAGCACAATTAAAACTCATTATTTTCAGAAATTACCAAAGGGGATAAACATTATAAACAGTATTTTATGCCTTATTACAGATCAAGAAAAAAAACTAAGTATTTATAGGGAATCCCCAAATAAACAAACAAAACACTTCTTTGGAAAACCCCCAATTTCACACCAAATTGGCATTTTAAATTCAATTGCAATGGAAACATCATTAGAACCAATTTTTGTAGCAATAATAAAATTATATAAATCTGAAAATATAATAAATACAGCATGCTAATACACAAAGTTTGCATCAACATTGGAATCACCTACCAAATAAAATGAAACCATTGAATCCTTTGTGAGAAAACACAAACGCACCACCGCCGCACCTCAAGAAGGGTAGATCAAACCTAAAAATAGAATATTGGACCAATAAAACCCAAGGTTAAACCTTAGGTTCGAACCCCTACCCACTGGTCATTGTTCACTTCAATAAAAAGGGAGGAAACCCTAAAAAAATGAATGAAACCCTAATCAATTTGAAAGGGGAAAAGAAATGGATAAACTTACTTGAGAAATCTAGAATGAATCTCCCCAAAACAATAGTATCTGAAATTTAAAACGGCCAAAACTCAGGGGATGGTCTCACAAGAATTATTAGGTCATTTAGGAATTGTAATGGAGGGAAAATATTAAGAATAGTAGGAGTTATGAAAGGATCAATTTACCTCTCCAAAATCTGGACGATTTCTGCAATCCAGAAAGTTTCTACTATTTTCGCGACTCTATCGAGCTCCAAATTGTGGGAGGAGGGAATGGGGTCGCGCCTGGGCTTCTTAGGGTCGATAGGGAGGTGGAATCAACGAAAAATCCATTTTAATGAATAAGATATTAATAAATTAATGAAACAATTTAAAACTGGAAAATGGGCCTTCGGGTTGGCCAAATTCTCAAATAAAAACGAAAATCCCCCATGCTTATGGATTTATAAAGGCCCCAAATTTAAATTTGGGGTTAATATATCAGGCTAGAACAATTAGGAGTTAGAATGAGTCAAAAATATTAAAATTTGAAAAAGTTATAAATGAAACAAAATTTATTTTTAAATCTGGAATTGGGCTCGCAGTTTGGCCCAATTCATGAAAACTCACCTATTCTCAATAAAACCATTGGAAACCACCAAAACAAATCATGAGTGGAAAATAAATTTAAAATAACCCTAAAATAGGTTACGTACGTGACAATTATCCCCACCCTGAAAACTTTCCGCCCCGGAAAGTCACAGCAAGGTCAAAGCAACAACCAAACCCAACTGAGAAACCAATAGGTACACCCTTGCCAGGTTTCACCCCCAAAGGTCAAAACACCTCCAGTGATCAATGATGGAAGGAATACTGTCACAAACCAAACTTAAACCACTTTCCTAAAACAATAAAGTACATTCAGGATTTATCCCAAATGAAAACTCCTCAAATACAATCTGAACAATACTCAATCAATTTACCCAAAAAAAACAACAACATTGAACAAGGTTGCACTTCCCTACTATAACTAAACCATTGGAAACTCTCCAATATCAATGTTTACCCAATGAATATGTAGGTAGTTAGATATCTTCGAATGATAATACCTACTTCCCAGACAAGTCCAAAGAAAAAAAATATGAGTTACTCGTATGAAGAGACACAAATGGGCTCCCCACCATAAGAGACAACTTAAATTGTTTTCCCGAGACAGAATCAAGACACTAATAGTGGGAGGCCCAAACATACTCTCTAGTAAAAGGGATATACTTCCATTAAATGTTTATGAAGGAATATTCATGAGAATCATAGTGGGTCTCCCCACCATAAGAACTGACCATCTTAACCGACCAGCATGGGCCGACACAGAAAGACCCAAAAAGAAATCAAAGATTTAGGAAGGGCGCAGGATTAGTCTGCATGGTTTGGGAAACTGTGCACTAACTGTGAATATAATTCTTTCTACATGGATTCCTAGCACACATACACTACTAAATGTGCACAAACTATGTACTCAACCATGACGAAACCATAGGTTTGAACTATTCCCATCTTTCATACAAAGGATAGGACTTTGTACAAGGGTTTAAATGGCCCTGGGATTTTCCCTGACTACGAGCCAGCTTCTCTCTGAGACCTATGGCTGGAGCTCAAATTATTGAAGCATTTTCGGCCTCGTAGTTAATATTTGGAAACCCACTGAAAGATAATTATTCTTTTTGGTGCCACCAAAAACTACACCGCAGTCCCAAATAAGTTTTCTAGACATAACACATTCCAAACTCACTTTACCTTATCCCGATATTTCACTGAAACAAGGGCTGAGAATATACACACACATCACAACTTGTTTTTTCAGGTGAGAAACAATAGATGTAAAGAACACCTACACTCACATTCCTCCAAAATAGATGATTTTGAAGTTTTTCCAAGGGAGACATTTTCCCAACATAACAGGGACTCTTAGAGGATTTCACTACTTTCACCTATACAATCAATTGAGTACATGACATCATAAGGCATCACCAAACATGACCATTTCAACTGATATAAACAATTCATGGAGAGGGACCTTATACAACATCCCCAAACAACACACAATTCTAGAAAGTGGCCACAATATCCTATCGTGACCATATTTCCCACACCGGTGGTTTAACATGAATTAATGCATCAAAGAAACTTTGAAGAACCCAAAGGTCCTCTTAGACACCATCGAGACACTCATCCACACTTACAACCAAAGAACACTTCCACCTTCGATGAATCATGAAACATTAGAAACTAAGGTTTCTTTCAACCTTCCACAATAACTTTACCACTACAAGAGGATCCAAAAATCAACGAAATGAATGGGTATAGACTCAATCAACAATGATCGATAAAATATTCCTTATATTGATCAACTGGAGGATTTTCCAATGGCGAAACAATATGGATTGCACTTCAGCTGTGCATTAACCCTTAATGGGGGCATACCTTATCCAATGAGAGAACCCAAGGACCCAACCAATCTGGTCCATTAGTCAAAACATGCCTCAAACCAGATCCAAACACATGAAGGGAACCACCGTAAAGGCATCCCAAAACATTTTTCAAAATAGACCACTAATCGTCCCTACAACACAACTTACTGACCAAACCCAAACCCAAAACACAGTTCAAACAGGAGGGGTTCTTGGACTCAAAACATCCCACAACATCAACATTTTCCGAAAACACATAATATACACCATCCCAAAAAAAAATCATCAAGAAATCATGTTTTTTATTTAAAAACATTTCTTTGAAAACAAATGGTTCAGTGGGAAGCGCATCCACCAATGGTACCCCATGGGCCTTACACATGCATGTTTCTATGCCACACCAGGAACCCTCCTCATTTCCATCCCGACACTCATCCAGTCATGTCATCAACCATCCCTCTTCCCATATAACCCCATGCATGTGGTTGCTCATGAAAATACCAAAGGTTAAAACAAAAATTCTTTCCACTTTTTAAAACCAAAATGGTCAACCAACACATCATTTTTCTCAAAACCGCTAACCACGAGATCAAATTCCAACTCACATCTTACAAAACTTTTCAGAAATGCACAACCATTTAAAAAAAAATAACTCACTTTCAATATATTCACATCAATTTCAAAACATCTCATCCCATTAAAACACCCTTTAATCGTTTAGAAAACTATAGTGGAAACACTTTTGAAAACCAACTTCAATATGGTTTCGGCTTTCAAAAGAGGTGTAAGAATACTATTTTCCATTTCAAAACGATTCTGAAAATTCATTTCCACCATTTCATAAATCAAAACATTCCATATTTATTTGAAACTCATTTCACAAAAACTTTATAATTCTTAAAACCAAGTCAGTTTAAAACAAAAGTTCCAAGATTTCAAAACTAAGGAACACAAGACAATGCGAGAGGAAACTAGTTTCAGTGGGTGACATGGACATATGGTTGGCGGCCATATTCCAATCACTTCACTATTACAGAGAGTGTTCTAGGGTATATCCCCATCCCCACATGGCTTTCCAGGCCCTGCGAGCTTACGAAGACCATTAACCCAACTCTCTTTTCATTTCCCCTAACCATCATTAAAACAAGAAAACCAAAGGACTTCGATAAATCCTGACTTCCCTAGGAAACTTGAATTTTGTCATGAGGTGTGGTGATCAGGCACACTACCCGTAACTGTAATACCAAGTCCCTATAATCCTAACTCCATGATATCCTGACTCTTCCCGAAATAACATGACCCAAAGAGTTAACATGAACCTGCTCTGATACCATTTTGTCACGAACTGAATCTGGTCACCACCAAAACCGGCACCAAACCCAGCCCATGACATGACCCGAAGGGCGTTCCCTATCCCCACGGGCTGGCACAAGTGCCCGGGTATCATTTATTTAGGTTTGGGAACGATTTATCCGAATATGAAGGCATAAACCATTAAAAACAATCAATAAACTGAATCTGAAAAATTTATACCAAACGATGTTTAAACAAAAACCAGAACTGAATACATAGGTTTAGAGTCAATACAAAAGTTCCAAAGACACAATGGAACAGAAAAAAAACAGCCCCATGGACTCCACATGACAAGGGGTCATCACCCCCAAGTCGTCTCCACTACTCCTCCCCAAGGATGAGGACTAACACCATGAACCGTCAACACCCTTAGCCTCTCCATTACCTGGGTCAAAAAAAAAGTCTGCTTACACCCAAGGGGTGTAAGTAGGGTGTGAGCCTAAGCCCAATAGGATACCACCCTATGATTCCAAGGTGCATGCAATACAAGGTGAAAAAGCAAGCAGTTTTAATATGCAATTAAAAGCGGTGAAAAATTCCACAAAATGAAACTTTAAATTGAAAACATTTTTCAAGATAAAACATTCAAAATGTTAACACATTTAAATAGGAATATTAGATACTGCATTATAATTCCAAATACACCCAAAAACAAGGGCAAATACCACAAATCCACTGAGCAACAAAACCGGGAACACCCCTAGGCACTAGGTAGTCTCAGGCCCCATGTACCTCGTACCTCAGTGTAATGTAACCATAGTAAAATCCTTTCTCGTGCACGAGCCACTAGTAGGGAACATACCCATAACCTAGTGGTCCCCAATCATCATCCACATAGTTTAGTTAGAGTTGTCGTTATCCAAATGCTAAGTGAAACAGGGACAAAACCCATCTGGTCCACTAGCCGTACTAGTACAAATCCGCCCCACCTAGGTACCCGGGCATCCCCCTTTTTGCTCAAACAATTTAAAGATTTAACACACATCCATTTTAATGTAAAACACCACTACTGGTCACATACACCAAATGCAGCAGCTATCTCATTTTATACCACTTAAAAAACACAACAAACTCTTTGAATTTGAATAAATCAATTTCACAAAATCTCGTGTAGTTTTGCACACAAAACCCCTTAAGAAACCCACTTGTACACGATGTTCACAATTGTAAGTTACCAAAACAGTAAAGGCAGCCCAATAAATATCAATTAAAACAACAAATCAATTTTTGGGCATACTCATGTTAAACAAGAAGTGTTCTCTTTGTAAAACCTTCATTTTCACACAAAAGTGGAACCAAAACTTCACTTTCTTTACAAGAACAATTAAAACTCATTATTTGCAGCAATTACCAAAGGGGATAAACATTATAAACAGTATTTTATGCTTTATTACAGATCAATAAAAACAACTAAGTATTTATATGGCATCCCCAAATAAACAAACAAAACACTTCTTTGGAAAACCCCCAATTTCACACCAAATTGGCATTTTAAATTCAATTGCAATGGAAACATCATTAGAACCAATTTTTGTAGCAATAATAAAATTATATAAATCTGAAAATATGATAAATACAGCATGATAATACACAAAGTTTTCATCAACATTGGAATCACCTACCAAATAAAATGAAACCATTGAATCCTTTGTGCGAAAACACAAACGCACCACCGCCGCACCTCAAGAAGGGTAGATCAAACCTAAAAATAGAAAATTGGACCAATAAAACCCAAGGTTAAACCTTAGGTTCCAACCCCTACCCACTGGTCATTGTTCACTTCAATAAAAACGGAGGAAACCCTAAAAAAAAGAATGAAACCCTATTCAATTTGAATGGGGAAAAGAAATGGATAAACTTACTTGAGAAATCTAGAATGAATCTCCCCGAAACACTAGTATCTGAAATTTAAAACGGCCAAAACTCAGGGGATGGTCTCACAAGAATTATTAGGTCATTTAGGAATTGTAATGGAGGGAAAAGATTAAGAATAGAAGGAGTTATGAAAGGATCAATTTACCTCTCCAAAATCTGGACTATTTCTGCAATCCAGAAGGTTTCTACTATTTTCGCGACTCTATCGAGCTCCAAATTGTGGGAGGAGGGCATGGGGTCGCGCCTGGTCTTCCTAGGGTCGATAGGGAGGTGGAATCACCGAAAAATCCACTTTAATGTATAAGATATAATAAATTAATGAAACAATTTAAAACTGGAAAATGGGCCTTCGGGTTGGCCAAATTCTCAAATAAAAACAAAAATCCCCCATGCTTATGGATTTATAAAGGCCCCAAATTTAAATTTGGGGTTAATATATCAGGGTAGAACAATTAGGAGTTGGAATTAGTCAAAAATATTAAAAATTGAAAAAGTTATAAATGAAACAAAATTTATTTTTAAATCTGGAATTGGGCTCGCAGTTTGGCCCAATTCATGAAAACTCACCTATTCTCAATAAAACCATTGGAAACCACCAAAACAAATAATGAGTGGAAAATAAATTTAAAATAACCATAAAATAGGTTACGTACGTGAAATTATTAAGAACGTTTTTGATATTTTTTATTCCTTTTATATCACTTATTACCATGTTATAAACATTACGTAATCATTTAAGTTAATAATGATTGTTTTGTCGATATTTGGTACTTGTGTCAAAAATGGACTTCTTATAATTACATGTTGTCCATCTGGTAAATGGATCATTATATAAAAAATTATACTCAAGATTTTTATATCATATATATCAAATATATCCACAATATACCTGTTTTTTAATAGTACATAACATTAAGAGGTAAGAAATGAAATGCACCGTTCATGGATACGGTAAACTGTACGTACGCATGAACGCTACTTTTATTTCTATTTATTATTTTAATATAAATAAAACATAATGATACATAGGTATATTATAATTCCAGTATTATATCATATATAATATTTTTTACTCCATCCTTTATACATCACACTTAAGGTATTAACGAATCCAATCACTTTGAGGGGGCAGTAGTCCGCACTTTCTCAAATGAGATTATCGTATTTTACCACCATGGAAACCATAAAGTCATGCTATAAATGGGACGTACAGAAGCATAAGGAAATAATAAACATAATATATATCATATATAAATACAATTCCATCATAATGGCCACTATTAGAGGCGGTAAGATGTAATTGAACAATCATCATTTCGCGAGGCCTTAGTTTTCCATCCATAGAAACATTATGTTCTTCATTCATTAGATAGGGGTTTGTGTAAGTTTATTAAGAATAATTCTCATAACAAAACCCTATTATATTTAGGATACTGGTGTTGTTACAAAATAATGGAATAAAAGGAGTTAAGGGGATGGAGAAGTAAAATAAAAGAAAATAATTTAAGGGAAACTATTACCTTTAATTTGGGTAACTCCCTTTGGTTTGAACCAAAGGAATCCTTGAAGTGCCTTCTGCCTAATGTAAGGATTCTAAGTAAAGGAGAGTGATGTAGGGATCTTAATTGGAGTGAGTTTGGATGAGCCAAATGTCTTTAGAGGTGTGTGGAATTGGATAGAAATTGTCTCATTTTATAAGGGAGAGGAGGGGCTCCTTTGGAAAGTGTGAAAATATTATTTTATTATATAATAATATTCGAATTATAAAGGTACAAATATCATTATAGTCAATGATAAGATGACTCACATTCGAAATCAAATCACCCAATTAGAATTGGACATGTTTTGGATAATATTTTAATCATTATAATCTTATTTATTTAATTCATTTATTAATGAGATAAATACTTCAACATCATTGTGTCATAAATAATTTTATTTATTTGTTGTCTAAAAATTTAGAAAAACGAGATCTAGAAAATATTTTTATCTTTATAATGAATATTTATAGTAGAAAAGATAATTTATCTATCCCCTTCTAAAAATTAATTAACTAAATGATATTCGCTTTTGTCATTTTTTCATTTAATATAAGTTAACTAATCTAAATTGTCATTATCACTCCCAAGTGTCTCAATGGGGTCCCAAAATCGACCCAAATATGGACATGGACATAAATTACTCAACCAATAATTTTTGGACAAGTGTTAAGATAATTTTAAATTATTATAATATTCTTTGAACATTTAATTACCCTATTTACCTTTAACCGTGGTAAATAAAAGTCAAATGATACTATTCACCAAAAATTATTTTCATATTAATGAACCACATTTTAATTCTTGATGAAAACCATGTTGGATTGATTTTTTATATTCAATTCATTGATGTTTTAAAAATTATTTTAAAAGAAAAAGTCAGTTTTTTAACTACCTCTAAGTGGTTTCACTATTCATCAAAAATTGATGTTTTTCAGAAAAATACAAAAAATTCATCCAAAGATATATTTGATATTCTGAATTCAAATATGATGTCTATTTTTTTAAATTCAAAACATTAATGTGGCATTAATTAATTTAAAAATTAATTCCCGTTATTAAAACAAATACCGTGTTTTTAAAAAACAATAACTATCAAAAGATTGATACTTGTTTATTTCTAATTTCAAAGTGAAATTAATTCCAATGACCAACATTGGATTAAATGGTAAAAATTTATTTTAATTTCACTTTAAAACAAATTAAAAGATAATCTAACCATATAAATAAATTAGATTTAAAGGAAATTTTAAATTAAATTAAAATATTTTTCATTATTCATTAAAAAATGAACTTTATCAGAAAAATACCAAAAGAAAATACCAAACGTAAAATTGGATGTCCCCATACTAAATAAAGATTTTATTTGGTCAATTTAAATGTATAAAAGTGACCAAAACTATTTTTAATGAGGTTTCTCCTTTAAAAGGTGACAAATCATCCTTTTAATGCAAATTTTGCATAAAATTAAATTCACTCACATTTAAGCCTCTAAATTTTTATTGGATAATGTAAATACATTTAACAATCATGTATAATAAAATTTTAGCCAGTTTTTCTCATTCCCACAAATACAACAGCTAGGAGTTAACTAACGATTTAAAATAATAATATTATATTATTAGTGTGCTACATAAGATTTCAAAGAAACACGTTGTTGTGTATCGGGTACGCTATCAAACATAGAAACCGCTTTAATGTAAAATTACTATTTAATTCAAAAATATTAATAAATATTAAATATTTATTATTCATTATTTACCTGGTATGTTACATCCTTGCCCCCTTTTAGGAATTGCATCCTCGCAATTTAAAAACAAATGTGCTCGAAAACTTCATTGAAAGTCCCACATCAGAAAAAGAGTCAGTAAAATTATCACTTTAAATTAATGTAAGATAAGTACAAAGGTTACTAGAGACAACAAGTACTAAGATTCCATGAAAACATGGATATAGAGGGGAAATAACCATTATGATATGATAGAGTGATAAAAACCATTTTTAAGAGAAAGTTAACCACTGGAAAATCACAAACTTGTAATAGGTTAAACAATATTTGATTCCCCAGTTTAAAAATTTAATGGACAAGGTTTTTGTTTAAAGTTATTTTTCATTGAGGAATTTATTTATGAGCTCAACCAAAATATATGGAAATATAATTAATTGTCATGTACATATTCAACTTTTACTAGATTTCTAACACAAACTCATATTTTCTCCGAACGATGAGTATTTAGGATGTCTTTTTTCACAATAAGAGCGTTATAATCAAATTCAAGAGAATCAGATAATACACCAAAGATGAACTGTATATTTACCATGTCTTTAAATATTCACTAAAAACAAAAAGTTTAATATAAGATCTAATAATCCCCAAAAGGGTAATCTTTTACCTAAATAAAAAGACGGTCCATGGGTTGATAAAATAAAATTATTCCTAAAATGAGAAACATCATACCTTGATCATGGCATCCACATGGTTTCATTATCATCTTGTTCACGTAGATAGACAGTCCATGCATCACAACAATGATTTACAGATCCTTAAAATCATTTTCTTCCTCCATCCAAATACACCATGTACAACATGGGTAATATGGGTGTTCACAGAAAAATAGTTTTGGAATATAATCATGTATGACATATAAGTTCAAAACATCTGATAAAACATGATTTCTATAAAATAGTCGGACCAAATTTGAGTTGAAACATTCAATTAAAGGTTCTTTTAAAATACCATAAGTATATGCTAAGAGGCTATATTTTAAAATCATATATAAATAGGTTGCGCAAGGGTCTCCTTCTTCAGCACCTTTTTAAAAATAATAATATGCCTCAAAATCTTGTGATAAGGTAAAATATTTTAAAATGCCTTGATAATATTTACCTTTCTTGAAAATATGAGAATATTGTAAAAATATGATTTTTATAAATTCGACCCATGATCCACGATGATAATGAGGTATAGTGGAGGTGTTTGATATCTCAAAAAACAACTTGCAAGTGAGTTTTATGATAGAAAAAGTTTCACAATCATCAGAACATGATTTTTAAATAATTATTGCAAGCATGTCATCAGGAAGAGATAGTAATTTCATTTGAGATCCTCCCCATTCGATTTGTAAATGACCTTCCTTGATCTAAAAAAGTTATAAAACACTGATTTAACTGAAATAATAGATATGGACTAACCATATGTCTAACTAAAATTCGTAATCCCTAAAGTTGTATTAACCGACATATGATACCAACTTTAAGGACTCGACCTTAAACATTACATAATAATGAATTAATTGAATAATTCACATTGAGGATCTTTTAGGTTTAGAATTTTAGAGAATTAGGCCATAACTATTACAAAATAACATGAATATTACAAGTATACAGTACTACTCAGTATAAATTAATTTCATAAAATAAAAACTCTTACAAAGAAACATGTCTAGTTCCATATTTTAGATTGCATGACTTTTCCTTGATCCCATCCATGAACCTATTCATCATTAAATCATGTGGAAAACATTTCAAAAACATGGGATGAGCATAAAAATCTTAGTAAGGGTTATAACATAAGTAAGGAAATCATTAGCCCATAAATAAATACACATCATTGAAACTATACTTTTCAATCATAACAATCCTTATGAAATCATGAGATTTATGAATAACACCCACAAATCATAAATCATAAAGGTTACTTATGGAATCCATATCAAACATACACTGTAGCTATCATAGCTACGTAGGGAGTTACACTTGGAATACCCATCACAGTATATTCCCTAAATCTCTTAGGAGAAACATCACGTTTACCTCTGTCATGTTACCCAATGCATTGGAGAGCTATCTCGGGCTCACCCACCATAGGTTTATCACAAAACCACCCGTATACGAAAACAGTGCCCAATAACCATAATATAATCATAACATATAACACATGTTTAATTGAAATATAAAATTTCCACATTCAAATATATCAAATCAAGATACTAAAATAAACAATGTTTTATCAAATCATTTTCAAAACCATTTAAAAAGTGATTTTTGAAAAAAAGGTTCCCATACCACTTTGATGCTTCTAAAAGAATTATCGTTTGAAATCAGTAATGTCCATATAAATAAGTCCTAAAACCCATTTTGAAAACATGGACATTATTCAGAAATAAGAAGGAAAAATCATTAAAACATGTAAAACAATGTTTTAGTTAAAGAGTTTTTTTAACAAAAAGAGAGATTATTGAATAGAAATAATTGAATAAACAAATATTAATAAAAAATTTATAATATCATAAGAATAAAGGGATTCATGATATAATATTTCAAAGGATAGTATATACACCATATAAGAGTGAATTGATGCATAACAGAACTGAAGTCTCAATAGAAATGGAAATTGAGATAAAATCCATTATAAATATTGTATCCCTAAATTAAGGATAAATCAATCACATAATTATTCGTGACAAATATAAATACACCCAATATAATTGTGTATTAATTGTAAAACAATCATATGTCCTTCACACATATTCATAGGATGATATATTCAAGAAGTACAAGTTGAACCTGAAGAATTGAAATTGGGATAAGAGGTTCCCTGGTAAAAATTCGACAGCCTAACTGCATAACATTAAAATTAAGAAAATGAGTTGATGAGATAAATAGGGGTATATCATCACATGGAAATAAACTTTACATCAATGAAGAAATATAAGAACATATCACAACATAAAAAGATGTAAATTGAAAGACATAACAAAATGATGTATTTTAAAAAGAGGAGGGTGAAAAGTTCCTTTACCGATTTGGTAACTTAAAAAACATATGCCACATGAAAGAAGGATCATAAAATGAAGATGTAAATACTCATAAATGAAAGTATATTACACAAAGAGTAAAATAATGGGAAGTACATACACCCCACAAATGTAAATAGTGGAAAATATAGCTTGAATATCCGAAGAAAAAAAGTTAAACGAAACCCTTTAACGCGTTGTAATCAACTGAGTCGTATGACCAAAAGTTAATAACCACAAAATTAATCACAAACTACCATGAATATAATGAGAATATTGATAATATATATATCAAATGGAAGTAAACAATACAACACATGCAATGAATAAGTGGCAAGCAATGAAAATCTCACATATTTAAAAGTGATATAAGAAAATCCCTTAAAAATTCAGCAGCCTAACAACGCCACTTAAAAATTTATAAAATAAATTTTTGAGAGAAAATGGGGTTATATCATCATATGAAAATACAAATTAATGTATGGTGAATATAAAATAACATCCTCCAACATAATATCATGGAGCATTAAAAATTTGACATAAAAAAGAGTACTTGAAAAGAAAGAGAGAAGTCGGATCCCTCACCTTGACGGATGTGACAGGTTGATAAAATAAAATTATTCCTAAAATGAGAAACATCATACCTTGATCATGGCATCCACATGGTTTCATTATCATCTTGTTCACGTAGATATACGGTCCATGCATCACAACAATGATTTACAGATCCTTAAAATCATTTTCTTCCTCCATCCAAATACACCATGTACAACATGGGTAATATGGGTGTTACATTGTAGCTATCATGGCTACGTAGGGAGTTACACTTGGAATACGAATCACAATACATTCCCTATATCTCTTAGGAGAAACATCACCTTTACCTCTGTCACAATACCCAATGCATTGGAGAGCTATCTCAGGCTCACCAACCCTATGTTTATCACGGAACCACTCTTATACGAAAACAATGCCCAATAACCATAACATAATCATAACATATAACTTATGTATAATTAAAAGATAATATTTCCACATTCCAATATATCAAATCAATATATTGAAATAAACTATGTTTTATCAAATAATTTTCAAAACCATTTCAAAAGTGATTTTTGAATCAAAGGGTCCCCTGCCACTTTGAAGATTTTAAAATAATAATCATTTGAATACATTAATATCCATATAAATAAATCCTAAAACCCATTTTTAAAACAAGGACATTAAGGACAAATATTTATAATGAAAAATCCTTAAATCATTTAAAATGATCTTTTAGTTAAAGAGTTTTTTTAAAAAAGAGAGATGCTTGAATACAAATAATTAAAGAATAACTTTTAATCAGAACATTATAATATCATGAGAATAAAGGGATTCATGATAAAATATTTCAAAGGACATTATATACACCATATAAGAGTGAATTGGTGCATAACAACAATGAAGTCTAAATGTAAATGTAAATTGAGATAAAATCCCTTATAAATATGGTATCCTTAAATTAAGGATAAATCAATAACATAATTATGTGTGAAAAATAAAAATACAACCAATATAATTCAGCATTATGTTTAAATCAATAATAGGTCACTCACATATATTCATAGGATGACATATTCAAGAAGTATAAGTTGAACCTGAAGAATTGAAATTGGGTTAAGAGGTTCCCTTTTAAAAATTCGACAGCCTAACTACATCACTTTAAAATTACGAAAATGAGTTGATAAGATAAAAAGGGGTATCTAATCGATGTTACATAAATTTTACATCAATGAGGATATATAAGATCATATCCCAACATAATAAGATGTAAATAAAAAGACATAAAAAAATTATGTCTTTTAAAAAGTGGAGGGTGAAAGGTTCCTTTACCGATTTGGTAACTTACAAAACATATGCCACATGAAAGAAGGATCATACAATGAAGATGTAAATACTCATAAATGAAATTATATTACACAAAGTGTACAATAATGGGTAGTAAATACCCCACACAAAAGTAAATAGTAGAAAATATAGCCTGAATCTCACAAGAATAAAAAGTGAGAAGAAACCCTTTACCATGTTGTAATCAACTGAGTCATATGACCAAAAGTTAATAACCCCCCAATGAATCACAGAATATCATGAATATAATAAAAATATTGATAATATATATATCAACTAGAAGTACAAAATACCCCACATGCAATGAATAAGTGGCGAACAATGGAAATCTCACAGAATTAAAAGTGAAATAATAAAATCCGTTAAAAATTCGGCAGCCTAACGACGCCACTAAAAAATTCAAAAAATGAATTGATGAGATTAAGAGGGGGTATCTAGTAATATGAAAATACAAATTACAGTATGGTGAATATAAAATATGATCCTCCAATATAAAAACATGGAGCATAAACGAAATGGAATAAAAAGAGTATCTGAAAAGAAAGAGTGAGGTCGGATCCCTTACCTCGTGTCCGACTTGACTCGATCATTCATTAATCTCCTAAATAATAATATAAAATTAATTTATACTTTATTATGAACGTGTTTGATGTTTTTTATTCCTTTTATATCACTTATTACCATGTTATAAACATTATGTAATCATTTAAGTTAATAATGATTGTTTTGTCGATATTTGGTACTTGTGTCAAAAATGGACTTCTTATAATTACATGTTGTCCATCTGGTAAATGGATCATTATATAAAAAATTATATTCAAGATTTTTATATCATATATATCAAATATATCCACAATATACCTGTTTTTTAATAGTACATAACATTTAGAGGTATGAAATGAAATGCACCGTTCATGGATACGGTAAACTGTACGTACGCATGAACGCTACTTTTATTTCTATTTATTATTTTAATATAAATAAAACATAATGATACATAGATATATTATAATTCCAGTATTATATCATATATAATATTTTTTACTCCATCCTTTATAGATCACACTTAAGGTATTAACGAATCCAATCACTTTGAGGGGGCAGTAGTCCGCACTTTCTCAAATGAGATTATCGTATTTTACCACTATGGAAACCATAAAGTCATGCTATAAATGGGACGTACAGAAGCATAAGGAAATAATAAACATAATATATATCATATATAAATACAATTCCATCATAATGGCCACTATTAGAGGCGGTAATATTTAATTGAACAATCATCATTTCGCGAGGCCTTAGTTTGCCATCCACAGAAACATTATGTTCTTCATTCATTAGATAGAGGTTTGTGTAAGTTTATTAAGAATAATTCTCATAACAAAACTCTAGTATATTTAGGATACTGGTGTTGTTACAAAATAATGGAATAAAAGGATTTAAGGGGATGGAGAAGTAAAATAAAAGAAAATAATTTAAGGGAAACTATTACCTTTAATTTGGGTAACTCCCTTTGGTTTGAACCAAAGGACTCCTTGAAGTGCCTTCTGCCTAATGTAAGGATTATAAGTAAAGGAGAGTGATGTTGGGATCTTAATTGGAGTGAGTTTGGACGAGCCAAATGTCTTGAGAGGTGTGTGGAATTGGATAGAAATTGTCTCATTTTATAAGGGAGAGGAGGGGCTCCTTTGGAAAGTGTGAAAATATTATTTTATTATATAATAATATTCGAATTATAAAGGTACAAATATCATTATAGTCAATGATAAGTTGACTCACATTCAAAATCAAATCACCCAATTAGAATTGGACATGTTTTGGATAATATTTTAATCATTATAATCTTATTTATTTAATTCATTTATTAATGAGATAAATACTGCAACATCATTGTGTCATAAATAATTTTATTTATTTGTTGTCTAAAAATTTAGAAAAACGAGATCTAGAAAATATTTTTATCTTTATAATGAATATTTATAGTAGAAAAGATAATTTATCTAACCCCTTCTAAAAATTAGTTAACTAAATGATATTCGCTTTTGTCATTTTTGCATTTAATATAAGTTAACTAATCTAAATTGTCATTATCACTCCCAAGTTTCTCAATGGGGTCCCAAAATCGACCCAAATATGGCCATGGACGTAAATTACTCAACCAATAATTTTTGGACATGTGTTAAGATAATTTTCAATTATTATAATATTCTTTGAACATTTAATTACCCTATTTACCTTTAACCGTGGTAAATAAAAGTCAAATGATACTATTCACCAAAAATTATTTTCATCTTAATGAACCACATTTTAATTCTTGATGAAAACCATGTCGGATTTATTTTTTATATTCAATTCATTGATGTTTTAAAAATTATTTTAAATGAAAAAGTCAGTTTTTTAACTACCTCTAAGTGGTTTCACTATTCATCAAAAATTGATGTTTTTCAGAAAAATACAAAAAATTCATCCAAAGATATATTTGATATTCTGAATTCAAATATGATGTCTATTTTTCTAAATTCAAAACATTAATGTGGCATTAATTAATTTTAAAATTAATTCCCGTTATTAAAACAAATACCGTGTTTTTAAAAAACAATAACTATCAAAAGATTGATACTTGTTTATTTCTAATTTCAAAGTGAAATTAATTCCAATGACCAACATTGGATTAAATGGTAAAAATTTATTTTAATTTCACTTTAAAACAAATTAAAAGATAATCTAACCATATAAATAAATTATATTTAAAGGAAATTTTTAATTAAATTTAAATATTTTTCATTATTCATTAAAAAATGAACTTTATCAGAAAAATACCAAACAAAAATACCAAACGTAAAATTGGATGTCCCCATACTAAATAAAGATTTTATTTGGTCAATTTAAATGTATAAAAGTGATCAAAACTATTTTTAATGAGGTTTATCCTTTAAAAGGTGACAAATCATCCTTTTAATGCAAATTTTGCATAAAATTAAATTCATTCACATTTAAGCCTCTAATTTTTTATTGGATAATGTAAATACATTTAACAATAATGTATAATAAAATTTTAGCCAGTTTTTCTCATTCCCACAAATACAATGACTAGGAGTTAACTAACGATTTAAAATAATAATATTATATTATTAGTGTGCTACATAAGATTTCAAAGAAACACGTTGTTGTGTATCGGGTACGCTATCAAACATAGAAACCGCTTTAATGTAAAATTACTATTTAATTCAAAAATATTAATATTTTTTAAATATTTATTATTCATTATTTACCTGGGATGTTACATCCTTGCCCCCTTTTAGGAATTGCATCCTCGCAATTTAAAAACAAATGTGCTCGAAAACTTCATTGAAAGTCCCACATCAGAAAAAGAGTCAGTAAAATTATCACTTTAAATTAATGTAAGATAAGTACAAAGGTTACTAGAGACAACTAGTACTAAGATTCCATGAAAACATGGATATAGAGGGGAAATAACCATTATGATATGATAGAGTGATAAAACCCATTTTTAAGAGAAAGTTAACCACTAGAAAATCACAAACTTGTGATAGGTTAAACAATATTTGATTCCCCAGTTTAAAAATTTAATGGACAAGGTTTTTGTTTATTGTTATTTTTCATAGAGGAATTTATTTATGAGCTCAACCAAAAACATATGGAAATATACTTACTTCTCATGTACATATTCAACTTTTACTAGATTTATAACACAAACTCATATTTTCTCCAAACGATGAGTATTTAGGATGGCTTTTTTCACAATAAGAGCGTTATAATCAAATTCAAGAGAATCAGATAATACACCAAAGATGAACTGCATATTTACCATGTCTTTATATATTCACTAAAAACAAAAAGTTTAATATAAGATCTAATAATCCCCAAAAGGGTAATCTTTTACCTAAATAAAAACTACTTTTAATCTCTAAAAAATTTCTAACAAAACCCAAGGTTCAACAAATACCATTCAATAAAACATTTTCCCTATATTTCTTCAAAAGTAATCCAAAATGTGATTGTAACCCAAATCACATGAGGATTTAATTACATAGACTTCTAATATACATCTTAACATTTATCTTCTAGTAACACCAGTTACTAATAAAGTCTCATTTTGAAAAGTAATTAACCAAATCACATATTCTCCTAGATAGGTTAATCATTTTCATAAATAAATTAAATCATCATGTGTCCAGAATAAAAACATAGATTCTTCAAAAATAAAATTTCAACCATTTTTCCCCAATTGAAATCCCATAGTATTCTATATTACTTAGTCATATATTGTCTTCTCAAAATAGAGAACGTATTCCTCCACAACCTTTATCACTTAATCAATAAATGATTTTTCTATACAATTTATATCCATTCGATAAAACATAAGTTCTAAAAATCAAATTATTCTTATTCTATAAAATCATTTTACTAAAATAATAATTCATTCTAACTAGGGAATTAAAGTAGGCTAGTGGTAGGAGATGCACCCTTATCGCCCATTGGTTGTGGGTTCGATTCTGGAAGCCTTGACGGATGTGACGGGTTGATAAAATAAAATTATTCCTAAAACGAGAAACATCATACCTTGATCATGGAATCCACATGGTTTCATTATCATCTTGTTCACGTAGATAGACGGTCCATGCATCACAACAATGATTTGCATATCCTTAAAATCATTTTCTTCCTCCATCCAAATACACCATGTACAACATGGGAAATATGGGTGTTCATAGAAAAATAGTTTTGGAATATAATCATGTATGACATATAAGTTCAAAACATCTGATAAAACCTGATTTCTATAAAATAGTCGGACCAAATTTGAGTTGAAACATTCAATTAAAGGTCCTTTTAAAATACCATAAGTATATGCTAAGAGGCTATATTTTAAAATCAAATATAAATAGGTTGCGCAAGGGTCTCCTTCTTCAGCACCTTTTTAAAAATAATAATATGCCTCAAAATCTTGTGATAAGGTAAAATATTTGAAAATTCCTTGATAATATTTACCTTTCTTGAAAATATGAGAATATTGTAAAAATATGATTTTTATAAATTCAACCCATGATCCACGATGATAATGAGGTATAGTGGAGGTGTTTGATATCTCAAAAAACAACTTGCAAGTGAGTTTTATGATAGAAAAAGTCTCACAATCATCAGAACATGATTTTGAAATAATTATTGCAAGCATGTCATCAGGAAGAGATTGGAATTTCATTTGAGATCCTCCTCATTCGATTTGTAAATGACCTTCCTTGATCTAAAAAAGTTATAAAACACTGATTTAACTGAAATAATAGATATGGACTAACCATATGTCTAACTAAAATTCGTAATCCCTAAAGTTGTATTAACCGACGTATGATACCAACTTTAAGGACTCGACCTTAAACATTACATAATAATGAATTAATTGAATAATTCACATTGAGGATCTTTTAGGTTTAGAATTTTAGAGAATTAGGCCATAACTATTACATAATAACATGAATATTACAAGTATACACTACTACTCAGTATAAATTAATTTCATAAAATAAAAACTCTTACAAAGAAACATGTCTAGTTCCATATTTTAGATTGCATGACTTTTCCTTGATCCCATCCATGAACCTATTCATCATTAAATCATGTGGAAAACATTTCAAAAACATGGGATGAGCATAAAAATCTCAGTAAGGGTTATAAAATAAGTAAGGAAATCATTAGCCCATAAATAAATACACATCATTGAAACTATACTTTTCAATCATAACAATCCTTATGAAATCATGAGATTTATGAAAAACACCCACAAATCATAAATCATAAAGGTAACTTATGGAATCCATATCAAACATACAATGTAGCTATCATAGCTACGTAGGGAGTTACACTTGGAATACCCATCACAGTATATTCCCTAAATCTCTTAGGAGAAACATCACGTTTACCTCTGTCATGTTACCCAATGCATTGTAGAGCTATCTCGGGCTCACCCACCATAGGTTTATCACAAAACCACCCGTATACGAAAACAGTGCCCAATAACCATAATATAATCATAACATATGACACATGTTTAATTGAAATTTAAAATTTCCACATTCAAATATATCAAATCAAGATACTAAAATAAACAATGTTTTATCAAATCATTTTCAAAACCATTTAAAAAGTGAATTTTGAAAAAAAGTTTCCCATACCACTTTGATGCTTCTAAAAGAATTATCGTTTGAAATCAGTAATTTCCATATAAATAAATCCTAAAACCCATTTTGAAAACATGGACATTATTCAGAAATATTTAGAAGGAAAAATCATTAAAAAATGTAAAACAATGTTTTAGTTAAAGAGTTTTTTAACAAAAAGAGAGATTATTGAATAGAAATAATTGAATAAAAAAATATTAATAAAAACTTTATAATATCATAAGAATAAAGGGATTCATGATAAAATATTTCAAAGGATAGTATATACACCATATAAGAGTGAATTGATGCATAACAAAACTGAAGTCTCTATAGAAATGGAAATTGAGATAAAATCCATTATAAATATTGTATCCTTAAATTAAGGATAAATCAATCACATAATTATTCATGAAAAATATAAATTCACCCAATATAATTGTGTATTAAGTTTAAAACAATCATATGTCCTTCACACATATTCATAGGATGATATATTCAAGAAGTACAAGTTTAACCTGAAGAATTGAAATTGGGATAAGAGGTTCCCTTGTAAAAATTCGACAGCCTAACAGCATCACATTAAAATTAAGAAAATGAGTTGATGAGATAAATAGGGGTATATCATCACATGGAAATAAAGTTTACATCAATGAAGAAATATAAGAACATATCCCAACATAAAAAGATGTAAATTCAAAGACATAACAAAATGATGTATTTTAAAAAGAGGAGGGTGAAAGGTTCCTTTACCGATTTGGTAACTTAAAAAACATATGCCACATGAATGAAGGATCATAAAATGAAGATGTAAATACTCATAAATGAAAGTATATTACACAAAGAGTAAAATAATGGGAAGTACATACACCCCACAAATGTAAATAGTGGCAAATATAACTTGAATATCCCAAGAAAAAAAGTTAAACGAAACCCTTTAACATGTTGTAATCAACTGAGTCGTATGACCAAAAGTTAATAACCACAAAATTAATCACAAACTACCATGAATATAATGAGAATATTGATAATATATATATCAAATGGAAGTAAACAATACAACACATGCAATGAATAAGTGGCAAGCAATGAAAATCTCACAGATTTAAAAGTGATATAAGAAAATCCCTTAAAAATTCAGCAGCCTAACAACGCCACTTAAAAATTCATAAAATATATTTTTGAGATAAAATGGGGTTATATCATCATATGAAAATACAAATTAATGTATGGTGAATATAAAATAACATCCTCCAACATAATATCATGGAGCATTAAAAATTTGACATAAAAAAGAGTATTTGAAAAGAAAGAGAGAAGTCGGATCCCTCACCTTGACGGATGTGACGGGTTGATAAAATAAAATTATTCCTAAAATGAGAAACATCATACCTTGATCATGGCATCCACATGGTTTCATTATCATCTTGTTCACGTAGATAGACGGTCCATGCATCACAACAATGATTTACAGATCCTTAAAATCATTTTCTTCCTCCATCCAAATACACCATGTACAACATGGGTAATATGGGTGTTACATTGTAGCTATCATGGCTACGTAGGGAGTTACACTTGGAATACGAATCACAATACATTACCTATATCTCTTAGGAGAAACATCACCTTTACCTCCGTCACAATACCCAATGCATTGGAGAGCTATCTCAGGCTCACCAACCCTATGTTTATCACGTAACCACTCTTATACGAAAACAATGCCCAATAACCATAACATAATCATAACATATAACATATGTATAATGAAAAGATAATATTTCCACATTCCAATATATCAAATCAATATATTGAAATAAACTATGTTTTATCAAATAATTATCAAAACCATTTCAAAAGTGATTTTTAATCAAAGGGTCCCCTGCCACTTTGAAGATTTTAAAATAATAATCATTTGAATACATTAATATCTATATAAATAAATCCTAAAACCCATTTTGAAAAAAAGTACATTAAGGATAAATATTTATAATGACAAATCTTTAAATCATTTAAAATGATGTTTTAGTTAAAGAGTTTTTTTAAAAAAGAGAGATGCTTGAATACAAATAATTAAAGAATAACTTTTAATCAGAACATTATAATATCATGAGAATAAAGGGATTCATGATAAAATATTTAAAAGGACATTATATACACCATATAAGAGTGAATTGGTGCATAACAACAATGAAGTCTAAATGTAAATGTAAATTGAGATAAAATCCCTTATAAATATGGTATCCTTAAATTAAGGATAAATTAATAACATAATTATGTGTGAAAAATAAGAATACAACCAATATAATTCAGAATTATGTTTAAATCAATAATAGGTCACTCACATATATTCATAGGATGACATATTCAAGAAGTATAAGTTGAACCTGAAGAATTGAAATTGGGTTAAGAGGTTCCCTTTTAAAAATTCGACAGCCTAACTGCATCACTTTAAAATTTCGAAAATGAGTTGATAAGATAAAAATGGGTATCTAATTGATGTTACATAAATTTTACATCAATGAGGATATATAAGATCATATCCCAACATAATAAGATGTAAATAAAAAGACATAAAAAAATTATGTCTTTTAAAAAGTGGAGGGTGAAAGGTTCCTTTACCGATTTGGTAACTTACAAAACATATGCCACATGAAAGAAGGATCATACAATGAAGATGTAAATACTCATAAATGAAATTATATTACACAAAGTGTACAATAATGGTCAGTACATACACCACACAAAAGTAAATAGTAGAAAATATAGCCTGAATCTCACAAGAATAAAAAGTGAGAAGAAACCCTTTACCATGTTGTAATCAACTGAGTCATATGACCAAAAGTTAATAACCCCCCAATGAATCACAGAATATCATGAATATAATAAGAATATTGATAATATATATATCAACTAGAAGTACAAAATACCCCACATGCAATGAATAAGTGGCGAACAATGGAAATCTCACAGAATTAAAAGTGAAATAATAAAATACGTTAAAAATTCGGCAGCCTAACGACGCCACTAAAAAATTCAAAAAATGAATTGATGAGATTAAGAGGGGGTATCTAGTAATATGAAAATACAAATTACAGTATGGTGAATATAAAATATGATCCTCCAATATAAAAACATGGAGAATAAACGAAATGGAATAAAAAGAGTATCTGAAAAGAAAGAGTGAGGTCGGATACCTTACCTCGTGTCCGACTTGACTCGATCATTCATTAATCTCCTAAATAATAATATAAAATTAATTTATACTTTATTAAGAACGTTTTTGATGTTTTTTATTCCTTTTATATCACTTATTACCATGTTATAAACATTATGTAATCATTTAAGTTAATAATGATTGTTTTGTCGATATTTGGTACTTGTGTAAAAAATGGACTTCTTATAAATACATGTTGTCCATCTGGTAAATGGATCATTATATAAAAAATTATATTCAAGATTTTTATATCATATATATCAAATATATCCACAATATACCTGTTTTTTAATAGTACATAACATTTAGAGGTAAGAAATGAAATGCACCGTTCATGGATACGGTAAACTGTACGTACGCATGAACGCTACTTTTATTTCTATTTATTATTTTAATATAAATAAAACATAATGATACATAGATATATTATAATTCCAGTATTATATCATATATAATATTTTTTACTCCATCCTTTATACATCACACTTAAGGTATTAACGAATCCAATCACTTTGAGGGGGCAGTAGTCCGCACTTTCTCAAATGAGATTATCGTATTTTACCACTATGGAAACCATAAAGTCATGCTATAAATGGGACGTAAAGAAGCATAAGGAAATAATAAACATAATATATATCATATATAAATACAATTCCATCATAATGGCCACTATTAGAGGCGGTAATATTTAATTGAACAATCATCATTTCGTGAGGCCTTAGTTTGCCATCCACAGAAACATTATGTTCTTCATTCATTAGATAGAGGTTTGTGTAAGTTTATTAAGAATCATTATCATAACAAAACTCTAGTATATTTAGGATACTGGTGTTGTTACAAAATAATGGAATAAAATGAGTTAAGGGGATGGAGAAGTAAAATAAAAGAAAATAATTTAAGGGAAACTATTACCTTTAATTTGGGTAACTCCCTTTGGTTTGAACCAAAGGACTCCTTGAAGTGCCTTCTGCCTAATGTAAGGATTATAAGTAAAGGAGAGTGATGTAGGGATCTTAATTGGAGTGAGTTTGGATGAGCCAAATGTCTTGAGAGGTGTGTGGAATTGGATAGAAATTGTCTCATTTTATAAGGGAGAGGAGGGGCTCCTTTGGAAAGTGTGAAAATATTATTTTATTATATAATAATATTCGAATTATAAAGGTACAAATATTATTATAGTCAATGATAAGATGACTCACATTCGAAATCAAATCACCCAATTAGAATTGGACATGTTTTGGATAATATTTTAATCATTATAATCTTATTTATTTAATTCATTTATTAATGAGATAAATACTGCAACATCATTGTGTCATAAATAATTTTTTTTATTTGTTGTCTAAAAATTTAGAAAAACGAGATCTAGAAAATATTTTTATCTTTATAATGAATATTTATTGTAGAAAAGATAATTTATCTAACCCCTTCTAAAAATTAATTAACTAAATGATATTCGGTTTTGTCATTTTTGCATTTAATATAAGTTAACTAATCTAAATTGTCATTATCACTCCCAAGTGTCTCAATGGGGTCCCAAAATCGACCCAAATATGGCCATGGACGTAAATTACTCAACCAATAATTTTTGGACAAGTGTTAAGATAATTTTCAATTATTATAATATTCTTTGAACATTTAATTACCCTATTTACCTTTAACCGTGGTAAATAAAAGTCAAATGATACTATTCACCAAAAATTATTTTCATCTTAATGAACCACATTTTAATTCTTGATGAAAACCATGTCGGATTGATTTTTTATATTCAATTCATTGAAGTTTTAAAAATTATTTTAAATGAAAAAGTCAGTTTTTTAACTACCTCTAAGTGGTTTCACTATTCATCAAAATTGATGTTTTTCAGAAAAATACAAAAAATTCATCCAAAGATATATTTGATATTCTGAATTCAAATATGATGTCTATTTTTCTAAATTAAAAACATTAATGTGGCATTAATTAATTTTAAAATTAATTCCCGTTATTAAAACAAATACCGTGTTTTTAAAAAACAATAACTATCAAAAGATTGATACTTGTTTATTTCTAATTTCAAAGTGAAATTAATTTCAATGACCAACATTGGATTAAATGGTAAAAAATTATTTTAATTTCACTTTAAAACAAATTAAAAGATAATCTGACCATATAAATAAATTAGATTTAAAGGAAATTTTTAATTAAATTTAAATATTTTTCATTATTCATTAAAAAATGAACTTTATCAGAAAAATACCAAACAAAAATACCAAACGTAAAATTGGATGTCCCCATACTAAATAAAGATTTTATTTGGTCAATTTAAATGTATAAAAGTGACCAAAACTATTTTTAATGAGGTTTCTCCTTTAAAAGGTGACAAATCATCCTTTTAATGCAAATTTTGCATAAAATTAAATTCATTCACATTTAAGCCTCTAATTTTTTATTGTATAATGTAAATACATTTAACAATAATGTATAATAAAATTTTAGCCAGTTTTTCTCATTCCCACAAATACAACGGCTAGGAGTTAACAAACGATTTAAAATAATAATATTATATTATTAGTGTGCTATATAAGATTTCAAGGAAACGCTTTGTTGTGTATCGGGTACGCTATCAAACATAGAAACTGCTTTAATGTAAAATTACTATTTAATTCAAAAATATTAATATTTATTAAATATTTATTATTCATTATTTACCTGGGATGTTACATCCTTGCCCCCTTTTAGGAATTGCATCCTCGCAATTTAAAAACAAATGTGCTCGAAAACATCATTGAAAGTCCCACATCAGAAAAAGAGTCAGTAAAATTATCACTTTAAATTAATGTAAGATAAGTACAAAGGTTACTAGAGACAACAAGTACTAAGATTCCATGAAAACATGGATATAGAGGGGAAATAACCATTATGATATGATAGAGTGATAAAAACCATTTTTAAGAGAAAGTTAACCACTAGAAAATCACAAACTTGTGATAGGTTAAACAATATTTGATTCCCCAGTTTAAAAATTTAATAGACAAGGTTTTTGTTTAAAGTTATTTTTCATTGAGGAATTTATTTATGAGCTCAACCAAAAACATATGGAAATATACTTACTTGTCATGTACATATTCAACTTTTACTAGATTTCTAATACAAACTCATATTTTCTCCAAACGATGAGTATTTAGGATGTCTTTTTTCACAATAAGAGCGTTATAATCAAATTCAAGAGAATCAGATAATACACCAAAGATGAACTGTATATTTACCATGTCTTTATATATTCACTAAAAACAAAAAGTTTAATATAAGATCTAATAATCCCCAAAAGGGTAATCTTTTACCTAAATAAAAACTACTTTTAATCTCTAAAAATTTTCTAAAAAACCCAAGGTTCAACAAATACCATTCAATAAAACATTTTCCCTATATTTCTTCAAAAGTAATCCAAAATGTGATTGTAACACAAATCACATGAGGATTTAATTACATAGACTTCTAATATACATCTTAACATTTATCTTCTAGTAACACCAGTTACTAATAAAGTCTCATATTGAAAAGTAATTAACCAAATCACAAATTCTCCAAGATAGGTTAATCATTTTCATAAATATATTAAATCATCATGTGTCCAGAATAAAAACATAGATTCTTCAAAAATAAAATTTCAACCATTTTTCCCCAATTGAAATCCCATAGTATTCTATATTACTTAGTCATATATTGTTTTCTCAAAATAGAGAACGTATTCCTCCACAACCTTTATCACTTAATCAATAAATGATTTTTCTATACAATTTATATCCATTCGATAAAACATAAGTTCTAAAAATCAAATTATTATTATTCTATAAAATCATTTTACTAAAATAATAAGTCATTCTAACTAGGGAATTAAAGTAGGCTAGTGGTAGGCGATGCACCCTTATCGCCCTTTGGTAGTGGGTTCGATTCTGGAAGCCTTGACGGATGTGACGGGTTGATAAAATAAAATTATTCCTAAAACGAGAAACATCATACCTTGATCATGGCATCCACATGGTTTCATTATCATCTTGTTCACGTAGATAGACGGTCCATGCATCACAACAATGATTTACAGATCCTTAAAATCATTTTCTTCCTCCATCCAAATACACCATGTACAACATGGGAAATATGGGTGTTCACAGAAAAATAGTTTTGGAATATAATCATGTATGACATATAAGTTCAAAACATCTGATAAAACATGATTTCTATAAAATAGTCGGACCAAATTTGAGTTGAAACATTCAATTAAAGGTCCTTTTAAAATACCATAAGTATATGCTAAGAGGCTATATTTTAAAATCAAATATAAATAGGTTGCGCAAGGGTCTCCTTCTTCAGCACCTTTTTAAAAATCATAATATGCCTCAAAATCTTGTGATAAGGTAAAATATTTGAAAATGCCTTGATAATATTTACCTTTCTTGAAAATATGAGAATATTGTAAAAATATGATTTTTATAAATTCAACCCATGATCCACGATGATAATGAGGTATAGTGGAGGTGTTTGATATCTCAAAAAACAACTTGCAAGTGAGTTTTATTATAGAAAAAGTTTCACAATCATCAGAACATGATTTTGAAATAATTATTGCAAGCATGTCATCAGGAAGAGATAGGAATTTCATTTGAGATCCTCCTCATTCGATTTGTAAATGACCTTCCTTGATCTAAAAAAGTTATAAAACACGGATTTAACTGAAATAATAGATATGGACTAACCATATGTCTAACTAAAATTCGTAATCCCTAAAGTTGTATTAACCGACTTATGATACCAACTTTAAGGACTCGACCTTAAACATTACATAATAATGAATTAATTGAATAATTCACATTGAGGATCTTTTAGGTTTATAATTTTAGAGAATTAGGCCATAACTATTACATAATAACATGAATATTACAAGTATACACTACTACTCAGTATAAATTAATTTCATAAAATAAAAACTCTTACAAAGAAACATGTCTAGTTCCATATTTTAGATTGCATGACTTTTCCTTGATCCCATCCATGAACCTATTCATCATTAAATCATGTGGAAAACATTTCAAAAACATGGGATGAGCATAAAAATCTCAGTAAGGGTTATAAAATAAGTAAGGAAATCATTAGCCCATAAATAAATACACATCATTGAAACTATACTTTTCAATCATAACAATCCTTATGAAATCCTGAGATTTATGAATAACACCCACAAATCATAAATCATAAAGGTTACTTATGGAATCCATATCAAACATACATTGTAGCTATCATAGCTACGTAGGGAGTTACACTTGGAATACCCATCACAGTATATTCCCTAAATCTCTTAGGAGAAATATCACGTTTACCTCTGTCATGTTACCCAATGCATTGGAGAGCTATCTCGGGCTCACCCACCATAGGTTTATCACAAAACCACCCGTATACGAAAACAGTGCCCAATAACCATAATATAATCATAACATATAACACATGTTTAATTGAAAGATAAAATTTCCACATTCAAATATATCAAATCAAGATACTAAAATAAACAATGTTTTATCAAATCATTTTCAAAACCATTTAAAAAGTGATTTTTGAAAAAACGTTTCCCATACCACTTTGATGCTTCTAAAAGAATTATCGTTTGAAATCAGTAATGTCCATATAAATAAATCCTAAAACCCATTTTGAAAGCATGGACATTATTCAGAAATATTTAGAAGGAAAAATCATTAAAACATGTAAAACAATGTTTTAGTTAAAGAGTTTTTTAACAAAAAGAGAGATTATTGAATAGAAATAATTGAATAAAAAAATATTAATAAAAACTTTATAATATCATAAGAATAAAGGGATTCATGATATAATATTTCAAAGGATAGTATATACACCATATAAGATTGAATTGATGCATAACAAAACTGAAGTCTCAATAGAAATGGAAATTGAGATAAAATCCATTATAAATATAGTATCCTTAAATTAAGGATAAATCAATCACATAATTATTCGTGACAAATATAAATACACCCAATATAATTGTGTATTAAGTGTAAAACAATCATATGTCCTTCAAACATATTCATAGGATGATATATTCAAGAAGTACAAGTTGAACCTGAAGAATTGAAATTGGGATAAGAGGTTTCCTTGTAAAAATTCGACAGCCTAACTGCATCACATTAAAATTAAGAAAATGAGTTGATGAGATAAATAGGGGTATATCATCACATGGAAATAAAGTTTACATCAATTAAGAAATATAAGAACATATCCCAACATAAAAAGATGTAAATTGAAAGACATAACAAAATGATGTATTTTAAAAAGAGGAGGGTGAATGGTTCCTTTACCGATTTGGTAACATAAAAAACATATGCCACATGAATGAAGGATCATAAAATGAAGATGTAAATAATCATAAATTAAAGTATATTACACAAAGAGTAAAATAATGGGAAGAAAATACACCCCACAAATGTAAATAGTGGCAAATATAGCTTGAATATCCCAATAAAAAAAGTTAAACGAAACCCTTTAACGCGTTGTAATCAACTGAGTCGTATGACCAAAAGTTAATAACCACAAAATTAATCACAAACTACCATGAATATAATGAGAATATTGATAATATATATATCAAATGGATGTAAACAATACAACACATGCAATGAATAAGTGGCAAGAAATGAAAATCTCACAGATTTAATAGTGATATAAGAAAATCCCTTAAAAATTCAGCAGCCTAACAACGCCACTTAAAAATTCATAAAATAAATTTTTGAGAGAAAATGGGGTTATATAATCATATGAAAATACAAATTAATGTATGGTGAATATAAAATAACATCCTCCAACATAATATCATGGAGCATTAAAAATTTGACATAAAAAAGAGTACTTGAAAAGAAAGAGAGAAGTCGGATCCCTCACCTTGACGGATGTGACGGGTTGATAAAATAAAATTATTCCTAAAATGAGAAACATATACCTTGATCATGGAATCCACATGGTTTCATTATCATCTTTTTCACGTAGATATATGGTCCATGCATCACAACAATGATTTACAGATCCTTAAAATCATTTTCTTCCTCCATCCAAATACACCATGTACAACATGGGTAATATGGGTGTTACATTGTAGCTATCATGGCTACGTAGGGAGTTACACTTGGAATACGAATCACAATACATTCCCTATATCTCTTAGGAGAAACATCACCTTTACCTCCGTCACAATACCCAATGCATTGGAGAGCTATCTCAGGCTCACAAACCCTATGTTTATCACGGAACCACTCTTATACGAAAACAATGCCCAATAACCATAACATAATCATAACATATAACATATGTATAATGAAAAGATAATATTTCCACATTCCAATATATCAAATCAATATATTGAAATAAACTATGTTTTATCAAATAATTTTCAAAACCATTTCAAAAGTGATTTTTGAATCAAAGGGTCCCCTGCCACTTTGATGATTTTAAAATAATAATCATTTGAATACATTAATATCCATATAAATAAATCCTAAAACCCATTTTGAAAACAAGGACATTAAGGAGAAATATTTATAATGACAAATCTTTAAATCATTTAAAATGATCTTTTAGTTAAAGAGTTTTTAAAAAAAAGAGAGATGCTTGAATACAAATAATTAAAGAATAAGTTTTAATCAGAACATTATAATATCATGAGAATAAAGGGATTCATGATAAAATATTTAAAAGGACATTATATACATCATATAAGAGTGAATTGGTGCATAACAACAATGAAGTCTAAATGTAAATGTAAATTGAGATAAAATCTCTTATAAATATGGTATCCTTAAATTAAGGATAAATCAATAACATAATTATGTGTGAAAAATAAAAATACAACCAATATAATTCAGCATTATGTTTAAATCAATAATAGGTCACTCACATATATTCATAGGATTACATATTCAAGAAGTATAAGTTGAACCTGAAGAATTGAAATTGGGTTAAGAGGTTCCCTTTTAAAAATTCGACAGCCTAACTGCATCACTTTAAAATTTCGAAAATGAGTTGTTAAGATAAAAAGGGGTATCTAATCGATGTTACATAAATTTTACATCAATGAGGATATATAAGATCATATCACAACATAATAAGATGTAAATAAAAAGAAATAAAAAAATTATGTCTTTTAAAAAGTGGAGGGTGAAAGGTTCCTTTACCGATTTGGTAACTTACAAAACATATGCCACATGAAAGAAGGATCATAAAATGAAGATGTAAGTACTCATAAATGAAATTATATTACACAAAGTGTACAATAATGGGCAGTACATACACCAAACAAAAGTAAATAGTAGAAAATATAGCCTGAATCTCACAAGAATAAAAAGTGAGAAGAAACCCTTTACCATGTTGTAATCAACTGAGTCATATGACCAAAAGTTAATAACCCCCCAATGAATCACAGAATATCATGAATATAATAAGAATATTGATAATATATATATCAACTAGAAGTACAGAATACCCCACATGCAATGAATAAGTGGCGAACAATGGAAATCTTACAGAATTAAAAGTGAAATAATAAAATCCGTTAAAAATTCGGCAGCCTAACGACGCCACTAAAAAATTCAAAAAATGAATTGATGAGATTAAGAGGGGGTGTCTAGTAATATGAAAATACAAATTACAGTATGGTGAATATAAAATATGATCCTCCAATATAAAAACATGGAGAATAAACGAAATGGAATAAAAAGAGTATCTGAAAAGAAAGAGTGAGGTCGGATCCCTTACCTCGTGTCCGACTTGACTCGATCATTCATTAATCTCCTAAATAATAATATAAAATTAATTTATAATTTATTAAGAACGTTTTTGATGTTGTTTATTCTTTTTATATCACTTATTACCATGTTATAAACATTATGTAATCATTTAAGTTAATAATGATTGTTTTGTCGATATTTGGTACTTGTGTCAAAAATGGACTTCTTATAATTACATGTTGTCCATCTGGTAAATGGATCATTATATAAAAAATTATATTCAAGATTTTTATATCATATATATCAAATATATCCACAATATACCTATTTTTTAATAGTACATAACATTTAGAGGTAAGAAATGAAATGCACCGTTCATGGATGCGGTAAACTGTACGTACGCATGAACGCTACTTTTATTTCTATTTATTATTTTAATATAAATAAAACATAATGATACATAGATATATTATAATTCCAGTATTATATCATATATAATATTTTTTACTCCATCCTTTATACATCACACTTAAGGTATTAACGAATCCAATAACTTTGAGGGGGCAGTAGTCCGCACTTTCTCAAATGAGATTATCGTATTTTACCACTATGGAAACCATAAAGTCATTCTATAAATGGGACGTACAGAAGCATAAGGAAATAATAAACATAATATATATCATATATAAATACAATTCCATCATAATGGCCACTATTAGAGGCGGTAAGATTTAATTGAACAATCATCATTTCACGAGGCCTTAGTTTGCCATCCACAGAAACATTATGTTCTTCATTCATTAGATAGAGGTTTGTGTAAGTTTATTAAGAATTATTCTCATAACAAAACTCTAGTATATTTAGGATACTGGTGTTGTTACAAAATAATGGAATAAAAGGAGTTAAGGGGGTGGAGAAGTAAAATAAAAGAAAATAATTTAAGGGAAACTATTACCTTTAATTTGGGTAACTCCCTTTTGTTTGAACCAAAGGACTCCTTGAAGTGCCTTCTGCCTAATGTAAGGATTATAAGTAAAGGAGAGTGATGTAGGGATCTTAATTGGAGTGAGTTTGGACGAGCCAAATGTCTTGAGAGGTGTGTGGAATTGGATAGAAATTGTCTCATTTTATAAGGGAGAGGAGGGGCTCCTTTGGAAAGTGTGAAAATATTATTTTATTATATAATAATATTCGAATTATAAAGGAACTAATATCATTATAGTCAATGATAAGATGACTCACATTCGAAATCAAATCACCCAATTAGAATTGGACATGTTTTGGATAATATTTTAATCATTATAATCTTATTTATTTAATTCATTTATTAATGAGATAAATACTGCAACATCATTGTGTCATAAATAATTTTATTTATTTGTTGTCTAAAAATTTAGAAAAAAGAGATCTAGAAAATATTTTTATCTTTATAATGAATATTTATAGTAGAAAAGATAATTTATCTAACCCCTTCTAAAAATTAATTAACTAAATGATATTCACTTTTGTCATTTTTGCATTTAATATAAGTTAACTAATCTAAATTGTCATTATCACTCCCAAGTGTCTCAATGGGGTCCCAAAATCGACCCAAATATGGCCATGGACGTAAATTACTCAACCAATAATTTTTGGACAAGTGTTAAGATAATTTTCAATTATTATAATATTCTTTGAACATTTAATTACCCTATTTACCTTTAACCATGGTAAATAAAAGTCAAATGATACTATTCACCAAAAATTATTTTCATCTTAATGAACCACATTTTAATTCTTGATGAAAACCATGTCGGATTGATTTTTTATATTCAATTCATTGAAGTTTTAAAAATTATTTTAAATGAAAAAGTCAGTTTTTTAACTACCTCTAAGTGGTTTCACTATTCATCAAAAATTGATGTTTTTCAGAAAAATACAAAAAATTCATCCAAAGATATATTTGATATTCTGAATTCAAATATGATATCTATTTTTCTAAATTCAAAACATTAATGTGTCATTAATTAATTTTAAAATTAATTCTCGTTATTAAAACAAATACCGTGTTTTTAAAAAACAATAACTATCAAAAGATTGATACTTGTTTATTTCTAATTTCAAAGTGAAATTAATTCCAATGACAAACATTGGATTAAATGGTAAAATTTTATTTTAATTTCACTTTAAAACAAATTAAAAGATAATCTAACCATATAAATAAATTAGATTTAAAGGAAATTTTTAATTAAATTTAAATATTTTTCATTATTCATTAAAAAATGAACTTTATCAGAAAAATACCAAACAAAAATACCAAATGTAAAATTGGATGTCCCCATACTAAATAAAGATTTTATTTGGTCAATTTAAATGTATAAAAGTGACCAAAACTATTTTTAATGAGGTTTCTCCTTTAAAAGGTGACAAATCATCCTTTTAATGAAAATTTTGCATAAAATTAAATTCATTCACATTTAAGCCTCTAATTTTTTATTGGATAATGTAAATACATTTACCAATAAGGTATAATAAAATTTTAGCCAGTTTTTCTCATTCCCACAAATACAACGGCTAGGAGTTAACTAACGATTTAAAATAATAATATTATATTATTAGTGTGCTACATAAGATTTCAAAGAAACACGTTGTTGTGTATCAGGTACGCTATCAAACATAGAAACCGATTTAATGTAAAATTACTATTTAATTCAAAAATATTAATATTTATTAAATATTTATTATTCATTATTTACCTGGGATGTTACATCCTTTCCCCCTTTTAGGAATTTCATCCTCGCAATTTAAAAATAAATGTGCTCGAAAACTTCATTCAAAGTCCCACATCAGAAAAAGAGTCAGTAAAATTATCACTTTAAATTAATGTAAGATAAGTAAAAAGGTTACTAGAGACAACAAGTACTAAGATTCCATGAAAACATGGATATAGAGGGGAAATAACCATTTTTAAGAGAATGTTAACCACTAGAAAATCACAAACATGTGATAGGTTAAAAAATATTTGATTCCCCAGTTTAAAAATTTAATGGACAAGGATTTTGTTTAAAGTTATTTTTCATTGAGGAATTTATTTATGAGCTCAACCAAAAACATATGGAAATATACTTACTTGTCATGTACATATTCAACTTTTACTGGATTTCTAACACAAACTCATATTTTCTCCAAACGATGAGTATTTAGGATGGCTTTTTTCACAATAAGAGCGTTATAATAAAATTCAAGAGAATCAGATAATACACCAAAGATGAACTGTATATTTACCATGTCTTTATATATTCACTAAAAACAAAAAGTTTAATATAAGATCTAATAATCTCCAAAAGGGTAATCTTTTACCTAAATAAAAACTACTTTTAATCTCTAAAAATTTTCTAACAAAACCCAAGGTTCAACAAATACCATTCAATAAAACATTTCCCTATATTTCTTCAAAAGTATTCCAAAATGTGATTGTAACCCAAATCACATGAGGATTTATTTACATAGAATTCTAATCTACATCTTAACATTTATCTTCTAGTAACACCAGTTACTAATAAAGTCTCATATTGAAAAGTAATTATCCAAATCACAAATTCTCCAAGATAGGTTAATCATTTTCATAAATAAATTAAATCATCATGTGTCCAGAATAAAAACATAGATTCTTCAAAAATAAAATTTCAACCATTTTTCCCCAATTGAAATCCCATAGTATTCTATATTACTTAGTCATATATTGTCTTCTAAAAATAGAGAACGTATTCCTCCAAAACCTTTATCACTTAATCAATAAATGATTTTTCTATACAATTTATATTCATTCGATAAAACATAAGTTCTAAAAATCAAATTATTCTTATTCTATAAAATAATTTTACTAAAATAATAAGTCATTCTAACTAGGGAATTAAAGTAGGCTAGTGGTAGGCGATGCACCCTTATCGCCCTTTGGTTGTGGGTTCGATTCTGGAAGCCTTGACGGATGTGATGGGTTGATAAAATAAAATTATTCCTAAAATGAGAAACATCATACCTTGATCATGGCATCCACATGGTTTCATTATCATCTTGTTCACGTAGATAGACGGTCCATGCATCACAAAAATGATTTACAGATCCTTAAAATCATTTTCTTCCTCCATCCAAATACACCATGTACAACATGGGAAATATGGGTGTTCACAGAAAAATAGTTTTTGGAATATAATCATGTATGACATATAAGTTCAAAACATCTGATAAAACATGATTTCTATAAAATAGTCGGACCAAATTTGAGTTGAAACATTCAACTAAAGGTCCTTTTAAAATACCATAAGTATATGCTAAGAGGCTATATTTTAAAATCAAATATAAATAGGTTGCGCAAGGGTCTCCTTCTTCAGCACCTTTTTAAAAATCATAATATGCCTCAAAATCTTGTGATAAGGTAAAATATTTGAAAATGCCTTGATAATATTTACCTTTCTTGAAAATATGAGAATATTGTAAAAATATGATTTTTATAAATTCAACCCATGATCCACGATGATAATGAGGTATAGTGGAGGTGTTTGATATCTCAAAAAACAACTTTCAAGTGAGTTTTATGATAGAAAAAGTTTCACAATCATCAGAACATGATTTTGAAATAATTATTGCAAGCATGTCATCAAGAAGAGATAGGAATTTCATTTGAGATCCTCCTCATTCGATTTGTAAATGACCTTCCTTGATCTAAAAAAGTTATAAAACACTGATTTAACTGAAATAATAGATATGGACTAACCATATGTCTAACTAAAATTCGTAATCCCTAAAGTTGTATTAACCGACTTATGATACCATCTTTAAGGACTCGACCTTAAACATTACATAATAATGAATTAATTGAATAATTCACATTGAGGATCTTTTAGGTTTAGAATTTTAGAAAATTAGGCCATAACTATTACATAATAACATGAATATTACAAGTATACACAACTAATCAGTATAAATTAATTTCATAAAATAAAAACTCTTACAAAGAAACATGTCTAGTTCCATATTTTAGATTGCATGACTTTTCCTTGATCCCATCCATGAACCTATTCATCATTAAATCATGTGGAAAACATTTCAAAAACATGGGATGAGCATAAAAATCTCAGTAAGGGTTATAAAATAAGTAAGGAAATCATTAGCCCATAAATAAATACACATCATTGAAACTATACTTTTCAATCATAACAATCCTTATGAAATCATGAGATTTATGAATAACACCCACAAATCATAAATCATAAAGGTTACTTATGGAATCCATATCAAACATACACTGTAGATATCATATCTACGTAGGGATTTACACTTGGAATACCCATCACAGTATATTCCCTAAATCTCTTAGGAGAAACATCACGTTTACCTCTGTCATGTTACCCAATGCATTGGAGAGCTATCTCGGGCTCACCCACCATAGGTTTATCAAAAAACCACCCGTATACGAAAACAGTGCCCAATAACCATAATATAATCATAACATATAACACATGTTTAATTGAAAGATAAAATTTCCACATTCAAATATATCAAATCAAGATATTAAAATAAACAATGTTTTATGAAATCATTTTCAAAACCATTAAAAAAGTGATTTTTGAAAAAAAGTTTCCCATACCACTTTGATGCTTCTAAAAGAATTATCCTTTGAAATCAGTAATGTCCATATAAATAAATCCTAAAACCCATTTTGAAAGCATGGACATTATTCAGAAATATTTAGAAGGAAAAATAATTAAAACATGTAAAACAATGTTTTAGTTAAAGAGTTTTTTAACAAAAAGAGAGATTATTGAATAGAAATAATTGAATAAAAAAATATTAATAAAAACTTTATAATATCATAAGAATAAAGGGATTCATGATATAATATTTCAAAGGATAGTATATACACCATATAAGATTGAATTGATGCATAACAAAACTGAAGTCTCAATAGAAATGGAAATTGAGATAAAATCCATTATAAATATAGTATCCTTAAATTAAGGATAAATCAATCACATAATTATTCGTGACTAATATAAATACACCCAATATAATTGTGTATTAAGTGTAAAACAATCATATGTCCTTCACACATATTCATAGGATGATATATTCAAGAAGTACAAGTTGAACCTGAAGAATTGAAATTGGGATAAGAGGTTCCCTTGTAAAAATTCGACAGCCTAACTGCATCACATTAAAATTAAGAAAATGAGTTGATGAGATAAATAGGGGTATATCATCACATGGAAATAAAGTTTACATCAATGAAGAAATATAGGAACATATCCCAACATAAAAAGATGTAAATTGAAAGACATAACAAAATGATGTATTTTAAAAAGAGGAGGGTGAATGGTTCCTTTACCGATTTGGTAACTTTAAAAACATATGCCACATGAATGAAGGATCATAAAATGAAGATGTAAATAATCATAAATTAAGCTATATTACACAAAGATTAAAATAATGGGAAGTACATACACCCCACAAATGTAAATAGTGGCAAATATAGCTTGAATATCCCAAGAAAAAAAGTTAAACGAAACCCTTTAACGCGTTGTAATCAACTGAGTCGTATGACCAAAAGTTAATAACCACAAAATTAATCACAAACTACCATGAATATAATGAGAATATTGATAATATTTATATCAAATGGAAGTAAACAATACAACACATGCAATGAATAAGTGGCAAGCAATGAAAATCTCACAGATTTAAAAGTGATATAAGAAAATCCCTTAAAAATTCAGCAGCCTAACAACGCCACATAAAAATTCATAAAATAAATTTTTGAGAGAAAATGGGGTTATATCATCATATGAAAATACAAATTAATGTATGGTGAATATAAAATAACATCCTCCAACATAATATCATGGCGCATTAAAAATTTGACATAAAAAAGAGTACTTGAAAAGAAAGAGAGAAGTCGGATCCCTCACCTTGACGGATGTGACGGGTTGATAAAATAAAATTATTCCTAAAATGAGAAACATCATACCTTGATCATGGCATCCACATGGTTTCATTATCATCTTGTTCAGGTAGATAGACGGTCCATGCATCACAACAATGATTTACAGATCCTTAAAATCATTTTCTTCCTCCATCAAAATACACCATGTACAACATGGGTAATATGGGTGTTACATTGTAGCTATCATGGCTACGTAGGGAGTTACACTTGGAATACGAATCACAATAAATTCTCTATATCTCTTAGGAGAAACATCACCTTTACCTCCATCACAATACCCAATGCATTGGAGAGCTATCTCAGGCTCACCAACCCTATGTTTATCACGGAACCACTCTTATACGAAAACAATACCCAATAACCATAACATAATCATAACATATAACATATGTATAATGAAAAGATAATATTTCCACATTCCAATATATCAAATCAATATATTGAAATAAACTATGTTTTATCAAATAATTTTCAAAACCATTTCAAAAGTGATTTTTGAATCAAAGGGTCCCCTGCCACTTTGAAGATTTTAAAATAATAATCATTTGAATACATTAATATCCATATAAATAAATCCTAAAACCCATTTTGAAAAAAGGACATTAAGGATAAATATTTATAATGACAAATCTTTAAATCATTTAAAATGATCTTTTAGTTAAAGAGTTTTTTTAAAAAAGAGAGATGCTTGAATACAAATAATTAAAGAATAACTTTTAATCAGAACATTATAATATCATGAGAATAAAGGGATTCATGATAAAATATTTCAAAGGACATTATATACACCATATAAGAGTGAATTGGTGCATAGCAACAATGAAGTCTAAATGTAAATGTAAATTGAGATAAAATCCCTTATAAATATGGTATCCTTAAATTAAGGATAAATCAATAACATAATTATGTGTGAAAAATAAAAATACAACCAATATAATTCAGCATTATGTTTAAATCAATAATAGGTCAATCACATATATTCATAGGATGACATATTCAAGAAGTATAAGTTGAACCTGAAGAATTGAAATTGGGTTAAGAGGTTCCCTTTTAAAAATTCAACAGCCTAACTGCATCACTTTAAAATTTCGAAAATGAGTTGATAAGATAAAAAGGGGTATCTAATCGATGTTACATAAATTTTACATCAATGAGGATATATAAGATCATATCCCAACATAATAAGATGTAAATAAAAAGACATAAAAAATTTATGTCTTTTAAAAAGTGGAGGGTGAAAGGTTCCTTTACCGATTTGGTAACTTACAAAACATATGCCACATGAAAGAAGGATCATACAATGAAGATGTAAATACTCATAAATGAAATTATATTACACAAAGTGTAAAATAATGGGCAGTACATACACCACACAAAAGTAAATAGTAGAAAATATAGCCTGAATCTCACAAGAATAAAAAGTGAGAAGAAACCCTTTACCATGTTGTAATCAACCGAGTCATATGACCAAAAGTTAATAACCCCCCAATGAATCACAGAATATCATGAATATAATAAGAATATTGATAATATATATATCAACTAGAAGTACAAAACACCCAACATGCAATGAATACGTGGCGAACAATGGAAATCTCACAGAATTAAAAGTGAAATAATAAAATCCGTTAAAAATTCGGCAGCCTAACGACGCCACTAAAAAATTCAAAAAATGAATTGATGAGATTAAGAGGGGGTATCTAGTAATATGAAAATAAAAATTACAGTATGGTGAATATAAAATATGATCTTCCAATATAAAAACATGGAGCATAAACGAAATGGAATAAAAAGAGTATCTGAAAAGAAAGAGTGAGGTCGGATCCCTTACCTCGTGTCCGACTTGACTCGATCATTCATTAATCTCCTAAATAATAATATAAAATTAATTTATACTTTATTAAGAACGTTTTTGATGTTGTTTATTCCTTTTATATCACTTATTACCATGTTATAAACATTATGTAATCATTTGAGTTAATAATGATTGTTTTGTCGATATTTGCTACATGTGTCAAAAATGGACTTCTTATAATTACATGTTGTCCATCTGGTAAATGGATCATTATATAAAAAATTATATTCAAGATTTTTATATCATATATATCAAATATATCCACAATATACCTGTTTTTTAATAGTACATAACATTTAGAGGTAAGAAATGAAATGCACCGTTCATGGATACGGTAAACTGTACGTACGCATGAACGCTACTTTTATTTCTATTTATTATTTTAATATAAATAAAACATAATGATACATAGATATATTATAATTCCAGTATTATATCATATATAATATTTTTTACTCCATCCTTTATACATCACACTTAAGGTATTAACGAATCCAATCACTTTGAGGGGACAGTAGTCCGCACTTTCTCAAATGAGATTATCGTATTTTACCACTATGGAAACCATAAAGTCATTCTATAAATGGGACGTACAGAAGCATAAGGAAATAATAAACATAATATATATCATATATAAATACAATTCCATCATAATGGCCACTATTAGAGGCGGTAAGATTTAATTGAACAATCATTATTTCGCGAGTCCTTAGTTTTCCATCCACAGAAACATTATGTTCTTCATTCATTAGATAGAGGTTTGTGTAAGTTTATTAAGAATAATTATCATAACAAAACTCTAGTATATTTAGGATACTGGTGTTGTTACAAAATAATGTAATAAAAGGAGTTAAGGGGATGGAGAAGTAAAATAAAAGAAAATAATTTAAGGGAAACTATTACCTTTAATTTGGGTAACTCCCTTTGGTTTGAACCAAAGGACTCCTTGAAGTGCCTTCTGCCTAATGTAAGGATTATAAGTAAAGGAGAGTGATGTAGGGATCTTAATTGGAGTGAGTTTGGATGAGCCAAATGTCTTGAGAGATGTGTGGAATTGGATAGAAATTGTCTCATTTTATAAGGGAGAGGAGGGGCTCCTTTGGAAAGTGTGAAAATATTATTTTATTATATAATAATATTCGAATTATAAAGGTACAAATATCATTATAGTCAATGATAAGATGACTCATATTCGAAATCAAATCACCCAATTAGAATTGGACATGTTTTGGATAATATTTTAATCATTATAATCTTATTTATTTAATTCATTTATTAATGAGATAAATACTGCAACATCATTGTGTCATAAATAATTTTACTTATTTGTTGTCTAAAAATTTAGAAAAACGAGATCTAAAAAATATTTTTATCATTATAATGAATATTTATAGTAGAAAAGATAATTTATCTAACCCCTTCTAAAAATTAATTAACTAAATGATATTCGCTTTTGTCATTTTTTCATTTAATATAAGTTAACTAATCTAAATTGTCATTATCACTCCCAAGTGTCTCAATGGGGTCCCAAAATCGACCCAAATATGGCCATGGACCTAAATTACTCAACCAATAATTTTTGGACAAGTGTTAGGATAATTTTAAATTATTATAATATTCTTTGAACATTTAATTACCCTATTTACCTTTAACCGTGGTAAATAAAAGTCAAATGATACTATTCACCAAAAATTATTTTCATCTTAATGAACCACATTTTAATTCTTGATGAAAACCATGTCGGATTGATTTTTTATATTCAATTCATTGAAGTTTTAAAAATTATTTTAAATGAAAAAGTCAGTTTTTTAACTACCTCTAAGTGGTTTCACTATTCATCAAAAATTGATATTTTTCAGAAAAATACAAAAAATTCATCCAAAGATATATTTGATATTCTGAATTCAAATATGATGTCTATTTTTCTAAATTCAAAACATTAATGTGGCATTAATTAATTTTAAAATTAATTCCCGTTATTAAAACAAATACCGTGTTTTTAAAAAACAATAACTATCAAAAGATTGATACTTGTTTATTTCTAATTTCAAAGTGAAATTAATTCCAATGACCAACATTGGATTAAATGGTAAAAATTTATTTTAATTTCACTTTAAAACAAATTAAAAGATAATCTAACCATATAAATAAATTAGATTTAAAGGAAATTTTTAATTAAATTTAAATATTTTTCATTATTCATTAAAAAATGAACTTTATCAGAAAAATACCAAACAAAAATACCAAACGTAAAATTGGATGTCCCCATACTATATAAAGATTTTATTTGGTCAATTTAAATGTATAAAAGTGACCAAAACTATTTTTAATGAGGTTTCTCCTTTAAAAGGTGACAAATCATCCTTTTAATGCAAATTTTGCATAAAATTAAATTCATTCACATTTAAGCCTCTAATTTTTTATTGGATAATGTAAATACATTTAACAATAATGTATAATAAAATTTTAGCCAGTTTTTCTCATTCCTACAAATACAACGGCTAGGAGTTAACTAACGATTTAAAATAATAATATTATATTATTAGTGTGCTACATTAGATTTCAAAGAAACACGTTGTTGTGTATCGGGTACGCTATCAAACATAGAAACCGCTTTAATGTAAAATTACTATTTAATTCAAAAATATTAATATTTATTAAATATTTATTATTCATTATTTACCTGGGATGTTACATCCTTGCCCCCTTTTAGGAATTGCATCCTCGCAATTTAAAAACAAATGTGCTCGAAAACTTCATTGAAAGTCCCACATCAAAAAATGAGTCAGTAAAATTATCACTTTAAATTAATGTAAGATAAGTACAAAGGTTACTAGAGACAACAAGTACTAAGATTCCATGAAAACATGGATATATAGGGGAAATAATCATTATGATATGATAGAGTGATAAAAACCATTTGTAAGAGAAAGTTAACCACTAGAAAATCACAAACTTGTGATAGGTTAAACAATATTTGATTCCCCAGTTTAAAAATTTAATGGAAAAGGTTTTTGTTTAAAGTTATTTTTCATTGAGGAATTTATTTATGAGCTCAACCAAAAACATATGGAAATATACTTACTTGTCATGTACATATTCAACTTTCACTATATTTCTAACACAAACTCATATTTTCTCCAAACGATGAGTATTTAGGATGGCTTTTTTCACAATAAGAGCGTTATAATCAAATTCAAGAGAATCAGATAATACACCAAAGATGAACTGTATATTTACCATGTCTTTATATATTCACTAAAAACAAAAAGTTTAATATAAGATCTAATAATCCCCAAAGGGTAATATTTTACCTAAATAAAAACTACTTTTAATCTCTAAAAATTTTCTAACAAAACCCAAGGTTCAACAAATACCATTCAATAAAACATTTTCCCTATATTTCTTCAAAATTAATCCAAAATGTGATTGTAACCCAAATCACATGAGGATTTAATTACATAGACTTCTAATATACATCTTAACATTTATCTTCAAGTAACACCAGTTACTAATAAAGTCTCATATTGAAAAGTAATTAAACAAATCACATATTCTCCAAGATAGGTTAATCATTTTCATAAATAAATTAAATCATCATGTGTCCAGAATAAAAACATAGATTCTTCAAAAATAAAATTTCAACCATTTTTCCCCAATTGAAATCCCATAGTATTCTATATTACTTAGTCATATATTGTTTTCTCAAAATAGAGAACGTATTCCTCCTCAACCTTTATCACTTAATCAATAAATGATTTTTCTATACAATTTATATCCATTCGATAAAACATAAGTTCTAAAAATCAAATTATTCTTATTCTATAAAATCATTTTACTAAAATAATAAGTCATTATAACTAAGGAATTAAAGTAGGCTAGTGGTAGGCGATGCACCCTTATCACCCTTTGGTTGTGGGTTCGATTCTGGAAGCCTTGACGGATGTGACGGGTTGATAAAATAAAATTATTCCTAAAACGAGAAACATCATACCATGATCATGGCATCCACATGGTTTCATTATCATCTTGTTCACGTAGATAGACGGTCCATGCATCACAACAATGATTTACAGATCCTTAAAATCATTTTCTTCCTCCATCAAAATACACCATGTACAACATGGGAAATATGGGTGTTCACAGAAAAATAGTTTTGGAATATAATCATGTATGACATATAAGTTCAAAACATATGATAAAACATGATTTCTATAAAATAGTCGGACCAAATTTGAGTTGAAACATTCAATTAAAGGTCCTTTTAAAATACCATAAGTATATGCTAAGAGGATATATTTTAAAATCAAATATAAATAGGTTGCGCAAGGGTCTCCTTCTTCAGCACCTTTTTAAAAATCATAATATGCCTCAAAATCTTGTGATAAGGTAAAATATTTGAAAATGCCTTGATAATATTTACCTTTCTTGAAAATATGAGAATATTGTAAAAATATGATTTTTATAAATTCATCCAATGATCCACGATGATAATGAGGTATAGTGGAGGTGTTTGATATCTCAAAAAACAACTTGCAAGTGAGTTTTATGATAGAAAAAGTTTCACAATCATCAGAACATGATTTTGAAATAATTATTGCAAGCATGTCATCAGGAAGAGATAGGAATTTCATTTGAGATCCTCCTCATTCGATTTGTAAATGACCTTCCTTGATCTAAAAAAGTTATAAAACACTGATTTAACTGAAATAATAGATATGGACTAACCATATGTCTAACTAAAATTCGTAATCCCTAAAGTTGTATTAACCGACTTATGATACCAACTTTAAGGACTCGACCTTAAACATTACATAATAATTAATTAATTGAATAATTCACATTGAGGATCTTTTAGGTTTAGAATTTTAGAGAATTAGGCCATAACTATTACATAATAACATGAATATTACAAGTATACACTACTACTCAGTATAAATTAATTTCATAAAATAAAAACTCTTACAAAGAAACATGTCTAGTTCCATATTTTAGATTGTATGACTTTTCCTTGATCCCATCCATGAACCTATTCATCATTAAATCATGTGGAAAACATTTCAAAAACATGGGATGAGCATAAAAATCTCAGTAAGGGTTATAAAATAAGTAAGGAAATCATTAGACCATAAATAAATACACATCATTGAAACTATACTTTTCAATCATAAAAATCCTTATGAAATCATGAGATTTATGAATAACACCCACAAATCATAAATCATAAAGGTTACTTATGGAATCCATATCAAACATACACTGTAGCTATCATAGCTACATAGGGAGTTACACATGGAATACCCATCACAGTATATTCCCTAAATCTCTTAGTAGAAACATCACGTTTACCTCTGTCATGTTACCCAATGCATTGGAGAGCTATCTCGGGCTCACCCACCATAGGTTTATCACAAAACCACCCATATACGAAAACAGTGCCCAATAACCATAATATAATCATAACATATAACACATGTTTAATTGAAAGATAAATTTTCCACATTCAAATATATCAAATCAAGATACTAAAATAAACAATGTTTTATCAAATCAGTTTCAAAACCATTTAAAAAGTGATTTTTGAAAAAAAGTTTCCCATACCACTTTGATGCTTCTAAAAGAATTATCGTTTGAAATCAGTAATGTCCATATAAATAAATCCTAAAACCCATTTTGAATACATGGACATTATTCAGAAATATTTAGAAGGAAAAATCATTAAAACATGTAAAACAATGTTTTAGTTAAAGAGTTTTTTAACAAAAAGAGAGATTATTGAATAGAAATAATTGAATAAAAAAATATTAATAAAAACTTTATAATATCATAAGAATAAAGGGATTCATGATATAATATTTCAAAGGATAGTATATACACCATATAAGAGTGAATTGATGCATAACAAAACTGAAGTCTCAATAGAAATGGAAATTGAGATAAAATCCATTATAAATATTGTATCCTTAAATTAAGGATAAATCAATCACATAATTATTCGTGACAAATATAAATACACCCAATATAATTGTGCATTAAGTGTAAAACAATCATATGTCCTTCACACATATTCATAGGATGATATATTCAAGAAGTACAAGTTGAACCTGAAGAATTGAAATTGGGATAAGAAGTTCCCTTGTAAAAATTCGACAGCCTAACTGCATCACATTAAAATTAAGAAAATGAGTTGATGAGATAAATAGGGGTATATCATCACATGGAAATAAATTTTACATCAATGAAGAAATATAAGAACATATCCCAACATAAAAAGATGTAAATTGAAAGACATAACAAAATGATGTATTTTAAAAAGAGGAGGGTGAAAGGTTCATTTACCGATTTGGTAACTTAAAAAACATATGCCACATGAATGAAGGATCATAAAATGAAGATGTAAATACTCATAAATGAAAATATATTACACAAAGAGTAAAATAATGGTAAGTACATACACCCCACAAATGTAAATAGTGGCAAATATAGCTTGAATATCCCAAGAAAAAAAGTTAAACGAAACCCTTTAATGCGTTGTAATCAACTGAGTCGTATGACCAAAAGTTAATAACCACAAAATTAATCACAAACTACCATGAATATAATGAGAATATTGATAATATATATATCAAATGGAAGTAAACAATACAACACATGCAATGAATAAGTGGAAAGCAATGAAAATCTCACAGATTTAAAAGTGATATAAGAAAATCCCTTAAAAATTCAGCAGCCTAACAACGCCACTTAAAAATTCATAAAATAAATTTTTGAGAGAAAATGGGGTTATATCATCAGATGAAAATACAAATTAATGTATGGTGAATATAAAATAACATCCTCCAACATAATATCATGGAGCATTAAAAATTTGACATAAAAAAGAGTACTTGAAAAGAAACAGAGAAGTCGGATCCCTCACCTTGTGTCTGACTTAACTTGACCATTATTTAATCTCCTGAATAATAAGATAAATTTAATTTATACTTTATTAAGAACCTTTTTCATGTTTATTGTGTCTTTTATATCACTTATTACCATGTTATAAACATTACGTAATCATTTAAGTTAATAGTGATTGTTTTGTCGATATTTGGTACTTGAGTCAAAATTGGACTTTTTATCATTACATGTTGTTCATGTGGTAAAAGTTTCACTATATGCAGAATTATATTCAAGATTTTTATATCATATATATCATATATATCCATAATATAAATGTTTTTATAATAGTACATAACATTTAGAGGTAAGAAAAGAAATGCACCGTTCATGGAGACGGTAAGCCGTACGTACGCAAGAACGCTACATCCATTTCTATTTATTATTTTAATGGAAATATAACATATTGATACATTGGTATATTATAATTAAGTATAATATAATATATAATATTGTTAACTCCATCCTTTATACATCCCATATAATGTATTAACGAATCAAATCACCTTGAGGGGGCGGTAGTCCGCACTTCCTCAAATGAAATTATCATATTTACCCACATGCACGCTATAAATGGGAAGTAAAAATGAATAATAAAGTCATAAAAACAATATATATCATATATAAATACATTTCCATCATAATGGAAACCATGAGAGGTGGTAAGATGTAATTTAATAATCATCGTTTTGTGAGTCCTTAGTTTTCCATCCACAGAAAAATTATGTTCTTCATCCATTAGATTAAGGTGTGTATAATTATAGTTCGAATCCTACTCATAACAACATCATAGTATATTGAGGATACTAGTTATATTATAAATGAATGAAATAAAAGGATTTTAGGGTTGGATAAGTAGAATAAAAAAATTAATTTAAGAGAAATCGGTACCTTTAATTTGGGTAACTCCCTTTGGTTTGAACCAAAGGACTTTTTTAAGTGCATTATGCCTAAGGTAAGGCTTATAGGTAAAGGATATGGATGTAGGGTTCTTAATTGGACAGAGTTTGGATGAGCCAAATGGCTTGATAGGTGTGAGGAATTGGATGGAAATTGTCTCCTTTTATAAGGGAGAGGAGGGGCTCTTTAGGAATGTGTGAAGATATTATATTATTATATAATGATATTCGGTATATAAATATCCAAAAATAATTATAGTTGAATATACGATGACTAATATTCGAAATAAAATCATCCAATTATAATTGGACTTGTTTTGGATAATATTTTAATCATTATAATCTTAGTTATTTAAATCTTATATTAATGAAGTAAATACTACATCATCATTGTGTCATAAATAAATTAATTTATATGATGTGTAAAAATTATAAAAAAATACCATGATGTAGAAAATATTTTTACCTTTCTAATGAATATTTATAGTTTAAACATTAATTTATATAACCCATTATATAAATTAATTTACTAAAATATCTTTTCTTTTGTCAGTTTTTCCTTTACATTAAATTAAATAATCTCAATTGTCATTATCACTCCCAAGTGTCTTAATGGTGTCCCAAAATCAACCCAAAGATGCCCAAGGTCGTAAATGACTCATCTAATAAGGTTTGGAAAAGTGTTAAGGTAATTTTGAATTATAATAATATTCATTTAACCTTTAATTTCCCTATTTACATTTAACCGCGGTAAATAAAAGTCAAATTTTTTTATTCAACAAAAATTAGTTTCATCTTAATGAACCACATTTTACTTCTTGATAACAACTATGTATGTCAGATTTTATTAAATTCAATTCAAATAAGTGGTAAATTTTCATTCAAATGAAAAAGTCGGTTTTTTTAACTACAACTAAGTGGTTTCACTATTCATCAAAAATTGATGTTTTTCAGAAAAATACCAAAAATAAATCATAGAATATATATATATTCTGAATTAAAAAATGAGGCCTATTTTTTTAAATTCAAAACATAGAAGTGGAATTAATTAATTTTAAAATTAATTCCCGTTATCAAAACAAATAACATGTTTTCAAAAAACAATAATTATCAAAAGATTGATATTTGTTTATGTCCAATTTCCAAGTGAAATTAATTCCAATGACCAACATTTGATTAAATGGTAAAAATATATTTTAATTTCACATTAAAATAAATTAAAGAGATAATATAACCATAAAAATAAATTATATTAAAAGGAACTTTTGAATTAAAATGCAATATTTTTCACTACTCATTAAAAATGAACTTTATCAGAAAAATACCAAAATAATTTACAAAAAGTAAAATTTGATGTCCCCATTATAAAAGAGGGTTTTATTTGGTCAATTAAAATGTATTAATGTTACAAAAACTATTTTTAAAGAGGGTTCTCCAGTAAAAGGTGATAAATCGGCCTTTTAATGCAAATTATGCTTAAAATTAGATTCATTCACATTTAAGCCTCTAACTTTTTTTTGGATAATGTAAAAACATTTAACAATAATGTATATTAATATTTTAGTTAGTTTTGTTCATTATCTCTAATACAACGCCTAGGAGTTAACTAACCATTTAAAATAATAATATTATATTATTAGCGTGCTATGTAATATTTCAAAGAAACTCATTGTTGAGTATCGAGTACGCTATCAAACATAGAATCTCCTTTCATGTAAAATTAATATTTAACTCATATATATTAATAATTATGAAATTTTTCTTATTCGTTAATTACCTAGGATGTTAAAATAAATATATTGTAAAAGTATTTCATTGCTGATGTTATCATAATATGAATTATGATATATGTAATAATTTTACTACAGTAAAACTTGAATAGAAATTTCAGATCAAATTTTTAATACTATAAATATAATTATTTCATTAGAATATTAATATTCTCATAAAAGACATTATTGAGGGAAATAAAACAATTTTTATGTTACAGATTTTGAGATAATGTGGAAGAAATGATTTATTTGGACAAGTTTTGACTACCATGGAATTTATTAATGACTTGTTCGAATGTGGTCTATGATATTAATAACAGATTTTATATTACTATTAGATGTAAGTAAAATATCCAATAACTTGTGTCTTACATAAGGAATAAATAATTAGGAATGTTTCCAATAAGGTTTTATGGTGATTCGAGTTATTACCATATTTCAAGAGGATAAATGATGAAGTTATTCTCAGGTTTGGAATGTAAAAATTTATTACTAATTGGTCTTTATTAACGAATAAAGGGAATTTTATTTTAAAAATTTCGTGACCTTCCTCCCAAAGATATGGATTATAATCTTTTTTAAAAGTTAACCCTTGATAAAATAGGGGATAATCAGATGATATTATAGAAGGAACTGCATTACATCACCACATGATGCATTCAATGCTAAAATATGAAGTAGAAATAGTTCAAGGCATAATAAAATAAAAATATTATGTTTATAGATATGTATAATTACCTATATTCTTATATAGTGAATGAAATCCTTAACAATAAAAAAGGGTTTTGAAAAAAAAATGACTAGTAACATTGTTTCCAATAAATTAAATGGACCCTTATATCATTGCAGTTTTATGGCGACATGATTTTTAACATTCAATTATCCTTGTTATCTAGCACTCTTCATTAGAACATTGTTTCTAGATTTTTCTTCTGTATCCTTGTTTCCATTTCAAACCTATGTTCTCATACTAGGGAACCTAGTAACGTGACCATTGAAATTTCCATTCTCTCTTATTAAGAAGGTGTTTTATTATCCACATTAATTATTAGGGGTTTTCAACAATTGATTATTTTCAAAGGTTGTATTACTTATATCAAGATTAAATTTTGAGAAAACAATTTAATTATGGTGGTTAGAGTGTAACACTACAACATTTTAAAGTAATAACATTTTATTTCATATCTTGTTTCACACGTATAACCCAAAACATAAAGAAATATAATAACTTGAGACTTTAAAATTTATTAAATATTTTAAATAAATTAAATCTATGATATATTTTTCAATTCTTAAAACAATGACTTATCATACGTTATATGAAAGAGTGACATCATTTGAAATCATAAATTACACACATGATTGTGTTTTAACAAACAAATATATATTAAGAAAATATTACTATTTTAAAAAATAAGACATAACATAGCAATTAAATTAGTGTTTATAAATATTATTATATAATTTATAAAAATATATATTTTATAAACATTCCAAATGATCACATTGGATACAGGTTAATTAGAAAAGAATAAATGAACCTATTGAATATAAATGGAACATTATTATTTGAAACTATTCATTCCCACTAATCTATTTTACATTAATAAAGTAAATTAATTTTTAAAAAAGTATGATATTAATGATATATAATATATTCCATTAAATATTTTTTATATTCAACGAAATGCTTTTTAAACCTTATATAAAAACAAACCGAATAGTATACATAAAATACTTTGTTTTTTATGGTATTTTTAAAACATTTTAAAAGAGAACCAATTTTAAATCGAAATTTTGAACTGTAGTTGACTATATATGTAAAAATAAACTACATCATTGAATTATAAACATAAAAAATATGGTAATGTAATTTTTTGGTCATTTTCAATGACATTCATTTTTAATGAATAGTGAAAAATACTGAATTTTAGTTCAAAGCTTATTTTTTATCTAATTTATTTATATGGTTAAACTAAATTTTAATTTTTTTTAATTGTTTAAATAGATCTAATTTTGAACTATTAATCAAACTTAGTTCATTTGAATCATTTTCCAATGATAATGGGTATAAAAATATGTCATTCTTTTGGATGCAATTACATTAAAAACCCATAACGTTGTCATGTCCGCAGGATAAAATTTAAATTATTTTATGCAACCTCTGAATTTGGAATTTTGGAAAAATAGATTTTATATTAGTAATCTGAATAATTTATAATGTTTAAAAACGTAAAATTAGTTTTGGAAAAAATTATTACTGAAGGTAATTAAAATTAATTAAAATGATTAAAGTAATATTAAACTTATTAAGGGACTAAAAATAAATATTAATTGTCCAAATGGCCTAGACCCTTTTCTAAGAACCATTGGCTATAAATATTTCAACCCCATCTCGAATAGGTTTCAAATCGGACATTATGGGATCCATATTGATTGTAAAAAACTGGTATAAAATTTTACATTCAAAATATTGCACGAGTGCTGCTCATCCTCCCCTATAAATGGGCTTGCCTCCACTAACATCCTCACACATCTCTAGAAACATTTTCTTAGCCTTTCTAGGTGCATATTTCTCCTCAACATCCCTCATTGTATTATCCCACCCTGGTCGACCACTAAACTATTATCCAGACATGTCACCAAATGACAAAATGTGCATCTCACTGATTGCCAATGGGTACTGACTAGAAATAAGAGAAATGGGTTTGTTCATGGAGAGACAATTCCTTAATAGATCATAGAATGAACAGTGCTTAAAATTATGTAATTGATATCAAAACAATAAACTTGAAATGATATCAATATACATATATTATAATAAATTAATATAAGTGTACGAGGCCAAATTATACAAAGCATTCTGGGGAGATAATGATTCATAAGCTAAACAAGTAAATATTCATCTTTCTGGAAAAAATAGTATAATTCAAGACACAGGTAAAAAATAAATAACAAATATAAAGGCTATCTCAATGAGAATCCAGAAATCAATCTCAGTCCCTTGCTCTGAACTCGTCAAGTACAAGCAATGCAACATATGTATTCATCCTAGGTCCTGCAACTATAAGGTCAACATGGGTACCCCAGTGCAATGGTAGCCTAATATGGGTGTGAGATAATAATATTTGTAGGCCCACACCCATGGTTTATAAACCAGTCTATACGATTAATTGTGTATTCATATCTATAAATAAATATGTACAATAAATAAATAAATATTTATCACATTATCATTTATCCTTTATGTAACCACATTAACTCCAGGGTTCTTGGGGACACCCGTACCTCATTCCAGCTTCCGACTGTACTGAAATCTGAAATATCCCCATGGGATATCACATATATGATGGAAAATGTTACCATTATTATTTCCAAAAATTAATGACCACATTACTATTCATAAGTCAACAGAATTGAAGGACCATGTAATAATTCATTATTTCAAGTAAATTAATTAATATTTTACCATTAATAAACTCCAATGATTGAATAACAATGTAACCATTATTTAATAAATGGAAAAATTACTATTTTACCATTAACCATTTAATAACACGTAATTAACAACATCACAATAATAAATTTATCTCAACAATCAATAATTAATTCATCATTTAATTAATCATACTCAGATATTCAATATCACTTAATAAATATACCATTAATTATATCTAATTTTAACATCAATATCTCACCACAAATCTAAAATTAATTACCTCAAATCAAGACGTCAATATTTCATAATTAATCCCCTAATAATAACATCAATATCTGATTATTAATCTGTCAATAATTATCTTAATCATATATCTTAATATATCATAATTAACACCTGATTAATTATATTAATGAAAAAAATATCCATATTAAAAAAAAATTAATCATCAAATTAATTATATTTTTGGTAATCTCTTAATTTTTGTAATTAATCTTCCAAAATATTCAAGTAAAAGAAAAACCCCTTTAATCTCATCATTATATCCAAAATTAATTATCAATTTTAGAAATAATCCAAATAATCGATTGGTCACATTAATAATAAATTTCCAAATTAAATATAAACATTCCATGTCCTAACAGGACATCAAAGTTTAAGGAAAACCAAATCAAGGAAACCAATAATAAAAGTCTAATTACTAAATTTTATCCCAGAATACAACGAACCTATTTTGGATGAGTTATTTTATTAAATCTTGTCATTGTTTAAAAAACTATTAAATAGTCCAATTAAGCATCACATCCAATTTACCAATGGAAATCATTTTAGAAAAAACAACCATACATGTAAAATAATTAATTAAATGTTCAAAGGAAATTAGATAATGAAAAAATAAATTATCAGTGGAAAATGAATGGGAGCCTACCTTAATGGAACAGAAAAGAGAAACACATGACACTCCACATCCATGATGAAGACAACTTGATGTTTCTCCTTTCACTTACAAGGACATGAATATATATATATATATGTATATATATATATATATATCTAACCATGTTTCATTGCAAATAATCCAACCTCATAGAGAGAATTTGTATAAATAGGACCTATATATATGTTGCTTACCATTGAAGATGCCCCTAGTGTATCCTCGTGATTAGAAAATCAATGTACACTATAACCAGTAAAAGGAACTCAAAAATAACACTATAAGGACCAACACACTCAAATACACTACTAGAATGTGAAAACAATATTAAAGACCCTAAATAATTTGGGAGAAACAAAACTACGGATAAAATCCATTCCTTAAATCGATGGTGTCGAACCAATCAAACCAATATGCAATACTTTTGGAGGCAGATTCTGGAATTTGTGTGAAAGAGTGCCAAGATACCCTTCATGTAAACTACAAATAAAGGAAAATACCATAATTGGTTAATCCCAATTCTGAGGGATTAGGCCGATTGAGATAGTGAAATAGGGAGACAATAAATATGCATATGTATGGAGGAAGAAGGAGCCATTATTCATATCATGAATTCTTTAAGAGGAATCTGATGAAAATCGGGAGGATTTGATTGAAGGGAGAGGGATCGAGGGTGGGGTTTATGCATGCACCAGGGGAGAGGGATAGGTGAATGTGTCACATGAAACAAGAGGGGGTGAGTGGTAATCTCTCGTTTTAATTATTCTTTAAACCAAGATAATACTAATAATATTATTATTTTTATTAATAGTAGTATTACTAAATCATGTCATTTTTTTTATTTTTTTATTAATTTAATTTTTAAATATAATTCAATATTCACAATTTGGGCCAAATGGTTTGTCAAACCAAGTACCAAATTTATGCCCTCTATTGGACATTTGGGAAACCCCAAATGTACAGGCCTCACATTATGGAAACCGTCCACTAACTATGTGGTGAATAGTGAATAGGTACTACCTATTTCCACTAACTGTTCATGCTAGGTACACAATTTGGTAACCCGTGAACAACATGTGATAATATTCTATACCCACCTACTGTATGTTTCATGGTCATCTACTAGGGCCACATGGATTTAGAAAAAATGTGTACCTTGTGAAGATCCATAAAACTCGAGGTTTCAAATCACAAAGCTCATAAAACATAATGCAACAGCCGATGAATCCCCCAGATCCTTGAACAACCAGAAAAATATCTTTCTGAAGGGTTTCAACTATTAGGACATCCTAATGAATCTCAACATATAATATATCCCATCCAGGAAACACCAAAGCTCACATTCATTTGGAATTTCATCAGATCCAAAAACATGAGATTCTATCATATCCAATCCTTAGAAATTCTCATCTATGATAAGCCTTCGAAAACAAAAAAATCATCCCCCAATATTAAATTATCATGATGTCTCATTCAAATGGTTATTTTGTGTTTTCAAACACCCAACACACCTCAGTGGACTCTTTTAAATGTGTTATGCTTTAAACACCAAGACTCTATCCAACAATAATTTTCCAACTAAAAAAAGTGGACCACACTTACCTAAGACCGTTTAGCTAGGGAAATGATCACATAATAATATCATTAATCATTTTTCAAAAGCTACTTCCCACTACTGAAATTAATGTTATAATGTAAAAATTTCAGAAACACAACACCTTACCCCATTATAATTTCAATCAAGACACTCAATAAAGCATTCTAGCAATGCCGCTCACATGATTTATAATATGGTTTAAATGGATGATTCCCAATCATCCACAAAGACCATGTAATTCCATAATTTTTTACGAAAATCCCAATATGAAACCAACCATAATTGTCTCTTCCTGAAAACATTTAAGATACTTTCTTTCACCAACTGCACACCTTGGAAGGAGGGATAACCCATTCAGCCAACTCAGTATACTTAACATTTTCAAAAGTCCCAACATAGATGTGTGGCGCATTTCAACAGATCCCCATAACCTTCCTCAATGGATCCTTGAATTTTCCATGAGGAAATTCACCGATGATCATACACATCATATAGTTCTGTTCTTTGTTAAACCATGTCATGTTTGTTAAACCATCACGCCACAACATGAACAAGGTGTGTAACTCATATCCAGACCTTCTAGAATCATTAAACTTATTAAAAATTTAACATAAAATCCAAAAACAAGTCACAGATGAAATCATGTTCATTAAAAATGGGAATTTAGTAAATATAATAGGGTATTCCAACTCCATAAATAAAAAATTGTCATTCGTACAAGGACAGGACACCCTCATAAAAAAATTTATTGATCCTAGAGTGGAATAATCATGGAATTCAAATTAATGGAAAAGGCTATTTCCCTAGAGTCTATTAAATTAATTTTTACATTGAAAGTCGTGTATCTCTCTGAACTAAACAATAATCCATAAGAATTATATTTTAGTAGGAACCATTGAGAAAACCACCCAAACAAGACCAACTACTTTTGAAGATTTATCACAGTGTAAGACTAACACTCTCTTAGTGCTCCAAAGATGATTTAAAACATGAGACATGATCATATCTCAATGAAGAGTACTCTAAGATGATTTTAATGGTTTCAATCCAAATAACAAAAACTAAAACAATAGTCCAACAACTATTGGTTGTCCTCTTTAAAGAAGATCAGCTTCACCTACCAGCACACTGTCATTAACCAATATCAATTCCTTCACCAACTGAGGCATTATGTGTTCATTCAGTATTCACCACTACATTTTTTCTGAGACCAATGGTGTTTCTCAACGGTTTCACACCTATCTACCCATTTTGATATCATGTTATTGTGAAAGCACAAACATGATTCAAATCCTACAAGCCTAAAATGCATTGGAGCCAAAATGACCATTTACAAGAGGTCCCCTTTAGCAGTCTCTTCTTTTTTGAAGGAAACTTTTAATATATTTGACATGAATCTACCCACCTTGGGTGTTTCTTATCTATTAACTGAAGAGATATAAAATATTCTCATAACCAATCAATATCATATTTACATTAACCACACACATGACACTCTTCCAAGACAATCTCATGTACAAAAATAATATAATGAAATCCAATTAAAAGGAAACTAACATGTCAAGACACCCGAGTCACTAATAAGTCCTCCCATGAATTAAGATGAACTAGATTCATTGAATCATAGATCACTCTACTGTATAGACTACAAGAGAATACAATCCAAAACATAAGGCTAAACTATTAAATAAATCTCAACTAGTTCATTACAACATTTAATAAATCTACTGGAATCACATATACCAGAACATAAAATCCACATATTTCTAATGTAATGACACATCCTGAATATCTTACATAGGTTTTCCTTCCATTATAATAATGTATCTGATGTACCACAGAAAAGAACCGACAGTCACACTACCCATATACCCATTAACTCAAATGAAGGCGTACCGAGTCATCAATCATTGTGGAAATAGATAGGATCACATGACACTCTAAATATGTGACCATACCCGAGGAATGTTAGTCCTACTAAACTAAGCATTCCTCGATGCTCATTGCCATAACAAGGGTCAATGAGTAATGACCAAAAATCTAAACAATGCTTTCCATAAAAATATGAGCATCCGATGAAAGAAAAAACATATAAACTAACCATGCTCATGCCAACAAATGTCACCATATTAGGATCCTACTATTTTATCCATTTTTATAAGAAAAACAATTCATATAGAAAATTACTAAGGTTATGTTTTACAGAAACTAAAATAAAATATTGAATTACCTGTAAATGATGGTTCTAACAAAAGAAAACCACCTCAGGTTCCATTTTCACGTATCTTCATTGAATCATATATATGCTTTATGAATTAAAAGAATTTTAAACAATTCCCCTAGAATAATAGTAATTTCTCATAAAACATCCTTTTCTATCATTAAGCATTCTTTGAAATCCAGCCTTTATTACTAACTTTATCTGAAAAATGATTTTTAATAGATAAGGGGAGCTAGAAGGGTCTTTCTCATCTAACCTAGGTTCATTAAAATTAATCCCAATGGAATTTTCTTAGTTATTAATGTTTCAAAACAACCAATTTGGGTTATCCCAAAATAAAAAATCCTTAACTAACCTAATTGGGTTTATTTTCATAATTAATAGTTGAACTAATTCAATATATACTAAAATAAAACTCAGTTTAAATTTCTATCAATTTCAGGCCACATAATTCCATTACATTGAATATTGGTTTTAATTTCCTAATTAATTATATTCTGATATAAATCATAAATTGAAAATTGGATCTAATAATTTACAAATAATTCAATTTAAATTTTTCATGTTTTAGAATCCTTATAGATTTTAGAAATATTATTAAAATATATATCTATTTATTTCTCAAGGAGGTATGAATACTTGGGTTACCCTTTCTCAGGTTTATGTCACCCATATAACATAGAATATATAACCAATTTATGTACGTTAACAATCACTATATCTTCTTCCCTAGAACAACTCATATATAAACAATGAAAATAATTACATTATAACCAAAAAACATAGAAATTATGATTCTAAGAATATAAGTGTGGTACATCATCACAAAAAATAATGTAACATTCAATGAAATATGGAAAACTATTTTGAAGCAAAGGCCAAACAAATAGAAAGTAAGGCATGTATCATAACAAGTGAGTTATCTATACAAAATTATAATGAATGAAAAATAATTACATGACATTAAAGGAACACAATCTCATCCATATGAAAATTGAAAACATTACACCATGGAATGGAACATGAATGTGTTGTTAGTTTTCGATGTTACTAATATTTTGATTGTAATGAATTATCCTAATCGAACATGGTTAATGGTAAATTTATATAAAATTGTATAAATCATCAGCTACGAAATGTAAAATAGCCATTTTAGTATAAATCCTATCAACTTTAATAGAAAATAGCTTTAAGAAAATCCCAGTCCTTGTAAATATGATATTTCTTAAACGTGGGATGACCATTTCCAAGAACAACTATTAATCAAGCATTGATATATTCCTTGTCTCCAATCTACCATACCAAAATCATAAGAGAACGGAAAAAATTTATTCTCTCACACCACATTATAACATATTGGCCCAACTATCCCCTAAACTAGTAGATGGATTATTCACCCCATGACCTCATGGACATCTACCAAAATACCAGAGACATCCAACTAGTAGTGAGGGTCTAAGGTGTGTTTGTTGGGAAACTATACCCTCATAGATCAGAGTTTGTACAATGATATACAATAGATAAAATATATAATAAATATAAAAAATATACATTAGAGTGGGTATATTATAATAAATAAATATAAGTTTCCAACACCTAATTAACCAAAAAATTCAAGACATATTATGATACAAAAGCTATAAATTCTATGTCTACAATATTATTTAAGTTGAAGAACAATACATTACTCAAGTAATGAAACTAAATAAAAAGTATAAAGTATATTTCCATGAGAATCATAAATTCTTGATCAATCATGTTCTCTTAACTCATTAGGTACATGAAATTTAACAAAAGAAATTAGCATATGTCCAAAAAAATAATGCATAGTCAAGTACCATATTGCAATAGTGTTCTAAGCGAGGTGTAAGATAATAATATCAATATGATGGAACCCACAATGTTTAGACCTATAAAGTATATTAATATTGTATTAATTTCAATAAATAAATAAATAAAACACATAAATAAATAGTTATTAAATTATCATTTATCCTTTAATTAGCCACATTAACTCTAGGGTTCTTGAGGACATCCATACCATATGTCAACTTCATCCCATGATAGAATCATAACAATCCCTGAGGGATATCACCAATATAAATAACAATGTTACCAATCATATTTTCACAAATTAATGACCATTTTAAAATTCATTAATCCAATCTATTGAATAAACATGATATAATTATTTATTTCACACAAATTAATGGCCATATCACCATTCATAAATTCTCATGATTAAATGACCATATTACCATTCATTAATACTTGGATGAATTCCCATGTCACCACTAATGATGTAATAACAAATAATTGCTATCATTAAGTTAATTCGTGTATCATAACTATCATTAATTAATACCTAAATTATATAATCCTAATCACAATTTCAATATCTCATAATTAATCCAACATTAAGTATCTCAATTAATAACTTCAATATATCATATTTAATATCACAATAATTATCTTAACTCATGACATAAATATCACATAATTAATCTACCATAAATTATATCAACTCATAACATCAATGCTTCATAATTAATATTCAATTAATTATATCAATAATATATATTCTTATCTCATAATTAATCCCCCTAATTAATTATATAAATCCTAAATCTAAAAATATCATAATTAATCATCCAATTAATTATCTAATTGTCAATTTTATAATTATCATAATTATTTTCCCAATTAATTATATAATTGATATACCCTTAATATCATGTTTAACTCCAAAATTAATCATCAATTTCAATACTATATCTAATTAGTCAATTGGTCACATTAATTATTAATTTCATTAATAAATCCAGACATGCCATGTGCCAAAAAGATATAAAAATTAAATAAAACCCAATCACAGAAACCATGAATAAAATTCTAATAAATAATTTTAATCTTATAAGACAAATCTCCTCCATCGGAGGAGTTTTATTATTAAATCATTATATTATTTGTAAAACAATTAATTATTCCAATTAAGCATCACACCCAATTTACCAATTGAAATAATTTTATAAAAACTTCCATACAAGTAAAATAATCTATTAAATGTTTGAGAGAAATTAATAAATGGATAAATAAATTTAATGGGGAAAAGTAATAGTACCTAACCTAAAAAAAGAGTCAAGTTAACACCCGGCACTAGACATAGTTGTCAATGACAAATTGATGATTCTCCTCTCACATACACGCACATTCATTTATATGTATATGTAAGTGTGTGTGTGTGTGTTTAAATATATATATATAACACCCGTAGTTTTATTTCATATTGTCCTACTACCATGAGAAAACTTGTCCAAAGAGTGTCTATATGTATAAATACATCACCCTATCACATGTGTGTAGGGTATACTGACAAATGAAAAATAAATTTACTCTAAAACCAATACCATAAACTCAAAAATACTATATAAAGGACAACAAAACTCAATGAAACATCCCTATAATAAAAAAACCTTAATGACCCCAAATAAATTGGGTGAAACCAAACAATAGATAAAACCATTACACTAAATTGATCATGACAAACCAAATCGAACCCATCCACCTCACTATCTATGAAGGAATCCAAAAAATCATTAAAGGTTACCAAGGGACCCTTATCATAGACTAAAATTACATGAAAAAAGGAAATTATTGGTTATTATTAAATCATAGGGCTTCAGTCAAATGAGAATGGGTGATGGGGAGTCCAAAAGTCGTCCCAATGAAGGTAGAGGAAGAATCCATGAGCCATAAGTTGAAAACCTTGAATATGAATTTCATGAAAATAAAAAAGATTTAATTTAGATTAGGGGGAGGAAATATGGGATTGTGTGTAGGCCATAGGAAAGTGCATGAGTGCATGCGTTCTGTGATGTAGAAGGGGGAGAAGGGTGATACCCATTTAGGGTTTTTATAAAACCTAATCTCTTAATAATAACAATAAAAATAATAAAAATATTATTATAAAATATTATAATTCAATTTTATTTTAGTTTTAATTAGATGAATTCTATTTTTTAAAATGGATCATCACAGAGGGATTGGGACACATGGTTTAGTAAACTGTGCAGCAACTATGTTCCCTCTACTAGACACCTAGGACACCTCAAACAAGAAGGCCACATGGCGTGAAAAAGTTATGCCAATGGTGCGGTTAGTGGTGATTATGTACTACCTACTGGAACTAATCATTAGGATTGTCACACAGTTTGGTAAACCTTGTTCTTTCTAAGCACACCGCCTCTACCCAACTGTTGTAGGTTTCATGACTAGCTATCGGGGGATATATAGTTTCTGAAACATCTTGCACCCAATAAAGATCCTAAAAAGGTTGAGGTTTTATATCCTAAAACTAGAAAGACATAAGGAGACACTCATGGAACCCACCCCACCTGGGCCTTGAACCACATAAAAAATCATTTGTTTTATGGGTTTCAACTCTTGGAATTTAATTCTGAATACCTGTTTTTAAAATGAACATTTCAATAAACAAAAAAGTTAAAATTACAATGGAATTAAATGTAATACAAAAATATTAATTCTAAAATTCTATCATCCTAAAATAATCTCTATGGTAATGAATAAATCCATGTGATCCTTTTGATAAAAAATAATTAACCAAAATAAGATGCACTATAATTCCTAATGATTTTAGTTTTACATTCTTTATTAAACCTCGAAACACTTATTATTACATTATTATATAAAAAAAGATATATCGTAAATGTACTAGGATTTTTCTATGCTCTGGGTTAGACTTATACTTATAAACACCTCCATCTAATAGGTAATGAATATACTATTTGTATTAACAGTTAAATATTGTATCCAGAAATGATGATTGTTCGTTATTCTATTACCACCTCTCATGATGGTAATTATGATGGACACTATATTTGTATGTGATATAAATGATATTTATAATTTCATTATTCTTATTTAATTCACTTATAATGCATAACCATATACATTCCATTTGGTGAAAATGTGATATTATCGTTTGTAGAAGTGTGGACAACCACCTCTTTAAAATGATGTTATTCATTAACGCTATACAAGGAACACATTAAAGATGGTTTTAATAAAAATATTTAAAATATATAACATAGTTATGATATTATAATTATAATATTAATATGTCTATTTTTAGGTTCATAATTTTAAAACCGAACATAATTGAAAGTAGGTTTCATGCGTACATACAGACGACTGTCTCAATGAATAGTGAATTTTATTTCTTATCTCCAAACTATATAGATTATTTTAAATATATTTTTAAAGAATATATATGACAATTAAGTGATGGTTTTAATTATTCAGGTGATGAAATAATGATATAATTCACAATAATAACAAAACACAAGTGAAAACATACTTGAAAAATAAGGTAATTAAAACCCAAAATAGTTAAAATAATCAAGGAGTGTTAAAAAACAGACAATAAAATATTACATTAAGTTAGTATAAGAAATTATAAACCTATTTATAGTTACAGTAGAAGTTATTAACATATTATAAACCACTATAAAGGTGTATAAAGTCAAAATTACAAAATCAAGGTTAAGGTATTGGATTTATTATCAATTTACATTTCTTTGAGACTTATTACCAGTTAGGCACCTGGTTTCTTTTATATGGTGTATATAACACTATTTTATATGATATATCATGAATCTATTCTTTCCCATTATATTTTATGATCCTTTTAATTTTATTCGTTCTTAGAGATTATTATTTCAAATTTTCAATGTGGTTTGAGAGAGTTTTGATTTTCTAATGATAATTTTCCTCAAGAATGTTCTTAAATATCAACTATTCAATATAAATTACTATTGTTATTGTTATATTTCTATTGAAGAAATCAAATTACTGTAATAATTTTTCATTATATATTTACTGGAATATCCATATTCTCATAAAATGGATATTATATTTTCATAATCCTTATATCATTTTTTACATACAGTGTTCACATTGAGAGTTATTTGATTAACTAGAGAATTATAGATTTCTCCGTATCATTTATTCAATGAAAATATTTGGTATGGGAAATTGTTTAATGATTAAATTTTATATAATATATGAGGAATGATTTAGACATGTACAACATTGGTGGGGCCTAGTTATAGATTTCCTCCTGATGCATTCATAGACTCGTGAGATGAAATTGTTTTCAAAATTAGATAGTTTTTACCCATAATGAAAAATCGTATTGTGAAAGGCCTTAATAGTAATATTACCATGTACATATAAAACATGGAATCCATAAACAAATAAATTACCTAATTTAAATTTTGTTATTATTTTTCTGAGTGATATTCTATTGAAATATCTATTGATGCATATCATATTTAGTTCATTGATTAAAATGGCATGTGTCTTTAGTTTATTACCCTGCCACATTAATATTGCCTTATCTACTTATTTTAAAGGAATTTTATATCAATTATTTACATTTACATGATAATTTATTCCTATTCAGTTATTATTTTTTCTAATTTACTTACCCTTAATAAGCATTTGATCTCACTATTATAATATTTCATTTACTAATGTTATTAGGTGTAATAATTTAAATAAATATTTGATGATTCTATTTAATTATTTTTATTATGTATGATGTTTTTATTTCATTTTTACAAATGTATTATCATTAAAATTAATTAATATAGCTTTCTAATATATCTAAACGAATTGGTACATTAGGATTTGATTCATCATAATAATGTAAATTCAATAATATAATGCAGTAGCTTAGAGATTAAAGGGTTTGCGTGTAAGATTCCCAATAGAAAAACTATTTTATAAAATAGAAGTAATGTATATGTGAATTAGAGAGAAAATAGAACCACATGGATATGGTTTTCTATTAATTAATGTTGGTGACTCATTATTGGATGAAAATTATGAACATGTCTCTTATAAAGAGACATCTGATATTTCTAAATTTATAACATTGAAATATTACATGAATTATGAATTGGATTCCAGGTAGTAGAACCATGTTTTGGTTCTAGTAGATGATTTTTCGATGTAATGCTCATAGGTATAAAATTGTTATTTAGGAGAGTATTATAAATAGAAGATAAGTTAAATACCTATAATGCATGTCAAATTAATAAACAGTATAATCAACATCATGGAATTATCTATAATGAAACATTTTTACCAATAAACATGATTAAATCCATTGGAATTATACTTATTATATAATTTTATGATGATTATGAAATATTTAATATGGATTTTAAAATTAATTTCCATAATGGAATAATTCATAAAGGTGTCTATATAACAATTTGAGAAGGGATTGGGACATCATGTGATGCCAAAAATATTTTCAATTTGAATATATCCATTTATGAATTGAAGAAAGCACATGTTCATAGATTATTACACTTAATAAAGCTCTAAAAGAATTATATTTTATTAATACTGATTTTGAGAACCATTTTTTCAATATTATTATTGGGAATTTTTTTTATTCAGGTAGTATATGTTGATCACATATTACGTATTTGAAACTACATAACTGTCTTACGGTCTTCTAAGGACTGGTTTAAAATGTGTCTCTAGTAAGGAATAAGGTAAACAATATTATAGTATAGCAATTGAGATCATGAATGATAGATCTAATAGGAATATTGGACTATTTAAAAGTATATACATGAACGAAATAAAAAATAGATTTAGTATTGAACTATCATATAAGGGATTGGTTATATTGTCACTTGGTATTAATTTTTATTGGAAACTGTGAAATTATACACAATTAAAGATAGAGGGAATGATTAATTACACATAATATTTGGTCATTGGATCCATAATGTATTAAATTTTATTTATTATACTTAATTTTTCCTACGTATTTATCATAACAGGTATATATCTCTATGATCTATGAGAACAACATTAGTAACTTGTTCAGTGTATCCTTATGTATCCGATAAAAACTAAGGATATATCAATAGTGTATAGAGTAAATGGATATCTATTCACTAGGGGTTATAAAAATTCTTGTTTTCAAATAGATCATAATTATATGATGTAGCATTAAGATTATTCTTTTGTCTCAAAAGTAGAGATGTGATATGGAAGAGTTCATAGCTTCTTGTTGTCAATTATTCAAGAGAGGAGTTAGAGTATATATGTATAGCATCCTAAGAATTTAAAATTTTCTAAATATAATTTATTTATATTTTTATATAGCTTTAATTATACAAAATATCAAATTTATCATCCGTTAAAAACAATAATTAGTTTTTCTTATAGTATGTATGACATAAAACACCATGAATCTGTGAACCATGATGTAATATTATATGATTGTAATAACCAAGTTGTTTAATAGGTGGGTATGAATATTATTAACTAAATAATTAAAAAATATATAATTTAGAAAATCAGTATAAATTTATTTATAAATTCTTAGAAAATAACCAATCAATTTTTAGAAAAGTTATTATATTTTTAAAAAATATGTTTTCATAAAAATAATTTTTTATTGATTTTTTCATAAAATATTAAAATTTATTATATATATTTTAGAAGATATATTTAATAAAATTTAAAAAAAACTTATATCACCATATCATATTAAACGAATGGTAATATTTTGGTATTTTTTAAGAAAAAAATTATTTGGTATTGAATAGTAAGAATAGTGATATTTGTAAATCTATATTTTCTTTTCAATAATTTGATTTATGTTCCCAATTAAATTATAAAATAAAATAATATTTTTTATTAATATTTAAACCACATAATTTATTTTAATTCAAGTTTTTTATTATTATTTTTATATTAGTTTATTTTTGTGGTTAAAAAAGGGTTTTAGTGAAGTGTTTTAAATAAAATAATGTTTCTCCATTTTTATTAATTAAAATAAAACCAAATGAAAGAATATATAAATTAATATAATTTATCACATATTAATATATTTTAATTTTTATTCATACAATTATTACTATTATATATAGAGTTAATATGAAATCATCTTTTTTGTTGAAAAAATACAGTTGTCAAAAACCTACTTCAAATTGCAACTGCATGTTTTGTTTTAAACGTAATTCATTTATTTTTTAATTTTTGTTGATAAATTAAACATAATTTTTTAAATCATAATTTTAAAATAATATTTTGGATAATTTTTTATAATATTATAAAAGGGTTAAATTTATAATGAATTTATAAATACACTGTTTGTTTTTTTTAAACCGACTTTTTTATATTTTTTATAATAAAAAATTATATATGAAATTTTTTTAAAATAATAAAAATTATATTTGTATATATTAAATCAATTTAGTTAATTTTAATTATTTTAATATATAGTATTGATAAAAAAACATTATAAACTTCTCAATATTTTCTCTTTGAGAACCAACTTTCTCATCCCTTATATAAATTTAATTATAAATATAAATCGTCAGATTATGGGGATGTTATTTAAAAACCCACATCCATATATTGAATGATAATAATAATAATAATATAAATATTTTTTCTTTGTTTTATTCTGATATTAAATGTTTAATCAAAATAAATTAATTACTTCAGTTACGGTAAAAATGAGATAGTCAGGGGTTAAACTAAAACCAAAAGGATTAAAATGAATTAAAAACGTGTATAAAATATATATTATTGAGATATTAAGATCCAATAAATTAAAAAAATCTTTAATAATAAATTTATTATTCTTTTTAACGATAAAAATTTCGGATGACATTTTCCTTTTCAAAAATGTGCATGTGTCCCACTCACCTCACATATAAAAGACACCCACTATCCTCGCTACTTGACACCATATTCCCATTTTGGATCAGACAATACCTACCCAAATAACTTACTAACATCAAAAAAATAACAATATAATCCTTATTTTCTGATTAAATATTAACTATGAAGGGTTTTGGTTCAATCCTAGCGAGGTGAACCTATGAAGACTTAACATTCTTCAATGAAAATTTTTATTTTATTTCTTCCACCACCCACTTCATTCGTTATAAAAGAATAATTATATAATTAAATTTTTATATTTAATTTAATGATTTTATTATTTTATGATAATTACCTAAAAACATATGCACTTCCAAAATATGGGTTTAAAATCATCATTCCTCTGCACGACGGACAAAAGTCTCCATATCCGATTTCATCCATTTTTCCATTACCCCTATCACAATTGGGTATAATGTTGGATATAAAGTATATATATATATATGATATTTTTTACATAAATTTACATATATTTATTAAATATATCATATTTGTTTTATTTCCATTACATATGGGATATGATAATTTGTGCTTGTGTACAACAGACCACCGCCCCACAAAGCATTGTGATTCGTTTTCACCAACACTACACATGGAAGACAATAAGTATAGTGATAATAAATATATAAGATAAAAATGTCATAATTATGATATTAATGAAATAATTATCATTATTAAATGCTAATATAACATTTTATTTTTGTTCCCTCACTGAATGATGATATTTTGGTTCGTTTACGTGTGATTTACTGCCTTCATGAAGAGATGTGACTCTCTTTTCACATCACACCACATGGATGAAATCATAATTATTTGTAATGAAATTATATTTTATTTATGATATTATTATTTTTATATAATGAAATTATATTTCTTACTTCCTTTATATAATTATATTAGAAATAGAAACATTACTCATTTGTACATACAACATGTAAAATCTATAATCATAACACATTCTATTTCTCGAAATTATATTTCATTATTTTTATTAAAATTATACTTATGTATAAATTTGATTATATTTTAATGCTTTTTATTTTGGATATAATGGGAAAATTATCAAAGTAATAGGACCAAAAATAATAAATCAAAACATATATGTAAAACCCAATGTTATTACATGAAGTTTGGATTTTCCTTGTAATTATAAATAAATTTTCAATAAAAGGAAATTAGTAAATAAGATATGGTATGATACATGTTATTTTGGTTCTAAAACATATTTACAATAAACTTATATTTATTATATAGGCAGATTGAATGATTTATATGTAATTCTTGACTTACGGTTTGGGATTTCTAGTATATTATATTTTTGAGAGGTAGGGGAAATATCACAACCACTTTATTTTCTGTGGTGTATATACCACCCCTTTGAAATTTTATATAATTAATATAATTAAATTATTAATTTTTTGTTTTAATTTTTTTATCATATTTGGGGCCATATAATTATATAATTACTAAAGTCGTAAATGATTTCTATCTAATAATTATTTCATAGTGATACACATTCAATATTTTCATTGTGTTTATTTTATGTGGTGTATATACTGCACATGATTTTATTAAATGAGTATTTAACTTCATTATATATGGATTTACATATTTCATTTATGATATCTCTTATTTTGGGTTTTAGGATGAGAAGTTAACAATGAAATAATAGATTTTTGTCTTGATTTTCCTTCTTCAAGACATATGTTATGATATGCACATAGATTATTTTTAGATGTGTATATGAATCCCCTTGACATGTAATATCAAAACATTATTTATCCATGCCATTTTTAAGATAAATTTAATTATATTACTTCATGGTTCTTATGTTTAAATATTACCAAAGAGTTAAAGAATATTTTTTACAATCTCATCATTTATAAAGATTGATTATGATTTTGTTTTGATGAAAAAAAATATTATCATATTTAATTCAACAATATCATGAATTTTATTATCCTATAGTATTTTCATTATAATATATTTTTTTACCTCTATTACCCACTCTCTATTCACCAACGAGTATAATTGATTTTTTTTATGAAAAATGTATTTATTTCTCTCTTTGTTCAAAAACCCGTTCTTATTCAGAAACCATTTCTTGTAAAAGTTTTTTAAAAATTTGAATTTAGTCAATGAAAAATATTCATTAATATAATTTATATACAAGATAATTTTTTTAATTTTTATGCAAGTAATCATCAATTCATTTTTCAAACATTGTTTTTTACCATTTACAAAAATGTGAGAAGAATAATTCTTTTTAACATGAATGACATGAAAAATAATTCCCATTATTATAAACCATTGACTTTTTCAAGCTACCTTAACATGTTATAAAATTTATTTTTCAATAAAAAGGTTTCATTTATATTTTTCATATTTTTTGATTTTAAATAATTGATTTCATACTGAAAAGGATTCTGAAAGTGTTTTTTTTGTTTTAAAAACTATTTTTCAAAAATGAAATGATGTTTTTCACAATAATTGTTTTAATTGATTTTCAAATATTCCATTTTAAATTTTAAATTTTATTTTAATGTAATATATTTTTAAAAATTAAATTCGTCGTAAATAGTTGTATTTAATGAAAATTTATCTTCCTTATGATACATTCCTAGTAATTTATCATTCAAAAGCAATTTTCATCTAAGATAACATCCTTTTATGTAACTCATTCTTTAATGGGGATATGAACAAAGGATACTATTCATATTATATCTATAAATTCATTATGATTACAAGATGTTTATAAAATCTATATATCTTCCACATGATATACCATTATAAAATTCTTATGAAACCCAATTATTTCTCCACATGTTATGCTACGGTGAAGTAATGAAAAGATTAAGAATACAATATCTTTTATATAAGTTATGAGATGATCATATATTTATGAAACCCAATACATTTGATGGGTTATGAAATGATGTATGTTTTATGATACAATGTCACACATAAATATAGTTTTAATTATCATATTGGAGGCACCAATATCACCCACCAATGCATTGGTTAAAGACATATATATGATGAGATATACATTATTTTAAGGGTGATTAAACCCATTTTAGTAAGTAATATTGTTCATTATGATTTTCTTGGAGTTAAACTCGACTACTATGATTGTTTTGGGGTTGAACCCATTTCACTATAATATCATTGGTAGAGATCCTCGACTTCCATGTAAATGACATTTTGTTTATATATATATTATAAGGATCTATGTCTTATGCCAGTGTTTTGATCTTATGGCTCATGTACTATGATTAATTTATTATTCATGTCTTGTGAACTTTTAATATTTTTTCCTCGACTCAATATTATGATATTTTTGGTGCATGGTATGGATTTCATTTATTTTATTTATATGCGCACATAGATATGTTCATGCTATGCATACATATATACCTGTCTATAAAGAGTAGATAATGGGAATATATTTTTGGGGGACAATGAAAATATTTCATTAAATTATAATATGGAATATCTAGACTCCAAATACACTGTATTATTATAGTCCTCATGCATGTGTTTGTGTAATGTAATGGATATTTTTCTAAAATGATTAAATATCTATGAATTCAAAATACAGGGTCACTATAGTTTGTATCAAAGGAAATGTTTAATTAATTTTCGGAAACTAGGATGATAAAACATTTGTGGCATCCCTAGGAATATTTTTATGGAGATTTATTGAGATACATCCAATTATAATAGTATGGATGATTAAAAGTAAATGAAAAAGTCCTGGAATTTTGGTAAAAGATAGATTGAGAGGTTTCAATGAAATTAAATCCCTCCCTAGAAAATACTACTTTATGTGTTTCAATAATATAGGTAACTATGGGTAATAAATTTTAATAGTGTTTATTGATATATACTTGATTATCACATGGTACATGACGATGGCCCATTCTTCACACCTATTTTGACATTCTCAGGGGATATGATTTAAAAAAATTTCAAAATATTTACAAACCAACATGAAGGATTGAAATAGATGATGACTATGATTAACCTAAGATAAATATGTGGTGTAATAGATTAAAAAAAGGTATCATTATTTATACATCTAATTATATTTTTTTGATTATGTAGTTTTATACTTGAATATTATGATTATGACCTTAGTTTTAGTCAATGGATGGAACAGTAATGAAATGTGATTACATTGAATATAATAGACAATTTGTTAATAAAAAACCAAATTGGATGATTATGGAGTGATGGATATTTTTATTATTACTTATTAGTTATCATGATATATGATTATCATCATACACCTTATAAAACTATATAAATCATCAAATACACAAAGGATATTGTCTACTGAGTGTTCAGATAGTAGAGATAATGCATGAAAGATGATTTAGTTTCCTTTATGTCAAAAATGTCGGAAGAAGCACTAAAGAGAATGTCTAAGTTTGATGAAAAGATGTTTTGGACATGGAGAATAAGGAAAATAACAAATAATTTAATATTAAAAAATGGATATATTGGTTAATACAATAGATGAAAATAATGTTCTCTCCATCAAGTCAACAACTGTTAAATATATTAAATGTGGAAATTATGGTCACTATGAAAATATATTTCTTAATGGTAATGATCATGATGATAATTAGAAAGTTGGTATGGGTAATATTATTTTTCTTGATGATGAAGATACTCTAAATGACATATGGAAGGAATGCTGTTTTCAGGAATAAGATGATGATGCATAGATAATGGAGTGAGAAGGAAGTCATATTATTGACGTATTTTTGTATTTTCATTATGGGATTATTAAATATGAATTATGAAATATATAAAAACAATTTAGTATAATGTTTTCATTTATTATATATAAAATTATGTTAAATGGTGATAACGGACTAGAGAAGTTATTTAATGGAAGGTGATATATAGACATAGAGAGGATTACACTTAATGTATGTCATAATTTGATTTAATGATGTTATGGTAAAGTGATTTTTTAAATTTATAACAAAATTGGATAGTATTTTTGACCTTGGGAAATATTAATGATTTTGGGAGAAATATTTTTATGTTTTTCTTATGGAGATTAAAGAATTATTTTATATAGTATATATTATATTATGTGAGATTTTATTAAACCAATGTGGAACCATGAATGTTTTCATTGAGGTTTTTTGGTAATTTATCTTATTACAATGTATTAAGAGAATACATGATAAAGGTGTTAACATATTTGGCATGTGATGATCGATATCTACATCATTTTCTTTGTGCAATAAATGTTTTGTTGTTTTTGAGAAACTTAGTTAAATTATCTTTAAATTTTATATTTTGGATATTTTGTAAGGTTATCTTTTTTTGGAATGGTATTGGTTGAACATTTGATGATGTTTTATAGATTATTGTATTACTTCACCATATGATGATTTATACATATTGGATAATGTGCGCTATCAATTTTTTTTGATGATAATTAATGATAGATGGAATGAATTATCATTCTATTTATGGATCTTATTATTTTTAAGAGATTCATGTATAAAAAATACCCCTTAACTTATTTGATTAACATTTTATGTGAAAATTAATCTAGGAACAACCAAAGGGTAAGATTGTTTTTATGAAATGGAATAAAATTAGGTAAGTATATCTTCCCATGAAAATTACCAAACATAAAAAAATTTAAATATAATGATATTATATTACCTTCAATTTTTTATTTCAATGAACATTTTAAAACAACATTAATTTGTGGTTTTGTGGTCAATAACATTCTCTATTTCACTCACTTTTTTATGATCAATGATCTTTATCATTCCCCGGAATTATTTATACTTTTATTCCATGCAAAAATATTCACATACAACATATGTTCTCTTATGTGGAATCCTAGTTATATGTTAATTTAGGTAACATTTATGCTTCTAATTTTTTAAGAGAATTTTTATTAATCATTTGTATCATGTGGGTTTTTATGAAGAAATTTTCAAATGTTAATCATTTTTTGACTGAGATGAACTTTGAGGTAGAAATTCATTTTATGGAAGGTAAAATATAAATTCCTGAAATTTTAAAAAAATTATATTAATTTAAATAATTAGATATCTTTTATTATAAATAACATCAATAATGGCTTACATTATACATAACAAATAGTTTCCTCGATAGTGTGGATGGCACACAATAGTGAGCATAAGAAAACCCTACAATAATATTATATCACTATTATTACATTTCCATTAAATAGGTGGGTATGAATAGTACAAACTAATTTATTAATCGTACATATAAATATCATACCGAATATAAATTTATATATAATTCTTAGAAAATAATCATTCATTTTTTGATAAAGTAATTATATTATCCAAAAATTTGTTTTCTTTCAAAATTGTTTATTATTTATTTTTATGAAAAATTATTATATTTAATATATAAATATTTTTGGAAATAACTTTGAAAAATTTAAATTCAATTAATAAATCATCATGTTAAAATTTACTAATGGTGAATTTTTACCTTTTTTTTTTGAAAAATATGTATTTTTAGGGAATAATCAAAAAACATATTTTTTAAAACCATAATTTAATTTTAATGAATTATGTAATATAATTTAATTTTTATTTTTTAATGTAACATAATTATTATTTATTAATATTATATCCACTTAATTCTTTTTTAATAATCCTTATTATGGATCCTAGTCTATGTTTATTTTTGGGTTTTAAAAAGTGTTTTTCTTTTTAAAACATCATTAATGTCTATAATTTTTCTCCATTTTAATTAAATTAATTATTACCTAGTGAATGATTATTCAAATTATAATTATGTATCATATGTTAATAAATTTTATTTAAGATTCATACAATGATTATTATTACATATAGAGTTATTATAAAATCATATTTTTATTAAAAAACATACTTCTCAAAAAACCACCATTTTCATCACCTATATTGGATTTGATTTAAATTTACAATTTAAACTTTTATAAAACATTTAAATATATACTTAAATTTTTAAATAATACTTCAAAAATTATATTACAGCGAATTATGTTTAATTTCATTAAAATAAAAATGTTTTAATGAATTGTGAAAAATACTAAATTTTAGTTGAGATGTTTTATTACATTTAAATTATTTATAAAGATAAATTATATTTAAAATTCAGTGTTATGTAAAATTAGTTCAATTATATATCTATTAATATAGTTTATTTCATTCGAATCAATTTCAATTTAAGGTAAATGAAACATTTATAAACATTTGAAAATTACCACATTGAAAACCACTTTCTAATCTTGTCCTTTAGATTAATTTTAAATTAATATTTTACACACATGTGAGTAAAATTTTAAAAAATATATTTCATATTTTTAATATGAATAATTTTTATTATGAATATGTTAAAATTTATTTTCAACCCAAATAAATATGGAATATAGAAAAATTAATTAGTATAGTTAATTTAAAAATGAGTTTTCCCAAGGATAATTTAAAATAAAAATGGATAAAATGACCTAAAAATGAATACATATCATTTATGGAAACCTTTATACCAATTAATGACATATTATTTTCAATAATTTATTTTGGAACCATTTTTCTTAAGAGAAACATAGTTGTACCTTATCATTTTTAAAAAAAATACAAGTATTCCACCCATCTCACATATAAATGCCACACATATTACTTTATTTTATACAAATTAAAAAACTATTTTCTAGACATATAACTACCCAAATAAATTAAAAATTTATCTCTTATCATTATAGAGGATATATTGTTTCATAAATCTGGCCTTAAATGGATTTTGGTGCAATCCTACGGAGGTTACCCAAAGAAGAGGTGCCATTTTTAATAATATTTTTTATATTATTTCTTCCTCCAAATCATTCATTTATTATAAATCCACAATGATAGAATAACATAATAAGAATATATAAACTAATATGAACTTATGTTAAGTTAATTTCCATCATCCATCTCCACATTCACCAAATGGGTTAAGAAATCATAATTCTTATGTATGGAGGCCTACCACTTTGTGAACTGATGCCTTTCGTTTTTCCATTACCACGTATCATGGTTGGGTAAGTTGATGGATTTGAACTATATATTTGATATTAACAACATAATTATATCTATTGATTCATTATAAAATAGATAATTTATTGAAAATATTCCATTTGGGATATGATATTCTTTCTCGTTTGTACGAGGGACTACAGCCTCACAAAGTGATGTGATTTGTTTTCACTAACGATTTGCATGAATGAAAATAAGTATAATGGTAATAATAAAAAACAATATACATGAAATAATTATTATATTAATTAGATATTTTTCATTATAAAATTTAAATATAACATTTTAATTCCTACGCTTTCATTCACTGAATGATGATAACGCCATTCGTGTTTGTGAAGACTACGACCTTCCCAAAGAGATGTGACTCTCTTTTCCTCAATACAGCAAATGGATGATATATATAAGTATATTTAAAAAAATTAAATTTTATTTATGATATAATGATGAATATTTAAGTATATTTTATTACTTATATATTATAAATAATTATCTTTTAAAAATTTAAATGTTACTCATCCATATGTATGATCTACTGTTTCAATGATTCTAATGTATTTAATTTATCAAAACTAAAGTTGATGATTTGTGTTAAATATATAATTGGTTTATATATATTCTCATTATATTATTATTATAATAAATATGTTATTATTTAATCATTATCAATGTAAGAGTACAATGAATATAATATTAATATATATATGAAAAACAATGTGGGTTATACCCAAAATGCAAATTTTACATCGAATTATAAATAAAAAGTAAATAAAAAGAAATAATAAAATTATATAAGATATGATATATGTATGTTTTTTTCTTTATTATATATATACTAAATATATATTAATTATATTGTAGGTTTTAATGATAATGAAGGATGTCAAGTCTTTCTGTAAGGGATTTCTGGTATATAATTAATTTTTGGGAGACATGTGGAAATTTACCACATGATTATTATGTGTGGAGAAGATACCTCCGGCTTGACATGATATACCATGAATATAATTATTTTAAAGATATTAACCATATATTTTTGTGTAATTGTTTTTTTGGGCCGTATAATTTAAAATATTGCTATAGTTGTTAGGGGTTGTCGTCTATATTATTTTATGTGAGACACCCACCAAATTCAACATATGTTTCTTTTACATGTTCTATATAATTCCCATGACTGTATTTTATTATTATTTTACTTAAATTTTTTGGGGTTTACGTAAACATTTTATAATCCCTCTTTCAGGGGGTTTACTATTAAAAATTTACCTTTGCAGTAATATATTTTTGGTGTCTTCATTTTCCATCATGGAGCAATATGTTATGTTATGAACCAACATTATTTTATGAGGATTATATATAGGGCCATTAACATGAAATAACATTTATTTATATATCATATTGATATTTTAGGTTTTATTTAGTAATTTTATTTCATTGGGATTATTTTTCAATGTTACAAAAGTGGAAAATATTTTATGTTATAATGTCATCATTTTTTGAGATTGTTTATGGTTAGGTTTTGATGATAAAATATTATTATTAAAATATCAATAAAATAATTAATTCCATTCTCCTATATTTATTTCATGATAATTTACATTTTCCCTTCATTTACCTCTCTTTGTCTACCCAGGAGTTTATATAAATGATTTTAAGAAAATTTTATTTATTCCTATTTTCCGTCAAAAAAGAGTTTTTATTCTAAAACCATGTATTAAAAAAGAGTTCTAAAAAATGACTTTAACATTTCAAAAGTATTTAATAAATAATATTTTACACATTTTTATCTTTAAAATTAATATTTTTTTCTCTTGTAAACAATGCATTTTTTAATTTTACCAAAAATGTAAAAATGATATTTATTTTAGCATGAATGATATGAATATAATATCACATTTCAAAGAACACTGAATTATTTTATTCTTACATTAAAATTTATCCAAGTAATTTTCATGGAAAAGTTTTTCCATAATATTTTGGATATTTTTATATATTAAATAAATTATTTTAATGTGAAAATTATTTTAAAAGTGTTTTTGGTTTCAAAAATACCATACCAAAGAATAAATTATATTTTAATAATGAATTTTATTTTCAAACAACATTTATTAGTTTTAGAAGTTATTTTGAAAGAAAATTATTTTTAATTTTTTAGTTTTAATAATATTTTTTAAGGAAAATTTATCATTATCAAGAAATATTTTAGGTGATTTATCTCTAAAATAATTTTCTCTCTAAGATGATATCCTTTGATGTAAATCATGCATTACCAGAGGTATGAACCAATTATACCATTTTTATTATATATATAAAACATTTATGTTGAAACTATGTTTATAAAACCAATTTCTATTCTATGGGTTATAGTTCGATAAAAATATTATGAAAGAAACATATTTATTCCACAAGTTATTCTATGATGAATTGATAAAACGATTAAGAAATACATATTATTCCTCATAGGTTATGATTTGCTAAAATGTTTATGAAACCCATTATATTTCTTGGGTTAAGATTTAATTAATTTTTTGTGGACATGTGGAACACATAAATATAGATTTCATTATGATATGGATGGGACTTATATCTTTTGAAAAATGCATGGAGTAACAATTTGTTTCTTATGAGATAAAATGGACTAGAATGGAGAGTGAACCTGATTCAATAAGGTACTTTGTCCAACATGATGGTCTTAGGAGTGAACATTCCCAATGATTATGGTTTAAATAGTTAACTCATTCAAAAATGATATCCTTGGTAGTGATCTATGACTAAAATGTAAATTATTTTTTATTATTTTTTGAATCCCACAAATATATATCTAATGCTAATGTTATTATCTCATGAATATTGTTATTAGATTCAATTACGATTTATGTATTATAAATTTTGATTATTTTTTTAAAATTAATATAGATTATTATCTTTAATATTAATTTTATAGATTTCAATTATTAGGATCATAATCTCATACAATTATGATCGTGTTATTTTTATAAATCTAATTTTTTTATTGTTACTAATTATCTATGATCATATTTTCATATGTTTCCTTTCCCCAGGTTATAAAGAAAGTTTTTATATATGAAATAACTATGAAGAGCGCATAATGAGATGTTAATGATGTTTTAAAAGGAATATATTATATGAAAATAGAATATGGTGTATATAATCTCAAAATATAATAAATATTTATGGTTACAAGGAATAATTTTATGTAATGTAAAGAATATGAATTTTAAAATAGTTCATATCCATGTATGGATATCCTGGGTATCTATAATATAGATTCTTTTGTTAAATATGAGGATTCCATTAGAATATTAAGAAATTTCATGGATTTTGATGCAGTACCATGTATTAATTCCTCTACCACATTGTATTCTAGTAATAATATACTGGTGGCTATTTCAAAATATCTGAGGTCAAACCTAAAGAAATTGGACATATATTGGAAGTAACACATCTTGAGGTATTTTTCTAAGGGTGGGGGAGTGTAAAGATTTATTATGAATATTTTCCCTAGATTAAAAAGTGGTAGAATTGTTGGATAAATAACTATACAAATAGAATCACATGTTTTATGTGAGTGATAGTGGATTTAATGTTATTATCAGTTGAATCTATTGAAAGTGAGATTCTATTGGAGTTCGTTCCCTAGTGAAAATTCATTGAACTTTATAATAACATATATTTATTGTTTTTAATAATAAAAACTGTTTTATTGCATAGTGGTTATTCTACTACGTAACATAGTATGAGATAGTGTCTAAATAGAAGCTATCACACTAAAAAATAATAGTTGTTCCCCTCAATGATGAGAACCGATAATTACAACAAATTAACGCTTAAATATGATATATATATATATATATTATTTAAATAATTTTGTGGACACAAATTATATTTACTATCATGGGTGGAGACTCATAGATATTTGTGGCTCTATCTCCTAGTGTACACCCTCGATCATATAAAGTAATGGATATTTTTGAGAAGGGCACCCACCATTAGAAAATGCATATTTTTATTTATCATTGGACATTCAAATATATGGATGTGCGTATTTATCCTCTTACATTAGGTATATTATTCATTTTTATTAAAACATTATTACATTTATGTGTTGATAGACACTATGATGATATATGTTTATAGAGAGGTATGATACATTGGGTGTATCATGAGTAATATGTCATTAATATAAAATTAAGGATATGATTTGTTACATATTTTTTTTATTGGAGGTTGATATCTCTTTAAAATTTTTATAAATTTTATATCCTAAATTAATCCATGTCCATAGTGTTTTGTAGTAAATTTTAATTTCTAAATATTTAGAGAAAGAGAAATCCATCAAATAGGTTATTAGAAGTAGCATTAATGATTCTTGATTAGATATATAATGATAAATGTATTATATCACAATGTAAGATTATGTATGTGTTTATTAATTATAATAGAATAATATTTTTTATAGGTGCCTCATAATTTTTAATGATTGTATAATTTGACATTGAGATGCTTCTCCCAATTCCAAAGAGAAAGATACATAGAGAGTCACACAATTAGTCTATCTAGAACCTCAATTAAAAAATATATGATTATATACATTTTGTTAGATTAATAAATTTTAATACCACATTTGGTTTAATAATTATCCACGTTTTGTTGATAACACATATTTTCTCACCAGTTATTTGAGAGAATAATCTTGAGAATAAAATATCTAACTGATATTTATTTTATATTTACTGAATCTAATGTAACTTTCTTTATTTGGAAAAAATCAGTGATATTTATTTATTAAATAGGAAATCATTATTCAATGTTTGAGAAATATTTTGGAGGAATAGAGATGGACTTTAACGGTCTGGTCAAAAATAATATATAATAATTATTTTTTTAATAAATAAAATTTTATTTAATTCATGATTTTAGCACATGTCATGAAATAATAATAAAAATAAAAATAATATTATTATTACATATATTGGTATGTATATGGATTATTATAATTAAAATATCATATGTGAAATCGTTATTTTTAGGTCTAGAAATATATAAACCAAATTATGTTATTTTCATAAGACATATAATTAATTTTTAGTTATTCATATTATATGTTGGAGAGAATAATCTAAAATCCCTAGAGAGGTCCCTATACAATAGTTATCTAATGGGTAGAGAGAGATCGTTATCTTCCACCATTCAAAAGTCTTGAGAGATCAAAGAGAACTATTCTATTAAAGTGATTTTTAGGGATATCAAAGGAGAACGACGCAATTGTAGGACTCTATCCTTCTAGTACAATAAGATTAATATGGTGATGTTCATAGGCTTGTGGAAAACATGTGTATCACTACTAGAAGGAATATACACTTTATCCCTACAACTTAATGAGGGTGTGAAATGGGTATATTTTTAGATCCACCAAGTATGAAAAAATTACTTGAATGATAATACTTTAATTAATTAAATTAATTATAAATAATATGAGATGATCCAATTCATGGATCATAAATTTATATATTGCCTATATTATTTGATTAAATTCTATTTATCACAAATTTTATCATCATGTATATAAGGAACCGGCCTTAAACATTACTTATTATTGAATTAAATGAATAATTCACATAGAGGATCTTTTCAGGTTTAGATTTTTAGAGAATTAGTATGTAACTATTATATCTCAAAAGATTACAAATTAGAAACTTCTAATATGTTTTGATAAAATAAAAACTCTTAAAAAGAAACTTGTCTAGTTCCATGTTTTAGATAGCATGACGTTTCCTTGTTCCCATCCTTGACCCTATTCCAAATTAAGTCCTGTGAAAAACATTTCAAAAAAACTAGGGGTGAGCATAAAAAGCTCAGTAAAGCATACACAAATGAGGGAAAATATTAGTTTTTCAAAACAACAAGTAAACCATGAGTACTTTACCAAATTAATAATTTTCACCTTTATGAAGTAGTAAAAACTCTTCACTGAATAAAAGACCATTACATACCATTTTGTAACCAAAAAATTACCATAAAACCCATATAAAGAACACATAACATATAAAGGTAACCTGGGACATAAACATACTTAAATGGAAAAACCATATGGTTGACTTCCACACATATCACATAATGTAATAGCCATACAGCCAAATTCTATACCCAATGCTTTGGAGGTTATAACGTAACCACCCGTCCTGGTATTCACAACACCACTCGTCATATGGTTTATCATGTAACCACCTGTAAAATGACCAAGTAACAACATTACACATAAAATATTGAAAATATAAACATTTCAATAACAACATATGATTTTCAATCACAATAATTAATTCCAAGATAATGAGTTAATCAATCCATTTTCAAAAAAGCATTTAAAAGAGATTTTTGAATCAAAGTGTCTCATACCACTTTGATGCTTTTAATGGAATTATAATTTTAAAAAATTAATGTCCATATAAATAAATACAGAAAACCGTTTTGAAAACATGGAAATTAAAGATAAATATTTAGAATAATGAATCTTTAAAACATTTAAATCGATAATTTTGTTAAAGATTTTTTTAATAAAATGAGAGACTCTTGAATAATAATAATTGCGGAATAAAATTTAATCCGAAATTTATAATATAATGATAATAAATGGATTCATGATATAATATGTCAAAGGACAGTATACACACTATATAAGAGTGAATTGGTGCATAAAAACAATGAAGTCTCAATGGAAATGTAAATTGAGATGAAATCCATTATAAAGATGGTATCCTTAAATTAAGGATAAATCTATCACATAATTGTGTGTGAGAAATATAAATACACCCAATATAATTGAATATTATGTGTGAATCAATAATGGTTCATTCACACATAATCTTGGAAAAACCAAACCAATGACATAGATATTTAACTCAATGAAATGAGACTGAGTTATGATTTCCCATACAAGTTCATAAGAAGTTATCAATGAGATGATTATGTGTAGAAATAGTATATCCACACAACGGTTTGTGTAAATTAAAAAATAGATATTCCACACATAATCTTGGAATAATAAAATAAAGAAGTTGAGGTTTAACCGAATGAATTGAAAGTGGGTTAAGAAGTTCCCTTACAGAAATCTGACAGCCTAACGACGTCACTTTATAATTCAGAAAATGAGTTGATTAGAGAGAAAATGGTATCTCATCACTTGGACATAGAACATATATAAATAAGGATATATAAGAACATATCCCAACATAATATTATTTGAATTAAAAGACATAAAAAAAGATTTCTTTTAAAAAGTGGAGGGTGAAAGGGCCCATTACCGAGTTGGGTAACATTCGAAACGTACACCCCATGGAAGAAGGGTCATACAATAATGATGTAAATACCCATCAATGAAATTTTACTACAAAAATTGTATAATAATGGTCAGTACATACACCACTCTATGTAAATAGTGTCAAACGTAGGATAAATGTCACTGGAATAAGAGTGAGATGAATAATACCTTACGAAAATTCGGCAGCCTAACGACACCACTTAAAACATCCAAAAATGGATTTATGAGATCAAATAGGGTATCTAATAATATGAACATAAAAACTAAAGTATTAGGAATATAAAATAACATCCCCAAACATAAGAAAGATGTTCTTAAAAGAAATTACATAAAGAAGAGTACTTAAAATGAAAGAGAGAGGTTGGATCCCTTACAAAAATTCGGCAGCCTAACTGCGCCAATCAAATCTTCCAAAATGGGTTTATGAGAGAAAATAGGGTCTCTAATCAAATGAACATAAAAAGTACAGTAAGAGTAATATAAAATAACATCCCAATCATAAAAAATAAGCTTAAAAGGAATGACATAAAAGAGTGTACTTAAAAAGAAAGAGAGGTGTGGGATCCCTTACCTCAAGTCTGACTTGTCTTGTTCATTTCTTTATATTCCTTAATAATAAACATTGGGCAATTTATAATTTCATAAGGAATTATTTTTAAGATTATTATTCAGTTCATATCACAAATTATAATTTTATAATAATTGGTTAATAATGTGAGTTCATATCAGACGTTTTTCTCGATGTTCGGTACATGAGTCAAAAATGAACATGTTTGAAAATGATTGTCCATGTAGTTATAAGTAAATCATATAAAGAATAATATTAATGATTTAAATAGCATATATATCCATTAAATATTAATTTTATACTACTCCATAAAATTTGGAGATAAAAATAAATGAAATGCACCGTTCATGGATTTGGTAAGTCGTACGTACGCATGAACGCTACTTTCATTTCTTTGTCATATTAATGGAATTAAAAATAATTGAGATATATATATATATATTATAATTCCAGTATAATATATATGTTATATAGGTCACATATGTTTATTAATTTCATTCTTTATACATTCCATGTATTTCATGAATGAGTCACATCACTTGAGGGGGCGGTAGTCCACACTTCCTCTTATAAAATTATTGCATTTCCACAACATGAAAAGATTAAAGGAATGTTTTAAATATAAAATTCAGAATCATATAGAAAACATAAATACCATATATATCATATATAAAATATAGTGACATCATAATGGCCACCATGAAAGGTGTTAAGAGAAGATTGAACAATCATTGTTTCATGAGGCAGAAATTCGCCATCAACAGAAACAGTATTTTTTTTAACCATTAGACAAAGGTGTGTATAAGTGTAGCTCGAATCCTTCACATAAAAACATCCTAGTATATTAAAGATACTTTTTTTTTGTTACAAAATTGATGAATAAATAGATTTTAGGGGATTGGAGAAGCAAAATAAAACAAAGGAACATTAAAGAAGACTTTACCATTAAATCGCGTAGCTCCCTTTGGTGTGAACCAAAGGTTTTTCTTGAAAAACTTTATGCCCAAGGAGAGGCTTCAATGATGAATAAAGGTATGTGGAGAGATGAAATGGTCCGGGGTTGGCTGAGCCAATGGCTTGAGAGGTGTGGGTAAGGAGGTAGAGGTGGGGGACTTTTATAAGAAGAGAGGAGGGGCACTCATGGAAAGTTAAAAAAGGATACATTATTTTAAAATGACTTTCAGATTTTAAAGGTCCCATATTGATATATTTTTAGGATAAGGTGATAAGGGTTCTAAATCCACCCATTTAATTGGTTTTTGACATGTGTAGGTCGTAGATTTTACATTATATGTTCATTTTATATAAATCTTTAAATAATGAGGTAATCGATGCATCATGATGATGTCATAAATAATTTAATTTATTTAATGTCTAAAAATTATAAAAAAATACTATGATTTAGGAAATCTTTTTAGCTTTACAATTAATATTTATAGTCAAAAATATGTCTTGTATAACCCCATGTAAATGTTTTTTAGTAAAACAATACATGTTTGTGTCATTTTTAATTTTACTTTAAATAAAAGTCACTAATGTCATTATCTTACACAATTTGCTCTATGGGGTCCCAAAAATCGACCCATGGGTTGTCTGGGTCGGCCATCACTCATCCAATAGGGTTAGAACAAATTTCAAGATATTTTCTTTTTATTATAATATTATTTTTACCTTAAATCACACTAATTACCATTAATATTTATTAACAAAACTTAAAAGTTACTATTCACAAAAAATTATTTTAATCTCATTGAACAACATTTTACTTACTAATAACAACCATGTATTTCAGATTTTTTAAAATCAAATCAGAGAAGTGGTAATGTTTCATTTAAATAAAACATCAGTTTCTTTAACTACCACTTAGTGGTTTCACTATTCATCAAAAATTGATGATTTTCAGAAAAATACCAAAAATTCACCCTAAGCGATATTTGATAATCCGAATTCAAAAATGATGTCTATTTTACAAAATTAAAAACATATAAGATTCATTAATTAATTTAATAATTAATTCCCATTGTCAAAACAAATAGCGTGTTTTTAAGAAACAATATCTATTGAAAGATAAAAACTAGTTTAAGTCCAATTTCAAAGTGAAATTAATTCCAAGGACCACCATTGGATTAAATGGTAACAATATATTCTAATTTCACTTTAAAACCAATTAAAAATGTAATCTAATCATATAAATAAATTATATTAAAAAGAGGTGTTGAATTAAAATACAACATTTTCACTATTCATTAAAAAAATGAACTTTATCAGAAAAATACCAAAACTTTACAGAATGTAAATTTTGATGTTCCGATTCTAAATAAGAATTATATTTTTGAAATATAACACATAAAATTTTAAAAAATTGGATTTAAAAGAGGTTCACCATCAAAAGGCGGTTAATCGACCTTTTAGAGAATATTAGAATGTTTACGCTTAAAATTGGATTCATTCACATTTTTAATCCTCTATCATTTATTTTAAAAAGTAAAAATATTTGTCAAACATATATAATCATATTTTAGTTAGTTTTATTAATTACCATAATTAAAATGGCTAGGTGTTAACTACCATTGAAAATAAAATTATTTTATTATTAGAGTGCAATTTAAGATTTCAAAGGATCTCATTGTTGCGTATTGGGTACGCCAACGAGCATAGCGTTCCCTTTAAAGTAATTTTAATATTTTATTCAAAAATATTGATAAATATAAAAATTTCATATTCTTTATTTACCTAGTGTTTTACAATGTAAATTTCATATTAATTATCGATCATGATAATAAAAATATTTGGTTATGAACTATCATCTACTTCTATTATTCATTTAACATAAACATTTATCAAAATCTTTCTGGAATATTCGCAAACCCCTACTTATGAACGTGACATGGATCTAGAAAATGATAATGAGAACCATTTTAATCAATGATATATGTGAAGAATATCATAATACTCATCATATATACATCATTATGTTATATGGAGTGTTGGATGAGATGTTTGAATAACTAGCATATGAGCCTCAGAGAAATTGATCTTTACAACGATTCATATTACTTAATATGTTGTGATATCCTATATTATTGTTATAATCTAATGACATATATGATATACCATTTAATGGATGAGTCTATTTCTCATTATAGGGTGTCTCTTTAGGATATTTAAAAACAGATTATTGAAGGGGCGACATTGACGCATTTGCTACGAGAACTCACTCGAATAAAGGAGGAGGGAATTGAGTTCCTAATTACTCAACTAACTATATTTTAAGCTCAACTATACCATACCTCATTAAAAATAATTGGTTGAAGGTCTCATCATGATGGGTCCAAAATTAAGGGAGTTGAGATGAACCCACAAGTGGATAATGACACAGTGGAGCTAGTGAGGCTATAAAAAGATGTTGAATACTCCTAATAATGGATGAAAAAGATCTTGTAAATTATGATAGATGTGAAATCATAGTTCATTTTTTTTACATAATAGACGATCTTATACAAGTAAAACCATACAATTTTCTCCATTTAATTCACGGACTAATATTTTGAAATATAATTTATCAATTATTCTTTATGATCATCTTAATGAAATAATTGACTAAAAACAAATAATAACACATGATTCATTCTTTGTGTGAGAAAAAAGATATAATATAATTTCGTTCATGATATACAAGTGTTTGCAATATTGGTGGATGGTTTGGGGTTGGAATGTCACATTGACCGCAAAAAGAGATCACATGATATATTGAGATATAATATCGGTATGACTTAAAAAAGAGAATCTCCCCACTAAAATTCTAAAAACACAAAAAGGTAAAATGGTCTAGGTGTTGGAATTCCACTGGATAAATCTGATGTAGGAAAATGTATGATGTGTATCCATGAGTATAAATCAATATATGGATGGGAAATTAGTAAATGATGACTATTTTCAATGTTTAAAACATTGATTATTTTTAAAGATCAACATAATAATGGGTAAATAATGTCAAGGATTACCGATGACCATGATCGAGACACACAATACACTATACATATAACAAACATGTTTCCTCTAAGATGTATACCCATAAATAGAGGTAGTTTGAGATATTGCTGCAATTCAATAAAAATAGGTAGAGTGAGTCTTTATTGAAATTAATGAGGATTTAACTTAAAATAACGCAAATAAAAAAATGTCTTTGAAAGGGAGAGATTCATAGGAAGAGTCTGATCACCTTATAGTGACATCATCATACTTTGAGAAAATCAACATGATATATCAATGATGTTAGAGGCAATGTTATCCAAGCTCTAATGAAAATCCATGCAGGACATAAGAATATGGTTTTGTCATTCTCTTGTAAGATATATCTATGAGATTGATAATAGAGGGTATTTTAGGGTTTTATATCTTTGAAAAATGGGGACTAGTAGTTTAAAGACATAAATCCTAGGCAATAATTGTGATATTGTTTAATGTTTCATATTTTTATCTATTGTAGAACATTTTATTATCATATATCAATAAGAAATAGAATTATCATTCCAATATAGAAATAATTGAATGGAAAACCCAATATAAATTGGCATCATATGTGGTATAATAAATGACTTCTATGGATAATGAACATAGTTTAAGGTCATGATACATAGATCATGAGGAATTGAGGTTAAGGTTACACAACATTAACTTACATTATATTTATAATTTAAGTCCGTATAAATTTCTCATTAGGTTTTTACTAGTTTTGGGTTCTATATGATAGACTGGTGGTAGTCTAGATGGTTGGTATATAAATAAAAAAAATAACCACTATTAAATAGGATATCTATAATGATAAATTTCATACATGTATGGATGTAAATAGTTTATGGTGGGAATGATTATACCTTATTTTTGAGTCATATGGTCACAATTCTACTAAAAATTATGGGAATGTAATTTATTGTCTTGTAGATTAAAATATATCCTTGGATGGGAATCACCATATCGATGCCTAATAGTCAGAAGAAAAACCAAATTATGGTGGTCCTGGTGTGTAGATGATATGGGGTAATTAGATATTTGTAAATGGATTTTGTATAGAAGTTATTAAGGACATAAAAAAGATAAATTTACCCAGCAGTAGTTTCCATACATTGGTCTAGAGAGGGTAATGTTGAGTAATTTTAATGTTAATCCAAGGATATGGAACCTTCATGTCATTATATATCCCAAGAAATTGGAATTTATCTACACATAATTCTGATATGATTTATTTAAACATATCATTTCTATACAAAAGAAGATGTTGAATGTGAATCTTGTAAGATCATGGTAGAATACAGAGCTCATCATGGGTTGATGATGTGGCCCAAACAGTATCCCACAATGGTGATTATGTTTAGGTGTTTACTAACGATATGGCATCATAACATCCTTATATATCCCATAATGAGGGAATCAAGTCACTTATAGTTCTTAGTGGGGATATGGTTAAAGATATACACCAATTGTGAGGTGTATTAGGATATCAACGCTACTATTATGGGGTTTTTGTTTTATTATAGGACTGGGAATCATGTATTTTTCGGTTTATGTGATAGGTATTTTTCTTCAAAAATAAACACCATGCACGAAGGATGATAATCAAGTAGTTTAACATTATATGGTTAAGAAAATACAATATAGTTTAAAATTATACTATAAAGCTGATGAAAAAGAAATTTAATATCATATGTGTTATCTAAAGGAATTTATTATAACAAATATACAAGTGGGTAGTGAGGATAAAATTTTCTTTAATTATAAATGTAATTATTTGAATAATGATTTTTTGACTAATTTTATAAAATATCAATCAAATTTAATATTAGTGTTAAAAAATATACTCAATGGAAATAAAAAATATATATAGTACAATATATAAGTAGAAAACAAATTTATTAGGAATCTTATAAAATTAGATAAAAAACAAGTATAAATTTAAAAATTAACCATAATGGTAATTCTAAAAGTGATTACAATAGAAGTTTAAAAAAAATACTTGGAGTATTAGTTAAAATAGAAAAATTAATTAAAAATGATTACAGAAATATCAATTAAAAAAGTGTAAAATTGATCTTAGACCAGATCCATTGAATCCATGATATCAAATATATTACAAGGTGATTTATCAAATTATTCCTTAAAGACCATGACTTCACATATCAATATTTATAGTGTTCTAACCCCAAATTGATTTCTACCTAGTCATGGATGCTCTCAATCATTCAAGATCAGTAAATATTCTTCGTTCATATCTCCAAAACCATTATATCATTGATGATTAGTATAAGAAAAAATATATTGGAAATGTGACGAATATTAAAATAAATCGTTAAAAATCAGTCACTTAGTAAGCCATCAAAATACAAAACAATAAAATTATTATTTTTATAGAATGTGATTGAAGAATTTATAATATTAAAATTATTTAAATGTTATAAACTGATTATTCTATTTTCATATTGTAAATATTGAATCTATATATAGAGATGGTATTGAAACAAATATAAGTAGTCAAATTCCGAAATTCTCTAAGTTAGTTGTAATGACATCGATAATAAAATGGATATAATATGAAAATCATAGAATATTACTTTATATTAAGATTGAATAATTTGGAACTATTATAGTTTATGTGAATCCAATTAATTTAATGTCACGGGATTGTTTTGATTACCAAATTTTTTTAGTTGAGTCTTCAAAGAGAAATTTTTATATTTTTTCATTGAAGGATTTTTAACAATGAATATCAATATGATATTAAGAACAACCCTATTGAATATAGAAACAGAAGAATTTTTTCATGACTATAAAATATTATTATAAAATTTTTATTGAAGTTGTTACATCCATGTTTTTAGGAGATACAAACAAATATATGGATGATGAATAATTTTTGAATAAGAATATGATTTTAATTGTTGTATAACTGTATTGTGTTCCTTATGTTTACATGACACGTGTAATAGAGTATTTTCATGATGTAATGAATAAATGGTGAACTTTTTTTAACACTAGGGACCCTTATTATTGAATTTATAAGATAATTTGATGATTTTTAGGAGTTAAATATTGGTTTTGGATTATGGATGATGATAATATGTGGTTTTAGGTGATATAATAGGTTGAATAAAATATGTATTTGAGATACTACCTTCAAATCCTTTTGTGATATTTTCATGATAGGAGAAGATATGAACCATATGAGACAATCATATACTAGATTTTCATTCACTTTAATAATTTCATGATTGAGGGCTATCGTTTATAGTTCTAAGAGCTTGAACTCTACTGTTCAGATGTTAATAATGCTAAAAATTAGTTGATGTAAGGGTAAGTGCACTTCTAGTGATTAAATATCATGATAAAAGTAATCAATATTACTATAAATTTTTCAAGAATGAATTTTTTAATAATGAATAATGAATCTACATGAGGAAGATGATATGTGGGAAGAATGGTTGTGTAGGAGAATTTTTTATCTAAACGGTCCGATAGATGATTTACATAGTTGAATGGCCTTTCAAAAAATCCACATTATCGATTCATCCATATAACTAAATTCACTTATCTTAATGGTCATGTATAAAATTCACATAGTTGATTATGCCACATAAAAAATTACATAGCTTAATGATCATGTAGTCTATTCCAATAGATGATTCATCCATGTAAAAAAATAATGTAGCTGAATGTTGGTATATTGCCAAATGATCTAGATAGTCATTTTTATTAATGTATTTTACAGAATAAAATAGTCAAATACTTTAAAAAGGGAATAACATGTGCTCCGTAGCTCACATAAGGGTATCCATAAAGGTAAAAGTGTGGAAAAATACTAAATTCATTGTGGTATATAAATGCGAGTTATAGAAGAATAATAATGGTGATCAAAATAAGAAAAACATTAATAAAGATAATAAAAATATCTAGAATTTGATTCATTCCACATTTATGTAGATTAATTTGGAAATATTTTTCAAAAAACAATATAAATAAGTAATCAAAATCAATTTCAGGGTTCATTCTAAATAAATTATATATTAGAATAACTATTTATGATTACATGTTATTATGTATAATAAATCATGGAGGAAAATACAGGAGAGAATGAAATGTGATGGAGACACCTATAATACAATTATTTTTATCATATACATATAAACATGACAGTTTGTTGAATGAAATAAGAATGTATTTTGTATTTGGGGATCTTATATAGAATTTTTAGTCAATATATCTTTAATTCAATAAAGAATAGAGATATCCAAAATATTAATGTTAATTTACATTAAAATGATTCAAATAAATAAAATAATATAAAATGTTGTTTGTTATTTATGGATGAAGAAATAGGTAATACGATAATAATAGAATAACGTAATGTGCACATCAGTTCAAACACGAAGTAGATGAAAAGGAAGAAGAGATTAAAGAGATTTATATAATTATGCCTATACAGATTAAGAATAATGGATATCATATTAGTTTTTGACTATGAAGTGATGAAAAATAATTTTCATGGAGTATTTTACATAAAATAATTATAAGATAAATTCTTTAAGGAAAGGGGAGAACAATACGGACCCACACATTAGCTACAAAGAAAAACAATATAAGAAAAATTATATATATTGCTGTTAGAGTATCTTATTATTTCCTTTAAGTTATGTTGAAAAGTAATGGGATACACCTAAGTGCATGAAACACCTTAAATCTATGTGAGAAACACAGTCTGCATTATCGAATGAAAATAGCATAACTCTCTTAGTGTTTTATTAGATTGTTGTGTGGTGATTGGTTTTACCGAAGCACACCAAAGATTTGAATTCTTATATCGTGAGATGAATCTTAGAAGTTATTATTCTTTTTATGGGTGTGCGTGTTTAGTAATACTATAATAAATAATAATAATTAGAATATATATGGGGAATTAGAGAATAAATTCGCCTTAAGTAGTGAAAGATGTAAAATAAGAATGATGAAGGATAAATGTATATATTAGTTTAGAACCAATATAGAATCACCCCCCATCTCAGTATCAATCATTTCCATATTGAGATCTTATAATTGCTATCAGTTCTAGGTTTACCTACTTTGGATTCTAAATTTGTAATTATTATCATTAAATATTTAAAGATTATTTCCAAAAATTATTCTAAAGAGTGTTTTTGAACTAGTTATTTCTATTTAAAACTAGTTTTAACATTCTAATAATACTTTTATAAAATGAAAAATAATGGAAAAATTTTATAAATACATTTTTATAATTAATTAAATTTGAATATGTTTTAGGCGCTCAAAGAAAGGAATTTAGATCTATCTTGGAAGAAATGTAATCTACGTTTCAATACACCCAAAGTGATATGAATCTTATTTTTCCTCAATCTAATTTAGGGATTCATGTGATCATAATGTATGTGTTAAATATGATTTAAACTATCAATATAAAAAGAATCAGTTGAATGTGATCATATGTCTATAGATTCATCTATTGAAGCATTAAAATATATGACAAATTAATTTCCCCAAATATTTTTTTATTTATTTTAATTTTTAAATATAATAGGAAGATATCAGTCAGCATTAATATGAGGCACATAAAATGGATAATCCCATAAGATAATGATATGTTATGTATATTAATCTAAAAAATAATTTACATTCTAAGAATTTGAGTGGGATGAGATTATGATGTAATGCTCAAAATGTGATGAATAATAGTCCAAGGTAATGCAAGAGAATGATTATTCTAATAATACTTTTGATAAGAAGGTCCATTATTTGGAAGAAAATATATATAATATTTTATTGCAAGAATGATCAATTGGATATATAATTTCATAATATCAAATAATTCGACTCATATTAAAAATGGATTAATTTTAATAAGTGGATGTAAAATTTTTAGATAATGTAATTAATATAAGATCAATGTATTTCCTTCTGTATTAGATGTATATCATTAAAATGAAAATTGGCCAATCATGAAAAGAATCATGTGGTGATTTCAATATCAAGGAAGTATAAATTTTCCACCACATTGGGTTACATGTAATATTCTACATAAAAAATAAAATCCATCTTTTAGTAATAAGATCATTATATCAAATACCATCTCTATCAAGTAGTTTTGTATATTGAGGTACAATCTATATCTCAACGTAATATTTTAAATAAATTTATTTAAAAAAAATTTGTTGGTCTATAGAAGATTTCTATATAAATATACATAAAGATAAATAAAGAAGATCCTACCATCATTTTCATAGTGTATAAAAATAATTTTAAATGTTTTTTAACCAATAAGTACCCAAAATGTGGGTAATAAGACCCAATATTAGTATGATTATTTTGTTAAAAAATTTGATGAATATAAATATGTTAAAATAAGATCAATGTTTGTGGGTTAATTTTGGTGCCAAAATAGATTCACCAATTATGTATCATATTTTTTGGTGAAATCCCATAAATTATAATGTAAAAAAGGATGCCTATGTATATGGGGATAAATAAAGTGAATATACAATAACAAAATCCTAAGAGGAGTCCTTTTATATCAAACATAATTTATTCATTTCATTATTTCTATGATGTTGGTAGAGATCTTGGTAATTAAAATTGGTGTATGCTCATCATATCATGTTTTTGATGAAAATTGGAATAGGTAAACATAAGAGTTCGCAATTAATGAAGATCTAATTTTGTTAAAAACATTTTAGGTGTCTATAAAATATAATTACATTAATAATTCTATGAATATAGGTGGAATATCCTTATAAAACAAGTTGAATGTAATTTTCATTCAAAAAAAGTATTCTAAGACTCGGTGGAGTGTCAAATTGAATGTTCTGTTGAAAATAGCACTTATAAGGTATCATATATAGAATATAATATGGATTTTCATAATTATAATAATATCCCAGTCATTTAGATAGTTAGTTTGTGGAGACAAATATATTCATAAGAAGCACCTGAAAAGCCTAGTGAAAATCAAACAAAGAATACTCCACATGAAGAAGTCAAATTTATTATGAGTTTTTCAACAAATATAAACTATTATGTTATTTAAATTCTATAAGAGATATGAAATAAATCTATAAATATTTCCAAATGAAGTTTGATAACATTGATAAAATATAAGGTATCCTTGAAGAGAACTATCATTACATCAGAAGATTCATATGATTTTATGGGTAAAGATAAAACAGAAATCTCATAAAAAGAATTAGAAGTTGTAATGTGATCTATACTACCTCATGATAAAAAATTACAAAACTGGTGGAATCCAAGATAATAAATAAATTTGATCAACATGTCTTGGAATGAATCATATCCATGATGTTGTCATTGAAAAAAATAATAGACATGTTACCTTAATATATGTGTATTTTATTTGTTATAATAATGTAGGGAATTAATGGTGATGAAGGTTCTCAAGGGAAAACCTGAGAAGTAGTGAGTGATGTAAATTCATGATAAAAAAATGAATAATTCTCTACTATTGAATTATTGATCAATTAGTACTCAAATTATAATATGAAATAGGAGATGGCCACTTGCGAAGGTGCTCTCGAGGGTGAATGTGGGAACCCTAAACGAGGTGATGATGCTGAGACCTCCAGGGAGAATGATGATACGATGGTGGATGTGGATCGCATCGGTCACTATGATCTCTTCAGTCTCTATGAGAAGAAATTATCTAATAAAGCTATGCTCAAAGATGCCTCTGATAATGGGAGGAGCTTTTTAGAAGTGGCAAAACAAGATGGAGGATTCACCTTCATGTATTGTAATACGGGTAGTTCGGGAAGAATCATATGAAAGGGTAAGGTTGCACATGTATCGGCCAATCAAGCCACTGTTGAGGAAAGGGTAAAATTATGTAAATTTTCTGTTATTACTCATGTTTTGATTCCAAAATGGTTACGACCTTGGAAATTTCTTGACCTCTCAAGAAGGATGGCTGAGATTTGGGGATTTAGGGATTGAAAGATGACAGCCATGGGGATAGGATTTTATCATGTGGCATTTCCCTCTAATAAATGAAAAAGGCATGCTTGGAGCTTGGGATCTGTTCCTCTAAATCCTGGATTCCTTCGGGATGAGGAGTGGGACCGAAAATTTGATCCCAGCTTGGTTAAGAGCACCATCTCCTAGGTACAGATACACATTCATAAGTTAAGATGGCACTATTGGCATCCACAAATTCTGTGGGATATTGCTTCCTCTGTTGGGAACCTTCATAAACATGATAAGCAAACAAACAATCCTAGAATTAATCACTATTCTCGGATCTTATTATAAGTATACATGTCAACTAACTTAGTAGAAGAGGTAGTCCTTAATACTAGGGATGATAGCATCCATCGTGAAATTGGATAAGAGAGAAATCCAAAATTATACCTTAATTGTAAAATATTTGGGCATTTAATTTCTGAATTTAATAGGATTAAGATCTGTTCCACTTGAAACTCTAGAGGGCATGATGCTGGGAGTTGTCGATGGAAGAAAATGGATCAGGGTCAATCAAAACATGACACAAACATCTGCAATGAACAGGAAGTTATTGGTATGGTGGATGCTTAAGGACCCAATGTCGATGTTGCCCCTTTTGATGAGGACATGAATCATAGTCTAGATATCCCCCCATAGGAGGCGGCCACTGTACAGGTTGTGACTACATTACAGGAGGTGACCACAGTGGATTATGTTGACACTACTAATGCAATGAGAAAAATTTAGGGAACTCAGCATGAGGGTGATATTCATGCTGGTCAGGTGGTTATTGATCACGATTCTATTGATAATGAGGAATCAGCAGGTAATGACTATTCTAATCCATCTATGGTTGAGGGATCTGGTGCTAGGATTATAATTAACTAAGTGTTTCATGATCCCCTCATGGGAGGAAGTCTAATTTCACAGCTCATTGAGTACTCAGAAGAAAATTTCTCACATGTACCTTGATCTAAAGTTGCAAGAAGGAAGTTAGCTACATCTCTTAAAAAGTGTATTTATTTAGGTAACATGTTTTCCTCTCTCTCTGATGTTAGATATGGATGTAGAGATACTTCTAATGATACATTCAATGAGAATAAGTTAGATCTTGAGGAATGCTTAGCTCTAAGCTATGTTGGACCCTACAGTAGACAGAGGTCTTCTAATCAATGAAGATAATCTTCTGGAACTAATAGGGTCTTGGGAATTCTCCCATGGTCAGAACCCTAAGGAATATTATAATGACCAACAAACCCATGTTAGTAGGTATTGCTGAGCCAAGATTTAATTTTGAAAGATGGATGGCTTTTAATTGGAGTATTATGGGTTACTCACATGTTTCAGCTAATTAGCCTTTGAATGGGGGTGAAACATTATGGGTTCTAAAACACAATAGTGTCATCATTGATTCCTTTAAAAATGATCAGCAATCAGTAACATTATTCTTTATTTTGAAATCAAAAAATTTTTGTCTGACCTTTGTGTATGATTTCAATCAGTACATTAGAAGGAGGAAATTATGGAAATCTATTCTTGATATTTCTAAAAACATGTCTACTAGATAGATTTTGATTGGAGATTTCAATACCATTATGAAGCCAGAGGAAAAAAACTGGGAGCAAATTTTGTTGAGCTTCATCTAAAGATTTATTTGACTGCATTGATCATTGTAGGTTCCATGAAGTTACAATTTTATGTGTGGATTTTACGTGGAGAAGATACACTTTTAATGGGAGTTAGGAAAGTAAGTTAGACAAATGTCTAATTAATCTGGATGACAGAAGTGACATGATGGAATTTTCTAAGATGACTCTTTCCAGGCTTCATTCGGATCATAATCCCATTCTATTTGATCTATGTTTCAGTAGTCTGAGTTCTTCACCTTTACCCTTTAAGTTCAATAATGCTTAGTTGGTTGTGCGTAGATGCAGGGAAATAATCTCCGAGTCTTGGAAAATAGATGTCATAGGTAGCTCTTTGTTCATTCTCACTACTAAGCTGAAAATTGTTAAAGCTAGACTCAAAGAGTGGAGTAATAAAATCTTTCTCCAACATTATTAATGATATTAGAGAATCTGAATATCATCTATTAAGCTGTCAGAAAAGGAACATGCAACATGACACTCCATCACATGGAGAGATAGAAGTAGTTTCAATGCTTGATAGCCTCTTGAATCTTAAGTAGAATGAAGAACAAAATCAACTCAATGTTAAGTGGCTCATGGATGGGGATAGGAACTAAAAATTCCTTCATTGCATTCACAAGGAAAAAATGGTTATAAAAATATCAGGGCTTTAATTATTGATGATAAAATGATGACATCTGAAAATTACATTATTAATGGTGTGACATCCTATTTTGAAAATTTATACTCTGACTCTGGTTAGAATAGACATGAAAGGATTATTAGATGCGTTGAACCAAGTTTTGATGATAATCATAACATTAAACTTATTGAGACTCCTTCCAAAAAGAAATACATTATGCTCTTTTCTCTTTAAATATGGGTAGTGTTTCTGGTCCTGATGGATTCACAAACAAATTTGTTATGTTTTATTGGGATAGTATTCATAATGAAGTGATCAGCGCTCTCAGATAATTCTTTCATCATTATTTTATGCCATTTGGGATGAATTCTAATTTTATTGCATTGATCCCTAAAATGGAAAATTCATTAAATATTAAATATTTCAAGAATGTTTCCATTGGGAATTATATTCCAATGGTAATTAGAAAAATCATGGATATCTGATTTGTGATGTTAATAAAAGTCTTGTCTCTGATAATCAGTTTGGCAATGTACCTAGAATAAATATTCAGAATTTCCTTTTCACTACTTCAGAATGCATTTACATTTTAAAAAACAAAGTTACACATGGTAATATGGCCCTAAAGATTGATATACTAAAGGCCTTTGACAAAATAAGGTGGGGAATTGTCTTTTCATTTCTTAAGATGCATGGATTCTAGGATAATTTCATTGGTCTGATCTATATCATTTTGAAAAGTTCTCCCTTATCCATTCATATGAATGTCTCCACCATGCGATTCTTTCAATGCACTAGAGGGGTCAGACAAAGGGATTCTTTATCTAGGATTTTATTTTCTATGGATGAGGATTTCCTGAGTGTTTATCTTCATGACCTTCTCAATACTGGTATTTATCAAACAATGAGGTAAGTTAGGAATATATTTTCTCCTTCAAATTTACTCTATGCTGACGATATACTTCTGTTTTGTAAGGCTGATAGGAAAACAATTTTGTGGAATAAGTGTATCTTCTTAGACAGTGAAGAGGTTGCAGGCCAGGTGATCTGTGGGAACAAATCCTTTGTTTTCTTTTGGGAAGGCATTATAATTTTGAAGCTAAATAGGGTAGCTCGTAGGCTCGGTGTCAGGAGGGGCACACTGCCCTTTAATTATCTTGGTGAACCCTTATTTTGGGTGTAGAGACCCGGAGCTTAACGTACATAGACATTACATTACTTTTGTGGAATACTTAGTATATAACAAAAACACACACACAAGGACCGTAATAGTTTAGTGTCTTTGGAAACTCGGAATATAATCTTCTAATCGTGGTGAAAGATCTTCAAAATCTCCCATAAAGATCTTCTTTTTTTAAACCTAAATCCTTTCGTTATATCCTGGGGAAAAGAAAACATAAAAGGGTTATCTCAAATTCTCAGTAAGGGTAAATAAAAGAAATATCAATCACGTCATATTCATAAGACCATATCTTTTAGAAATCTTAACCTACAAAAGAGATCATAATTTCATAACATGGGATAAATCATAGTAGTGAAATTTAATACCAATAATCATAACTTAAAACATGATACTTTGTGGCATACACACATAATCATAGATAATCATTTCTTATTAGTCAAGACTCATTGACAAGACTATCTTAGTGGTCAAAGTCCATTTCTGAACCGAGTCACCCTCATTTCAGTCATGTTTCACTGAACCGGTATAACCTACTGTTCCAGCCATGTCTATCTCATGAGATATAAAATCTTTACCCAATGCATTGGAGGGAGATATAGGTCCAACCCATCTCATAATGATACCATTATTATGTGTGACACAAAATTAGAAAACCATACATCATAGCATAACCCACGTAATAAAAATGGGAATCTTAAACATTGTGACATCATAAAAAAATTCATATAAGATAAAATAATTCAGTAAAATATAATTCCATCACAACATAATCATATCAATGTAATAATAGGTATAAAAACAGAACCCTTTATTATCTTATATGGAAAATAATTTTGATAAAACACTTGAACTCCATTCTTGAGGAAAATATCCTTTATGCTTCAAAAACACTTTTCCTTTCTTAATATGTCGTATAATTATAAACTAAAATAAGTTGATTAAAAATAAACAAGAAATCTTGTAAAGGAAGCCTGTTGGAAATAATGTTTTTAAAAATCCATTCATTCCGTATCAGTTAAAAAAATTATTCTTCTCGTAATTTTTTCGGAAAAGTCAAAAAGTACATCGTACGAAAAACGACAAAAGATTCCTTTCATATCTTTTACTAAAAAACTCACCTAAAGGTAAAATTGTATTTAAACAATTGTAGGTGGATGGATATAATATTACATATTGAGGAAACATGGATGTGGATGATAAAATACACCCTAGTAAATTAAAAAGTATACACAATCTTGGATAAAAACGAGATTGTGATATTTCCCTTACCTTAGGTCCGACTTGCTTTGTAAGTGTCTGAACCTCCTGTATAATGATTTAAATAATATTATTGACTTATTACAGAATCATAATTATTGTTATTATATAATATATGGTTCACCTATGACTTTATTTTACCCGTTCTTTTGTAAATTCCATGTTAAAGAGCATTTTGGGTAAAATCGTTTCATTTGTCATCCGTGTTTTGACTTGTAATTATTCATATGATTAATTAGATCATGATTACTTAATTTTAGAATATATAACATGATTTATATATAATATATATTCAGAATATACATATATATAATACTTTAGTAAATGGAAAGAAATACACCGTTCATGGAGAGGGTAGGTCGTACATACGCATGAACGCTGTTTTCGTTTCCTTATTGAGTTGAATGGAATTAAGTAGACAACATACATATATATACACATAAATCAAGTATCATTATTATGTCATATATTTCATGATTACTTATTATATATACTTTATAATCATTCATGAATGGTTAATGTGGAGAATGAATCTCATCGCGTCGTGGAGACGGTAGTCCGTACGTACGCATGAGCGATGATATCGTTCTCATGATCGTGGAATTGTATTGTAGTATATGTATACTATTTCAGAATCAATATCACTTTACAATAATCATATATAGTTATTATGTACACCATTATACCCATCCAAGTAAGGTTGTGGTGGAAAATATATTACATCACGGCGTGGAGACGGTATTCCGTACGTACGCACGCGCGGTGATTTATTTTTTTGTAGGATGGATAGATGGTGAAATAGGGTTGTTTCATACTTATAATAACATATCAATATATGAGTGATACTGATTTTCTTACTTAATAATGAAACAACTAAAGAAGAAGAAGTGTAAGAAGAAATAAAGATGAAAGAATCGGTAACAGACATTACCTCTTCTTTGAAGTGCTTCCTTGAGATCTCTTTTTAGGGCACTAAAATTTGTCATTGAGGAAGACCAAAACCTCTAGGATTCTTCTAGGGAAGTGGAGAAGATAATTTGGCAGGGGTTGGCCGAGCTTGAAGGCTCAAATTGGTGTGAGAAAGAGGGGGAGGAGGAGCCCTTTTATAAGGGAGGAGAGGGGTACCTTTAAAATAACTAAAAATATTATTTTATTATAAAGCCAAATTCGGTTTCAAATAGCTCCAAATTGATTTATTTAGAATACAAGGTGGGTATGGGACGAAATCCTCTCATAAAATAGAATTTAGACAAGTTTAGGTTCCTATTCTAACCTTATCATTTAGATTTCACATTAAGTTAAATAATTTTACTTTAACCGTGTCTTCTTGTGTTCTTATACTATAAGGTTAATAAACTTACTATAAGAAGCCAAACGAACCCCAAGTTGTTTATTATTAATATATATAACTTTATATAAGTCATTTGGCCGAACCTTAGATTTTTATGAATAAAATATCAATTAATAATATAATATTTGTTTTAAAAACTATTTTATGTCAATTTTGACACTATTTAGTAATTTATTTTTTTGAAAATCATAACAGAATTATTAGTTCGAAAAAAGTGTATTAAATCAAATCTAACATGTCATATTAACCTATAAAATTAGTGAAATTCATAAAAAGTCTAAAATTATATTTATTTGGGTATTTATAACATCAATTATGTCACTATTTCATTACTAAGATAATTACTACATCATCTTTGTGTCATAAATAAATTAACATATTTAAAGTCTAAAAATTAATAATAAAATATCATTATGTAGTAAATCTTTTTATCTTTCTAATGAATATTTATAGTCGAATTTATCTTATGTATAACCCTATATTAAAAATGATTTAGTTATTAAACTTTGCTTTTAACTATTTTAACCCATCTTTAAATAAATTAATAATAAATGTCCTAATCTAATCCAAGTGGGCCTAAATGGTTATATTTTATTCCTAAGGTTGTTTTTGGTCGAATTACATTTATCCAATAGAATTAGGAAATGTGTTATGGTAATAATAATATCATTTTTACCCTTAATTACCCTAATTACTTTTAACCGTGGTAAAAAAAAGTAAAAAGTTACTATTCACCAAAAATTATTTTCATCTCATTGAACTACATTTTACTTACTGACATCAATCGTGTCTCTCGGATTTTTGGAATTCCACTCACAGAAGTGGTAAAATTATGTTATATGAAAAATTCAGTTTTTTTAACTACCACTTAGTGGTTTTACTATTCATCAAAAAATGAAAGTTTCCAGAAAAATACCAAAAATTAGACCTAAGCTATATTTGATATTATGAATTCAAAAATGATGTCTATTTTATCAAATTCAAAACATATCAGCTACATTAACTAATTTAAAAATCAATTCCCATCGTGAAAACAAATAGCGTGTTTTTAAGAGATAATAACTATCAAATAATTGACACTTGTTTATAACTGGTTTAAATGTGAAATTACATCCAATGACCAACATTGTATTAAATTATAAAAATATATTCTAAATATACTTTAAAACAACTCAAATTAATAATTTTTCAATATTAATTATTTCTATTAAAAATGTTGTTTTTAATAAAAATTTAGTAATTTTCACTATTCATCAGAAAATGAAAGTTATCCGAAAAGTACCAAAATATCACCCCAAGCAAATTTCGATATTCCGAATCCAAAAATGATTTATATTTTGAAAAATAAAATTTAAAAAATTTCAAAAAGTGGTTATTACTATTCATAAGGGCTAGTTTAAATAATATTTTAATAGCATATTGTTGTTTAGTGAAACACATTATTGCGTACTACACACGCTATCGAGGAAGGTCGCAATTGCGTGTAATGAAAGGAAAGTCAAGGATGCGTGTTGTACAAGATCCTTTTGGTGTAGCGTACAACACAAGACATTAATGAAATTAAAAAGAATATTTTTTGTAAATCTTGGTGTGTTACATTCTACCCTCCTTAAAATGAATTTCACCCTCGAAATTCATCAGGGTTATAAATGGTTTACTACTTGAAAGTTTCTTTAATAGAAACCCACATCGTAAAAAGGAATACCAAAACCAATCTTTAAAAACAAAAGTATGAAACGTAACGATTTTCCAAATAAACTAATCACTGGGTTTCCACATAGGTGAAAATATGGATATGGAAGAGAAATCTAATCATCATGTTCTGATGGAGAGTGGTAGAGAACATGGATATGAAATAGCCAACAATCACAAAGCCATAGATTTGTGATGATCTAAGGTACCATCTGATTCATCAGATATAAGGGCACTAGGACAATATTTTTGGTTTTCAATATCATTTTCCTAAAGTTGAATATTTTGAATTATAAGAAATACTTGCTTGATTTTGGTACAATATCACTGTTTATTGTGCTTTGAACAATTTCCACTTCATCTCTTAATGAAATGAAGTTGAATTTGTTATTCGTGAAGTGTTAACAGATCATGTGATAGAATGATGGGTCATTCCATCTGTTTCAAACAAATGGTTAGCAAAAGTTATCAAATATACATAAGTCCATCTATGGTGAGGTTAATCGTATACGATTCCAAAAATGAACTTATACTTCATATATCATACCGCGTGATAAAATAAAACTAGTTTTTACTAACCAGGGACTTCCTGTAGGCCAGTGGTAGATAAATGCCAGTCGCACTTCGGTTGTGGGTTCGATTCCCACAGCCTTGTCCGACGCGATGGGCTGCCGCCCGTCCTTCAGGATGTTCTTTTTCTAAAGCTATATTACTATAACATCCCATCAATAATACTGAAAAAATTTCTATCATAACTTATGTCCAACATAATCCATTCCAATCTATAGGCTTATCTAAAATACTTCGGTCCAAGCTCATAGTATAAAGAAAATAATTACTTGAAATGTCACATAACAATCACGTGAATTCCATCATTTATCCCCCATATATCATAAGATATATCTTGTTGGTCAAATTAAAAACATGTGAATACCTTAATCATGTATTCTCTTAAAGAATGAATATCCATTTAACCTTAGTGAAAACATGAATGCAGTTAAAAGTTAACACTTTCCACATACCAAAATCCTCAAAATTCAATATACTCAAACCAGGATATCACTTAGTCCTTATATCAATCATGAGCTCATGAATACTATCAAAAATATTAGATTCTCTTTATCCCTTCATTATGTGCATATCATCTGCTTTCCAAAAATATTTGAATCACTTTTCATGGTTACTGATGCCAGAAAATTATTGAAAATCACAATAGACCAAAACATAAATATTCAAATATTCCACGATACTATATACAACATTATTCTGGAATCCCATTACATAAACACTTAATCATTCCACCACATCGTTTTCATATTCAACATTGCCAATGGTGATCGCATGTGACCTCCCTTTGTCATTTTCCTTAAGTGGTTGCTCATGTCGATCATCACTAACCCTTGGATTATGCCATTTATTAGCATAATGCCCCATTTCCTTGAACTTGAAGCATAGAAGTGTAGTTGGTTCATTTTGTGTATACCTTCCTTTGTTTGCATCATTAGGCATCTTCTTCCCATCATTGCGGCATTCAAATTCCCGATGACCTTCCTTTCCACATTTGAAACATTTACTTGTCCCTTTAAGACAATCTCCACCATGATTCTTTCCACACTTTGAGCATAAAGAAACATTCATCTTTTTTTCACCATTATTCTGAGATTTCTCCTTGAACTCCATCTTTCGTTTCTTGTCAAAACTATGAGATGGATAAGTAACAGCAACATCCATTTCTACCTAGATAGCACAACACACAATTTATTCATAGCTACCGAAGACTCTTATAGATAATTCTCTTCGAAGGTTTTGTTTTAAGCCACTGAAGAATCGATCAACTTTACTTTCAGGTTGGATGATAAATCCAGATGCATACCTTTCAAGCCTTGTGAAATTCGCTTCGTATTTACCAACATATTCATCATCTTTTTTCTTTAGTTCAAGAAACTCTTTCTCCATCTTTGTTCAAAGAATACGAGGGAAGTACTTATTGAAAAATAAGTTCTTGAACTCATCCCATTCCATGGACTCAATTTCATCTCTTGGCCTCGTATTCTTGATAAGATTCCTCCATTGATCAGCTTCACCTTCCAAACAATATACTGCTAAGATGACTTTATCATGTTCAGAACATTGAAGAAATGAAAATATCTTTTCAGTGGTACTGATCCACCATTCCGCAACAAGTGGATCAGAAGACCCACTGAAAGAAGGTGGGCGTTGCCTCATGAAGGACTCAATAGAATATTGTTCCCTTCTCTACTCATTTGGAAGTCCAGAATGGTTCATATCTTGTGTAATTATAGAAATAAGATTATGCACTCCATCTCCCATAACATTTGTTTGTTCAGGAGGAAAATCATTGCATTGTCCATTACATTGATCAACACGGTTCCTTCGGGTTCCAGCCATCGTCTAAAACCCAAAAAAGAATAGTGTGAGAGGAAAAAATCACGCTAGGGAAAACAACATAGTAAAGGGGGAGTACCCTAAATATCTAACATATTAGGTTAAATTCTAAGATCGTTACCGTAGTTCTAGGACTATATCCTATACGTATACTTATCCTTAGGGACATCCCTAGACATACCTTATAAATATCTCTAGGGATCTCACTAAAGTTCTCGCATCCCAGTTTCCAATGGTTGACTAAACCTTTCCTCTGATACCAACTGTAGAGTCCTGAAGCTTAACATACATAAACATTACATTATTTTAGGGAATACTTAGTTTATAACAAAAACACACACACAAGGACCGTAATATTATAGTGTCTTTGGAAACTCGAAATATAATCTTCTAATCGTGGTGAAAGATCTTCAACATCTCCCATAAAGATCTTCTTTTTTTTAAATCTAAATCCTTTATTTATATCCTGGGGAAAAGAAAACATAAAAGGGTGAGCTCAAATGCTCAGTAAGGGTAAACAAAAGAAATATCAATCACGTCATATTCATAAGAACATATCTTTTGGAAATCATAACCTGCAAAAGAGATCATAATTTCATAACATGGGATAAATCATAGTAGTGAAATGTAATCCCAATAATCATAACATAAAACATGAAACATTGTGTCATACACACATAATCATATAGAATCATTTCTTATTAGTCAAGACTCATTTCCAAGACTATCTTAGTGGACAAAGTCCATTTCTGAACCGAGTCACCCTCATTTCAGTCCTGTTTCACTGAACCGGTATAACCTACCGTTCCATCCATGTCTATCTCATGAGATATAAAATCTTTAACCAATGCATTGGAGGGAGATATAGGTCCCACCCATCTCATAATGATACCATTCTTATGTGTTCCACAAAATCAGAAAACCAAACATCATAGCATAACCCATGTAATAAAAATGGGAATCTTAAACATCGTGACATCATAATAAAATTCTTATATGATAAAGTAATTCATAAAAATATATTTACATCACAACATAATCAAATCTATGTAATAATAGGGATAAAAACAGAACCCTTTATTATCTTAGATGGAAAATAATTTTGATAAAACACTTGAACTCCATTCTTGAGGAAAATATCCTTTCTGCTTCAAAAACACTATTACTTTCTTAACATGTCATACAATTATAAACTAAAAGAAGTTGATTAAAAATAAACATCAAAAACTGTATAGGAAGCTTCTTGGAAATAATGTTTTTAAAAATCTATTCATTCCATATAAGTTAAAAAAAATATTCTTCTCATACTTTTGTCGGAAAAGTCAAAAAGTACCTCATACGAAAAACGACAAAAGATTCCTTTCATATCTTTTACTAAAAAACTCATCTAAGGGTAAAATTGGATTTAAAAAATTTTAGGTGGATGGAAATAATATTACATATTGAAGAAACATGGATGTTTATGATACAATACACCCCAGTAAATTAAAAATTATAAACAATCTCGGATAAAAATGAGATTGTGATATTTCCCTTACCTTAGGTCCGACTTGCTTTGTAAGTGTCCAAACCTCCTGTATAATGATTTAAATAATGTTATTGTCTTATTACAGAATCACAATGACTATTATGATATCATATATGGTTCACTTATGACTTTATTTTATCCGTTATTTTGTAAATTCCATGTTAAAGAGCGTTTTGGGTAAAATCGTTTCATTTGTCGTCCGTGTTTTGACTTGTAATTATTCATATGATTACTTAGATCATGATTACATAATTACAGAATATAAAACATGATTTATATATCATATATTTTCAGAATATACATATATATAATAGATCAGTAAATGTAAAGAAATACACTGTTCATGGAGACGATAGGTGTAGAGACCCGAAGCTTATCGTACATGAACATTACATTACTTTTTCGGAATACTTAGTACATAACAAAAAACACACACACAAGGATCGTAATAGTTTAGTGTGTTTGGAAACTCTGAACGTAATCTTCTAATCATGGTGAAAGATCTCCAATATCTCCCAGAAAGATCTTCCTTTTTTTTACCTAAAACCTTTCTTTATATCATGGGGAAAAGAAAACAAAAAAGGTTGAGCTCAAATGCTCAGTAAGGGTAAACAAAAGAAAAATCAATCACATCTTATTCATAAGAACATAACTTTTGGAAATCTTATCCTGCAAAAGAGAGAGCATAATTTCATAACATGGGATAAATCATAGTAGTGAAATGAAATCCCAATAATCATAACATAAAACATGAAACTTTGTGGCATACACACATAATCATAGAGAATAATTTCTTGTTAGTCAAGACTCATTGTCAAGACTATCTTAGTGGACAAAGTCCCTTTCTGAACCGAGTCACCCTCGTTTCAGTCCTGTTTCACTGAACCGGTATAACCTACTATTCCAGCCATGTCTATCTCATGAGATATAAAATCTTTACCCAATGCATTGGAGGGAGATATAGGTCCCACCCATCTCATAATGATACCATTCTTATGTGTGCCACAAAATCATAAATCGTACATCATTGCATAAACCATGTAATACAAATGGGAATCTTTAAACATCATGACATCATAAAACAATTCATACAAGATAAAGGAATTCATAAAAATAATTCAATCACAACATGATCAAATCAATGTAATAATAGGGATAAAAACCGAACCCTTTATTATCTTAGATGGAAAATAATTTTGATAAAACACTTGAACTCCATTCTTGAGGAAAATATCCTTTCTACTTCAAAAACATTTTTCCTTTCTTAACATGTCATACAACATTAAAATAAAATAATTTGATTAAAAATAAACTTTAAAACATGTAAAGTAAGCTTCTTGGAAATAATGTTTTAAAAATCTATTCATGCCGTATAAGTTAAAAAAACATTCTTCGTACTTTTGTCGGAAAAGTCAAAAAGTACCTCGTACGAAAAAAACGACAAAAGATTCCTTTCATATTCTTTACTAAAAACTCACTGAAGGGTAAAATTGGATTTAAAAAATTGTAGTTGGATGGAAATAATATTAAATATTGAGGAAAACATGGATGTGGATGATAAAATACCTCCCAGTAAATACCAAAGTATAAGCAATCTCAGATAAAAATGAGATTGTGATATTTCCCTTACCTTAGGTCCGATTTGCTTTGTACGTGTCCGAAACTCCTGTATAATGGTTTAAATAATGTAATTGACTTATTCCAGAATCATACATATTGATATGATATCATATATGGTCCACTTATTACTTTATATTACCCGTTCTTTTGTAAATTCATGTTAAAGTAGCGTTTTGGGTAAAATCGTCTCATTTGTCGTTCGTGTTTTTAACTTGTAATTATTAATATGATTACATGGATCATGATTACTTATATCCAGAATGTAAAACATGATTTATATATAATATATATTCAGAATATACATATATATAATATATTGATAAATGGAATGAGATACACCATTCATGGAGACGGTAGTACGTACGTACGCATGAACAATGTTTTCGTTTCCTTATTGAATTGAATGGAATTAAGTAGATGACATACATATAAATACAAATAAATACAGTATCATTATTATGTCATATATTTAATTAGTACTTATTATATATACTTTATAATCATTCATGAATGGTTCATCATTGAGAATGAATCTCATCGCGTCGTGGAGACGGTAGGCCGTACGTACGCACGAGCGATGATATCGTTCCCATGGTCGTGGAATTGTGTTGAAGTGTTTGTATACTATTTCAGTATCAATATCACTTTATAATAATCATATATAGTTACTCATTAAACCATTATACCCATCCAATTAATGTGGTGGCGGAAAATAGATTACTCCACGGCGTGGAGACGGTATTCCGTACGTACGCACGCACGGTGATTTCTGTTTTCCGTAGGATGGATAGAAGGTTAATTAGAGTTGTTTCATATTTATAATAACATATCAGTATTTAAGTAATACTGATGTTATTACTTTATCATGAAACAACTAAAGAAGAAGAAGTTGAAGAAGAAAGAAATTGAAAAGATCGGTAATGGATATTACCTCTTCTTTGAAACGCCTCTTTGAATCCTCCACTTAGGGAACTATGATTGGTCTTTGAATAAGACCAGGACCTCTAGGATTATTCTAGGGAAGTGGAGAAGGGATTTTTGAAGGGGTTGGCCGAGCTTGAGTGCTCAAATTGGTGTGAGGAGGAGGGGGAGGAGGTGCCCTTTTATAAGGGAGGAGAGGGGCACCTTAGGAATATCTCATAATATTATTTTATATTAAAGTCAAAATCGGTTTATAATGGTTCCAAAGGGTCTTATTTCGAAGCTAAAGTGGGGATGGGTCGAAATCCTATCAACCAATAGTATTTAGACAAGTTTAGGGTATTATTTTAACCTTATCAATTAGATTTAACTCTAAGTTAAATAATTTAACTTTTACCGTGTCTTTTTGTTTTCTTACACTATATGGTTAATACACTTACTATAACATGCCAAACGAACCCCAAATTGTTTATTATTAATATATATATCCTTATCTAAGTCATTTGGACGATCCTTAGATTTTTAGGAATAAAATAACAATTAATAATATAATATTTTATTTAAAAACTATTTTTTGTCAATTTTGAAACTATTTGATATATGATTTTTGTGAAAGTCATAACAGAATTATATGTTCGAACCATGTTGATTAAATCAACAATAATATATCATAGTAACCTAGAAAATTAGTGTGATTCATAAAAAGTCTCAAATTAAATTTATTTTGGTATTTATAACATCAATTATGTCAATATTTCATTAATAAGATAATTACAGCATCATCTTTGTGTCATAAATAAATTAAATTATTTGATCTCTAAAAATTAAAAATAAAATACCATTATGTAGGAAATCAGTTTATCTTTATAATTAATATTTAAAATTGAATTTATATTATGTATAACCCTATATTAAAAATGTTTTAGTAAATAAACTTTGATTTTAACTCTTTTAACTCTTCTTTGAATTAAATAATAATAAATGTCCTAATCTAATCCAAGTGGGCCTAAATGATAATATTTTACACTTAAGGTTGTTTTCGGTCGATATAAACTTGTCCAATAGGATTAGGACATGTGTTAGGGTAATATTAATATCATTTTTACCCTTAATTACCCTATTTACTTTTAACCGTGGTAAATAAAAGTAAAAAGTTACTATTCACCAAAAATTATTTTCATCTCATTGGACCACATTTTACTTACTGACATCAGCCGTGTCTCTCGGATTTTTGAAATTCCATTCTCAGAAGCGGTAAAATTAAGTTTTATGAAAAATTTAGTTTTTTTAACTACCACTTAGTAGTTTCACTATTCATCAAAAATTGATGTTTTTCCAAACAATGCCAAAATTTCATCCTAAGCTATATTTCATATTCCAAATTCATAAATGAAGTCTATTTTACCAAATTAATATCATAGAAGTTGCATTAATTAATTTTATAATTAAATCCCGCTGTTAAAACAAATAGCGTGTTTTTAAGAAACAATATCTATCAAAAGATTGACACTTGTTTATGTCTGGTTTAAATGTGAAATTACATCCAATGACCAACATTGTATTAAATTGTAAAAATATATTCTAAATATACTTTAAAACCACTCAAATTAATAATTTATCACTATTAATTATTTCGATTAAAAAAGTTGTTTTTAATTAAAATTTAGTAATTTTCACTATTCATCAGAAAATAAAAGTTATCCGAAAAGTACCAAAATTTCACCTTAGGCTAAATTCGATACTCCGAATCCAAAAATGAAGTCCATTTTGAGAGCTAAAATTTCTAAAATTTTAAAAGGTGGTTATTACTATTTATAACGGCTAGTTATAATAATATTATAATAGCATATCGTTGTTTAGTGAAACTCGGTATTGCGTACTACACACGCTATCGAGGAAGGTCGCGATTGCGTGTAATGCAAGGCAAGTCAAGGATGTGTGTTGTGCAAGCTCCTTTTGGTGTAGCGTACAACACAATACATTAGTGAAATTAAAAAGAATATTTTTCATAAAATCTCGGGGTGTTACATTCTACCCCCCTTAAAATGAATTTCTCCCTCGAAATTCGTCGGGGTTATAAATGGTTTACTATTCGAAAGTTTCTTTAATATAAACCCACATCGTAAAAAGGAATACCAAAACCAATCTTTAAAAACAAAAGTATGAAACTTAACGGTTACCCGAATAAACTAATCACTGGGTTTCCACATAGGTGAAAATATGGATATGGAAGAGAAATATGACCATCATGTTATGATGGAGAGTGGTAGAGAACATGGCTATGGAAAAGCCAGTAATCACAAATCCATAGATTTGTGATGATATAAGGTACCATCTGATTAATCAGGTATAAGATCACTAGGACAACAGTTTTGGTTTTCAAGATCATTTCCCTAAAGTTGAAAATTTGAATTAGAATAAATACTTACTTTATTTTGGTACAATCTCACTGTTGTTCGTACCTTGAACAATTTCCACTTCATCTGTTAAATAAATGAAGTTGAATTTGTTATTCATGTAGTGTTAGCAGATCATGTGATAGAATAACGGGTCATTCCATCTGTCTCAAACAAAAGGTTAGCAAAAATTATTTACATAAGTCGATCTATAGTGAGATTAATCATATATGGTTCCTAAAATGGACTTATACTTCATATATCATACTTCTTAATATAATAAAACTAGTTTATACTAAACAGGGACTTCCTGTAGGCCAGTTGTAGGCTATAAAGGCCAGTAACACTTCGATTGTGGGTTTGATTTCCAAAGCCTTGTCCGACGCGATGGGCTATCGCCCGTCCTACAGGTTGTCCTTTTTCTAAAACTATATTACTATAACATCCCATCAATAATATCAAAAAAACATTTATCCTTAAACAATACTAACTTATGTCCAACATAATCCATTCCAATCTTTAGGCTTATCCATAATACTGCAGTCCACTCTCATAACATAGTGAAAACGATTACCAGAGATTTAATACCATCGTTGGTCCCCATATATCATAAGATATGTTTTGTTGGTCACATTCCAAACATTCAAAGTCCTTAATCATGTATTCTCTTGAATACCTTAGTGAAAACATGAATGCAGTTAAAAGTTAACACTTTCCACATACCAAAATCCTCAAAATTCTATATACTCAAACCATGATATCACTTAGTCCTTATATCAATCATGAGCTAATGAATACTGTCAAATATTTCATTTACTCATTTTCCCTTCATTATGTGCATATCATTCTTTTTCCAAAAAAATCTCAATCACTTTCCATGGTTACTGGTACCATAAAATTATTGAAAACCACAATAGACCAATACATAAATATTCCAATATTCCACGATACTATATACAACACTATTTTGGAATCCCATTACATAAACACTTAATCATTCCACCACATCATTGTCATATTCAACATCGCCAATAGTGATCGCATGTGACTTCCCTTTGTCCTTTGCCTTAAGTGGTTTCTCATGTCGATCATCACTAACCCTTTGATTAGGGCATTTATTAGCATAATGCCCCATTTCCTTGCACATGAAGCATTGAAGTGTTGGTGGTTCATTCTCTGCAGTGTTTTCTTTATTCACATCATTAGAAACCCTTTTTCCATTACTTCGACACTCAGCTGCTCGATGACCTTCTTTTCCACACTTAAAACATTTTCTAGTCCCTTTAAGACAATCTCCACCATGCTTCTTTCCACACTTTGTGCATAAGGAAACATTCATCTTCTTTTCACCATTATTCTGAGATTTCTCCTTGAACTCCATCTTTCGTTTCTTGTCAAAACCATGAGATGGATATGTAACACCAACATCCATTTCTACCTTCATAGCATGACACACAATTTCTTCATAGCTACTGAAGTCTCGTATAGCTAATGCCCTTCGAAGACTTGGTTTTAAGCCACTGAAAAATCGATCAACTTTACTTTCAGGTTGGATGATAATGCCAGATGCATACCTTGCAAGTCTTGTAAAATTTTCTTCGTATATACCAACAGATTCATCATCCTTCTGCTTCAGCTCAAGAAACTCCTTTTCCATCTTCGTTCGAAGAATACGAGGGAAGTACTTACTGAAAAACACGTTCTTGAACTCTTCCCATTCCATGGACTCAATTTCATCTCTTGGCCTCGTATTCTTGATAAGATTCCACCATTGATCAGCTTCACCTTCCAAACGATATACTGCTAAGATGACTTTATCATGTTCAAGAACATTGAAGAACTGAATATATCTTTTCAGTGGTACTGATCCATTGTTCCGCAACAAGTGGATCGGAAGACCCACTGAAAGAAGGTGGGCGTTTCCTCATGAAGGACTCAATAGAATATTGTTCCCTTCTCTGCTCATTTGGAAGTCCAGAATGATTCATAGCTTGTGTAAGTATAGAAATACGATTTTTCACTCCATCTCCCATAACATTTGTTTGTTCAGGAGGACAATCATTGCATTGTCCATTGTATTGATCAACACGGTTCCTTCGGGTTCCAGCCATCATCTAAAACCCAAAAAGAATAGTGTGAGAGGAAAAAATCATGCTAGGGAAAACAACATAAAAAAGAGGGAGTACCTCCAATATCTAACATCTTAGGTTTAATTCTATGATCGTTAGAATAATTCTAGTACTATAACCTATACGTATACTTAACCTTAGGGACATCCCTAGACATACCTTAGAAATATCTCTAGGGATCTCACTAACGTTTTCGCATCCTAGTTTCCAAAGGTTGACTAAACCTTTCCTCTGATACCAACTGTAGAGACCCGAAGCTTATCGTACATGAACATTTCATTACTTTTGCGGAATACTTAGTACATAACAAAAAACACACACACAAGGATCGTAATACTTTAGTGTCTTTGGAAACTCGGAACGTAATCTTCTAATCGTGGTGAAAGATCTCCAATATCTCCCATAAAGATCTTCCTTTTTTTATACCTAAAACCTTTCTTTATATCCTGGGGAAAAGAAAACATAAAAGGGTGAGCTCAAATGCTCAGTAAGGGTAAACATAAGAAAAATCAATCACATCATATTCATAAGAACATAACTTTTGGAAATCTTATCCTGGAAAAGAGAGAGCATAATTTCATAACATGGGATAAATCATAGTAGTGAAATGAAATCCCAATAATCATAACATAAAATATGAAACATTGTGGAATACACACATAATCATAGAGAATCATTTCTTGTTAGTCAATACTCATTGTCAAGACTATCTTAGTGGACAAAGTTCCTTTCTGAACCGAGTCACCCTCGTTTCAGTCCTATTTCACTGAACCGGTATAACCTACCGTTCCATCCATGTCTATCTCATGAGATATAAAATCTTTACCCAATGCATTGGAGGGAGATATAGGTCCCACGCATCTCATAATGATACCATTCTTATGTGTGCCACAAAATCATAAATCGTACATCATTGCATAACCCATGTAATACAAATGGGAATCTTTAAACATCATGACATCATAAAAAAATTCATACAAGATAAAGGAATTCATAAAAATAATTCAATCACAACATGATCAAATCAATGTAATAATAGGGATAAAAATAGAACCCTTTATTATCTTAGAAGGAAAATAATTTTTGATAAAACACTTGAACTCCATTCTTGAGGAAAATATCCTTTCTACTTCAAAAACATGTTTCCTTTCTAAACATGATATACGACTTAAAAATAAAAGATGCTGATTAAAAATAAACTTTAAAACTTGTAAAGTATGCTTCTTGGAAATTATGTTTTAAAAATCCATTCAGGCCGTATAAGTTAAAAAAACATTCTTCGTACTTTTGTCAGAAAAGTCAAAAAGTACCTCGTACGAAAAAAACGACAAAATATTCCTTTCATATTCATTACTAAAAACTCACCGAAGGGTAAAATTGGATTTAAAAATTGTAGTTGGATGGAAATAATATTAAATATTGAGGAAAACATGGATGTGGATGATAAAATACACCCCAGTAAATACCAAAGTATAAGCAATCTCAGATAAAAATGAGATTGTGATATTTCCCTTACCTTAAGTCCGATTTGCTTTGTACGTGTCCGAAGCTCCTGTATAATGGTTTAAATAATGTTATTGACTTATTCCAGAATCATACATATTGATATGATATCATATATGGTCCACTTATGACTTTATATTACCCGTTCTTTTGTAAAGTAATGTTAAAGTAGCGTTTTGGGTAAAATCGTCTCATTTGTCGTTCGTGTTTTTAACTTGTAATTATTAATATGATTACTTGGATCATGATTACTTATATCCAGAATGTAAAACATGATTTATATATAATATATATTCAGAATATACATATATATAATATATTGATAAATGGAATGAGATACACCGTTCATGGAGACGGTAGTCCGTACGTACGCATGAACACTGTTTTCGTTTCCTTATTGAATTGAATGGAATTAAGTAGATGACATACATATAAATATAAATAAATCCAGTATCATTATTATGTCATATATTTCATTAGTAATTATTATATATACTTTATAATCATTCATGAATGGTTAATCATTGAGAATGAATCTCATCGCGTCGTGGAGACGGTAGTCCGTACGTACGCACGAGCGATGATATCGTTCCCATGGTCGTGGAATTGTGTTGAAGTGTTTGTATAATATTTCAGTATAAATATCAATTTATAATAATCATATATAGTTACTCATTAAACCATTATACCCATCCAATTAATGTGGTGGCGGAAAATAGATTACACCACGGCGTGGAGACGGTATTCCGTACGTACGCACGCACGGTGATTTCCTTTTTCCGTAGGATGGATAGAAGGTTAATTAGAGTTGTTTAATATTTATAATAACATATCAGTATGTAAGTAATACTGATGTTATTACTTTATCATGAAACAACTAAAGAAGAAGAAGTTGAAGAAGAAATAAATTGAAAAGATCGGTAATGGATATTACCTCTTCTTTGAAACGCCTCATTGAATCCTCCACTTAGGGAACTAAGATTGGTTTTTGAAGAAGACCAGGACCTCTAGGATTATTCTAGGGAAGTGGAGAAGGGATTTTGGCAGGGGTTGGCCGAGCTTGAGTGCTCAAATTGGTGTGAGGAGGAGGGGGAGGAGGTTCCCTTTTATAAGGGAGGAGAGGGGCAACTTAGGAATATATCAAAATATTATTTTATATTAAAGTCAAAATCGGTTTATAATGGTTCCAAAGGGTCTTATTTAGAAGCTAAAGTGGGGATGGGTCTAAATCCTATCAACCAATAGGATTTAGACAAGTTTAGGTTATTATTTTAACCTTATCAATTAGATTTAACTCTAAGTTAAATAATTTAACTTTTACCGTGTCTTTTTGTTTTCTTACACTATATGGTTAATACACTTACTATAACATGCCAAACGAACCCCAAAATGTTTATTATTAATATATATATCCTTATATAAGTCATTTGGCCGAACCTTAGATTTTTAGGAATAAAATAACAATTAATAATATAATATTTGATTTAAAAACTATTTTGTGTCAATTTTGACACTATTTGATATATGATTTTTGTGAAAGTCATAACAGAATTATATGTTCGAACCAAGTTGATTAAATCAACAATAATATATCATAGTAACCTAGAAAATTAGTGGGATTCATAAAAAGTCTCAAATTAAATTTATTTTGGTATTTATAACATCAATTATGTCAATATTTCATTAATAAGATAATTACAACATCATCTTTGTGTCATAAATAAAATAAATTATTTGATCTCTAAAAATTACAAATAAAATACCATTATGTAGGAAATCGTTTTATCTTTCTAATTAATATTTAAAATTGAATTTATCTTATGTATAACCCTATATTAAAAATGTTTTAGTAAATAAACTTTGATTTTAACTATTTTAACTCTTCTTTGAATTAAATAATAATAAATGTCCTAATCTTATCCAAGTGGGCCTAAATGATAATATTTTACACTTAAGGTTGTTTTTGGTCGAGATAAACTTGTCCAATAGGATTAGGACATGTGTTAGGGTAATATTAATATCATTTTTACCCTTAATTACCCTATTTACTTTTAACAGTGGTAAATAAAAGTAAAAAGTTACTATTCACCAAAAATTATTTTCATCTCATTGAACCACATTTTACTTACTGACATCAACCGTGTCTCTCGGATTTTTAAAATTCCATTCACAGAAGCGGTAAAATTATGTTTTATGAAAAATTTAGTTTTTTAACTACCACTTAATAGTTTCACTATTCATCAAAAATTGATGTTTTTCAGAACAATGCCAAAATTTCATCCTAAGCTATATTTCATATTCTAAATTCAAAAATGAAGTCTATTGTAACAAATTCATAACATAGAAGTTTCATTAATTAATTTTATAATTAAATCCCGCTGTTAAAACAAATAGCGTGTTTTTAAGAAACAATATATATCAAAAGATTGACACTTGTTTATGTCTGGTTTAAATGTGAAATTACATCCAATGACCAACATTATATTAAATTGTAAAAATATATTCTATATATACTTTAAAACCACTCAAATTAATAATTTATCACTATTAATTATTTCGATTAAAACAGTTGTTTTTAATTAAAATTTAGTAATTTTCACTGTTCATCAGAAAATAGAAGTTATCCGAAAAGTACCAAAATTTCACCTTATGCTAAATTCGATACTCCGAATCCAAAAATGAAGTCCATTTTGAGAGCTAAAATTTCTAAAATTTTAAAAGGTGGTTATTACTATTTATAACGGCTAGTTATAATAATATTATAATAGCATATCGTTGTTTAGTGAAACTCGGTATTGCGTACTACACACGCTATCGAGGAAGGTCGCGATTGCGTGTAATGCAAGGCAAGTCAAGGATGTGTGTTGTGAAAGCTCCTTTTGGTGTAGTGTACAACACAAGACATTAGAGAAATTAAAAAGAATATTGTTCATAAAATCGCGAGGTGTTATAGTAGGCCGTACGTACGCATGAACGCTGTTTTCGTTTCCTTATTGAGTTGAATGGAATTAAGTAGACAACATACATATATATACACATAAATCCAGTATCATTATTATGTCATATATTTCATTATTACTTATTATATATACTTTATGATCATTCATGAATGGTTAATGTGGAGAATGAATCTCATCGCGTCGTGGAGACGGTAGTCCGTACGTATGCACGAGCGATGATATCATTCTCATGATCGTGGAATTGTATTGGAGTATATGTATACTATTTCAGAATAAATATTACTTTACAATAATCATATATAGTTATTATGTACACCATTATACCCATCCAAGTAAGGTGGTGGTGGAAAATAGATTACACCACGGCGTGGAGACGGTATTCCGTACGTACGCACGCGCGGTGATTTCTTTTTCCATAGGATGGATATATGGTGAAATAGTGTTATTTCATACATATAATAACATATAAGTATATTAGTGATACTGATGTTATTACTTCATAATGAAACAACTAAAGAAGAAGAAGTGGAAGAAGAAATAAAGATGAAAGAATCGGTAACGGACATTACCTCTTCTTTGAAGTGCTTCCTTGAGATCTCCTTTTAGGGCACTAAAATTTGTCTTTGAGGAAGAAAAAAACCTCAAGGATGTTTCTAGGGAAGTTTAGAACAGAATTTGGCAGGGGTTGGCCGATATTGAAGGCTCAAATTGGTTTGAGAAAGAGGGGGAGGAGGTGCCCTTTTATAAGGGAGGAGAGGGGCACCTTTGGAATAATTAAAAATATTATTTTATTATAAAGCCAAATTCAATTTTAAATAGCTAAAAATTGATTTATTTCGAAGATAAGGTGGGGATGGGTCGAAATCCTCTCATCCAATAGAATTTAGACAAGTTTAGGTTCCTATTTTAACCTTATCATTTAGATTTAACATTAAGATAAATAATTGTTCCTTTTCTGTGTCTTCTTGTGTTCTTAGAATATAAGGTTAATAAACATACTATAAGAAGCCAAACGAACCCCAAGTTATTTATTATTAATATATATAACCTTATCTAAGTCATTTGGCCAAACCGTAGAATTTTAGGAATAAAATAACAATTAATAATATAATATTTGTTTTAAAAACTATTTAATGTCAATTTTGACACTATTTAGTAATTGATTTTTTTGAAAATCATAACAGATTTATTAGTTAGAAAAAAGTTGATTAAATCAATAAAAACATGTCATATTAACCTATAAAATTAGTGGAATTCATAAAAAGTTTCAAATTATATTTATTTGGGTATTTATAACATCAATTATGTCAATATTTCATTAATAAGATAATTACTGCATCATCTTTGTGTCATAAATAAATTAACTTATTTAAAGTAGAAAAATTACAAATAAAATTTAATTATTTAGGAAACATTATTATATTTCTAATGAATATTTATAGTCGAATTTATCTTATGTATAACCATATATTAAAAATGATCTAGTTATTAAACATTTCTTTTAACTATTTTAACCCTTCTTTAAATAAATTAATAATAAATGTCCTAATCTAATCCAAGTTGGCCAAAATGGTCATATTTTATTCCTGAGGTTGTTTTTGGTCGAATTACACTTATCTAATAAAATTAGGACATGTGTTAAGGTAATAATAATATCATTTTTACCCTTAATTACCCTATTTACTTTTAACCGTGGTAAAAAAAGTAAAAAGTTACTATTCACCAAAAATTGTTATCATCTCATCAAACCACATTTTACTTACTGACATCAACTGCGTCTCTCGGATTTTTGAAATTCCACTCACAGAATCGGTAAAATTATGTTTTATGAAAAATTCAGTTTTTTTAACTACCACTTAGTGGTTTCACTATTCATCAAAAAATGAAAGTTTCAGAAAAATACCAAAAATTAGACCTAAGCTGTATTTGATATTATGAATTCAAAAATGATGACTATTTTATCAAATTCAAAACATATCAGCTAAATTAACTAATTTAAAAATTAATTCCCATCGTCAAAACAAATAGCGTGTTTTTAAGAGATAATAACTATCAAAAGATTGACACTTGTTTATAACTGGTTTAAATGTGAAATTACATCCAATGACCAATATTGTATTAAATTGTAAAAATATATTCGAAATATACTTTAAAACCACTCAAATTAATAATTTATCACTATTAATTATTTCGATTAAAAAATTTGTTTTTTATTAAAATTTAGTAATTTTCACTATTAATCAGAAAATGAAAGTTATCCGAAAAGTACCAAATTTTCACCCTAAGCTAATTTTCATATTCCAAATCCAAAAATTAAGTCCATTTTTAAAAATAAAATTTAAAAATCTTCAAAAAGTGGTCATTACTATTCATAATGGCTAGTTTTATAAATATTTTAATTGCCTATTGTTGTTTAGTGAAACTCGTTATTGCATACTACACATGCTATCGAGGAAGGTCCCGATTGCGTGTAATGCATGGAAAGTCAAGTATGTGTGTTGTACAAGCTCCTTTTGGTGTAGCATACAACACAAGACATTAATGAAATTAAAAAGAATATTTTTTGTAAAATCATGGGGTGTTACATTGGGGAAGGGTGAAACGTTCCCATTTAGAAGAAATTACTCTACAAATTAACAACCAGTTAGGAAGATGGAAAGGGAACACCATGTCTCAGGCTAGTAGAGTTTTCTTTATCAACTCTGTTATTACATCCATGTTATTCTATTCATTTTCTGTGTATAGATGGCCATCACTGCTTCTAAAGAAATTGACTAGAATGACTCGGAATTTCATTTGGACTGGATCAATCCATCAGAAGAAACTTATTACTGTTCCATGGAAGGAATGTATAAAGACAGTCAATAAGGTATGAATGTGAATTTAGGATGCTAGAATTTTAAATAATATGCTTCACTAGAATATCACATGGAGGCTTCTCTCTAAACCCGACATTTCACTTGAATTTATGGTTGGCGGGTTTGTGGATAGACTTCAACAATGTAGGTGAAGTTTTCTAAAATCTTTTAGGTGGCCTTCAATTATGTTTGATTATTATTCAATAATGTCTTAGTCAATTTGGTTGGATTCTCTTGTTTCTCATCTAAACTACTAGAAAAAACCATGGATGTCCACCCCTATAAATGATCATGTTAATATTCCCTCTTCTCTTGGGAATCATTCCATTTTTGATCTATATGAAAATTTGATTGCTTATGATATCATTCATAATATCCTTCACAAGGATATTGTTATCAATGTTTATGTTGATATTGACATTTTGATCTGAAAGCCTACTCTTAGTGGATCATTTTCCAGTTGGGATTTCTATAATATGCAATGTGGTGTTCTCTCTAGAATCCCTTCATAGATGGCAGTTTTTCGTCGACCATACATATCCCCCAGTGATGTTATGTTGATCTGGAAAATATGGGAAAATAGAATGCCCATTTAATGTGTGTTTCAGCGCACTGGACTCAACCTAGCCACATTATTTCATTTCTGTATCAACAGTGATGAATCTCTTCCACATCTGTTTCTTCACTGAAATTTTTTTGTGCGTTTATGGAACTATGTGCAATCAATATTCAATTCCGGTTTTGATTGCTACTCTTTTAAATCGGTGTTATATTCGGCATTGAAGATTGATTTCAACGATCATCTGAAATCCCTTTTTACTGCTGCCATTATATCATTTTTTCCCCACATCTTGAAAGCTCGGAATTCTATTATATTTAACAATATGAAGCCCTCATTCTGGGATGTTGTTTTGCATATACATCGAAGCATTATTGCTGCTTCTAGGAACCAAACTAGATACATGAACAATGATATTTCTGACTTTGTTATTTTGGGATCCCTTGGTGTCAGTGGCTGGTAAAGGAATTCTAGAATGGTCAAATACATTAGGTGGATTCCACCAATTGCAGAGTGGCTGATAGTGAATGTTGACGGGGCCACCGCCGGTGCACCGGGTCCTACTGGGTGTGGTGGAGATTTCAGAACTCATTACGGATTTGTGAAAGGACATTTTTTCCATTATATTGGTTATGATCATGCTATTTAAGCTGAACTGTGGGATATTATCAAAGCTAACAAGTATGCAGTGCATTATGGTTGGCATAGAGTATGGTTAGAGTCAAATTCGTCTCTTGCTGTGCAGATTTTAAAATATAGATCTCGAAATGTTCCTTAGAGGATTATGCCACTTGAATCTCTTATCTTATTCCTGATGAAAGCTTATGTCTTGATGTCTCTAATTCATATCGAGAAGCTAACTAGGTTGCTGATGCTCTATCTAAAAGGGCCATTATGGAGGTCAGTTCCAGTTGGTCTTTTGTTCTGCCTTTTTATTATTAAAATTTGACAAGAAATTATAGAGATGGTGTTTTGTATACAAGGCATTTTAAGGCCACATGTTTTTGAGTTGTATTATACTTTTTACTATTATCTCAAATAATTTTGTTGGGAGAAGGTTTCTGCCGATCTCCTGAAACTTTTGACTGTAATATAACACATGACAATATTTTGATGAAGATAATGAGTTTTATTTCATATCTTTAAAAACGAGAATGAATAAGATACCATTTTGGTTTGATATTATTTTTGGTATCTAGAATAATTTGTTTTAAAGAATTTCATCATTGGTAAATTTGTGCAAGTTATTAAATATAGATATCCATAGGTTGAAGATCCATTTGGGTTTATTCTCTATATTTGAACATCTTGAAATTCATTATTCGAGAGATTCACCATTATGAATATATTGAGTATCTTTTACCTTGAGATGAGGACAAATAAATAAATATGATAGATCTACTATAAAATATCTTCTCATGAAAAAATGATCAATCTGGAATGGTAATTAGAAGAATGTCATTGTAAATGTCAATTTTCATAAATTCATTATCCTTGATAAAAAAATAATATTCCAAAATAGAGGGGGGTAGAATAATTTTTATCAATGACATGAAATTAGAAAGTATGATGTAGTTCAATAAATGTTATCAGATCTATTAGCTGATAATTAAATTTTATATCTATTATTAAATTGTGTAATTGAGCTTCTGATTTATATATTTGTATTTTAGTTATTATCTGCCATTTATCATAGTCTGTAATATAATTGGAGACTATTGAATAAAATATAGTGACTTTATAATTTATTTGGTATCATTAAATTTTATAAGGGAAAAATTTTCTATTTATTTCAAAGCCTATTGTATTCTACACCAAGAATAACACATGTATCCTTAGAGTGGAATGTTTGAGGGAAATTTTCTATATATGAATTGAAAAAACATACATCAATAATATTGTATTTATTATCAATAAGGGATAGAAAAATAGAAATCAAGGTATGATTAGAAAAGAGGAGAGTATGGAAAACATTGACATTTCATTTCTATGTGGGTAATGACCAATATATAGAAAGGGTGGATTGATACTCCCTAGGATATGTGGTTATCTCCTCAGTGTATGCGACGAGGTCTAACCACCATTTTACTTAGAGGTGTAGGTCTGTACACCCATCTATGAGTGTTGGAATGTGTCATAAAACCATCCCTTTGGGGACTCCAACCTTCATTGGATTCTCCTTATAAGTTATAAGGAAAATTACTTGTAAAAAGGGATGGATCATGCCACTCTCATTATAATATATAAACTTCCCCACACCCAATTATGGGACTCACATCTTCCTAATAGGTGCACATCCAAAAAACATGGATGTTATACCCAGTCATAGATACACCGATTGGATCACCACACATCCCTAGGAATATTAATAAAACCATCATAGTCACATAAGGGAGTCAAAAGATTCCCCAATTGGTTTGATATTTGGTTGACGTCTATAAACCCATCTATGCGTTCATAAAAGTGTCATGATGTTTTTTATTTTTCCACGAGTTCTCAAATGTTTATCAAAAATATCATCGATAGTCCTCCCACCCACTTGGTTTTCTCCTCCAAGGGAATTACACACATTCTAATGGCCATTTTCCTCATAATATGGGTTGTGTTGTATAGCAACCCAATCTTCTCATACATAAATATGAAATCTATTTAGATGAATATTTGATACATTACAATACAATCCATTCTAGAAATGAAATGGATTGGAGTCATTAGATACTAGATATTAAATATTATTATTTTAAGAAAAATCATCAATGCATTTCCTAAAGATCTTCCATCCTAATAATTTTTATAGGAATACCATAAAAGAATGTTTCTTCATAATCTAGGTAAAAGAAACATAAGGAAAAGTTGAGATCACATACTCAGTGTGGGTAAACATGAGAGGTATCAATCTATGTTCATATGAATGCACAAGATAAGAAAAATGGTGTTATATCATGGCCATAAATTACAATATACATACCCAATCATTAAAATTTTATAAAAATGTTATATAGAATAAAACATTATCATTTAAAAAAAATGAATCAAAGAATCGTAACCCAACATAAATTAATCATGAAACACAAAATCATATTATAAATGTTTGTGGCACCATAATTAGTATAGAAAATATCTCATATGTCAAGGTTAACTAACCAGACCAATTGATTAGAAAATAACAGATGTTCTATATTGTGGATAAAAAAAGATCTAATTGTTTCCCATAACAGATCAAGATGTTTTACTAGTTTTCCATAACAGATCAAGAACATTGACTTGTATCCCATAAATAACTCATAAGATAAAATAAATTAACCAATTAATTTTAGAGAGATTTTGGTCCTTTCCATGAAAAAAATTAAAATCATAGATATGAGCTCCACATGAATATAAAACATTCATCATATTAGGACCCATGAGAAGAAATGGGTTTCATAAACACATAATCATTTCATTACACAAGTAAATGGGTTCATAAATTTTTTTGTTATAATAATAATCCATAGAGTGAATAAATAAAAATAAATCCTTCGACAATAACCACATAAATTAATATGTAGAATAATGTTCTATTATCATTTAATAATAAATATATCACTAAAAAATAAATAAAACCTTCTTGAGGAAAATACACTTTGAAATTTGAAAATCCTTTTCTAAAATTAAAAACAACACTTGTAATAATGATTCATTTTTATATAAATACCACTATAAACTTATAATGTGTGAATCAATGCATTAAGGCATCATGATTTTGGGTAATTCCATTTATTTTGTACAATTTAAAAAAACAATCATTGCATTATGTTTTCTATAAGAGACACAGTGTTCCTCATTTGGAAAATGAGAAAAAGATTCATTTCAAAACATTATTAAAAAAATGTAAAAGTGGGTAAAAATGAAATTAAAAAAATAATATAATTATAATTAAAATATTTTCTTTCAATTTTTTTTATAAACACATTAATATAGAGAAAAGTATTAACCTATGAAGACATAAACATCAAGACTCCCTAATTTTGGTAAGATAATGAAATAAAACCCTTACATCATTAGTTGCTTCTCAATTACAATACCCATGAAATAAATAAAAATTTATGGTTATGTATACATTATAGTATTAATTATAATAATAATAATAAACATTCAGAAGCTTTATATACATAACAACAAATATACAAGTTAATATTGAATGTGTCCCACTAAAATAAAAGTGAGATCAAAATCTGATACCTAATGTGTCTCTTTAACACAGTCTTTATAAATTATACTATATGATAATTATAGATTTATTATAAATTTTTTACATAAATTAATTAATATATATAATATCACATATTATTTTTCAATTAAATATTATCACCCTTTTATTTAAATTTGTTATTTAAATCACTATTTTGGATTTTAATTGCATCATTTTACAAGAGTGTTTCAGTTTAGCAGTCATGGTCCTTATAATTTTATCATGATTAAATAATCTAATGAACATAAATAATTTTATAAACATCATATAAATTCATCATATATAAATTTATATTTATTCATATAAATTATATATATATATATATATAATTAATTACACTGTTAATGGAGACAGTAGGTCATACGTATATATTAATGATATTTAAACTTTTTCAGCGTATGGAATGAATGAAATGAAAATTATAAATCAAATTTATACAATAATTATTAAGTAATATATATAAAATATATTTGTAACATAAATAATCATTTCCATCAAAGAAAAATATAAATGAGAAATGAATCACATCGCTTAATGGATGTGACAGTCCACACTTCCCCATGAAAAATGTTATCATTTCCCATAGTATTGGATAGTAAAAATAAATATGTTATATTAAAATTAAAAAATTATAATTATTTAATAATTATCCTATATAAACATTAAACCCATCATATTACCCATCCCTAAGATATGAGGGTGAGACACAAATTGTGTCTATTTTGGGAGATGATAAGTCGTACATACGCAAAAGTGATATATTCTCTTATAATTTTTGAGAACAGGGGAAGTGAAACTGTTTTTTAAAATAATTGTAATATAATTTAACAATATTGTTGATAAATAATTTATTATTTTATGAAATGTACAATATATTTATAGTAATTAATGAGGACATGAAGATAATGTGATTAGTAAATGTTATTTCAACTTCTTGTAAATTTATTTGTTCGATCTCATCTAAAGGACTCTATATTTGGTATTTTGGGAAGTAATAACAACAAGAATATTGATAGATAATTTTATAATATTAGAAATTAGAATATTTTGATCATGTTATAAGACGCAATGTGGTTTAAAGAAATGAGGGTCGATGTTCCCATTTATAATGGATCTGATGGGATCTTTTGGAGATTCAAAAAAGATTAAATTATTCTAAATTTATATTCAATATTATTTCATCCAAATGGTCATGTATTAAAATATATTGTTTTATATGGTTGTAAAACCATCATAAAAATGAATTTATACATATTGTGGTGTAAATTTAATCCTTATCATTTTGATTGACCCTTAGTTATCCAATTTTAATTTTAACAACGGTAAAAAAAAATTTTATATTAATGGGATGTAATTTGTGAATTTAAGTTACAAATTAGACACTAAAAGGTAAATTGTGGTACATTTATAGAATATAATGAAAAAATTAATATTTAAAAAATTTTGTGATTTTTAAACTAATGAATGAAATATTATCTTGATAAAAGATCATTATTTTTAATTTTTAAAATATTCATTTAATTTAAATTTTAATACATGAAGAAAAATGGGTGATTCAAGTATAATTTTTTTAAAAATAAAAAATATATTTTATATATGTAAAAAATTATTGGGGAACATAAAATCATTCAATATATATCAGTTTTCATATTAAGAAAATCAGTTATTATATATTTTTATTAATTAGAGAAATCCTGCATCTGTGCTTTATAAGAAATTATTGTCATTATATAAGTACTAAAAATTGTAAATAAAATTATATAATTTATTATATAATAATATAAAAATAATCACTTATATTATTTTATATTTTACATTTCTTTCAAATGTGGACACAAATATGATTTTTAAAATAATGATATTAACATTGAGTAAATTTCATTGATTTAAATATTATATAAGTAATTATATTAGAGAAGATTCTATTAAACATGAAAATTTAGAATATAATGTGTCAATTTTAAAATAAAATTTATTCAATAAGAATTATAATTAAAAATTATTACATGATCAGTTTGTTTTAACATTTAATAACTCTTTTTACCCTTTAATATTTGATAAATTTTACCATAGTTACTATTCATATTGATAAAAAATAAATGGGGCCTAAATATCATATTTGATCCTCTTGATTCTGAACATTTAATTCATTTTTTACAATTAAATCACTATGTATTTGATATATTAATTTTAATTGATGTTCCCGAAAAATAATAAAAATATATTTTTAGAAAAAACTTATTTTTAAACATAAAACACAATTTATTCTTATATTATGCTTAGGAAAATATTTGTTTAATGTTAAAAACAGATAATACATTAAAGAATATATATATTTAAATAAAATAAATCAAAAAAATTATTAATCTATTTTATTAATATAAAAATCCCTTTATTGTATAAAAACATTTCCTCAGAAAGACATAATATTATTTTTAATTTTTTTAATTATATTAATTTGATAACAAATATGTTAATTTTATAAATGTTTAGGCTATATAATTTTCATAATTTTGTAATTAATATTCATACTCACCAATACAACAGATATGAGATAATAGACCCATAATATTTTAATTATGTTATTTGGTTCATCTGAACGTGATGTTGCATATAACACAAGCTATTAAAGAAATTAAATTATTTAAAGAGAAATATTTTATAAAATGACATGTTGATAGATTATATCCCCATAAAAATGAATTTATACCTATTATTCAGTAAATCTAATAAAAAATAAGGATATAATTTTTGTTTACATCATTAGGTTCTGAGGCATCTTCTTAAAATATATGGATACTTCAGATAATCATAATAAGGAAGATGTCATCACTCAAGGGTACTCTTGAGAGAAAAAGAGGTGGATAACCTATGTGGGGCGACGATGTTGAGAATTCCAGGGAAAAGGAGGCAGTGAATCTGGGTGATGAATGCCGTATTGGTCATTGTTATCTATTCATCCACTATGTGAAGCGAAGATCTATGAAATCGGTGCTCAAGGCTGCCTCTGGTCATGGGAAGAGCTTTGTGGATGTGGCTAAATAGGCAGAAGGCTTCACATTCATGGATTGTGAAGTGGGTATATCAAGAAGAATCATACATAAGGGACGTATTTCCTTGTATCGGTGAATCAATATGCTTTTGAGAAAAGGATAAAATTGTGAAAAATTTCAATTATTTCTTAGGTTGTGATTTTAAAAGGGGTAAGGCCATAGAAATTTAATGATCTCACAAGCAGATTGGCAGAGATTTGGGGCTTCAGTGACTGGAAGATGACAGCCATGGGGTGTGGGTTCTATTATTTGGTGTTTCCCTATGATGATTGAAAATGACATGCATTGAGTTTGTGATCTGTTCCTCTGCATCCTGGCTTCATTGGATTCACGAATGGGATCAGAAATTTTTTCTCACCATGGTCAAGAATACCTTTTCCTAGGTATTGATATGTATTCATAAATTTATTTGTCTTTATTGGCACCCGCAAATAATGTCGTATATTTCTTCCTATGTTTGTAATTCGATATGGTTCGATAAGCAAAAAGACAACCCTATATTTGGTTATTATGCTAGGATTCTAGTGGAAGTAGACATGTAAGCTACATTAGTGGACGAAGTTCTCTTCACCACTACGGATGATAGCATCAACCGGGAAATAGGATTTGAAAGGAAGCCAAAATTTTGTTTGAAATTCCAAATCATTGTGCATGTGCTTTTTGAATGTAATAAGAATAAGATTTTCTCCACCTGTAATAATAGAGGGAATGATTCTGGGAGTTTTTGAAGGAAGACAACTAATTAGGGACCCTCAAAACCTGATATAAATGTTAAAAATGGACATGCAGTGATTGAAAAGGTGGATGCACATTGTGAATCCTTGAAACCCACTGGTGATATTGTGTCTACTACTGAGGATGGATTTTATAGCTCAGAGATCCCATCACACGATCCTCCCACACAGGATAAGATGGATGGTATTGACACTATTAATGAAGGGAGTAAAAAATAATACATTCAGTTTCACACTAAGGATGATATGCCTACTGGTCAGAAGTGAACAATTCATGATGCTACTTTTAAAAAGTCCATTGAGGAGATCTCAACAAGGAAAGGGAATTATAATATGTCCATGACTGAGGTCTCTAGTGCTCGGATCATAAATGAATTAGTTATACAGGACACCCGCTTGAGAGGAAGTAAGATGGTACAACACACTGAGGACCCAGCTAAAGAATTCTCACAAATACCTTCATCTAATGTTGTAAGAAAAAAGTTTCCTGCCATCTTAGCAATTCCTATAGATTCTGAAAATAGGTTTATCACTCTTTTTGATGACGAAGATGAACCTCTCAAGGATGGAGGTGCACCCAATGAAGTGATGGATGAGAATAAGTCAGATCTTGAAGAATTATTTGCTTCCTGTTATGTTGGCCCCTGCACTAGATAGAGGTCCTCTAATTAATGAAGATAATTTTCTCGAACTTCATAGGTCTTGGGTATTCTCCCAGTGTCAAAACCTTGAAGTATATTATCATGACCAACAAACCCATGTTATTGGGTATTGCTGAGCCAAGAATGAAAATTGAAATATGGATGGAATTTAATTAGAATTTCTTAGGATACTCCCCTACTGTAACCAATCAACAGGATAATGAGAATGAATCTATATGGGTGATAAAACACAATAGTGTTATCATTGATTATTTTAAAGATGATCAGCAGTTAGTAACTTTGTTTTGCTGTTTTCTGTCAAATTATCTCTGTTTGACTTTTTTGTATGCTTTTAATAAATACATCAGAAGGAGGTTATTATGGAAAACCCTACTCACCATTTATAAAAACATGTCTACCAGATTGATTCTGCTTGGCGACTTTAATACCATTTTGAGGCCAGTGGAGAAAACTGGGAGAAATTTTTGTAGAGATTCAGCCAAAGACTTTTCTTCCTGCATTGATCCCTATAGGTTGAATGAATTTCCCATTTTAGGTGCGAATTTTACATTGATTAGATACACTCTAAATGGGATGTAGGCAAGTAAATTAGAAAGGTGACTTGTTTAGATGAATGAAAAATGTGATGTGATGGAACTTTTTGGCATGACACATCCCAGACATCATTCGGATCATAACCCCATATTGGTTGACCTCTGTTTTAGTATACTTAGGTCAACACCTTTAAACTTTAAGTTCAATTATGCTTGGTTGGTTGTGCCTAGGTGTAGGAAAATAATATTGGATGCTTGGAACACAAATTTCATAGGTAGCTCATTGCACATTCTGACTTCCAAGATCAAAATTGTGAAAACTAGACTCAATGAGTGGAGTAAAAAATCTTTCACCTACATTGATAATGATATTAAAGAGTCTGAATATCATTTGTTAAGTTATCATCAGGGCAATATGAAACAGGACACCCCATCCCATGTAGATATACAAGCTGACTCAAAGCTTGATAATCTCTTGACTCTTAAGGAGAATTTGGATTGGAATCAGTTAAATGTTACATGGCATAAGGATGGGGAGAGGAACTCAAGATTTTATTACCGCAAACACAAGGAGAAAAAGGTTAAGAGAACTCTTTGGGCATTAAAGATTGATGACACCATGCTCACATCTTAAAATGACATTACTAATGGTGTGACATGTAATTTTTAAAAGTTATATTTTGATTCTTGGGAGAACAAATCAAACAAATTTATTAGATGTGTGGTATCCAGTTTGGATGATAATTAGATCAAAAATATCAGTGAGACTCCTACTCAAATGGAAATACGTTATACACTTTTCTCCTTAAATATAGATAGTGTTTCTTGTCCTTATGGATTTACAAATAAATTCATCATGTTCCATTGGGATATCATCCAAAATGAAGTGATTAATGTTGAAAAAGAATTATTTCATCATTCCTTTATACCATTTGGAAAGAAATATAATTTTATTGATTTTCATTCTTAAGAAGGATAATGCCTTCGACATCAAAGATTTAAGGCCTGTTTCCATAGGTAATTCCATTCCTATGGTAATTAGTAAAATCATGGAAATCTAGTTAGGTGATGTTGCTAAAAAACCTTGCCTCTGCTAATCAGTTTTCCCTTGTACCTGGGAGAAATATTCAAAATTGAATTTTTACTGCTTCATAATATATTAATATTGTGAAAAGAAAAGATCTACATGGTATCCTAGCCCTGAAGGTAGATATATCAAAGGCCTTTGACACAATAACTTGGGACTTTTTCTTCACTATTATTAATATTCATGGCTTCTCAGAGAAATTCATTTGTTTGGTCTATTCCATATTGAAAGGTGCTAGTTTATCTATTCATGTCAATGGATCCCCCAGGGGGTTCTTTCAATTGAAATAGAGGGTTCAGACAAGGTTATCCTTTATCTGGGCTTCTGTTATTTATGGATGATATTTATCTAAGTGTGTTATTCATGACCATGTAAAAATTTGTATATATCAAAGAACAAGGGCTGGTAGAAACTCATTTTCTCCTTCACATTTATTCTATGCTGATGACATAATTAAATTCTGTATGGATGACAAGAAAAACAATTTCGTTCATTAAGAGTATCTTCTAACATTATGAATTGTTAGTAGGCCAGGTAATCAGCTGGAATAAATACATTGTCCTCTTTGGAGAAGGAATTAGAATCTTGAAGCAAAATTGGGTTGCTCATAGGGTTGGTGTCAAAAGAGGTACACTACCCTTTAATTATCTTGGGATTCCATTGTTTTGGGGAAGGGTGAAATGTTCCCAATTCGAGGGTATTGCCCTGAAAATTATCAATCTGATGGAAAGGTAGAAAAGGAAAACCATGTCCCAGGCTGGTATAGTTTACTCTCTCAACTCTGTCATCACTTCTATGTTTTTTTACTCCTTTTATGTTTACAGGTTTCTATCAGTTCTTCTTAAGGAATTGAGTGGAATGATATGGAATTTCATTTGGACTGGCTCATCACATCAGGGGAAACTTGTTACTATTTCATGAAAAGACTGTATAAATCTTGTTAATATGGGAGGAATGGGAATTAAGGATGTCAGAATATTAAATAATGCACTCCTTCAGAACTTCACTTGGTGGTTTCTTTCTAAGACCGACTTCTCTCTTGAATTTATATTTGGCAGGTTTGTTGATATACTTCTAAAAAGTATGTGTATTTACACGAAATCTTCTTTATTGACTTCAATAAGGAGTTCATATTCAAACATCATTACTTAATCTATATGGTTGGTATGTACTGGTTCACATCTAAATTTCTGGAGCATCCCATGACTATCTTCACCAATAATGGGTTCAATTAATATCCCATCTTCTCTAGGAAATATTTTTATCTCTGATCTGTTGTAAAACATTGATTCTTATGATATCATTCTTAGTAATATTCATATAGAGATTTTTATCTATGCTTATGTTCTTACAGATATATTAGTCTAGAAACCTGCTCTTAATGGCTCTTTCTCCAGTCAGGAATGTTATAATCTGTAGTGTGGTGTACCTTCTAGAATTCTTCCATGGATGGATTGTGTTCTTAGACCCTACATACCCAAAAATAATGCTATTTTGATCTAGAGAATTGGGAAAAAGTGATTGTCCATTCAGTGTGTGTTGTAGTGCACATGCCTTAATCTGGCTTTGGTATGTCATATTTGCATTAACAGTGACGAATATATATCACAACTATTTATCCAGTGTGCATTTTCTGTTCGTTTAATGAATTATGTGCAATCAACATTCCACTGCTTCCTTGATTTTTCATATGTTCAATCTCTACTTAGTTTATCCTTTAAGATTGATTTTATATATCAATTGAAATCCTTGTTTATTTCTGCTATTGTCTTGATTTTCTCTCACATATGGAAATCTCAGACCAAAATTCTTTTTAACAATGTCAATCCTTCTTTTTAGGATGGTGTTCTGGTGACACATCGAAGCATTAATCTTTCATTGATGAACAAAACTGAGTCCATGAACAATGATGTATCTGACTTTGTACTTTTGAGAACTCTTAGTGTTAGTGGTAGGGAAAGGAAACCCAGAAGGGTGTAGTACATTTGGTAGATTCCATGAATTTAAGAATGGTTGAAAGTGAATATGTATTGGGCACACTCTGGTGCACCAGGTCCTGCTTAGTTTGTTGGTGTCTTCAGAACTCATTGGGGCTTCCTTAAAGGTTTGTTCTTCCATTATGATTGGTATGATAATGCGACTGAAGAATATTTGTAGGGCATGATCAAGGCTATTAGGTATGCAATGCATTATGGATGGAATAATGTATGTTTAGAGTCGGACTCATCTGTTACTGTGTAGATTTTGAATGATTAATCATGTAATTTTCCTTAGAGGATGATGTCAGCTGGGATCTCCAGTCTCAGTCTCGCTGAATGCTTATGCCTTGATGTTTCTTATTTCTATCGAGAAGCTAACTAGGTTGCTGATGATATCTTCAAAAGGGCCATTATGGATGTTGGTTTCAGTTGGTCGTTTGTTCATTACTTCTATTGTGATAGTTTGGTTAGCAATGATATGGATGGTGTATTATATACATAGATTTTCAAGGCCTCCAACTTCGGAGTGGAATTGTAATTTTTATCATTTTTTATAATAGTTTTTTGGGAGAATGTTTCTGTCTGTCTCTCGAACCATTTGGCTATATGGATTCTTTAGATCAATTTAACAAGGTAGGTAGTCTGGTTCCGTAAAACATTATCTGTACTATATAAGTATATATAAAATTTTCAGCATAAAAATTATCATGATATAGTGGTATTACCTATTATTTCTTTACATTCTAAGTATAATAATTTTACTTTATGAGGAGAGATGCATGGAACACACCATGATCTTGAGATAGATTCAGTAGAAGCACTGAAAATTAAGCTACCATCCCTACTCGATCAAATATACTTATATTCTATAATATTTTCAAATTATTCTATTGATAAATTCATAGAAATACCTTCTCAACATTAATAAATTCCAATCCACGGTGATGATTATCAGTATAAATATTCTTTCATCTCTGAGCTACCTTGATGCACTGTTGAATTGTTCTATATTTTTATAACACTTCATCATCTAGCTTGGGTACTAATGTATTTAATTCTATAAGTTCATACTTTCACATTTTTTATAGACTTATTTCTTCATAGTGGTTCATAAGGAGCCATCGAAGTGCATGAATGTAAGCTATTGTCGCTAGAAAACATTACAAAAGTAAGTTGTTCTTACCATAGACATTTGACATTCATATAATTAAATGTCAACATGTATTGTAGTTTTTTATTGGTTCTCTTAGACAAAACATATTATCAAGGATGATACACTATACTGAATGTCAACTACGTATCTAGAGCCAAATAATGTCATTTATAAAACCTCAAGCTAAACCATGGGTCCCGAAAAGTTTTGATGGAATTTGGTTATCTATAAAATCTACCACATACATATTATATATTATAGAAATTTGATGAGGTGATTAATATTATATTATTCGAATAATGTATGTTAACATTATTAGGTGATTTATTATAACCTATAGAGACCTGATGACTTTAGATCTTTTCTGGACTCTGACCACAAAATACATCATGGTGTTTTTCTATTTCTATTTTTCTATGGTTAATGGTTGTAACATCCCATTTGAAGTATTTATCTAATCATAATAATTATAAATCAACACACGTAAACATATTACATAATATCTCTTTTCATGGATTCACCACCAAAATTATCCTTTTAGGTCTCTATATATCATTCTTCTTCCAATATTAATATATATTGATGTACTATAAGCCTCATCCAATATATCTGTCATCAATTTTGGTATGGGAGAGAAATAAAAATTATTCATGAACCTTATTATTCACACAAAATCATGGTTGACCTCCATAATAATAACCCTTTATTTTTCATCCCTATATATTTCTTTTGCTTCACTGTAATCCTCAAATGGATATATGGTTTAAAATTAAATTAAAATAGAAAATATTTCCCCTTCCATAAATTTTTTTAATCCATCCATTATAAATACAAAAATATTTTATATTCTATTTTCTTTAACATAGATAGGATAACATGGTACATTAAAATAAAAGCATATTTTACATTTTTCACCTTCCTAGAGTGGTAATGTATGGAGCATTTATATTCTATAATTAGATCAAAGAATATAATTTGGTTCATGTTTAGGTATTTTTGTGAAAAAATACACTTTAAATGATTTTAGTTATTATATATGTCACCCTATTTTCCATAGGGATGATTATTCTATATCATTAATGATAAAAATATTACACCTTAATCAAAATAATGAGTTGTCTAATTTTTTCCATGAGCCAACAATTATAATAGTCAATAAGATATCAACATATCATTTTTCTTGAGAACACATCACATTACCTTCTTTAATGCTTCACTATAGCTCAGAAACCATTCTTCACCATAGGGTAGTCTGAGAATTGGTTTAATTTCCCAACCATCATTCATACTTGTGAACTTATTTTCACATTACTCTATAGATATTAACTTAACAACATTAAAAGTATAATTTGTGTGTGGTGTAAATAAATGTTATTTTTCTATCACAAAAGTTTAATAATATCTATACAATCTAATAAAAATACGAATTTATACTACCAAGGTTGGACAAGGTAATTAATCAATAACTTATTTCATTGAAGGGTCTATGAATATAACAACATTTGGGATTACAATACATAATAATGAATCTTTATGAAATAAAAATTCACACTTTGTAATTTTTTCATAAAGATTTTCCATCTATAGGGTCATTAGAAAATTCCTTGTATTTCCTAAATTATTTTCTATAATCATTGAATATTTAATAATATCAACTATAATGATAGCCAAACAACAATCAAGGTAGAATTTAAAGACATTTTTCATTAAATCCCATAAGTCAATAGGGGGATAATAAGTCCAAAAGGAATCAATATAAATTAATTGTTTCTATAGATTGTACAAATTTTTATCTTGGGTCTATACTATTTTTGAACCCTATATTAATGATATCAAGATCAATCTTTAGTCATGTAATAATACTAAGATTGATGTATCTAATCTTATAAGTCATCAATATGTGGTGGATGATAATTTTTATTGATATTCAAAATTGTTCAGATCTCGAAAATCATGGTCGAGTCTCACTTATCTATTTCCATTTTAACAAATGGAATATGAACACCCCCAGGTGACACACATGGCTGAATGAATCTTGAATAAACATTGTCCTAGTGTTGGGTTTTCAGTTATTGAAACATAATTTTTTTCATTCTTTATGGTGTCTTTGAATAGGCATGTAAAAACATATGATTTATATTTAATATTAAAATTAATAATTTGTGGAAAACTGGACCCCTTATATAGAAAAAAATAATAAAATAAAATTCAATAGATTTATCCCTACTTTTGAGTTTCTCCATAAAATTCTATGATAGTTATCCTTCTTATAGTGGAATTATGAAACAAAATATTGAAAAAATTCCCATTATAATTTCTTATTCATCCTTGAATCATTAAAAGATTATAGATTAATTTAGAATATGAAATATGACGTCCCTTCCTCATAATGTATTGTGGGAAACATATATAAGAATACAATACATACTAAGAATCACATAACAGTAAACTAAAGGGAGGATCAAAATTCTTATAGGAATAAATTTCCCAAAAACATCAATCAGTGAAAAACTATAGGCTCGACCAGTGACCACTGTTCATTTTTTTTGTTTTCATACCTAACTAAACACATAACTTTTTAGGGGATACAACAAAAACCAAATAAAATTCATTAGAAGTAAATGTTTTGGTATATTCTGAATAAAATATGATATTAATTATTATAGATTGAATGAAAAGTTTACCTTCACCATATTATTCTCATAAACCACATTGATATTCATGATAAAATTATATTTATACAAGTATTTGGGATTAATATGATGTATATCATGATCATAAAAAACATCATATTCATGTATTGATTTTAATAATTCCAAATAAACATTCATTTAAAGAATTAGAGTGTGGGCAGTTCACTCGTTGGGGTGTTCTTTTCCTCAATTAATTTGATTGTGATACTCCTAATCTATTTATATTAATGGGATTAATGACTCAACTTTAAACGTAAAATAACCTCCCACATTCATTCAAAAATGTTACATGACCTATTTTTCCAAATTTATCACACGTTGATGGATGAAATTTGTTCCCACTGGGTGATTTTTTGAAGACTTCCTGAGACTTTTTATTTTATTTCTTATTAAAAAATGGAATGGTGGGTATCTCTAATATCTATTTATACTATTTTCACATTTAACTAATTTCATCATTGATATTAAGGCCTCTTATATATGGTAACTTTTATAGACTTGGTTTTAAGTCAAAAAATATTCAATCAATTTACATTTAGAGCTCATAATTATACTGGTAGAATACCATGTAAGCATTGTAAATTTTATTTCATATGAATAAATGAATTCACAATGCATTTCATTGAGCTTAAGGAAATAATTATCTATAGTTACACCTAGAACACAATGATAATATTTACTAATGATTATTCTTTTAACCCCATCTAATTAAATGGATTAAATTTCATCCAATTGACTCATAATCTTGGTATGATTCCAACACAGTCTACTACACCTTAAAATTGATTAAAATCTTGGAAAACATTTTTTTTCCTTAGCATTTAAGAAAAAAATATATTCTCAATGGTGTTGATCCATTTCCCATCCAATATTTGAACATAAGATCCACTAAAAAATGGTTTTCTTTCACTCCTAATAGATTCAACAATTTTTGGTTCCCACCCATGATAAATTTCAAACTCAACTTGATTTATAGTTGGAGAATGTTTCATGACCATACTAGTGAGATTATGAATTCTACATCCCATAACATTTGGTTCCATAGGTGGATATTAATTTCAATTTATATCACATTAATCATTAACATGATTTTTTTTGGTTCATGAAATTTTATAAATCCAAATATAAAAGTGTAAGAAATAATATTAATAAGGGTAAACCAGGTAATTTTAAAACAATCGTTCACATATGTAAAAATTGTTATAACATTTTTGATAAAAACTTATGTTTATCCATTACTATTCATGATCATTAAAAAACATTAGCAATTTATCAAATACATAATATTATCCCTTGTGTTTTCATTAAAATTTTATAACCATGATATAAAAATATCGACAAAACCCTATTAGGATTCAAACTATAGCAGAACAAGCTTTCATTACATAAATATTGCATATATTTAGATGAATATTTAATACATAACAATTAAATCCATACTAAAATAAAAAAATATTTAGAGTTTTTATTCACTAGATATACAATCATTTAATTTTATTAAAATTCTTAAAAAACTCATAACTATCATCCTTCATATTACGCATTAAATGAAAAAACTAAAAAAATGTTCTTCAAAATATGGTGAATGGAATAATAGAAAAAGGGTGTCCTCAATTTCTCAGTAAGTGTAAAAATTCGTGATATAAACTAATGATAATATGAATGTATTATATAAGAATAAATTAATGTGATCATAACTTTAAATTATAAAAGTTATATACAATATAACAACGACCATATACATTATTTATGTCATTAAACATTATAATTTCAAAAGGCATGAACCATAAGACTGAGAACTCATCATAACTCAATCATAAAACACATGTTAATGACCTAAATCTATGTGGCACCGTCATAAATTCTGAATCCATTTCAAAGGTCAAGGTTAACTACCAATACCATGTTATTATGATTAAACACCATTTTATGATCATGGATCAATCCCATTCACTTGCTTCCCAAAACAGATCAAGCACTTTGACTTGTTTCCAGTAACAGTTCAAGCACATCAACTTGTTTCCCATAACTACATCATGAGGTATAATAATTTAACCATTTCATAGTATTTGGATACACATCTATCCTATCACCAGATTTATATTATATATATGAGTTACAAAGGACCATAAAACACTTATCATATCAAACCGTATGAAATTATTTGAGTATCATAAATAATTAAATGGTGCATACCCGAACGAAAAGGGTTTTAAAAACAATTTTCATCATAATAATGATCCATATAGATAATTAATAAGAATGGTATCCTTGAAAAATAACCCCAGTAAATTATATTTAAAATCATATGATGTTTTACATGATGAATAAAGACAAAACTACAATATCATTAAAAACAACATGAGAAAAATTCATTTTTAAATTTAAAATTTTATTTTTATACTATTAAATAAGCACACATATTAATGAAACCATTAAAATTTTAAATATCTTTTTAAACATGTAAAACATAATCTGTATCATTGATTCTTAAATATGGTAGTAAATTACACCAATGTCATATATGATTACAAAAAATCCCTTCAATATATTTATAGAAAGTTCAAAAAGTATGTTTTTGGAAGATAACAAAAATAATCCATTCAAAACATTTTATAAAATGAAAAAATGGTTAAAATTACATTAAAGACATCAGAAGACAATATAAAAAATAATAGTTAAAATATTTTTATAAAAACATGAATATGAATGAAAAATATTCCCTCAAGGAGACTTAAACATAAACAGTATCCAAATTTGGTGATTTTTCAAAATAAAATCATTACACATTGGTATCTTTTGATTCATATGCCCAGTGAAATAGAGAAACATAGATGGTTATGAATATTTTTTAGTTTTTATGATATGAATCATATGATACATTTATGGGATGTATATACACCAAACAGAAGAAAACTGTCGCAAATATGGAATGTTTCCAACTGAAATTTATGTTAGAAAAAATCCATTAAATCATGACATTCCCTTCATCAATCACATTTAAAATTACTCTATAATAAATATGTATTTATTTTAGATTTATTTATTTAAAATATTAATATCTTCCAAACCTGGTATGATTTATTTAGGAAAACTTATCACTCATTTACTAATAATTTATAATTAAAACATTTTTCTCGGAGATAACAAGTTCGTTTCCCTAATATGTTTTAGATTGGTAGTCCTGGACAGTATACATTGATATTAGTTCCACCATTTACATAATATTATAAAATTTATAAACATACTAAATATTTTTAAAAACATATTTATTATCATTCATAAAGGTTAGGTATTTATAAATGAATTACACCATTCATGGTGATGGTATGTCATATGTACATGTGAACGATGTTTTCATTTTTCAATGGAGGGGTAAAAATAATGATAAATAATAAATCAAATTTAAATAATCACAATTATTTAATATCAATCACATATATTCAAATAATTCATCCTCATCACTATATATGTAAAATATAAATTTAAAATGAATCACAATGCTATTTGAAGGTGGGATTCACTATGTACACATGAACAACATTACCATTTACCAAAGGATTGGATTGTAAGAAAGTAGATAAAATATTACATTTTATGAAGTTTTATAATGTCATAATTATCATATAAAAATATTTATATCCTTCACAATACCTAACTATAAAATATAATGATGAAAAATTATTTGTTTCATTACACATAGATGGTAAGACATACATTTCATTGAGCAATACTTTCATTTCTCATTTGATGAGAAAGAGTGTTTATAATTGTTTTTCAATAATAATATTAAAATTAAATAATATTTAGGATACATCTGTAATTGTTTTATGAATGATATAATATATTTGTAAGAGGTAAAGAAGATTATTGATGAAATTTAATGGATATGGTGATTACCCCTTATTTGAAATGACTCCATTAGATCTCTTATAAAGGGATAATGAGTAAGAATTTTTAGAAATAAAAATTATATGGATGTGTAGTGGGAATTTTATAGTAGAGAATTATACATTCTTTGTGTATAGAAGGATTAATGTAGTGTAAATTAATTGTGGAGTAGGTGTTGTTTTATAATTTAGTTGAGCGTCACTTTCGCAATATTATAATATATTAAATTATAATAAATTCATTTTTAATCCATGTTCCTCATAATTGTAATTTTTTTCAATATATGTATTGATAGAGTTTTAATCCCATCAAAAAATATTATTTATAAAATTTTTGGTGTAATATTAAACCTTATCATATTGATTAACACTTAGTTAACGTTTTTTTAATTTTAAATACACCATATTTTTTTTAAATAATCTATGGAAATTTTTAATTATAAGGGTATATTTGGTAGATAAATGGTAAATTTATTAAATATTACAAAATATAATAATCACACTATTTTATATAATGTCTCTTATTATATTTAAATAATTTAATAAAACATGATTTTTATGAAATAACATTGTTAACAACTTTGAAACAATTCAAGTTAATTTAACATTAAATAAATTAATATAAAGATGGATTTAAAATATTATTCTCTAAAACATCTCTAATATGTCATATTTACCAATAAAATCCATTATTGACAATAACTCATTAAAATAATAAAACTTTTTTCAATGTTAAAACTATTTATTGTTATTTTTATTAAATAGAGAAATACTACATTGCTATTACATAATTAATTATGTTCATTATATAATTACTAAAAATTAATAATAAATTTATTTCATGATTTTTTTAATATTTAAATATACCATTATATTCCTTTATGAAAAAAAATACTTTATGTGGACACGTAAGAGATATTAAAAATAAAGAGAGCGGTATTTGGTATATTACATTATTTAAAATATTATTAAGTCATTTTAATGGGTATGTATCCATTAAAAACACTATTTTGAAGAAAAAATTTTATGGGTTGAATTAAATTCATAAAATAAAAATTATGTTGAAAAAACACGTCATTGTCTCTTATTTCTTTACATAGATTATCTCAATATATCTTTTACTAAGTTGATAACATTTATCATGGTTAAAATTAGTATTGAATAATAATAAAGGGTCCTAATTAACAAATTTAGGTATATTAATTTTAAATATTTATTAAAATTTATCTAATTCAATCATTATAAATTTAATAAGTTTATTCTTATGTATGTACACAAATAATAAAAAAATCTTTTGTTTAGAAAAAAAATTCATTTTAAGTATAAAAGTCGATTATTCTTATAACATTACCAAAATAATATAGAATTTTCAAAATATATTCAACAAAAATTCATATAAATATAAATGAAACAAATCAAAAATGTTAATTTATTTAGTGTATTAATATAATAATACCTCACATGGATAAATATTTTCTTAAAAAAAATTCCAATATACTTTTTAAATATTTGTGTTGTTCTAAAAAATTTATAACTACTGAAATAATTTTAAAAATGATTATATCATATATTTTTAATAATTTCATTTTTACTATTTATACTCTTTAATCCAATGCCTATGATATAATTGTCACATAATATTTTATTTATATTACGAGGTTCTTCTGAACTCATTGTTGCATGTAACAAAGACCATTAAAGATATAAAATCCACTAAATTGAAATATTTAATAAATTATTATTTTTTAACATCACATATCTCTCATTTAGAATACATTAACCCCATGACTCAATGTGGGACTTTCAACTCGCTAAAATGCACATCACTGAGAAGCAGGGTGGTTTGACCTAATCATGGACGCCAAGGTGAACACCCCACAACCTTAGACAAAATAATGTCCCCCTCGATGTACCTAATGGTTTATGAATCTATCCCCTATCTATGATATTGGGTTTACACCCATTTATAATCCCACATGTTCTCACATGTGTCACAACACTTTCCTCTTTGGTTTTCCCATCCACACAATTTTCTCTATCTAGGTAATTACACCCATTCAATTGAGATAATTACTTACAATAAGGGTTGGAAGTTGCCACTATATTTAGTAATATAAAAAAATACATACTTCCCAATAATAGATTTATAATTTTTTAACTAGATCACCTATATACAGAAGGGTGGTTAGATTTAGTGACAAATAATAAGGGGATCACTAAAAAACTGTAGCAGTAATATCTAATAATTTTATTAATTTCTTTTATATATCAATTAGAAAAAGTTAATTATGTATAATAAAAAACTAAAAAATAAATATTATTTTAAATTAAGATCATATAGAGTATAATTATATTTCATGAAAAATTATATTAAATTCAAAATAATATATTTATCATAAAAAATATGTGATTTATAATATTTAATGAAATGAATTATTTGAAATATAAAATAAATTAAAATTTAAACATTTTAGTTTTATATATAATTTATGAATAATATGTTTTAATTTCTTCAATTATAATACGAAAAACTATTAACATGGTTATGTAAAAAATTTCAACTTCAATTCCACTTCAAAATGATTTCTTATTTGATAAGATATTCTTGTATGACAAGTTTGTATAATAGATACTATTATATCCACTATTACATAAGATAACTTTAAGAATTTATTCATAATAGGTTATACATTTTTCATTATTTATTTCTAAACATATTCTTTTTGAATATTCTTTCATGATGGACCATTTTAAAGAATCAGATGGCCTCATCACTTTAGTAGATGGAACATTGTTCTCCCTAAATAACTTTTTGGGATTTTTATTTTTATTCTTTTTATTTTTTGAATTTTTATGATTATTTCTCTTAATGTTTCATCCATTTAACTTCATTTCAACATCTAATAGGATTTTATAATGAAATTAAATTTTATGATTCTTATATTCATGGGATTACAATCCATATATAAATCCTTCTAATAATTATCATATAAATATATTTTCATTTATGAAAAATTAGTTTAGAATGATTCTTGTGAAAGAATACAGCCAACACATATGTTGTATGAATTCTATTTGAGATTTGAATTTAAAATTTCTTCATATGAAAACATTATATTCCCTTTCATAAGATTTGTATCAATTAAAATTATCGCATGAATCTATCCCTATTTAAAAGATATACTTAGAAAATGAGTATGAATTTAAAAAACTTAACATTATTGATGTTTATATCCATTGATATAATAATTACAAAAAAAATTTGGAGGTTCAATGAATATAATATCTCAATATAAAACATACCAACAATATTTTTACAATTTTTGGATATGTAATAAATTAAATTTTATCTTAAATTTATGAATAAATAAATGATAAAAAATGAAAACTATTGACATAAAAGATAAAAAACCAATGAAATTATTAAAAATCATTCTCACTCACCCATGGTGTTTTTAATGTTTGAAGAATGATAGAACATGAAGTAAATTAGGTAACACATTAGGTTCTTTATTTCCAACTTAATTTTTATGTATTTGAATTTATTGTAAATTAATGGTTTTGTAAAAATATCACTATATATGTTTTTTCTTATGATAAATTCATGAATTATTTCTCCTTTTTGTGTATGATCTCTAACAAACGTTTGTTTAAATATATGTTTTTTCATGTGAGTTATGTATTGTGTTCTTAAAAAATGTCATAGATCTAGTATTATCCTAATGAATTGGGGTTTTATTGAAACTTAAACCAAAATCAGTGTGGGTTTTTGTAACCCATAACCTTTGAGCACAATAACTAATTGCAACCAAATATTATTCTTTATAAGTTGAGAGTGATACAAAAATTTGGTTTTGAAATGACCCAATGTTTTATAAATGGAAATTCTAATATTATAAATATGTCATAAAATCACATGAAAACACAACATAATGAACTACTGAGTGCTAAGTGGCCTTTAAACATAAGTTAGTCACTTCTTTGTTTGGAATTTTGAAAATCTGACATACACAGATGAAATCAGAAAGTTATTTGGAGTCTGATAACTAAAACATAATTTTTGGTGAATAATAACATACCCTTATGAATAGTATCATACCCTTATGAATAGTGATATAGCTTAATGAATAGTATAATTACCTATGATTATATATATATATAATATTCAAGTTGAAAGTATAATATACTAATATTTTAGAATAAGTAAATAAATGTTTTAAAACTTATTTTTAATAATAAAATATTATTTTAATTAAATAATGAATTAATAATATTTAAAAAATTATTTTTAGAAAATGGACTTCATTTTTGGATTCTACACATTGAAAATTGGTTTGGGTAAATTTTTGAGATTTTTCTAAAATACTTGAATTTTGGATGAATGGTAAAATATGACAATTTACGTATATATACATTATAAGCTAAATAGACTATTCCTAGATTCCTGGATGATTTCACCACCCTTGGTTGAAATTCACATTACACATTTACTATTCATCATCATGGGTGACTCTCTATCCCTTGTATAGTGGGGAATTAATAAATTAAAGAATTTTATATTGAGAAATCCCTTCCCTCCTCCACTATAAAACCCCCCTTCACTCCCACTTCTATTCACTCCTCTCAAGCTTTGTTCCCTACCAATATTCTACAAAACACTCTCCCCAGGATTCTCCCCCAAGTCCAAAATCTACTAGACTCATTAAAATACCAAACCTCTCCCTTAAATAGGTTCTCAAAAGAAGAAGTCTCAAGAGGAAAATTCCTCTTTCCAATTCGTTCATTTCTTTAATGTTATTTTTTTGTTTCTTTCCTCACCTACCATCACCCAATTGGAATGATAACTCCAATAGAAATCACATTCTTGAATTATATTATGCTATTGGGATACTTTATTATCTTCTCTCCTATCCACACCATTTGTTTGATAGAAATAAAAGAACCATTTGAAATGTGCCAATTTTGCACATTCAAGGATGACATTTTATCAATTTCTATTATCAACATTAAATATTCTCATGAAACCATTTTTTTATGGTTTAACCAGATTTTATATATTTAATATATCCTATTTTTATAATGTAATATTTTTGGTACATATGGTATTATGTTATAAATCAAAATAGGTTCGTTGTAATCAAACCCACCAATTAACAAAAACGACTATCACTATGGTTTTATATAATAGTACAACTTAAATATAAGTAACCAAGTTATATTAAAAACCATGTAATCTCCTGGATGTTCAATAATAGAATATAAATTCATTTTTGGACAACCACATCCATCTTTTATGTTTATCTAAACTTTAATATAGTGAATTGATCTTTTTAAGACAAGTAAACAAATGACCCGGAACCTTGAAATTGAACCTTATAACTAATCATGATGGCCTTGATTTAAATAAAAATGAATATAGTAAATCAATTACATATATAAGAGTTTCTTGAATTATTAATTAATAAGACTAATTTTTTTATTCAGCTCATTAATAACAAGTGAAGAACATCAACGAATTTAAGGTAAGGGATCCTCTCATTTTCACTCTTAATCAAGATTATTCCTTCTGCTATGAATTTATTTGTATAATAACAAGTGATGGGGTATGTATTATAACCTTCCCTATAAATACCTAATGTTTTATAGGTGATGAGAAACCCCTAATATCTCTCATTAATCCCTCTTAGTTACACCTGATAACATGCCAATAAACTGTAATAGATTCTACCTGAACGTCCATTATACTTTCGGATTGCTTGAAATTTATTTTTACCAAAATGTAGTTGTCTTTTATTTATATGTAAAACATATAAATTCAGTCCATAGGCTCCAAAATCATGTTCCAAGATCCATCTCTCATTCTCTTTCTTGGATAAACTTTCTCTTATGAGAATCCATCCTCGATACTTTCCAAAGAATACTTGTTTTAAAGTAACATCAATATTTTTTACCCAATTTCAAGTGAAAACTATCCTATTTTTTAATACAAAATTGTATTTATAATATAAGTATTTTTATTATTAAATCCTTCATCATTCAATTATTATTTTATATAATAGAATGGACTCTTAACTATTTTAAGGGATCTCTAGTATTTTCCTTAAAACCACAGAAAAATGTTTTAAAGATAATGTTTCTCAAATATATTTCATATATGTTGTCACTTATATTTTTCACCACCTACCATGTTATGTTATTATATTACCTCATGAATATCCATGTATGTTCTAATCCCTTTCTTTCATAGACACTATCATGATACACTCAATGGTTTTGTTTTGTGTCATGTTTATGGTACCCTTTTCTTTCCATGGGTATCCTTATGTTTATGAACTATTGATTATGTATGATTATTTATGGGGAAAGAATATTTACATTGAATGAATATTCATGTAAATGATGAGATGGTTGTGCCGAGATATCTCTCATAGCTTTGGGTAATGTTAAGACTCATGAGATGTGATAGAAAAGGGATTGAAGATTAGCCTTGACCTGTACTATAGAAATATTTTATGATTATGAAACAGTTATATAATTCTGTGCTTATATGATCCCATGCTTATATGATAAAATTTCATATGTTCCATGATTTGTTATCATTTTGTCATGCCTCCTAACTCATGTTCATAAGATGTATCTTTATGTTCATTTCATTTGTTGGATTTTTAGCTCATTCTTTTGTTCATGTGTTCCCTAGGGAACCCCATGAAGATGTAAGGGATCAAAAAATATTAGGAGCTCGTTATATGGATTAAATAATGAATATTTTAGCCCCTTGTTTTATGTTTTTTTACCATGTCTACCAAGACACTAAACTTAGAAATACTTGGCTTGTACACAGAAGTATAATTATGATTAGAATAATGAAATTTTGTATGGAAAAGGTTGGGGTCACTATAGTTGGTATCATAGGATGGTCTAGCTATTTTTAGAGATTATGAATAGTAAATTGTAGTATAACCTATGTATGATAATAAGTATATTAAAATATTCCTAAATTTTGGTGAGTATTGAGTTTGTGGTTTATTAAGGAAATACATCCCTGTCTAGATACGAGCTAGTAGAGGTGGATCTAGAAAATATAAACCTAGGAGTGAGAACTCTAAAAAAGAATTTCAGAATTGACCTGGGGTATCCTAGTATAAGAAAACAGGCCTTGTTGCACTCTTGGTTATGACAGTCCCATGGGATATTCTTTAGTAGATTAATGAGCTTATTAAAAATCATTATTAAGGAAAAAAATCCCAAATGAATACTAGTTAAGAAATAGATCGAGGATAATCTAGGTTTAAACTTATGTAATAAAAATTTATCATATACTTATTCTTTATAAGTTTTTACTTTTATTTTAAATATTCTATTTTTATGCACAATTTCTATGTATTTGAGACCTCTAATTATATGTTTTATTTCATAGTTAATGGAGGGAATTATAAGTACACGTTCCAAAAACCAATGTTATAGGCAATGTGATGATTGCCCTAATGATATGTCTAATATGATGGTAGTGGGTGCTCAAAACATCATGACAACTGTAACATCCTGAGTAAATTTAAATAGTATTTAATTATTTTATAATTGTTTAAAAATTAAAACTAACTAAAATTACCAAAATATTTTTTGAATCAAAATAAAACATAAAACATTATTTTCTAAGAAACATTATTTCATTTAAATATATATATATATATATATATATATATCGTAATTCACGTAAATTTATTTCAAGCATATATATGTATATGAGTATTTTTTTTGAAATACATCAAATTGATTATAAATATTTTATAATATTTAATAATAATAAAAAATGAAATAATTCATAATTTATTTAAAATTCTGATATATAAAATAGTTATAATTATATTTGAATAATTATATGTGAAACAAAATACATATTATGAAATTATGAATTATTAAAAATATGAATTCTTTATTAATGAAGTTAAAATGATAATAAAATTATTAATATAAAACAAATTATATACTTATAAAATGAATAAAACGAATCGATATAATCAAAATTGAAAATCGAGTATTTAGGGATTCAAGTTATCATGATTTCGAGATTTTTGGGTTTGTTGAATCGAGTCTTCACCGAACTCCAAGGGTCCAGGATTGGATTAGTTCAACACTAGAGAAATTGGATGTGTCTTCGTTGGGGTCCCGTTCGGCCACCAGTGAGGGAGATTAGATGGAGTCGGAGGCGATGGTGAGGGCTTACCCATGTCTTCAGGAGTTGGGGCCGATGATGAGTCACGACCGATGAAGGATGTTGTTTCGCCTTCTGATACGATGTTGATAGGGGAGTGTGAGATCGATTATAGTCGAGGGCTTCAATCATATAAGGCTCTAGGAATCGAGGTCAAAATCCGAGCAGTGTGATTCAGATTGTAACGTGAGTCGAAGCTAAGTAAGGTATATGGATTTAAATCTGAATCGTGTGGATTGAGATTTGGGGAGATCTTTGTTCGTTTTTTTAATATCTTCATGTCATTTATATTTGAAGGTATGTGTAGTTTATTCAACTTTTTGGTATCGATGTATGATTTTTAGACTCGTTTGTAGTGTATTAACTCACATTTTCATCGTTATCAATTGATTTTTTTCTTCTCTGGATGTTGACATATTACAATTACTTATATTTGTATGTGTTTTCTTTATAGAAATTTATCTTCTGTCTTAATATTTACCTACATTTTTGTCACATTTCCATCAATTTCAATCCATCTATCTTTATTTAATCTTCCTTGGGGTGTAACCAGTTTGATCACGTACTCATATTAATTTGAAATCAAACTAAATGATAGATATCATTTATTGTTCATGTTTCCATACACGGAATTCATTTCTAAATGTCACTTTTTGATCTGTTTCATGGATAACTATTTTTCCAGCCACTCAAACATTTATTTTCAAAACATTAATTCTTTTTTGTACTGACTTCTGATATCTCAGCTTGCTCAGCAAGCGTGGGATTTGAACCACACATTTTTTTGATTTATTTTATAAAAAAATGATTGTATCACTATGGAATAGCTATATAAAGTCTCATCTTCCCTTTCAATTAACTCACACATAAGTGAGAGAGATGAAAGGATGGTGATATATTTTTTTGAGAAAGGAAGAGGGAAAAGACCTATTTTATATATTTTCTTCGAGCACAAGGATCCATGTTTTAGTTCTGCCAGAAAGAAATCTTATGTTGTCCCCTGCACATGTTTTTTGGGTAAGGGTTTTCTTATATCAGTTATGTCAAATTATTTTTTTACCCTAATTAGATTTTCACAACCAATCATTTATTTCATATTTGTTTTCATTATATTAAAATTTGATTTTAATGGAGTTTTTCTCCATTTCTCAATCTAAAATTATTCACAAATTATTTAGTTTTTTGTGTAAGGATTTATGCATAATTTCATTACAATTCAGTTATTATTCTAGTAAGAGAATTTTGATTATTGAATTCAAAATTATAAGTTCTATTTTTGTGTAAAGGGAGTTTGATCCTTTAAAATTATAATCTCTATTTTTGTAGTTTATAATTGTTTAAATATTTTAATTACATATTTCATACCTTTATAAAACCCAAATCTATACATTAAACTCACAAAATGAATAGGTTTGTATTTTCTGCACGCATTATATACATAAATATACATATATATTTATATTGAAGTTTTATTTATCACACTTTGTTTAAATCGTCCATGTAACTAATTATGGGTGTGGGATACGTGTGTATATGCTAATAAAACGGATAAACATCTATAACAATAATTTATTTAACGTTCAATATTATTGATTTCTAATTCTAGTTCAATGATTGTGCACATTTTATGCACTTAATTTCATATTCCTTAAAACATAAGTGCATACAATAGCATGATTTTATATATGAAATGCTTCTTCGATAATTTTTGTGCGTACATATAATTATCCATTTTTATTGATTGATATTAACTATATGTTCACTATTGTGACCAGTTTATTCCTTTATGCATAAAATAAAATTTAATAAATATTTTCATGAAATAACAAGTACGTGGATGTTGATTTAACTTCCATGTGTTTATGAGAAATCATGCATCATGAGATTTCATCATACAATGTCAAATACATAATTTTTAGTAAATATTAGTATTTATTTTTTCCAAGCATGATTATAAATATATTTATGAAACTAAAACACCATTGAAAATTATATATATGTAAAGGAAACATAAAATATTTTCGAAAGATACTGGAGCTTGTTCGTCATAAAAATAGATGGTCATTGGGGAGTGAACCCATCCTTCGCTAATTGGGTAGGCCCAAGACAGCCTTAGACGAATTAAGTAGCCTCAAAATGATGTTTTGTTTACATGATGTTTGCTTAATATTTTCCAAAGAAAAACACTGGAATAGTTTAAAAGTGTTTTCAAAATTTAATTATTTTTCAAAAGGATTATATTATTTTATAAAGGATGTTTTACAAATGAATTTACAATTGAAAATTTTCAAATGTATTATTGAAATGATATTTTTCTGAAAGCGATTTATCAAAGGTTTTCAAAACCCCTTACTAAGCATCATTTGTTCTCACCCCAAGTTTTGAAATGTTTCACAGGTATCATAAGAGATTATCGTAGATGTCGTCACTTATAGAGTTAATGCGCGTGGAAGCATAGTGGAAAAATTTAATACTTTTGTTCAGCTCTGATAATGTAAAGTCATTTCTAATCTTCCAGAACCTAGACCAGTAAAGGATCCTCACTTCAATAAAGTGTTGTGTAATTTTTTATTCTCCTTAAAAAAGAATTCACAACATTTTTTTCAAGCACTTAGTCTGGAAGAGCAAGAACGGGTTGTTATAACAATACTTTTTCATCTGGATGGAGTTATTAGTAATAACTTGAATCAGTCAGAATTCCCAACTTCTTCAATGAAATAGCTAGTAGACGTAGAATAATTCATGAATCATTGGCCTCCCATGATTATTGGACCCTCTGATACCCTCTCCGTGGAATACTGGAGTAAATCCATTGAAACAATATTCTACATCCTCCAGTGTTTAGAAGAAGAGAAGGTTGTACTGGAAGTTTATCAATTTGATGGGGAATTTGATCAGTGGTGGTCACTGATGAAGAATACTATGTCCCAAGAGGACATTTCTTCTATGGATTGGGAGGAATTCAAGAGGATGTTCTTCAACAAATATTTTCCTCGAACCCTTCATCCTAGGATGGATAGAGAGTTCATCATACTCAAGTAGAAGGAAGATGATTCCCTCTGGGCATATGAAGAAAACATTGCAAGGCTTGCAAGGCACGCCTCTAGCATTATAATGAACACCGAAAGTAAGGTGGATCACTTATTTAGAGGACTAATGATGATTCTATGAAAAACATGGGTGATTAAAGACTTCCACAGTTATGAGGATATTGTCTGGTGTGCCCACAAGGATGAAATTGAGATTGGAGACTCTTACTGGTCTCGTGGGACCAGTGACAAGAAGAGGAATGTGGAGAACAACATGGGTAGTTCATCAATCCGTTCCCATGATGGAAAGAAGCCTAACTTTTCCCCTTGCAATAATTTTGGGAAGAAGTATCTTCATAACTATCTAAAGGGTAGTAATAATTGCTTCAAATGTTGAATGTTTTGTCATCTGGCCAAGAACTACCAAAGGGATATGAAAAATCCCCCAAATGTTGAAGAAGAATGGAAGGTTCATATCAACACTCAGCCAGTAGTGCAGTATTACAAATTAAAGGAGATTTGGATTTATACGAACAATTTACCTATGTTTAGGGTTGTCAGAGGAAATCAATAGCAACCTCTAAAAGCAACATGGATGGGCTTATGCTATCACAACTGCTGAGGTGGAGCTGGACAATGATGTGGTGACAAGTATGCTAGTTATTCTTTCCAGAATAGAGAACGTACTATTTGGTTGTGATTCTATTCATTCTTTAATATCATGCATGTTTAGTAGACCTATTCAAACACCACCTCAAATTTTGGAGTAAAAGTTATTTGTGAGTACATAAAATAGAGAAATTGTTGTGTCCATGGTTTTTAACTCCTCCCAATTTAATGTTTGTGGAAGAAACCTCCCAAAAAAACTCTTCATACTTATTTTTGTAGTGATCGAATCTATATTGGACTTGGATTGGATATATTTATACAAAGACAACATCAATTGTCAGAAAAGAGAGATCACTTTTCACATCCTAAAGAATCCTCTGATTCTTTACAATTATAAGAAGGAAGATGAGTCTTCTTTAGAATCTTTGTCTCACGTTTGGATACTGCTTCCTAGTGAGCAAGCATATCTAGCTCAAATGATTGGAAAAAATGATAGAATCATGCCTGAAGACATGCCCATTGTGAGGGATTACACTAAGGTAATCCCTTAAGAGTTCCCTAGTATTCCTCCAGAATAAGAGGTTGAGTTCTCAATTGATATTATTCTTAGTTATTTTCATATATCAAATACACCTTATAAAATGGCCATTGTAGAGTTGGAAGAAAAGAAAAAGCAGTTACAAGAGAATATGGAGAAGGGTTATATATGCCCTAGTTCCTCACATTGGGGTGTGCCGCTCCTCCTCTATATGAAGAAGGATGGATGAACGAACATCTGAATTGATTATCCTGAGATCAATAAAATCATGATAAAATACAAATATCCCCTTCCATTGATAGATGAATTGTTTGATCAGCTTTGTCGGGACAGCTATTTCTCTAAGGTGGACCTTCGGTTGGGATATCACAAATTAAAAATGAGGAAGGATGAAATTCTCAAGACTGCCTTTCGAATGATGTCTGGACACTAAGAGTTTACTGTGATGCCATTCAGACTCACTAATGCTCTATCAATTTTCATGAATTTAATGAATAGAGTCTTTAGAGATTTCCTTGATTAATTTTTAATTCTATTTATTGATGATATTATTATATACTCCCAGAGTACGGAGGAACATGAAGACCATTTGAAATCTATGTTAAGGACATTGCAAACGGAGAAGTTGTATGAAAATTATATTAAATGTGAGTTCTGGATGGAGTAAGTATCAATTTAGGCCATGTTATCAACAGAAAAGGGATATCTGTAGACCCTTCCAAGATAGAGGTAATTGAAGAGTTTCACAAGGAAAATTCTATAATGGAGAACCATAGCTTCTTGGGACTAGATGGTTTTTATCAATGATTTTTGAATAACATTTCATGATTTTCATACCCAATGACCAAGCTGACATGGAAGGGGGTAATGTTTGAATGGAGACTGGAATGTGATGATTGTTTCATGGAGTTGAAAAAGAGACTTATCACTATACTAGTACTCACATTCCCTACAAGTGTATAACTCTTTGTGGTATATAGTGATGCTTCTAGAATTTTCATCGGTTGTGTGTCAATGAAAAATGATAAAGTGATATCCTATGCTTCAATGCGATAGAAAATAAATTAGAAAAACTATCCTATGAATGATATGGAGTTGGCCACTATTATCTTTGAGATGAAAATCGAGTGACATTATCTCTAAGGATAGAAATATGATATATATACTATCCCCAGGAGACTCAAATATATATTCACATAGAAGATTAATATGTTCCAGTTAATATTTATAGAGATCATCAAGGATTATGATTGCTCAATCCACTACCGTCCTAGTAATGCAATCAAGGTAGAAAATTCTCTGAGTAGAAATGATCATTCATCTTTATCATATATGAGAATTGAAAAGGATCTGATTTTCTTAGATTTTCAAAGGATGTATTCGGGAATCATTAAGGGGGGAACATTGTCAGTCCTTTCTCAAATGATTTCTCAACAGTCCCTCTCGGAGAAAATAAAGGATTATCAAAGAAAAGATAAAGAAATTTATAAAATGGTGGGATATACCAGAAATAGGAAATCCACTGATTTCAATAATGATGAGGAAGAAGTTTCAAGAAGTGGGACATGATTATGTGTAACAGTAGATCGAGAGATAAATATGGAGCTATTGAATGATGCAAATAACATGACCGTCGCTATCCACCAAGGGAGCATAAAGATGTATCGAAATCTTTGAGAAAATTTTTGGGGGGACAATATGAAAAAGAATATTGCTAAATATACATCAAAGTGCCTGGAATGTGAGAAAATGAAGGCATAGTGGAAAAAGTCTAAAGGGATGATGAAAGCACTGCCCATACCAGCATCGATGTGGGAGAACATTACCATGGACTTTGTAACTAGACATCTAAGGACTTCTAGTAGAAATAGTGCTATAAGTGTCATTTTGGATCGCCATAATAAGACTACTCACTTTATCACGATTGGAGAGTACTTCTCATTGGATCAATATGCGGCGATTTTCATCAAGGAAGTGGTAAGGAAACATGGAGTACCACTATCTATTATATCCGACCGTGATCCTAGATTCACCTCGATGTTTAGGTAAAGTCTCTAACATTCTCTAAGCACTGAACTAAACTTTAGTATGTCCAATCATCCTCAATCTTATGGACAATATGAACTAACTATTTAGAAACTGAAATACATTTTGAGAGCATGTTCTATAGAATTCAACGGAGGACGAGACCAACATCTTCCACTGGTAGAATTATCATACAACAATAGTTTCCACTCGAGCATCTGAATGGCACCATATGAATCCCTTTATGGGAAAAGGTGCAGAACATATGAATGTTGGGATGATGTCGTTGATCATAAGCTGCTAGGACCTAAAATGGTCGAAAAAATGGTGGAGAAGGGGAAAACCATTCAGCCACATATCATGGTGACCTAAAGCCGTCAAAAGGGTTATGTAGATAATTGTCGACAAGACCTTGAGATTAAAGTCAAAGACATGTCATTTCTAAAAATATCAACAAGGAATAAGGTCATGAGGTTTAGAAAAAACTCAAGCTATGTCCCAGGTACAATGGACCCTTCAAGATCCATGACCGAGTCGAAGCTGTGACCTATCGACTGGCACTTCCACCAACTATGTCGAATGTTCTTGATGTTTATCAATTATCCCTCTTAAGGAAGTACATACCAGACCATTCACATGTACCCTCATAAGAGGTGGCCTAGTTAGAATATGATCTCTCTTACGAGGAGCATCTAGTGAAGATCTTGCATCATATAGAAAAAGCCTTACATTACAAGACTACTCATCAGGTCAAGGTATTATGGCGAAACCATAAGTACGAAGAGGCAACATGGGGACTTGTGGATGAAATCAAGGAAATGTACCCACACCTATTTTTGTCTTATAATGTAAAAAAAATCAATCATGAAATTTCAGAATGTGGAATGAATGTAACGACCCAATGTTTTATAAATGGAAATTCCTCTCTTATAAATTTGTCATAAAATCACATGAAAACACAAAATAATGAACTACATTGTACTAAGATACCTTTAAACACAAGTTCATCACTTTTGTGTTTTGAATTTTGAAAATTTGAGATACACAGTTGAAATCAGTAATGTACCTGGAGTCCAATAATAAGAACATAATTTTTAGATAATAGTCACCTACCCTGATGAATAGTAATGTACCCTTATGAATAGTGAAATTCCCTAATGAATAGTAACATTACCTATGATAATATATAAATAATATTCATGTTGAAAGTATGATATACCTATATTTTAGAATAAGTAAATAAATGTTTTAAAACTTGTTTTTAATAATAAAGTTCGATTTTAATTAAATATTAGATTAATAATATTTAGAAATATATTTTTGAAAAATAGACTTCATTTTGGTATTCTACACATTGAAAAATAGTTATGGTGTTTTTTTTGAAATTTTTCTAAAATACTTGAATTTTTTTATGAATAGTAAAATACGATAATTTATCATATATACACATTATCAGCTAAATAGACTATTCCCAGCATCATGGATGATGTCACCACCCTTAGAAAGAATTCACATGACCCATTTACTATTCATAGTCCTGGAAGACTCACTATTCCTTGTCATGTAAGTAATTAATTAATTAATGAATTTTATATTGAAAAATCCCTTCCCTCCTTCAATATAAAACCCCCCTTCATTCTCTCTTATCTTCACTCCTCTCAAGCCTTTTGCTATCCAAATATTCTAACCAAATATTTCCCGAAGAACCTCCACCACGTCCCAAAGCTCATATCCTATTCAAAATATCAAAACCTCTCCCCTTAAAAGGTTCTCAAAGGTGGAAGTCTCAAGAGGTATATTCTATTTTCTAATTCATTCATTTCTTTTATGTTCTTTTAATTTTTTTGTTTATTTCCTCGCCTCCTTTAAACCAAATGGAATTATAAATCCAACAGAATAAATTTACTAGAATTATATTGTTCTAATGGGACACTTCATTCTCTAGTCTCATTTACTCACCATTTGTTTTAATGAAATGAAAGCACCATTTGAGATGTACAAATTTAGCTCATTCAGAGACAACGATTTATCAATTTCTATTAACATATTTAAATATGGTAATGAACCCATTTTGGTTATGGTTAAAACAGATTATATATATGTAATATATCCTATTTTTATTCTATTATTTTTTTTATAAAAATGGTATTATGTTATAAACCAAACATGTTCTTTGTAATCAAACCCACGAATTAACAAAAACTGTTGTCATTATAGTTTATATTATCTTTAGACATCAATATAAGTAAGCAAATGAAAATTTAAACCATGTAATCTCCTTGATGTTAAATAATATCATAGAAATTAATTTCTAGATAACCAATTCCATTATTCATGTTTATATGAACATGAATATAAGTGAACCGATCATTTAAAACAATGTAAATAAACAAGCCCAAACAAATTAATTGTACCTTATAACTAATAAACAAGACCTTGAATGAACTAAAAATGGTTATAATAAATAAATTAAATATATAATAGTTTCTAGACTTATTAATTAATAATTATAATTTGGTTATTCAATTCATTAATAACATGTGGAGAGCACCAACAAATTTAAGGTAAGGGATCCTCTTCTTTTCACTCTTAATTACGATTGTTCTCTATGCTATGACATTTTTGTTTAATAGAAAGTGATGGGGTATGTATTCTCACCTCCCCCATACTACAATAATGTTTTATAATTGATTATAAATCCCTTATATTTCTCATAAATTTCTTTTATTTACACCTGATACCATGCTGATAAACTGTAATGGATTTTACACAAACTTCCTTTATTCCAATGGGTTTCCCTATCTTTATTTTACCAAAATGTAGTTGTCTTTATTTCAATAAAACAACTAAATTCTGTTTAGATGCTCCAAAATCATGTTCCAAGATACATATATCATTATATTTTGGGGATATACATGCTTTTAAGTGAATCTATCGTTGATACTTCCCAATAAGCACAGTTGTTTTAAAGGAACTTCTTGAATTATTAACCATTTTCAAGTCAAATCTGTCCTCTGTTTTAAGACACCATTGTTTTTTATTAAGTCATTATTTTTATTATTAAAACTTTCTTGGTTCAAATCTGGTTTTATAGAAAATAATTTCCTCTTTACTATTTTAAAATATCTATAGTATTTTCCTTTAAACCCCTCATATTTTTTTTAATTATAAGGTTTCTCAAATACATTTCTTATATGTTGTCACTTATATTTTTCAACACATACCATTTCTGTGCCTATATTACCTTATGAAGGGCCATTTATGTTCTAATCCCTTTATTTCATTGAAAAATTCATGATACACTCATTGGTTTTGTTTTATGTCATGATTTTGGTACCCAATTCACTCCATTGGTATCCTTACGTTTATGAATGATTGATTATGTATGATTATTTATGTGGAACAAATATTAATGTGGTAGGAATATTAACATGAATTATGAGATGGATGTGCCCAAATAGCACTCAATGCATTGAGTAATGTTAAGACTCATGATAGGCGACGTGAAACCAGTTTGGCGGTTAGCCTAGACACATACTAAAATGGGTATAGAGTTTGGCGGTTAGCCTTGACCCGTAATAAAGAAATGTTTCATGTCTATTCCACCATTATATGATGTTATGATTATATGATCCCATGATTATATGATATGATTTCATATGTTCCATTCTTTTTTATAATTATGTCATTCCTCTTTACTCATGTGCTTAAGATGAATCCTTATGTTCATTCCTTTACTGTTCTTTTTAGCTCATCCCTTTTTTCATGTGTTCTCCAGGGTACCCTATGAAGATGTTAGAGCTCAAAGAAAGATAGGAGATCATTATGGATATTAAATAAAGAATTGTTTTCTATCCCCATGTTTTACTTTTTTTACCTATTCCTCCAAGAACCTAGACTTAATGATCCTTGGCTTGTACTCAGATGTATAATTTTGCTTAAAATTCGACGATGTTGTAGGAAAAAGATTTGGGTCTCTATATGTTTTCATTAAATATGAAACTACATTTTCTCCTATGAAATTTCATTTTTAGTAGAACATTTCTATCTAATTCGTCACCTCTATAATCTGTATTGGAGTAACATTTTAAAAAAACAAATCATTTTCATAATATTATAAAAAATAATATTTTATAGTTTATTAAATTTAGTGAAACATAAATTTTACAACTTCTAATTGTGATTTAATCATATTTTATTGAAATCCTAAATATAAAAACAAAAATAACATAATTTCTAGTGGACTTTTGGTAAGATACACTGATATTATGATCATAATTATAATATTTTTTTTTGATTTATCAATTTAATAGATTCAAAAAAATTAATTTTGATAAAATTTAATACTGGATAACTTATACAAAATGAATTTTCAGAAACCAAACACTTGTTTGATAATCATTAATATATTTATGATGAGTTAAAAATATTTCCTTTTGTTTTTTGAGTAATTGGAAGACCAATAGGAAATGTGAGTTCAACATTACTTTTCTTTTCAAACTCATTCTACATATGTTTCAAGAAACTATTAGAAATATATTTTTCATTTGAACCATAAATAAATTCACCATTATAAATATGATCAATAATGGTCTCTTAAAATATTTTTTTTCTAAAATGGGATGGATCAAAAGTTCATTTAGAAAAATAATTTTTAAGTAAATAGAGGTTATGTATATCATACAAAATGTTACGGCCTTACTTAAGTTCATATTGAATTTTATTATGTTTAAATATTTTTTTTGATAAATTAGTCTCTTAAAAACAAGAAGGATTTTGATAATAAAAGTTATCAGAAGCATATCTAGTAAAAAATGATCTTTCTAAAACCATTTTAAATAATGTTAAATTTCTTATTTCTATAAAGCCATTTAATATTCAAATTGATTATAAACATTCTTCTAGTACAGTTGTTTCAAAAATATACATGTATTATTTTTGATAATAACCATTAAAAATAAAAATTCAACAATTCTGAACAATATTTCAATTATAATAACAATTTTTTTCTAAAACCCCATTTAACTCTAATTACTAGAATATATTTTTCTTCTTCATTTAATGTTCAAAATTTATCGAGTTCTAATTCCATATTCCATATCTAATATTCCTCAATTAAGGAAAAATAAACCATTTTAGGTTCAAATATTTATAATAAAGATTAATTTTCATATTTACTTATTAAGTGATATATTTTTCTTAATTAGATTACTTATATCACCAACAATATTTTCAGTTAGGTGATTCCTTGTGTTCTATAATTTTTTTGGTGAACTGGTAACATGATATTTAACTAAAATATATATATATATATTTATTAAATTCATATCTAAATATTTATTATTTGATGATATAATTTATAGATGAATTATTATTGGTAGTTGGTAATCAACTTATAATAAACTAATGGGAGTTTTTTTACAAATAATCTTTCAACGAATGAATTTATAGAGTTTTTAAAAATAAAAATAAGTCGTATTTATTAAATATTACATGAACCATCTCATAAAAAATATTTTTCATTCATAAAAAACAATATAGGCCTTAATATTTATAGAATAACCAACAATAATTCCTTAATTATCTATAAAATACAATTTTTAACTTATTTATAGTATCTATTACAAATTCATTACACCCAACGGCTCTATTTTAGAGTGTTTTATACTATTCTATTCTAAAACAAATAATGATTTTTTTCAAAATAATTCTCAGAAAAATATTATTTCAAGTGTAATAGGAATTAGTCACATACTAATACCATAAATATCATGATAAAAAATTCAATTAAAGAAGAAAATTAAATTTCTAAAATAACATTTTTTTAATTATATCATTTTTCAAAGGTGTTAGGAGTGTGGAAAATTATATTCAATACATTTTTTTATATAGAATAATTGAAAATATGAGATCAAAACCCCCACCACCATGATCAACAAAAATAGTAATAAAAGTATGAATTTTATCATTAAAAATACAAGTCTAAAAAAAATAAAATGATTAGGATCATTATATTTTCATGTAAGAAAATAAAATGAGATAAATCAGGTGTAATTTTTATCCAATAAAAAGACAAATAATTTTTAGTCAATGATTCTATTTTTTATATCAAAAATAAATCAATGAGAAAACCTATAAATATTTAATCGATGAAACTTTTGTCTTATGTTTAAAAATATAATTTGGTTTCCTATGAGGCTGACACACACCATTGAACTTGTTGAATTTATGATACATTCTGTTAGAACATTAAATTTCCTTTCCAATTTTTTTCCTTCTAATTTACAATACTTATAATTTCCAAATTTCATATTACTTATAAAATATAAATCAACAGTATCAGTAAATCATGGTAAATTACAATAACTTGAATACTGTATATATAGTGTTTAAACATTCTCATGCTTATTGGTCGATATAATGAACGTGTCTTCTAATATTTTTACACTAAATTTGTCATTCCTAATGTTCACAAGAAAAACCTCAATTCAAAATTGAATAATAATGATATTTGTTTTCTTAAGACATGAATCATATTAAAAAATTGAAATAATTTTATTTCTGATTAAATGAAACATCTCCAAATTTGATTATATCATTTTGTTTGTTGTCTTCAATAATGTCTCATACTCTATTCAAATATTTCTAATTTTGGAAGTTATAATTATCTACAATACAATTTTGAGAACACACACTACATATATACAATTTTTTTAATTGTTTACACTTGAAATATATTCCTAAAAAATGAAACAATGATTTTGTTACCCAAACATTCCCAGGAATGATTATTTATTTAATATACATATTAATTTTCCATATATGAACCATAATTGTAGCTCAGAAAACATATAGTTTTTTTAAATAAATTCATTATAAAAACCAAAATATTTAACTCAGTATAAGGAACATATTTTATTCTCGTGGCCCCCTTATGTCCATTGTAATTTTATTTGTAATGCAATTTATCTAAATTAAAATTAATTTTATTAGAAGTTATAGAATGTTTAATTTTTTTTTATAAATTTTCTCAAAATTTTATTTAACATATTTAATGTTACATAAATGTTTCTCTAAAGTAGTAATTTTATATTTTAACTGGACAACTAAATATAAATTATCTTAATATGATTCTGAATTTGATTTAGATACAAATTATGATAATGATTTTATATATTTCAATGCTAAATTTAAAATTCCCTTACTATAAATAATAATAGGAGTTCCTAAAAAATTAGTTTTTTCTAAGAGCTTATTTCGTTTTAAAATTATATTTACATGTCTAACCATTTCATATAAATAAGTTAACGATTTCTCAACTTTTTATGAATATAAATTTTAAACAAATGTTGGGAATAAATTATCATCATATGACGATGTCAAATAATCTTCCATAGAAGTAAAATCAATCATAAAATCAATAGATAATTTTTTTAGGATTCAGTATATTCCATATCCATGAAACATTTTACAAGTTTTAGAGTGTCAGAATAAAATACATCAAATTTATATGTTTTATTTAAATAGTGTTATGATGAACTCTAAGAAAATTTATCACCCTCACTAATAATCTTGATGTCCATAACATTTAAAGCATATTCCCCTTTATTCATAGAATATTTCATTAGAATTTTTTCAGTCCTCTTCTATTAGTAATCTCTATTTAGATATGAATTTTCCTATTATATTCATCACATATAACATTTAAAGACTTTTTCTTATCATTTATTTCCTTTTATCACTAAAAGGAGTATACTAGAAATTTTTATTACTGGAAAAATTATTAATTCATCAAATAAGATGAACAATCTCATTTTTTCTATTTCTAGATCATAATTGATATGAGTGATTCAATTTATTCTTGGAAAAATAAAATTTATAAGTATTAGCATAGAATATGAATGTATCGAATGTATGATTACTATAATTATATGAAAATGAAACTCCATTATTCCTCTTTTTATTCATGACATATATCTAATGTATTATATCATATTGAATTAATTCTCTAACAGTGTCATCTATGATTATATAAGCCAAATGCTTAGTTGCATCAATGGTTGTCCTATTTGAATCCACCTCCATTGATAATAAATCAATATCCTCTTAAATAAATTTATCATATGATAATTCATTCTCACCCATATATTGGAAAAAATTAAGAATAATTATAAAAATTGGAGAATTTGAGTTACTGTTTCACATGGAAAAAATTATGAAATTTTAATATATATTCCCAATAAAGCTGAATGAGTTTCTAAATAACAAGATATTATAAAATTATTAGTTTATAATTTTTAATAAATAAAAATTTTAGTTTCAGAAGATGATATAAATCTATAAATATTTACAGTCATAAGAAATAAAAATACAATGATAAAATTATGATTTAATTAGAAATATATATTTTTACATAAAGAAAAATGAAAAAAATATTTCTTGGAACATTATAAATCCTATTATAATAATAAAATTGAAATCTCTATTATTAATTTTTGATGAATTCACATGATCATGAATGTATTCATTTTGTACTGTTGTAAATGTGGTGGTCTAGTTAGATTTAAATTCATGAGTGTTAATTCAATAAATCCTCCCATTAAAAATTTAAATCTACCCTCTTCAAACATAGATAGTGTTTTGAAATTGATATTAAATTCAGATGAACTAATGAATATTAAATATAATCTCAAAAGAAATCATTGATAAAAAATATTACAATAAAATGGAAATATAATTATATATCAATTTTAGAATTAAAAATAGATTAGCCCTGATAAAAAAAATTTTCTAAAGGATATAATTTACAATATCTATAAGTGGTGGATGAAGGGTGTTTTAGTTATTATTTAAAAAATAATTCTTTAATAACCTAGAATACTATTTTTGTGTTTTATGAAATTATTATCAAATTACAGATCATACTAAAAGGATTTATGAATCAAAAGTAATAATTTTACAAAAATACATTAATCAGAACAAAAATGAATTAGTGAGAATTTTATGAAAATCTAATAAATGAAATCAAAGTGGCATAAATTGATATTTTAACCACACCATAAATTCATAAATTTATTATAGTGGAATTTAAAAATCAATACAAAGATAATTATCTAACAAACAAGAAATTCCTTTAAAAATATATTATAAATATTACTTTTTAAAAAAGTGTAAAGTGAATCGTTAAACCAAATCAAAAGATTTGATAAATTTAAACTATCCATAAGGTTCTGTATCATTCTATTCCAAAATTCCTCATCTTATCATATCGTTGAGTATATTTTTTTTAAAACCTAACAAATTTTATTTTTATCCATAGAAGACATTGATTATATAGTATCTGTTAATCCACTTTGTTTTACCCTCTTTGTCCCTTAATCATAAAATTTTGGTGAATGAAAAATAAAAAAATAAATACTAAGTGATTTAAAATGATATCTTATAGAACATAAACCATAGTAAACAATCAGAAGGTAAAACAATCAAAAGTTCTTGAATACATCAAAATATTTTAAATTTTATTAGTGTATCTAACTAAATAATCTCTCTTATGAAAATAAAGGATGTGTATCTATTTATAGAAGTAACTTTAACTGACATAATTAGTAAATGTCTATAATTTTTTGAGTTAGTTATAATATAAATTAAGAAACCATTTATATCAACGTATTGTAATAGTATGTTACTTTACTTACTACAGGATTCTTATAGACCCTCTATAGTGCTTTTGAATTTGATAAATATAATCTATCAGGAAGGTTTAAACTAATATATTTTTAGAAAATTTATTATTTTCTCTACCATTTTTATTAATTGATGTTCATTAGAAAAAAGAAAAACAAGTATAAGTGAATTTTATAACATATCATGATCATATGAACTGTATTGTGAATTATTAAAAAAAAGTAAATATTTGATTAAGACTCAAAATTTTTGTAAAGATGATATGTTGTGTGATTTATGATATTTAACTATAACTATTGGTGATATGGAGTTTAGATTTTTATTAGAGTGACTATATCAGCTATGTAGTTCAATTTCATGAGACATGGCTTGTAAAGGTTGTGCATTTTAATTATATATATCTTGAACAACATGGTCTGTGTTGCCTAAAATCATGTTCTTAATACCATGAAGATCCCTCCTTTTGGTTTGGTGTATATCAATTTTATTAGGAAACTGATAAATCAAAGCCTTTAATCCCACATGAGTCACCCTTAGTGTGATAAATATGGGTAAATTTAAAATTAATCATTTTACATGAGACTTCATTATAGGGATGATGGTATGGTCTTGGATGTTAAAATGTTCAACAATTCCTATATGGATGGGGAATGTTTTGGGAGTTATTTCAACACTAATTTACATTATTACCATTAAACACACACTTGGTGTGGTATGGTGATAAAAATATAATAAGTAAAGACTAGTCAATGAAGAGTAAATTCTTTCTCGGGGTTCTGAGTTGAGGAGTGAAATGAAATATAGAATTACAATGACCTATGAACATTTTTAAACAGTGGATATATTGTTATACCATTAAAATTTATGGTAAATAATGATGAGGTTGATTTCAAACCTTTCTTGAAACATGGGTTTAACTAAATTGATTTTCAGAATATTTCCTCCAAGATGTGTACCCTAGAAGAGATTTAATAGATGTTTAAGGATCTGTTATCCCACCATATAGTGATGGATGGTTATTCAAAAATTAAATTATACAGAGATTAAAAATTTAGAGATTTTTTATTTTATATTAGAGAAATTAAAATTATATTTATGAGTTAAAAATATCTAAAGCTATGCTACTATGTATTGAGTATATAAATAAGGGACACCATGAATGGTGATGTTACAAACCCCTAAGAGACATGGGTAATGTTCAATCATTACTTATAGGAAAGGAAAATAGTTCATAATACTATATATTTTAATGTTAAATTTCTCAAACCGTGGAGTTGGAGTATAAATCCGTAAAACAAAATCCATTGGGGTGAGATGAACTATATAAAAATATGGCGATAGTAAATTCCACATGAAATAGTGACCCATTTTTCATATAAGAAATTATGGGGGGGGAATTTTCATATTCTTAGGTCATGGTAATTGGTCAGTGGATAATGATTCCACTTTGAAGGTCATGAAGCTTAGAAAATGGGGGCATTATGAGGTAGTCCATGTATAGAAATATGTGGAATATAGATTTATATGAATTGGGAACCACAATACCATCCTAGAGAATTTGAAGGAAACATTTACATTAATTAGATTCATGATTCATGGATTGTGGGGGTAGAGGATATATATATGGATAAGGGGTAGGTTAAATAAGAAATGAATTTGGGGATTGATTATAATTTAGTCAACCTTTAAAATTTTTGTGAATCATTTATGGCCAAGACTCTTGGATCACAAATGGGATTGTAATTAAGGTCATATATCCATTTACCATATCATTATGATAATCATCTTCATGAAGCTAGATATGGAAAGGGAATATGTGGAAAGTGAATTGATCATTAAGGAAAATTGATAGACAAGAGATAACTATATTTATTATTTTGGTTGATGATATAAGAATTTTTACATTTTAAAAAGATCAAGAATCAATTCAAATATAGTTCTGTAAAAGTGGTTCAATTGGTGAAAAACGCTAGAGTAAAAGGTGACTCCAATATTATCAAAAAATAGAACATAGAAATATTTTTTAATAATCATATAAAAATATATTATTATATAGTTTATGTTCTTGCAGATATAAACAAGGATAATATAGTTTAAAATCAAGTATAAAGGATGAATATCACACGATTTAATGATATAAATTAAGGATTAGAAGAAATTTTTTTAGCGTCATATGGTGAGGATAATGATCATTTGAATTTACAATGTATAGTGAGGATAACATTCTATATAGTTAAATTTCATTAATTTGGGGCCAATGTAATATGAAATTTGGGGTCATGTGATAAGGACCCATTCCTATAGATTTTGATTTCATATGATATGGACTATGTAAAAATTAGAATAAGATTTATATATTGATCCGTGGGGGATAGAATAACTGAAATATGAATAATCCTAAGAAAAATTCTATTAATAGTTGGTTTAATTAACTTTTTATAAAAGTAGATTAATCTGTTTGAATGATGCGTGGTTCTTAAAAGGTGGGTTACATATTCAGAAGATTCCATTTAAGTATCATTTTAATTCTTAATGGCATAACCAATTAGCACTGGAGGTAGGAGAGATGGTTGGACAACTTATTGAATGATCGTAAAAACTGATTCTAATGGACATTAATATTTTCTAGTGTTTAGATAATATTTTCAATAATATAACCCCATTTAGATTTATTCTTTATAAAATTAATATTATGGAATGTAGTTATATATTATTTTATAAGATAGTATAAGAAAAACCACAGTGGGTAGTACTACTTTGGTTCCCTATTCACTGGAAAAATGGGGTAACCTATTTAGAAGTTTGATTTATGGTTTGGAATGACCATACAACAAAGAATAAAATAAATAGAAAATTATCCTAGTATTTATCCCCAATATTTTATATATATTTAGAGAGTCATTTTTGTATGTCATATTCTCTACATTTTCTATCTCATGTTTATGATATTTATGGTTAGAATGATCGTCATAATGAGTATTGGACTCATTCAGCTAAGAGGCATGGATTTTGGTTCCATATTCCATGAGATTATTGCGAGGGATCCAAAAATGATATATTATGTAGGATTTAGAAAACTCAACCAAAACCCAAATGAATAAATATCAACATTGGATGTATTTATCCATTTTCAATAATCATTTAGAGATAAAAATTAAAAAATTCATCTGCCTCCCATTTTAGATGGGTTGGGCCCTATGAAGTCGATTCCTCGTATAAAAAAACCAAGAGTTCATTTTTGGTGTTGAGATGCTTGGGAGGTTGATACATGAATATGGCATGAACCTTTCATTCATTGTATTTCTTGTTGAATGGCGTATATTCATGAAACATGGTGGTCCAAAAGTAGCCCAATCATTGGATCTAATGGGGGGGATTTAATAATTTTTAATGATATCTACATGCCCGAGTACGAACCACCCACAATAAATTCGGAACATCCTTACATTTCATACAATGATGATGGATTCCATCAAATTTGCATAAGAATAATACAATATTAGGTCCATAAAAGTGGGTGTATGTTTCTTAAGAAATTTAGTTTTATTCATTTTTAGATTAGGTTGATATAAAAATCTTGTATTGGAGGTACTAAATAATGGTATTGATCTATTTATCTTCCACTTCTGTAATTCACAAAATGGAGGGTCCAACCTAATAAACCTATTTCAAACAAGATTTAAAACATAATATTCCCTACTAAAAGTATGTTTCTTCAATTTTGTTCATGAACCCTGGATGATCAATTCATCATCATTCGAATTAGCATTGGATTCATCCATTTTTAATAGTGAATAAGAAAATTTTCCAAAAAATTGAAAATGAGACTACATTGGCCTAAATAGAAATTTTGAAATAAACTCAAAAGTTTATTTCTATAAGGGAATGATCTCTCGAATCTCAATGTTATAGTAACTTGTTATATTATTGATGACTATAATTCCTGGAGGGCCTGAAGGCCGTATATTTTATTTATTTGGTTGATAACCCCCTTTATAATGGTTGAAGGGGAACCCTCTCATTACATTTCTCGTAGTCTTGGATATATTACAAGACCTATAGGTCTTTTGGAAATCGATAGACTATGACTACTTGAAACCGCCCATCCGTAACATCTACATACTGATCAGCTCTCCACCTTTGCATGACTATTCGGCTAGCTGACCTATGTTGAGATGCACATGCATGGTACTAATGCCAATACCATTCCATCTCATTCTTCAAAATATGTTCCCCTACTCTTGTGAATTCACTCTACTCTATAATACTCTTTTTTTGGTTGTTCCTTATATAATCTTTTTGTACATCTACACATCAGATGGCCCGATGGCCTCAAGGTGGCCCGAAAGCCTTGAGGTGGCCCAAATACATTAAAGATTGCTCAAAAATATTACTGACTTGATGTACTAGGTGTCCCAAAGGATATAAGGACTCCAAGCCCTAATTAGTGGCCCATAGTGAATAGTTCTAGATGCTACAGTATCGAAAAGTACTTGCTATCGTGGCCACACAATACCTACTACAGTACTAGACTTATGCCATCACCTGGTTTTGAACCTGGGTCTTGTGGATGCACTTATAGAGACCTCACCATCAAGGATTTGGCCCATGTTCATTAATGAAAATAAAATAGATTCATTTTATATGAAACATAGTGACCCTAATCTCAGGAGTTATTATGAGACCTGTAATATTCGATTTGTATTCATCCTTATAGTTGGTGCACCCATCCATGTGTATGAATGTGTATGTGACTTGGGCCTTTGAGGGGGTAATGAAGACAAATAAAAGGATAACCTAACTAAGATTATGTTTATTCTTCATCTACTCAACTAGGATTTTAGAGGCTCCATCAATTTCCTTTTACTAGTGTCGTGTTGCTTCATTGATAGAGAACATGGGATCATAGGTAAATTTTAAATCATGGGAAAATTATATTTAGTTAGGTGTGTGGTTGGGAAATTTTTTAATTATTTCCCATTAATGTCCTTTTTATTGATGAAAGTGACTCCAAAATACATAAGGATCATTTCACACCACACTAATCATATGGAGAAAATGGAATAGTTGAGGATGTACTCTTTTTTTCAATGAGGGAGATTGGTGGGATATGATTATATTTTAGATAATGTTATATATTCTAAATTATAAAGCAAAAGTAAAGGAAATTTATCCTAGTGGGATAATATATATCCAAACTATATATAATTTTTTTTCTAATCTAGTGTATCCTAATCTTATTAAATTCATTATTTTACAGTTGTAGGAGGCCATAGATGGATGTTTCTATGGAAGAATCAAAATTGGTGGGAATAATGAGTAGTACATTTTTTCATTGAATTAATTTTGATACACTCCTTACATTGGTAGGTTATTACATTATTTATCATCATAGATAACCGAATATATTGTCCTTAAATTTTTGTGATAAATAATTTATTTAGGCTAGATACCCATAATTTCATCTCAAGTATTCAGAATAAAGTAGAGGTTGCATTTCAATGATGTTTTTAATCTAATATAATTAAATATCAATTCTTATGTACCGTAAAATGAGGTTATGAAATTTCAAATAGGTATCACCAAATACACATATGAAGGGGTTTATCATCATAATATAGGAAATGATCACGATGAAAACTTTCTCAAGATCTTTTAGATTGTTTTTTGGAATTTTTGGTATTTTACCCCCAAATCATCTATATAGAACTCCACCATTATTCCTAGTAAGTGATAGAAGATAAGATTCACAGCTCATTAGTCGGTTTATCTTGTATTATTCAATTAAAAAGGGAATTACCATGTAGAAACATATTCTATTGGGATGCTATCATATTTATGACTCCTTAACGTCAATGACCCTCCAAATTTAATTTTATCATGAGTATAATTCAATGAATTTGGGGGATTCAAATGATGTAGTTACATAATAGTGAACCTCTATTATGAAATAGGTAAATTATCCTCATGATAGTATCAGTTATGTTCCCAAAAATTTCATTCAGTAAATGATATGTTTATTCATCTTCTAGACATAGCGAATGTTAAGTATCCTCTAGGGATAATTAAAATCTTTAAAAAAGTTGGTCTTGAATAGATTATCAATTTTTTCTTTATTTATTTCACTACAATAGGGATTCATACATCTTGGAACCAATTAGTATCCATTATGTACAATAGGATGTCTGAGATGGAGTATGGTGTTCTAAGGATTGAGATTTCAGATCTTATTGATGGTACATATAAAAATATCCTGGTGTTACATCATGTAGGAAATGCACTTCTATTGATTATTGACTGTAATGATTGAATGGATCAAAATTTATCTAAGGTCTTCCTTAATACCAAGGTATAGTTTGACCCTCTCTTCTATGGTGGGGGGAACACATCTATAAAATTACATAGGGGTCCCATTTATCTCTTGTATGTAAAAATACAATGGATATGAGGGCACAAAAAAATATTTGAGGAATAATTTACTATTATATGACATTGCCTTTATATTTGTGGGAATAATAATTATTATTATCTATATTTTCTTCTAGATATATAGAGATCATAAAATTGGATTCCACGGTTTCTATTAATTATAATAATTTCATGTAAGTCCTATTAAATATGTTAAAATACTTCAAATATGTCTATATATAGTGGTTCACCATTTATCTCCTATATAATTGGTGTAGACGTTGATAGAGGAATATATGGATAGATATTATACATGTACATGGGGGTGTCTCTAAAGCTTTGGTACACATTATCCTTATACAAGTAGTATATGATCTTGGAAGAGTTCTTTATCCATGGGATAATGAATTGGGTTCCAATATATAAGGGTTTTACTTCTAGATTATTGATATGTATTAGAAAACTACTGTTCATTTCATCATCAGGATCTATCAATGTGAAAATTATGTCATTTGGTTGATTAATTAACTCAACTCCTTCATCCTAAGAAATTATTCCACACCTATTTAAAAAAATAATGTTAACATGTTTCACATTATTTAAATAGGGAATAATAATTGTGAAGAACCCTCAATCACAACTATTGGAGTATTTCAGGCACTGGTAATGTAAAAAAGAGATGAATACATATAATTGTACACATGGATCTCATATTAATATGTTGAACTCAATGTATTGTGAGATAGCTATGAATTTTGTATGGGATACAACATCACCAAAACATGAACATTTATTTGGTCTTATTGAAAAGTTTATTTCAACTCTTATCATTTCAATGAATCAGTAGGTTTGAAAAATGATGAATAGCCTTTGAATAACATATGTTGTAGAGTGGTTGTGTCTGGATGGGGTTAGTTATAGAGCTATTATCCAGTCAGAATTAATATGCACTAATTCTAAAGAGATCACCTAAATGTTATTGATTTTCATGTAGAACAATATAACTATGGATTTATATTACCCAGATAAGTATATGATGACATGATAGTATTTAACCTAACCTTATATGATAGAGCATGCTTTAATGGGGGTCACATAAGTCTCAAATTCTAGAGGAATTTCTAGGGCATCAATGGGGGACTCATAATGTTCCTATTATAAGTTTAGAAATTCAAGGAATAATATTTGACATAGAATAATAAAAAAGTTCTTGATTATGTGATATTTATGGTCCAAGGGAATATTGTTTCTTCTAGGGGTTGACATCTCGCTTCATAATGTGGAGGTCCTACCTAAATAGGGTGGTGATTCATGGTTGGAAATCATTAAAAAAATTATGGTGAGGAGGATTTAGATGAGCTAGCTAGTCTACATCACAATTGCAACATTGAGATACACTAGTGGATACTACTATAAATAGATATTCCTACTGAGTTATAAATAATTCATATTTTCAAATACCAATAGTACTGATATAATTTTCATGGATAAAAAATTTTGTATTTTGATTATTTTTAATGGATAATATTTCCTTATATATAAAGTATCAGTGATGTTCAAGAGGAAGAGTTGATAGGTGTTTGTGACTCTTGTGAATAAATATATGGCCCAAAAATCATATTTAATTCAAAAAGAAATAATATTATTCCTCATCAAAGGGGTATTCTAATGGATCATTAATGATGAAATTTTTTATAATAAAAATCATCCACAAAAATCCCACCCTTCAATGGGTTCATGAATACCACGAGTGTGCATGCCAATTTTAGCACTAGTGGGGGCCCCACATCATCCTTGGCATGTCATTTGTGACTCCATCAAGCAGTAAATCCCTAAAAAATAGTCAGAATCATCAATGTAGATGAGTTTTCCACATAGGGTTGGGTAGAGTCATTCATGTATGATTGATCTCATATCCTTAAGTGATTGAAGTTTTCACTATTGTATAATTAAACTTATACAAACATGGGTCTATATTTGTGTACCTATGATTATAATCATAATAATTTACAAAGGTCGTAAAGAAATAAGAGGCATGTGCCTGTGGGCTGTACGAAAACCATGTACCTTGATTAGCATTCTTTATTGTGTTATTCCTTGATTAATAAAACTATTGTTTTCAAATGTACTTTTGTACGGGTAATTACATGGGGATATTATTTAACTCACCATCTTGTATATTTTTTTATATCTAGTGTTATGAGGAGATTCTTCTCTAAGTATAAGAAAGAAAATCCTATGATCATACCATCCTGAAGAAATAGTAAATTTTTTCAATATAGGATGGATTTATCTTATTATTCAAGTTGGTATCCATAGTTATGGTTGTTAGAATGAGCTTATGGTTAATGGGAGGTGGGAATTATGATCGATTAATAAGATCCTTATTTTTATCATAATTAATTAATCTGTATAATTTGAGTTCAAACATTTATTTTTTTTCTCTAGAAATAAGTTACTAGGAGTTTAGGGAACGATTTTGGATCACCTAGGGTTTATTTCGAGCGTTGTGAAAATGATTTTGAAAAAAATACAATTAGGGACATAGTAAACACATGGTCATCAGTAACATTTAGGCACAACCATGCGGACCAAATTTTGAGTAAAATTTTTAGAAATAATGTGTGAGGGAGGTCAAGCGAACATAAGAATTGGGGAAGGTAAAATTTACCTAACCATGTGAAAGAGGGATGCATTACAGATAGTGAGCATGCATGGGTGCAACATGGTCTGGCACACCATGCATCAAAACCTCATACCCTATAAAAAAGGTTAAATTAAATTATTACCCATTGTTGTTTATAATTTTATTCATTATTTGTTCTTCCCCAAATAACACGAATAACTTCTCACTCCTTGTGAGCTCCTTAATCTTATAAATTTTGGCTTTTATCCTCCTTCTTCATCCAAGATCAAATTTTATTGTTATTCAACATATATGATAACAATTGTTAATCTCTTGAATTAACTTTCTAACTTTCTTCTTTTATCTAGATGTATAAAATTCTAAATCCAAGTGATAAAAAATTACATGTTTTTTTGTTATTAATATATTTCATCATTTTCTCACTATATTGACTGGATTATAATATGATACTAGGCAAGGAGTTTACATCCCATCTCTTTTTGGTGGTCGGAGACTTTTCCCTAATATAATTTATGTCTATAACATGCACCAATGTTCTATTTACCTATAATTTTCCATGTGTCACCCTAAATTATATCATTATTTTAATTCAATTTCTAACACATGTTAGAGGTACACAATTAGTTTGTAATCATTGTCAATGGGTTTTTACCTCAATTGGTATCATCCCATTGTTGTGTTATGATACGCCAATGATACTTTATAAATGTCAATGAGACCAAAATGCATACTTGGAGTGTTTTTATTTTTATTAGATTTTAGATGAATTAACTTGTTAAATATTTTGGTTTCCCCCATGATCAAATGAAATTTTAAGGAATATTAAATGATTTGGAAACCATTACTTAACTTATGGTAAAAAAATTTATGATTTTTCTAATTTTAGTTATGACCATACAACCATGGTAATTGATTATTGTGGAATTGTTATGGTGTGGTTTAGACACGACACTTCATATTCCCTTGAAATTTGATGTTGGCTAATATTACCATCATCATTTAATTGGATGTTGAACAAGAATTATAAAAATGCCTTAGATAATATATAGAACATGATGTTTTACATCGTATATTGTGATTTAACAGAGATGATATTTTGTGTTCCTAGCTACATGTTTTGGTTTTTTACATTGTTTAATTATATTAACTCTATGGAATTATACATGAATTCCTAGGTTATGATCCTCAGGTCTATTCTGGTATTTTGAATATATCATATATATACATAATATTATTGTATCAAGACACTTTCCTAGAGACATTTCATCTTAGGCTGAAACATGTAGGGTTAAATGGGTATCCATTGATGAATATAGAACAAAATGTGTTATTTATTTACTACACTTACCCATTATACATGCACACTACTCATTTTAAATTCATGTACTAGAAAATGTTAGACATTTTTTGTGGTTTCATACTGATTTTTACTCACACCTTGTTTGAAAAGATTATTGGTACCCAAAAATTCATCATAGATGATGGTAGTAACAAGGGAAAACTTCAAGTTATGGATTCTAGATTTTATGTTAGTATGTGATCTTAGTTTTAGATAACTAATAAATTTCACTAGATGATTATTATATAGTAATTTGTATTTATAAATCTTTTTTAGATGTAATGTCTTTTATAGAAATTTCTAGGCAAGAATAATTTTCTTTTTTATAATATTATAAAATAATCATTTTCATATATATAATACTAGTTATTGCATCTGTGAATTATATTTAATCATTTATGTTCATATGCAACATTGTATCATTTTAACTTTTCATTATATTTCTTCTACTATTGTATTATTTTTATATCACCCATGTGAACTACTCAAAAAGAGGGTATATTCACCCCACATTATTAAATATACCCCACTACTGTTCTAAATCCTTTAGAATATGGGGTGGTTCTCTTGAGGCCATGTCTTCAACTTAGGGTACATAAGAATGAACTAGGTCCGAGATGTCACAAATCTGTATTAAATTTTATTTTTTGTCTTAATTTTACTAATTTTGTATGTTATTTAAGAGACTATGAATTTGATGGAATTTGGTATTGAATGTATCCCTCATAGTAGATAACCCACATATAGAGAATGGAAAAAATTATTATAATGGAATTGTTATTCTTATTTTCACTTTTAGCTGTTGTACTGATTTTTTCTTATACCCTTTTTAAGATATGGTAAGAAGGAATTAACTAATATCTCACTATAGGATCTTTAGAATTCATAGGAAATTTATATTTCATGACATTATTATTTTGTTTCTTTCATTTCATGTGCGGCCTATTGTTGTTCTAGGTTCCCTGGTTGTTATATATAAATTTTATACTAATGTCATATGAAGGGATAAAGAAATTGGTCATTTAAACTGTCTACATCTTCCCATGAGGTGTTTTACCACCTATATTGATGATTTCAACTTATCAATAAAATTTCAAAATGTTCAAATTATATGGTCATAATTACAAGATTTGATACCGGGTTAGTAGATATTATAAGGAAACAAATTGAAATATATAATGGGAGATCCTCTGATAATTTAGAATCTTGATTCGTCTAGTAATTATATTAGTTATGAACCTATTAGATTTTGGGACTAAATTTGAAGGGTCAATTGATGTTTTATGGAATTCTAATTATATCATATAAAGAATACGTCATTGTAATATGGGAGTGGTATCCCATATAACCATATAGTGATGTATATAAATTTATAGAAATTATCATGAATCCTTGATATGTAAGAGTTTAAATTAAATTGTTATCGTCAAATAGGGATTCCAATAATAACATAAATATTGTTTCTCTATTAAACGGGAAATTGAATTTCCATATACGTGCACCAGGGATATGAGATATGAGGCATTGACCCATAACGGAATGTGGGAGAGGATTTTTGGGAGTGACTCTTGTTATCTGTTAATATATTTTATTATTCCAATAAATGGATTTAGTAGTAGGAAGTTATGGGGTTGGAATGTGATAGAAGAATGCTATGTACCTACCCTATTATTTATTTGTTATCATTTATGTTATTAATTGCTATCTTTATGTGTATTTTTGGTATTTTAAAAACATGACACTATAAGAACCTCAAGTCATGTTCCAAGAAGTTGATGATGACTATGCTCTAGTGGTGTTGGAACCTATACCACCAGCCATACCTCACGTAGTTACTCATATTATACCTCCTTCAATTCCGGATCTGGGAACTAATGCTCAATTTTGAAAGAGTTTCTAATGTATCGTATAATTTATAGAGAGTTCTTGAAAACCATCCCCTTATATAGATAATTTGAAATGAATATCTCTATAGTATCATACACCTACATTATCAAGGGATATTGGACATAATATATTATTACATAGAAGGAAGATATGTTGTATAATTTGGAGAATCTAGAAACACCTTCTAAAAGGATACTAAAGATTTATCTGTATATGCTCTGATGATCATCCAAGAATTTGTTGGAAGTTATTACCCATATAGAAAATTATCAGAATATATTCTGTTTGGACATCTAAATTTCATACAATGACAACATTTTTACTCAAATTTTGATAGATTAATAACCTATAGAGATCATGTATCTAATGTAGGGTGGCATTTATATGATGTATTATTCATTTAACTACTCTGATAATTAGTGTTTCACAAAAACACATTCCAATGATGAAAAATAATCGGTGTGATAGTTTGATTGTTGACTTGTATATGATATCATATATTAGGTTAAAACCATCCATTTGACTAATTTTTCTGAAATATTAATTTGTGACCTTATAAAAATGAAAAATATCGTAGAAGTTGATGGTGTGAGAACAAATAGTTTAGTATCAAGGTTGGAAAGTGGTTTTTCATGTTTCTGAAAGATTCAAATAAAGTCTTCTCTTATAGAAAATGTTATCCAAATGGCTAACACTAATAGTTATGTGGTATTCCTAAAATGTGGAAATACATGACACATAAATCCTCAATTAAATTAGGATTAGTAGAGTGGTAAGAATTCATGGAAATGGGCCATATTCATCCTTTATTCATAACATTTACTCTATTATAATGGAAGTGGATCCCCTGTAGATAATTCTGTAGGATTGGGATATAAATCAATACAATATGTGGGAAACTAGACTACTACTGGCCATTTTGGTCAAGTAGGTGAAAATTATCAAAGAGGCCATACACACAATATGTAGTTCAAATAGGGTTGACCAACTCAAGGATGTCCGGATGTATCTCAAGACTATATATTTCTTTGGTCAAAAGTTGTACACCTCACAGCTATAGATTTGAGTGTTGCGACATACACTATATGTTTTATGATTTTAGTATCCCCAACATTAGAATCAATCTTTTTTGATACAAGATATATGAGTTCATTATTATCCATGGAAATTATTGAATGTCATATAATCAAGATTGTGTATTTATGTGGTGTAATGGCTCTCTATACTCCATTTAATTTTTGATCATAAATTATACATTCGTTTATTTAATTCCCCATTGATGTATGTTGCTATCATTTTTATGGTTCATAATTATTCTTGATATGGTAGGCTTTGACACCATTCACAAAATAAACTGGTAAGTTCATTTACATTCCCCAATTGATTTATTTTACTTATTAGTGTATGCATCATCCCATGTGGGTCGCATGTATACATTTTAAGGATAATGGGATGAATAGGCCAGTCAAGATGGACCTATACATCATGGTAAGGGCAGGTTAACAACCAAAATTTTATGTTTCCATCTAAGTGATTAGGGAGAATTTCTGGTATATTTCACTCTAGTGGTATATTTGTTTAGGTATGTATTCCCAAAATAAATTTCTTTGATACCACTGGAGAGAGATGGGTTGAGATCAACATTGATCCTTTTCAAGTAGAATCGCCTATGTATATTTCAACTCATAGGATGAAAACTATAGAATTTCATGAAATCAAGAGGTATTTAGAGGATTTGGAATCCAAAGGATTTATTTCACCCAATACGTCTCTTGAGGTATGGAATTTCTTTTATGTATATATTCATAAAAATAATTTAAATATTGGGTAAGACTCACATCGAAGGATATCATAGATAAAAAGGACCATTATTATATAGAGTTTACTCATCATTATAGACATGTCTTACTATGCTTACCTCACTCCTCATGTTATCCATGTTTTGGTGTAATGAGTTCTCTCCCCATTAAAACCATTTCAATCTCATGATATATATAAATCATTACCCAGTTTATTGAAGGGTTATATAGGTCCCACCTATCAATAAATGAAAACAATATTAACATATTCCTCAAGATCATAAACAATCATCATATCATAATCCATGAAATAAAATGTGTATAAAAAACATTTCATTATATCCTAACTTGTGGAAATGTGATAATATTAAAAATCATACCATCATAAAATAACTTGTGAAATGAAGAAGTTAACATAATCATTTCCCCATGGTATAACCCATGAAATAGATATGGGTTTCATTAGCATTGAAAAATTAAAAAATAAAAAATTAATAGAACGATTGTTGATGCTATCATTTTTTCATATCCCCATTAAGGCATTAGAAAACCAGTAAATGTAATAATCAATGGAAAATAATTTTTAAAAATAATATAAAACATTTATTATCCAAATATACATTACACATTGAGAAATATTCTTCAAAAACATACAACATTTTGGAAAACATTTTTATTTGAATATAGAATTGATTTTTTTAGGTATCTTTGAAGGAATTATTGTTAACAGTGTTAAAATATCTTATTCATGTCATATATGTTAAAATGAATATTCTTGTCAAATTTTTAGTAAAATCCATAATTATTTTTATTTAAATTTCAACAATATTTCTTTGTAATCATTTTTTTAAAATTAATATATTCAAAATAAAAATTCCTTGAAAATTATCAGTGATTACTAATTTTTTTATTTTACTTGAAATCATATTTTTGATTGAAAGTATATTTACATCCGAAGGGCGAGATAATGTATGATTTTATTTAAAAAAATTATTAATTAAATTCTATATCATATAGTGTAAAATATTTCCATTAATTTAAATTATTATAAATAAATATAGGAGAAAAAAATCATTATAATTTTTGAGTGTTAGACCATGAGATATGAACATTGGAGACTAAATAATAGACAATCTAGGTAAACAATGTGTTTGAAACATAAAATCCTTACTACATTGGTAACCTTGATTCATAATCCTCCTAAAGGAATAAAATAAAATGATTCATAAAATTTCATGATGATGAATAAATTTACGATATTACATGTAAAATGTTTTGATTATACATATTTTGAAAAAATACTATTTCAAAATATATAGTACATCTAGAAGAGGGAAATTTTAGATAACCAAATCCATTAATACTTGAGTACATTTCCAATCACAATCCAAGTGAATGAATAATATTAATGGAGAAATAATTATTATAAAATGGGTTATATTCTTGATATATCTTTTAATAGGGTTGTATATACTCCATATAAAACAGATGAGTGATAAATATAGAATATGTCTCTCAGAAATAAAATTGAGACTATAAATTTCCTTACCATGAATCCTAACCTCTATCATACTCATTTAAACATACTTTATAATAAATATATTTTTATTTCACATATATAAAAGAACCATATTAATATATATCACATAAAATAATATCATTTATGGATTTTTCTTATATGATTACTAGTAATTCCAAGTTGTAGTCTCATTTTAAGCAATAATAGCACTGTTTTTCATATAAGATTAAATTTGTAATAATTTTGGTCCACATATTTAGTTCATGATTTGTTTACATTAATAATCTCTATAATTATATAAATATCATATATTTTTATTATATATTTATTTATAGTAATTATATAAATTTTGGGATCGGAAATTAAATGGACCGTTCATTGAGACAGTAGGACGTACTTCTGAATAAACAGTATTTCCATTTTCTTAACATATTGAAAAATTTAAAAATAAATTATTAATATCTATTTATTATAATATATTGATAATTTTTAGGTCATATATATATAATATATTAATTAATCTCATCCATAATACATTCCATGTAATGCATGAACAACCCCCATTTTTTGTGAAGCGATAGTCTTCCAAACACACTAACAATGTTATTGTCTTCATACACAATGGGAAGCATGAATGTTTGTGATATATAATAATTAAAAATTCACAATAAAATTATAAATAAAAAATATATATACTATAATAAAATCAACTTGACTTCCTTGAAATGTGTTCATAGAAATATGACAGAGATGGGTTCTCGTGGATGTAGTCTGTAGTAGACACGAATGATGACTTCATAAACCATTTGTTTTATGTGAATGTGGTTATAGGTAATTAACTTAAAAATAATGTCAATATATGTAATATGATAAGGATATTATATAATAACGATATAAAATATTTACAGAGTTTGAGGAAAAAGTAAAACTAAATGCTTGTTGATGAACTATACAACTTTTTTGGGTATCTCTTTTTCATCTAATCCAATGACCTTACATTATTGTATTTATTCCAAAATTAATGCTTTTAGGATGAGAGGATTCAGTGTAAATGTGTTTTGGATATATATTTTTGGAACCAATTGGTTTTTATTGTGTGAAGAGAGTGGGAGATGAGCTGCCATTTTATAAGGGAGTAGAGTGGAACACTTGAATCTTTATGAAAGAGTGAATTCCAAACATGTGTTTTTTTCATGTAACCATTCCCCAATAATGAAAAATTATATATAATATAAATTATATGGTATGTATATGGCTATAAAATGGGTTTTTACACAACAAATGTGTCATTTCTAAACATAATATTCTTAGTGTAACCACTAAGTAAACTTGTTTTACCTTAATCACTATAATTAATTTTAATTGTTTTCATTAATCAATTTGGTTAAGAATTACGTTGAAAAAATTATATATTATAAATTATTACTATTCTAAATATAGAATTCATTTTTTCATATTCCAGTTATATATTTGAAAAAAATAATTCAAAATTAATCACATAGATGTGATGAGAAAGTTGGTTTTTAATAAAAATAATAATCAATTGGTTATAATATTTTATTATTATAGTTCAATATAAAATTTAATAAAATGAACCATATTGTTTTAGTATATATATAGTTTAAATTAATACACTTAAAAATAAAATATTATATTATTTAAAATTATAAATAAATGAAACGTAAATGCAATTTTTAGTTAAATCTCTGTATTTTTTACTATTCAACAAAAAATAAAATATTTCAAAAAATCATGATAAATCAATGAATGATAATTTTGAAATTTTTAATACAATTTTTTTATCAAATTAAATTTATGAAATATTGAAAAATGAATTTTTTTATTGTTCACAAATGAAAACAAATTTGTCTGGGAAAATAATGTTTTCAATCACATAAATACTTCATAAAAAATTATGTAATTTATCCTCAATATGATTCATTTATTTAAAAACAATATAATTATTATTTAAAAATTAGTTATTATAATTGATTTTATAGGGTATAATAGATAGTTTACAATTATTGTGTTAAAATTACTATATTAATAATATTTCATAAATTTGTTAAAACTAAATGGTAATGTGTGACATAAAAATACCATGTGTTTCATGTTGTTAATTATAAACAAAGTTTTTGTGTAAAAAATATTTATTTGGTGTTTCATGTAACTCAATACACCACGTAAATAAAATCTATTCAAAAAATATTAAATCAATATAACTCAAGGTGTTACCTTCTACCCACTGGAAAATGAATTTCCGCATTCTAATAAGTCATTATGATAAAAAAAAATTTAGGATAAGTATTTGTCATTATACATAAATGTTCCCATAAATCATCCTCAAACTATTGGGTTTTCCATAAAAAATTGATATGGTGGGTGGTCATGATTCATTAGAATTTTCTTATATGATCCAGAATATCCAATTGTTGTTCTTTGTAAGAAATATCATTCACAAGAAATAGGAACTCTGAGATTAGTATATATGAAAGGTAAGTAATGTAATTACTTTTTAGAGTTCCACTGGACACATCATCAAATTGGGATAGGTTTTGCTGAATTTTCCAGAATTAAGCTACAGCCCTAATATGATTAATAATTTCAAGGGAAAAATGTAACTTGGGCCTAGTTTTCATTTCATGTTGAATCTCACAAACCTTTTCCACGGAAAAATTCTTATAAACACATTTTCAAAAACATAAAATTCTATATCATATTGAGGAATTTGAACATAAATATTTGTATGAATCTGACAAGACTGTATGTGATTACGAATGACTATAACCTCTCTTCCATTTCTTCAGCTATATCAGGTCTCAAGATCTTTGTTCATCCATCCTCATTTAACACCTTGTATCTATATATCTCATTACACTGATGGATTACTAATATTCCATCCATGTTCTTTATTGAATGTTATTTTATTAAATAAAGAATTTTTGGGGAATGGGTTGATCCCAAAAACCTTCAGAATCCAAAGAAAAATATCTCATGAAATTTATTGGGATTGAATTGTTATTTAAGACTGACTATCTGTCCATGGATAATATATGGTGATGAAACTCAAATCTTTATCAAGATATTTTTTACGAATTCTCTACAAATTTGGGGTAAACCTCATATCCTATTCAGAGTGAGTGGAACATTGTAGTATATGATATTTTACCACTTCCCAACATATATCCTAGATTTATTGTGTAGAGATAAGTGTTCTATTATCTTGATTATATTTTTTAAATTAGTAAAGATATTGACAATAAACCTTATATAATAATTCTATTTAGACATTTTGGGGAGGTAAATGAAAAAATACACTTTGTGTTTTTCCATTTTCTACTCTAATATAGGTAGAAGATGCATCATCCCCTGTGAATTTTGAGTTTAATGGTTAACTAGCATACATACCAAGAATCAAGGTTCAAACTCTATAATATCTCACTTTATTCCATCCCACCTAATATAGTCATTCAAATATCTATAAAAATTCATACTTTCTAGATGAATTGAGAATGAAGAACTATGATCTTCCTCTAACAACACATTCTTAAAATATGGTATGGATGAAACACATATAGGATTCATAAGCCTTATAATTCCATCACGAACAAGGTTAAACTCAAGAACATTTCTACCCTCCTTTTCTAGATCTACATATTTCTTCTATTCATTAGTAATCTTCACTTGGATAGTTATTTGAACATTTGATTTAGAAAGTTATTATTTTCCACTTTTTTGGATCTCTAATTCTATATTCGAAAATCCTATAATCGTAGATCTTTTAAAATCCTCATAATTGATAATTTGTCATGTAAATTATGACTCAAAGCATTAGACACCTTGTTTTATTTCCCATGGTGGTGAATTAATGAGAAATCATAATCTATAATCTACTAAAACTATCTTCGCTGGCACATATTCAACATAATATATGTGAATATATATTTCATAATTTTATGATCAGTATATATATGTCATAATTTTCTCTATAAATATAAGTCCTCCTAATATTTAATTCAATAATTACCACTATTTAATCCAATCTAAATACTTGTTTAGTTTTTCACTTGAATCATCAATTTTCATGTGGTATATCGTATTACCATGTCATTATACATTAAAATACATAATAATTGCTTCTTGGATGCCAAAATATAGATTAAAAATCTCCTCCACTATAGGGTAATTGAAGCATAGTTCTGCTATCTATTCTTTTAATCAAATCACTGAAACATTTTTTACATCCATCAATCTATAAGAATATGCATCCCTTATGAGTTAACATAGTTATATGATTATATATTCATGATATATTCATCACGAACCATCAATAATATCATGATAATATATGAAAAAATATGGATCTCAAAAACTATAGTTGTTCTAGGACAATATTCAATAGTCTTTAATTTTATGGATCTATAGATATAAACAATATTGAGATTATGCGACACAAAAATGAAAAATTTTGTAGAAAAAATTCAATAATTTAAAATTTTAATATAGTTTTTCCTTTATTAGGGTATTTAGTAAATTATCAAGTGGGAATTATGCTCTAATATTATATTTGAATATATAAAAATTTCATTTATAAATACTACCAAAAACCTATCAAGGTATTTTTTGAAGAATATATTCAATATATAGATTTAGATAGTGGGATAATTAGTATGGGCCAATGGAAAAACTATATTTTCATAGTGTCCATACCTTGTACATAATTCCTTTTTGGGTATATCCTCCTTTATAACTCTCAATTGATTATATCCAGAATGAAGGTTAATACTGGAAAATTATTTTCATCTCTGTATATGATTAAGCATGTAATCAATATATGGAATAGTATCCTTGATCATGGTATTGATCTTATTCAACTCCCAATAATCAATGGGAAGTCTCATCGATCAATATTTCAATTTAACAAAAAGATAAGGTACACCCCCTGGTGATAATCTTTTTAATATTAATCCACTTCTAATGTTTTCATAGAGTTTCTCATATAATTCATGACACTAAATCAATGAAATTATATAGAGAGAATATAAAATTTTTGTGGTACCAATTAGGAGTTCTATTGAAAACTGAACATCATTCATTAGCGGAAGACTATGAAACAAATCTAGAATGTCAAAAACAAATTATAGAACACTAGGCATATAAACAATATTGTGCTTCCCCAAAAAAATTTCATATAAGCACCATTTATGATTTGGAATTAAAACCCATAAAATGGATGTCATCTTTAATGAAAGATGATAGTTATCACAAAATTTATAGAACATTATATATTCATTTGAAATATCATATATTACTTCAATTACATGATAGTTTATGTGATATTTTTATTGTGAAATTCAATACACGCATAAGATGACATCAAATTCCACCGTAGGAAGACTGAAATGATTCTTATGAAGCACTTTCCAATAAATTTAAACTAGATAGGAATCATAATCCTTTGATATGATCATCTAAGAATTATGAATATTCACTAATAATTCCACATCTAATCTGTTGGCAGTAATCATTATACTCATATAAATTTCTGTATATATTAAATTATTGGCAGAAACAAAGTCAAATCAAACATTAAAACTTCTAGATTATATATGAAGTGTACCTTTAACAATATTGTTGTTAAATATATTATAAAAATAGTGATCACATGATATTTCACCTTGTCCTTGAGCTTATGATGTTTTAAAAATCAATCATCTTCATTAACCCTCAAAATTGAACATTTGTTTTCAAAATTCCTATTATCATTAAAAATGATGCACTGAAGTGGTGCAGGTGAATTCTATGTAGAATTCCCTCTATTTTGAATTATTATCTAACATAGTCCTATAACATCAGTAATCCATTTCATGATGAACTCACTTCCACACATAAAATATTCAGTCATCCCCTAAAGACAATTTCTTCCTTTATTATTCCCATTCATTGTGTATAAAGGAAATCAAATCAACTTATCTCTATTTTTTAGTATTTTATTTTATATCCATATTACTTTTCTTTTTATAACCATGATATTTGTACATAACTCCAACATCCATTTCCACCATTATAACATATAGAAAATTCTATTCAAATCTATTGTATTATATTATGGTAAACTCCCATTAGAGATATGATTTTTATCCAATAATTATTCAGTCATCCTTACATTTAGGATGGATGATATTAAAATAATAATAACTCAAAAGTCATGTTATGTTTTAATTGTGTTTACCAATAGATTATTCATATTTTTCTAACTAAAGGAATCCCTTATCCAATTTTGTATGAAGAACAAGTGGAAATTAATTATTGAAAATTATGTTTTTAAGATTATACCAATACATGGAGTCAATTTCTTAATATTTCCTCATATTGTTTATAATATTATACCATCTATTTTATTCACCATAAAAATGTTGGGAAAATAAAAATATGTTCTCAATTTCCAAACACTCGGGAATAGGAAATATATTTATAGTGGTACTAATTGTTTTTTCATAAACAAGTGGATCTACAGTTCCCCTTAAGGAAGGTGGATGTTTCCTTATGTAGGATGAAAAATAATGTTGTTACCATATTTTCTCACTTGAATGTTAAACATGGTTCATAGCATGAATAAAATGTTAGAATAGTAAAATTATGTTTTATTCTGGACATCATAACATTTGAATTTTCTATGGGAAAATCCTTTCATTTTCCATTGTAGTAAGAAATATTTGGCCTCATTTAGGTCAAGTACTTAACTAAAACAAAAGAAAATAATAGTGTCTGAAATAATAGTTATGTTGGGGAACCATATATTCCTGAAATTATCTTATAGGTTGTCAAAATAATTACACTATACACTTTAATCTATGAGGCACTAGGTTTATCATAGGATAGTCATAATATTTATATATTTATATCTTTAAGATGGTTTATAAGGAGTTTGTAAATTTATAAAGCATATACCCTAATAGTGTCATACCAGATGTACACTAATCCTGCTATCATGAACTAGTTCCACATCATGATTAGATTAATACAGTTTTTTGGGTTGTTACACCTATTTAAATCTGTTCTAAAGTAACATGCACTTTTAGTCTCTAGGGAGGGATGTAATTACTTATAAATGAATCACTCTATCATTTACCAAAATTCCAGGACGTGATCATATACATTAACTCATCCTTAAACATATTCTTAGTCAAGTCATTAGGGATCTCAATACATTCTTATCATCCTTGTTTCTAAAGGTTATCTAATCCTATAATTTGATACCAGCTATAGTGACCCATGATTAACATGCATAAATGATACATAATTTTTGACAAAAAATCATTAAATTACATTACACATACATTAGATATGTAATAGTTTAGTGCCTTCGGAAACATGAAATGTCACACCGGGATATCTGTTTTAATTTTTAATTTTTTTAATTTTATAAATTTTTATTTGGATATAAAATTTCAATTTGGAGATTCGCGTCAGACTCGATGATGGTATTTGCATTTTTTGTATTAATGAGTGTCTTCATGTGGTAATACCCGACACATAGTTAATTAATATGTTTAATGAATAAAAATTAACATGAAAAAATAAAAACTTTTAAAACTTTTAAAAATGAAAATAACAAAAATAATAATTAAAATTTGATTAAGGTTATTGATAATAATAATATTATTATTATCAATTTTTTCATTATTTTAGTAAGGTTATAATAATTTTTATATTATCATTATGGAATTTTTTTTTCATTTTCCCTATTAATATTACTAATATTTTAATTTAATTTAGAGTTTTGTAGATTTTAATTCATCATTATTTTTATTTAATTTTTGTTTATTTTTATTTTATTTACTTTTTTTTTCTCCTCATATCTCATGGTATCCCTTATTTTTTGTCGCTCTAAATCCCCCCATTCTTCCCCATGGGTCATGCCACCCACTTCTCCAAACCCTATCATCCTCTACACCACCTTCCCTCTAACCCTTTTCTAGAAAACCACGCCATCCTCCCCTCATCCGAGCCACCTGATGACCCCTATAGTGCTCTTCCCCTCTTCTTCGTATCTCCCCCAAGTCGCACCCCTTCAAGCTACACTAGCTAGAACCCCTGACCCACCACTCTTACCCCCTCGCATCGATGCTATGTGCCCTCCTCCGTTGGCAGCACCCCCTTCTTCTTCTGGTGCTCCTTTCTTGTAATAAAAATTACCCCAGATTCCTACCTCCAACTACCCCCCCAGCGTGGTCCCCCAGTCATGAATACCTTTTCCAAACCTTCTTTTGGAAAGGCCCTATCCAACAAAACATGTTTTGGCACACTACATCTTTCTATCACTACTTCTCAGACCCATGCCATATGTGTGATATACCTCAGTTGTTCACTCATTCAATTTGGTAATGTTATGGTTATGAGTTTTGTTTTGGAATTTGTTTCGATTATAGAGTAAATGGTTTAATTTTTTTTAGGTTCTGATTGTGTCATTCCTGATGAATTTGCCATAAAATTACAATTTCCCACCAAAATATTGTGATTCACGACACTGAGGTAGGCGGTTTCATGTTTAATTATTATTTTATATATTAACATGAATTCTTAATTAGATTAGAATATTATGTAATTTTTTTAGGGTGAAGTTAATATTTTCTGATCTTTGATTTTTAGTTGAATTATTTGATATCATGTCTATATTGTGTGTGCACTTTCTATGAAATCTCATCTATACCTAATTGTTAGTTTTTTATAAGTTGTGTGGTTTGCATATTAATTAGTTTGTTTGGTGTGTATTTTATTTTACATGATGTTTGGTGTGTTTTGATGTGTTTAGTTGGGCAACACATGATATATGTATGTTGTTGTGGTGAAAACCCATGTTGAATTGCTTAGTGGTTTTTTAAAAAAAATTGGGTAGTTTATTTGTTTGTATGTGTGTAGGGTGAAATTTGTGGTTTGGTGTTGTTTATGTCTACATTTAGTCATAAATGATCTTTTGAATAAGTTTTTTGTATTTAAAGTCATGCAGCATTTTCAAATTATTTTGGAAAATGTTTTTATTAGTTCATATAATTATAGTAATGGTTTTTTTTAACTATGCGGGTGGTTTAAATAATAGCGTTCATTATGCAAATTGTGTTAATGAGGTGGTGTTGTGTACGTATGGACATGTAAAAGGGTTTGTGTCAGTATAGTGTATAAATCGGTGTTTTTTTCTTTAAAATTTATTTATGAATATTTGAATTGTTTAAATAAATATCTAATAAGGGTGGAAAATTGTTTTGGTTAAATTTTTATATGATTTTGGTGCGTAAAGACATGTGACATGGGTGGAAATTGTTTAATAAATTCCATTAATTGTGTGTATGAGGATAAAATGTATTTCTTTGACTGTACATTCATTTTAATTGGTTTTTTAAGTGATGTAGATTTGGTTTTGAGATATTTTTAGTCTGTGTAGTATATTTAAATGGTTTATGTTTGTGCACGATTAGTGTTGGGTAGAGATTAACACCTCATTTTTTTTATGATTCAAATACGACATGAACTCTAAACTACATGAGAAAAAATGGGAAGCCAAGGTACTAGGTGGGCGGAGCAGGACTAGTGCAGTAGTGATACCGATGAGGTATTGGCCCGGTTTCAAATAGATAGATTGATAACTACAACACTATCTAAACTTTTGGAAGATGCTGGGAGACCTCTAGTTTATAGATGTGTTACCCTACTAGAGGATCATGCGCTACAATGTATATTTTTGTGTTTCTAAAAAATTGTTCCCTGACATGCGATGTTCTATTGTCCCACTTCTTACTTTTATTTTTACAGACTCTCCCAGGCTTTGTGATCGTCCATTACTTTTCTCTCACTATCAGAACATGGTATGAAATTAGGGTTAATATGAAAGCTTGTGTTGGTGTGTGTGTTGTGTTTAATTATTATTTGTTTCCATTAATGTTGTTTCCATTAAAAAAAATTAATAAAAAAAAAATTTTCATTAAAACTATTCAGGAATATATTTATCTTCATTTGGTAAACTTGTAACTATATTTTTCATTTAATAATTATGTGTGGAACCTTTTCTCAGTGGCATCCTACTTTACTTTTATCTCACACCCTACATACACTTTTGGGTGTATGTAGATCCTATTCCATTTGAATTTCAGGTTGAGGCATCAAGCATAGCCCGAATTGTTTGGGTTTTTAGTGGCGCTCTACTGTGGGATTAGTGAATGTGGTTTAAGGTTGTTGCACCTCATGCTGCTTGCGGCTTTGATATCATGTTATTAGTTTTTCCTTTACTGTAATTCCTTTCTTATGGGTTTCTATTTTAAGTTGTATACATTAAATTGTAACATGGTTTAAGGGCCTGATTCGTTGTCTATTTGTAGCTGTAATTTATTCATATTGTTGTTTGTTTTATGTTTGATTATTTTGGTAAATTGTTCCCAAGTTTTATTTTTATACTCGAGCACATGTGTCATCCCATGGGGATCAGGAATGCCTGTCTAGCCTTATTGTAGAAAGGGTCGGGCACAGGGTTAGATGGAAACCCAGCGTGGTTCATGAAAATATAGTATAAATGTGATGGTTTTTTCTTATTATTTGGGATGTCAGGTAGATCAAAGATTGGATTATCGGTACTCATGTGGTAGGTGTTGGGAGATAATCATAATCTCTTCCTCATTTTGATCCTTCAGTTAACATGGGTAGTTCAAAATTTTTGTTATTTTCTTTGGTCTATGTGGATGGGGGATGACAGTAGGAGTGAATTTGTACTGCGTGTGGTCTCACATGGACTAGTGTCCCATGTGATATCCGAGAGTAATGTTCGACACTCTTAGTGGTTGGGACCTGCCTTGGGCATGGTCTTCAAAATCATGTGGCCAGGTCTAACACATCCACTAGTTCTCCATCATGGTTATTTAGTGTTTGTGATGTCGTGGTTCAGTTGTGGTTTGGGGAAAAGGGGTTTTTAAAAGGAAATTGGACCTTGGGGTAACTCTTATTTTTCTGTTGTTGTCTATTTGAACAGATTCTTGGGGTGTGATTCCTTTGAACCTTGTACCTTTAATTTGACATTGGATTTTTCAAAGTCAAATTTATTTATGAATGTCTAGAATTATTTGAAATAAAAGTGAATTATTTTGGAAATGGGATGCATTTTGAAAATTTAACATGAAATTTTTAATTGGTTTTAGTGAAAGGTGTTTTTTGAATGTTGGGAATGTTTTTTTGAAAGCGGAAGAGCCTTGTGTTGTCTATTGGCAATTTGATGGGTGCTTGATTGTGTATGTGGACATGAGAAATGGATAATTGGTGGATAGTTTGGATGGATGCCAGAGTGGCACAAAAAATGCATATTTTTTTACGATTCATGGAATATCAGTGGTTAATGATTGGTTGGTATGGCTACTTCTTCTTTCCTGGAAAGTTTATTTTCCTCTAAGATGGGTTTTGATACATAAATGGTGTTGGAAATTTGAAATTGGTTTTGAGTATAGAGTGAATGTGATAAGTTCTAAAGATTTTTTTGCAATTATTGTACAATACTCAGTTTTTCAAGATGGTGTTCATATTGAAAAAGATTTGATGCTTTAAATAGGAATTATTGTATTTGTGTCTAGAATGTGGATGTTTTTCTGGTGAGGTGCTAGGTTTTTTGGAAGGCTGTTTTTTGTTTCTTGTTTAGGATAAACCTCTAGAGTCGTCCCATGGGTTTCTAGATGGTCTCTCGGTTCTTGGATCATCTCAGACACCCAGTGAAGTGGTGGAGATGGTTTCTTCTCAGTTGTCTCAATTAATTACAGAATTCATGGTCTGTTGGATATATGTGAGTGCTTTAGGAATTATATGAGTGTCTATAGTTTATGAGTAAATCAAAATGTTTTGGTAGGCGTATGTTGTCTCGACAATGTTTTGGGAAGTGATACTACACTAGAAAACATTGATCATTATATTTTGTTGAGAATGTGGTTGTCATGAGTGAACCTTATTACTAGCCTCAATCCATTGTTGTACCTATCGAAGTGATGGAGAGGGAATGTGGGGGATTTCATAGGTTCTTGACCAATAAATAGGAAGAGATGGATGTGTGTTGACCTTTATGATGAGCTAGTTTCATGTTCCACATAGACTATGTGGAACATTTAGTTCAATCTTTTTAATTGTTGTTGGTTCTTCTTATATTGCGGTTAGTGCAGGTTCCTCATTTGATGAGGAGTGTGAAACAATGGGAACTATTCATAGATTTCCCTTCCATCAGTTTGCATTATGCGTTTTATAGACCATTACTGAAAAGGTGTAGGCCCAAGAAAAAATGTTGAGTCCTCTAAATTTATTATATAAAAAGAGAGCATATGAACTATGGTTAAAAAAAACAGCATGCCCAAAAAAATAAAAATGGCTTATATTCCTCACCAGTTTCAACATCTGAAGCCACCTTTGGATCAGATGATTCCCACACAGATTGTGAATTATAGGAATTGATCATTTTAATGTACTGCTCCCGTAGTCGCATTTTCTTTGAAGTCAATGGATCCCTGGAAAATTGCTTGTTGACCTACCCCCGCTTCGGATCCTGCTCTTTCCATTTTGAATCCTTGAAGGAGGATATGGTAGACATCGTCTTTGGCATGTTAGAGTAATCCTATTGTGGCTTCCACATTGGTAGATCCTTGAACCTCAACACATTATAATTTCCCTTCTTCCTCTCATTCTTGAGTATATCACTATAAGATGTCATAACAAGGCTATTGGGAGAGTTTTATCTATTCTAATCTGATACATCGCCTCACTTACTTGGTAAATCCAAAAATCCATTATCCTTTCGATGATTCTCATGCACTAAACCAGGTCTCACCCGAGAATATTTCCTATTATTGTCTATCAATGCTATGCATTGACCATTCTCCCCATTTCATTTGACAGAACTTTAAATCTCCTTTATCTAGTGTGGTCAATCAGGCACTCTAAGTCATTCACTACAATTCTTAGTGAGTATATTGACGAATTTTCCTATTAGGGCACGAGGAGAAGTATGCAGGTAGATTTTTCCGTGAAGTAAATTCCAATCAGATGTGGTTATATAATGACTGGTAGGAGGTAGATTCATCAAACAGAAGGGTCCAAGCCATAGGTCTCGGGGTGAAGCTTGCGTAGATTCAAAACTCATCAGACTTGGGATGGGATTGGTGCAGCATATGTCCATAGTGTCAAGATTGGGACAATATAAATTACCCTATTGTGGTATCATCTTTGAAGGATTCATTTTTGTGATGAGGGGCATGAAGTCCTTGTCTCCATGTTATGGTCATAATTTATGATAGTTACTCTTGGTCCATAAATAAGTCTAGAGAATAAGTTTTCTAGTAAATACATTTGGTTAACTTTGTGATCCTTTTTGTGGGTTATTTTGGAGTCAAAAGTTTGCTCGTTTTAGAGATGCTCATGTCATGTGGGATTGACGTGTTCCGATCTAGAATTACATTAGGTTAGGGGTTTTTTCTATCAAAACCATCTAACATGGTTGAGAGTTGTCTATTGTAGGAATTTTCTATTCATGTCAGCCTATGTTGATGGGTTCGTGATGAAGAGTTCAGTCTATATGGGTCAATTTAAACTAAAATATATACGTGGGTGTCTTAGTGTTAAGAAAATTTTAAAATGGTGGGGAGATTCAGTGCAGGTCGGTCCTGATTCCCCTCTTGTCTTGGCATGTTTAAACATAGGGAACATAAAGGTTCTATCTAGTGTTATAGGTTGTATGAGGAACCAATGTTTGACAATATTCCTAATATAGTGGGAAGACCACCATAGGAAGAATTGGTGGAAAAGGCTTCATCTTAAATCTGCGCTTGGTGGGGAAACCCCTTACATTATCTCTACCTGACCTCGACCATGGTAGATTGTTATCTAGTGCATTGGGTCACTTGACGAGTGTTCATGGAAGTATTTGAAGCCCATGGTGTTCTCTAAGTAAGGTGATCATGGTGTTCCATGTTGTAGTTTTGTTTGGAGGTGAATTTCTATATGTTGGTTATTTTTCATGTTTACACTATTTTTTAGATCATTGCAGTTTTTTGTCATTGGTGTTTTGAACTCACAATCTTTGGGTGATTGATTTTTTTTATATTCATGATCATTCTTGGAATCTTTATTTTTTTAGGTCTTTTGAGAATTTTTACTGGAAGAATGTGTCATGGTGGGGAGAATTCTCAAACCCAGATATCTATTGTAATTTTTAATTTTTTAAAAAATTTATTTAGTATTAAATTTTCTATTTTGAGTTGTGGGCAAAACCTGATGATTATATTTTAGTTTTACTAATAAATAATAATTATGGTGTGGAAATGCTCGACGCGAGGCAAATTAATAAATTGACTGAATAAAAATAAAGTGAACAAAAAATTGAATTATTTTAATATTGTTTTAAATGAATATAATAACATTAATAATAAAATTAGTATCAAGGTTACTGATATTATTATTATTATTATTATTATTATTATTATTATCAATTTCCCGATTGTTTGAATTAGGTTATAATTATTTTTAAATTATTATTATTAAATTTTATAACATTTTATACCCACTAATATTACTATTATTTCTTGTTAATTTATAGTTTTTTATGGTTTTAATTTATCATTATTTTTATATCCTTTTTGTTTATTTTTATTTACTTTTTTTCCTTCTTCTTATCTATCTTGATATCCCTTCATTCCATCATGCTACACCCCCTTTTCTTCCACCTGGTTCACAGTGCCCCCTTCTCCCAACCCTAGCTACCTCGGCACCAACTTTCGTCCACCTCCTCACTATCATCCCCACCCTCTTACTCTTGTTTGGGCCACCTCTCTGACCACCTCACAGTGAGCACACATCGCTAACACCATCTCCCTCTATAATAGACCACCAAACGACTCATGTGTCATGCTTCTCCTCCTTCGCCCTGCTCTCCTAGGTTGTTCCCCTTCCGACTACATCGACCAACACCCCTAAGCCACCCCTGCCACCCTCTTCCTTCGAATCCTAACACACAACGCCCTTGGATGAAATCCCTTCTTCATTCGATGCTTCTTTTCTATGAAAAAACTGACCCTTGATACTAGCCTCACACTAATACTCGCCCAACACGGCTCACCATTCACTACTCCCTTGGCTACAACTTTTTACAGAGAGGCTCTACATAGTGTGATACATTCCGCCACTCTACATCTTCCTTGAATAGCTTCTCTGACCCTTGTCGTACGTGTGATATGCCTCAGTTGTTCATTCTTTCAATTTTATTATGTTTTTTAGGGTTTTTTGGTTTGGTTTTTTATTGTGGTTTAAATGGTCTGATGATTTGTTTTTAGGTTTTAATTGTGTTATTTGTGGTTCATTTTGCGTGCGGTGACAATTTCAAACTGAAATATTCTGATTCTCAACACTGATGTAGGTGCTTCCACATTTAATTTTTATTTGATTAATTAACATGAATTTTTAATTAATATATCATATTATTTAATTAATTATTTTATAGAGAAGAATATCTTTTATGTAGTTTTATTTTTAGTTGAATTTCTTGGTAGCATGATTATATTTTGAGTGCGCTTTCTATTGGAATCTCATTTCTATTTAATTTTTAGTGATTTCCTATATTGTTAGGTTAGTTTATATTTTAGTTAATTTGTGTTGTATTTGATTTTACATGAGGTTTATTTTATTTTGATGTGTTTAGTAGGGAGTCACACGATATAAGTATAATGTTGTTGTGAAAACCCATTTTGAACTACTTATTCCTTTTTTTAAAAATTAGGTAGTTGATTTTTAAGAATGTGAAATGGGTGAAATTGTTGTTTTGGTGTTCCATATGATTGAGTTTAGTCAAAAATTAACTTTTCAATAAGTTCTTAAAATTTGATGCCATGCGTCATATTTCAAAATTGTTTGGAAACTTTTACTAGTAGTTCGTCTAATTTTTATAATGGTTTTTTACTCTGTGGGTGGTATTTATAATTTCATGTGTGATGTAGATTATGTTCCTGGGGTGGTTTAGTGTGTCAATAGTCATTAAAGTGGGTTTTTTTGGTCTACTGTGTGAAGCGGTGTTTTGATCTTTAAAATTCATTTATGAGAATTTGTTTTGATTTATTAAATAATTAATAAGGGTTCAAGAATTGTATTTGTTGAAATTTTTAAATGTTTTTAATGTGTAAAGTAATAAAATATGTGTGGAAATTGATTTAAATATTATTTTATTGGTGTGATTGAATATGAATGTGATTTCTTTGATTTTGAAGTCATTTTAATTGGTTGTGAAAGTTATGCAGATTTGGTTTTGGGATATTTTTAGTGTGTGTATTATTTTTAATTAGTTTATTTGTGTGCAAGTGTAGTTTTGGGTAGAAATTAACACATCATTTTTTTGTTTATTTTTGGAAAATGACATGAACTCTAATGTACAAGAGAAAAAATCGAAATCCTGACAACAAGGAGGGTGGACTAGGACTAGTGCGCTAGGGACACAGAAGTTGCATCAGCCTGGTTTCACATAGCTTGATTGACGACTACAACACTAACTAATATTTGGATTATGTCGGGTGACCAATAGTTTATGGATGTGTTACCCTACTAGTGTATCATTCATGGGAATGTATATTTTTTGTGTTTCTATAGAATTTTTTTACCAAGATGTGATGTTCTAGGGTCACACTTCACACTAGTATCATTTGGGTCTATCCCAAATTTTGTGATCCTGCTTTACTTTTTTCTCACTTTAGGCACACCGTGTGACATTAGGGTTACCATGAAAGAAAATGTGGCTGTGTTTGCTTGTGTTTTAATTTTTTTTGCTTCATTTAATTTTTTTTCCATTAAAAATGTTTTTATAAAAAATCATTTTCACTAAAACCATTCATGCATTTATTTATTTTCTTTTTGTTAAACTTGTAACATTATTTTTCCTTTAATAATTATTCATGAAACAATCTATCAGAGGGATCCTACTGATATTTTGGCTCACACACTCATACACCTTTGTTTGTGTGTAGATCCTATTCTTTTTGTATTCCAGGTTGCGGAATCAAGCATAGCATGGATGGTTCGGGTTGTTAGTGGCACTCTTGTGCGGGTTCTGTGAACGTGGCCCGAGGATGGTCCACCTCCTATTCAATGGATATTTGACTTATTGTTTTTATTTTCTCAGTTATTGTCATTCCTTTCCATTGGGTTTCTAGTTTATGTTGTAAACATTGAATTTGACCTTAGTTTAAGGGCATGTTTGGTTATTAGTTTTTAGTTATAATATATTTATCTTGTTAATTTTTTTATGTTTATTTATTCTGGTAAATTGTTTTGAATTCTTATTTTGATACCCAGGAACTTGTGCCATCCCGTGGGGATTAGGAATACCCCTCGGGCCTTACTATGGCTGGGTCAGACACTAGGTCGGATGGCAACCCGTCTTGGATTGTGATTGGAAAACAAAAACAAGGGTTCATAAGTGACCTACAAAAGCTCACACAATATTCTTTAAAAATACTTCTAATATTAGATATAAAATAAATAATATGTATCATTATAACTAGCGTAAATAATTCATATGAAAGGGCAAATGTAGATGCTCATAAGGGTTAATAAGAGAGATACAAAACAAGAAGATAAGGGTATGAAGACATGACCATAATGTTTGAAAACCATAATTGTTATATTAAAAACCATCCATATGAGTGAAGGGATAAATATTATAATTTTATAACACATGTATAATTAGATAATCAAATAACATGATCCATGAGATCCTAATATTGGAATACAGAATGGAATTTATGGCATATACATAAGCATAGAAAATAATTTCCATATTCATCAAGGCTCATAGACATGCCTATAAGAGTGTAAATATTCATTTACTATAAAAATTTTACTACTAGTTATAGACCTGTATTATTATATTGGTTTCACTCTATCTGACATCCATTCCTTACTATACTAGGTTCACTACCCATTCCACTCATTTATATGTTAGGAAATACATAACTTTTACCCAATCTATTGGAGTGAGATATAGGTCCCAACCATAAAAAATGATAACCATATTTATCTAATCCACATGATCATATAAATTAATAATATAATAACCCATGAAATAAATGGGTATCATAAAAATTTCATAACATCATAAAACATGGAGAATATAAAGGTTTCATAATCATTTCATCATTGAATAGCTCATTTAAAGAACTAGGTTTCTTAATTATTTTGTAATAGTATAACCCATTGAATAAAAATAAGTTTCATAATCATCAGGAAATCAAAACCTAAAACTTTATCAGATATAATATGAATTATATCCTTGGATCATATCCCTAGTAAGTTATATGTAACACAATGTGATGGGATCTTATATGGAAAATAACATCAATAGGTACTTTAAAACATATCTTCATAAACATATAAATATTTCATTGAAAAACACATTAAAAACATTTTGAATAGAAAATAACATTGAATTTATATAAATTAATATTCGATGAAATGATTCATTATGGAATCCGAATATTTTATTCATGTTGAATATGATAAAACATATATTCTTTTATAGTTTTCAGGGAATGAAAATCAGAAATTGTTTTAGAAAACAACATAAATATTTATTATAATTTTTTTGAAAAAAATAAATCATTTGTTGAGCTATATTTTATAAATATTAACATAGTAATAAATCATTTTTGATAACATTTTTAGAAATCATGGTTTTGCTGAAAAAATGATTTATGATCGAAGGGGGAGATAAAGTTATATTTTCTTAAAACTTATTTTTTAAGTATCTTATGTAATATTGAATAGAAAATTGATATCATAACATGAAGATATCATTAATAACTAGAGGAAAATAAAATTAATGATAATTATTTAGTGTTAGATAATAAGATATAAACATCAGAGACATACTCAAACATATTCATGATAATGAATGATATATAAACATAAACCCCATAACCCATTGGTAACCTTTAATCATATGCCTCATGGATGAATAAGATAAAAATAAACATAAAATAACATTAGGATGAATAAATTAATGATATTTCATTTAAAGGGTGATGTATATATAGCTCTTTAATTAATATAGGTGCATATCATAACATAAATATAAATTTAGAAAAATGGGACCAATAAACCCCTTACTTCTTGAGTTACTAATGAATCATAATCCCCTTATAATAATAAAAGAAACAAAAAAATAATATTTCAATAAATGATTTAGTTTTATGATATTTTATTTCATAAGTCTATATATACACCATTTAAATTAATCTAGTGGTGAATAAGGAATAAGTCTCTCAATAATAAAAATAAGACTAGAAATCCCTTTACTTATGTCTTGATTTCCATCGTACTCATTCGAATGTCCTATATAATAAATATAAATTTATTATAAATAAATAATTGGAGAATATTAATATATATAATAACATATATTATTTTATTATAACCTTTTATAAACAATTTATTATCAATTATATGTTAATGTTATGTTTTAGTTAATAACTGATTTGTTTTTTATATGATTTAATTTGTTTTATTTTGGGTCCTCTTATTTCTATTACATTTTCATCATATCCAGAATTTATATAAGGATATAATTATCATATAAATACAGTATATTTTTTAGTGTAATTTATACAATTTTGGGATAGTAAATAAAACACACTGTTCCGGGAGATGATATGACACACATATGCATGAAAATTGTTTCTATTTTCTTATTAAATTGAATGAAAAAATAGATAGATAGATATATATATATATTATCATAAAAAAGAAAATTAAATTCATCTTGTATCAAATATATTTAGTAAACCTATCCTTAATAAATTCAATTTAATGAGAGAATGAATAAAATTACTTCACGAGGTGGTAGCCCGTCGTATACACAAATGATGTTGTCATATATCCAAAATTGTAAATCATGAAGGTAAGAATTATATAATAATTCCAGAATCATAAATAAATTTAAATACCACATATAAATATAATATTTATGTATTCTTTCCATTATTTTTCCCAAACTTGAATAGTGACAATGGAAAATAAAACGACATCAGTTCACGAGGCAGTGGTCCTATGTACACTAGAATAACTATTAGGTAACCCATTTGATTGAAGTGTTTTCATAAATTTTATAACCTTATCATATCATCATATATGTATATGTATGTTATTGAAGTTATTATACAATAATTATATAATTTTTATTTTTATGTTTGAGTATAAAATAAAATGAAACATTTGTGGATTAACTTTATAACTTCATAGGGTATCTCATTTTGGATTTCAAAAAATTCTTTCAGTGGATAGATCTAAACCAAATGTATGGATTATAAGATGAGTTAAATGAAGTGGATATGTTATTTGGTATTTTATTCTTGAAATAAATTGTCTGTTATTGTGTGAAGAGAAGTGTATTTGTGGTTCCCATTTATAATAAAGGTGAGTTGGACACCTTTAATTTATTAATGATTTAATTCCACTCCTGATTTTTCTTCATGTAACATGGCCCCAGTAATGGTACATTATCTAGAATAGAGTTTATATGGTTTATATATTCCCATAAAATGTATTTTGGACAAGTATTTGGTAATTTTTACTACTTATATTATATAATTAACCAATAAGTAATCTTTTTTCACTTATTCGGTGTAATTAATTTTTTTTTGTTTTCACAAATGACATTCATAAAATATTTTGTTTATATTATTATAAATTTAAATTTTTATGAATAAAATTAGGAGATCCATTTTCTAAAATTCAAATCAGATAAAGTGGAAATATTAATTTAAAATTAGTCATGCAGACGTGATGATAAATCATGTTTTTAAAGATAAAATGGAAAACACATTACAATGGTTTTTATATTCAATTTAAATATAAAATTCAATAAAATTTTGTAAATTGGATTAATTGTTGTATTAAATAACTTATTACACATTTAAAAATAAAAAAAATTAAGAAAACATTATAATAAAATTAAAAAATATGATGTTTTAAATTAAATCTAATAATTATTATTATTAATAAATAAAAGTATACTTTTAAGAAAAATAATGAAAATTTATCATATATTTATTATCAAATAATTTATTCAAATCCAATTCTTATTTATTAAAATTTCATTTTTATAAAATTCTAAAACTATTTTTCTTTCACAAAATAAATATAAACCAATTGTTTGAGGATATAGTCTATTTAAATTCATTAAGACGTTATAGAAAATTATTTATTTTAAAATCAATATGTTTTCTTTATGTAAAACCCATATTATTAATATAAAAAAATAACATATGACTGTTCATTTTTTTAAATTTAAAGGATATTTTAGATTGGTCAATATTAGTTGATTATATTAATAATAAGTTGTGGATTTGAAGAAACATAGTGATGTGTGTCATGAAAGCCATCTAAGTGTTCTATGTGGTGAAATATTATTGACCGTGTTGCTGAGAACATAAAATTAGATCATTATATTTATCTATAATTTATGAAATATAGGTGAAACTGAATGTTTTATATCAATGAAACATGACACCATTAATTTAAAAAGATTTTTCTAATTGTAAAAATAAAAATGGAATTTTATTTTAGAAATCATATGTGTTGATGATTTAAAATAATAATTTGAAACTATCACACAAAGCAAGATAAATAAGTTGGAGAAATCATGGTATACCTGGGTAAGTGTCCCTTGATTATCAATCCATCATCACTCTCAAGTAAATGTGAAGAATCATTGATTCCATGATTTTATAAACACTGAAATATGTACGGTATGTAGGTTCTAACTACATTGCCACTTAGGATTTGATCAGTCAATAATATTGAATAATATTGACTATTCATTAGCAACAAACATGAATCTACGTAAAAAATGAACTCAATCATAGAATCACATCAATAATGTGATGTTATGACCAGATTTATGTCAATGAAAAAAATTTCAAAAGGATAAAACATTAATAATAATTGGTTAATGCTTCTTTATTTCATGAAACAATTCAATCCAAAAGCATAGTCATGAAAGAGAAGAGGTGAGAAAAGAAGCAACCACACTAAAATCATCACAAGATCTGATTTATCAATGAAAAAATAATGATTCTTGTTACTTTTATTTTTATTTGATCATGTTGAAATAATCAAAAATTCAAAAGGTAAAAATGTAGATTCTTGTTAATTTGATTTCCATTTGATTATATAGGATTCTTGTTATTTTTGGCCTCCAAATGAAAGAATCGGGATCAATTATCTTATAAAATAATTTATTTCACACTATTTTCTATTATTAAATCAATATTAGCCCTATTTTATGAATATATTTTCCAAAATACATATTTATTGCCACATGCATTCTTGGGCGCTCATGCAGTTTGGGCAGTTTTTATTGAATTCCATCATAAGCTCTCCAAATCCCCTCCTCATACAATGTAAACACCAATACAAGTAAATTTTCTCTATTATTGTGTGATAAAAATTAATTAATTGAATCAAACATGAAGTGAAATATATTTTTATTATTATTCAATAAAAAATTAGTTTAAAATAGTGGTGTGTGGAAATAAATAATGATTTACTATGTGTTCACACCCCCACAACTTAAAAATTTCACTCCTAGGAAAAGAAAAATTATCAAAAAAATTCATGAATTTAGATATTCACAATGTCATAAATATTAAATAGTTAATATAATTTAAATTTAGTAAAGAAATATGATCAATCAACAAACTACACCAATGTGATATTCCCAGATATAATGGAAAAAATGTCACCTAAAGTAATTCATAATAAAATTTAAAGAGATCCATAATATTGATATGAATAAAGAAATCAAAATTTCACCGTCCCTATAACTCTCCACTTGTGTTTGTGTGTGAAACCCACTCCATACTATTCATTCCACTTTATAACCAGTAAATATAGGTTACATTATCATTTTAAGACTTAAATGATTTTGTCCCCCGATCTTGCCCTACACCATTTATGTTCAAATTTCAAGACCAACTCACATAAGGATTCCTGAAATTCAAACCTTGATATCTGAAACAATATATAATGATATTTTGTACATTTAATCACTCCCCTCATTTGTTATTATTATTATTGTTATATTCATTCAAAATTTTCACACTGAACAAATATCACACTCTTCTCTCAACCCTTGTTTGATTTTCTCAAGACTATAATTTAATAGTTATAACAAGATCAGAGGATGAGAAGGGGTGTTAGAACTATCCAAGAAAAACCCCATATTTTTTTATATATTGTTTTTTATTTTATGTTATAGTTTTTTGGGGCGTAAAATTGTCATAGAATAGGTAAAAATGAATAGGTCAATCAGTTACAGTAATGAAATAGATCAGATAAGAAATGAATGTATGGAAAATCAGTCTATAATCCTAATAAATATTAAGTTAACATATATTTATCCTTTTTTGTAGGAAATACTCAAAATTCATGGTTTGGTGAAAAATAATAGTAGGTATTAAGTTGTACAATTCCATAATCTACTAATCACACAAAGGGTACCATTATTTTCCAAGTATTCAAACTAAATCAACCATTTATAGAATTAGTAATTAACCAATTATTAAGAATATAACATCTCAATGTTTAACTCACACTAAAACGCACATTTATTCAGTGAAAAATATTTTATAGAAAATATGAAAACCATATGGGATATGGAAAATCATTATTAATATTAACTAAATTTCATGATTTTCTGGGAATCATTCTACATGATAAAGAGGAAATCACAAATTAACATTACATCATAAATTATAAGGTGAAATATAGGGTATGGGGAAGGAAATATTACTATACAAAAATCCATAAAGAGAATAAATAATAAAGTTGAAGAAAATCATACTGAACATAAGAAATACAATAATATACCCACAGTCCACACATTGAATGTGCAATGAGCTAACTATAATTGAAGTGAATATGGGAAGGAAGAATAAAAATTGGTGGGATTCACTAGTATGATTTTTCATAATTTTGTATTTACTATGCCAAATGCTTTGGAATGTACACTTAAATTTGATTAATTATCTACCCATTTATGGTATTACTTGGACACTCTACTCACGTAAAACATGTATTTCACAAAATTTATAAACATTAGTGATAGTATATGGACATATACATCCTTGATGAAGCCTAAATGGGTTGAGATTTATCTTGGAATTGTACATGAGAAACTTATCAGTAATATGAATCTTCTTCTAATGAATCATCCACTAATGGATAGCCTTTCTCTTCACATTATATATTTGGGTGTTCTCATATACATCATAACATGATTCTTCTTTTCTCCAGAATACGCAACATTATATGCTCATCAACATCGTAGAGATTAATATTAAATTTTTACAACCTAATTGGAATTGTTCTCTACCTTCATGTCGAGGATATGTGCCTTTACAAACACAATCCAATATGGTTACATTCTTATTGGAGTCTTAAATGTAGTCATGTATGTCTAATGTGCATCATCACAGCACAAAATTCATTATTTCCTATTTGGTTGTACAATTTTGTCCAATATTCAATTAATATCCACATTTCATATTTATGTTTTTTTGTTACTTTGGGGGGTGACATGATTTGGAGACATTATGAATAACCCCATACTTATGTAGAAATTTATTTATTTTTATTTTGATAATTTTTGAACCCTGGTCAGTAATGATGAACATTAGAAAACAAAACCAACTAAAAATAAAGGGCCTCACAAAATCAACAACCACTTGAAAGTCAATATTCCCAGTAGCATTTGATTTCACACATTTAAACATGTTTTACATAGATATTTAGATGTACATAAAGACAAATTAATTTAGAAAGGTCCTTATAAAATCAATTCCCCATGCATCAATTATTTCAAAGAATAACATGGGTTGTTGGGGGATTTCATTCCTCTTGAAGATAATCCCTATGAATCGACATCGAGTACATGAATTACAAAAGTGATGGGCATCTTTATACAATGTTCACCAATAATGTTGTGAGTCAAGGACAATTCGAGCTATACATTTAGAGCCAATGTGGACCCCACAAGCCCAAGTGTTGAGGAAGCTCAAAACTGAGGACCAATCATGGTTTGGGACATAATTATAAACATCATGGTCATTATAAATTCTACACAAGTAAGGTATTTCAAAACATACCATCATGAGTCATGCTTAAGTATTTTGGATTTTGAAGTGCTAAATTAGGGGGGACCATATATGCTGCTAAAAATTCAATATGTCTGCGTTCTATAATGTCATGTCAATGATAGAAAAAAATTATCATAAGGAATTATTTATCCTATTGGGATTCAACATGGAAGTTTGGTGCTTGGTAAATCCTTTAAATATGTTCAACTGCAACATTTTCCACTTCTCTCTTAAATAGAATCTGATGGTAAATCATTTGAAGGAGGAGCATCCACAAAATGTTTAGGGGATTAGCTTCATGTATATTTAGTATAAAACAAAGGGTATAATGATTATAAAAGATTATGATTTTTGACCCAATAAGATATTCATTTAATTTTTAGAAGGAAAAACAATTAAATGAAGTTATTTTTCAGTGGTTGTGTCTTTTTCCCAGGCAGGGTCAAGTCTTTGTGAGGCATTCACAAGGACATGAGGATCCTTCTCCACTATTTTTGATAAAACATCCCCAATAGATAAGTTATTTTAATGACAAATATATTCGAAGGGAACAAACCACATTTGTTTTTGGATGATTGGAGGTAATTTGAGGCTCCTTCAGTGGAGTTGAATTCATCCTCAAAATATTTTTCATATAGAAAATCATAATATGTTTGTAATAACTAGAATATGGGACGTGTGATATTACCAATGAATTTATTTAATCGGTACATAAAACTGGCATGAACCCATAATGATCGCACCTCAAAAAGAAATTTTGAATATTGAAGTGTTGAAATTAATTCAATTTTTGATTTATACACTTGAAATACCACATTTTAAATAACATGACCAAGAAATAACACCCAATCAACTATGGAATTTAATTAATTATAATTTAATACAAGATCTTTTTCATTGTGATGTTTGTGGATATAACTTAGGTGTAGTAAATATTATCCAAAATAAGATTTATAAATGGTGAAATAATATATTGAAATGTCCATACAATTCTAACAGTACTCAAAAAATACTCAACATAATTCATTAAAAAGTTCAAGGATCATCACATAGACAAAAAGGCATCCTTAAATTTGAAACTGTGACCAATAGATAGGTAAATGTTGTCATTTCACTATCAAAAAGGAAAATATGGATTTGAAAATAACCTGAATAACTATCATGGGAATAATAATGGGACTTACCAGCCAATTATTCTATCATTTGTCAATTAATAGTAGAGAAAAGCAGTCATTTTGTGTGGTTTTATTCATTCAATTATATTAAATCCATACTCTCCAACTATTTTCCACAAATTTTGGAACCATTTCAATATTTTCATTTGACAGAAGCATTATTTTAGCTTTTAAGCATAACTTTCATGGGGATAAACTATTTACTTTTAGATATAGGATAAATGATCACAGTTCCAATTTATTTATGAAAATAATATTTTACCTCTTCATGGAGAGTTGGATTTAATCATCTTTGATTATTCCATACGTGCTCATCCTCATTATCTAAAATTTTATGTTGTATACAAATAGATGGGAAATCATGGTAATATATTCCAATGTCCATCCTATGAACGTTTTACACTCTCTTAAAAGGTCAAGATATTTCTATTCAAGTTTTTTGGAATGGTTTTTAGAAATATAGATGAGATATTTGCAATTTCCCCAAGAAAAGAATATATTAAATTATATATAAGGGGTTTTAATTCCAACAATATTGTTTTTCAAATTGAAGGAAGGGGTATAAGGGGACTGAGGTCTATAAAACTGTCTATCTGCTCATTTTTATTCTATAAGGAAATAGAATCAATGGGAATTATATTTTTATAATAATTTACAGCCATCAGAACCTCAGAATGAAAACACTATTCAAATAAATCATAACAATTAAACATTTTAATCCCACAGAACACTCAAAACATGGATCAAATCATCAAAGGGTGGAGAAGAGGGAAAAAAGTCATAGTATGGGTCAAGATAATAATTTTTTGTTTTTATCCTTAGAGGGAACCTACATTGAATATATATGACGAGTTGTGTTATCTATAGTGTGTTTTTTTAATGGATCAATGATGATAAAACATACATTTCCCCCAAAAATAAATGGAAAACATTCCATTGAGAACATTTTTTATCAACTTTTATATTTTATAAATATAATTCCATGTATTATAGGGGCATGTACTTGGGATCATGAATAATAAATCTTAATAATGTATAAATCGGTGGGGAAGATCAGATTATTCAATTTTTTAAGGATGAACATAACCGTAGCTATTGGGTGTGTTTTTCTCCAGTTGGTAAATTTCACTATTATTATTTTCATTTGAAGTTATGAAAGTTTATAAAAGTTTAGATAGTGTAAAGAATTAAATTAATTGAGGAACCTAAATATTGTATACCATCTAAAAATAATGACTCTTCTATGTTGCAAGGAATTGTAAATGTTCTTGGATTATTGCATTTGGAAGTAATTTATAGCTATATTAAATATTATACTATTCTTCCAAGTATTACTATCTTATTTACCTTTAGTCTCTATATTTTGGTGTAATGATATTTGATAATTTTATAATAATGAGGGATTTTTTTAAATTTTTTTCAATTAAGGAATATTATATTTCTTAATTTTTAAAGTATCTATTATTTCCTTCTCAGTATAATTATCAATATTTTTCATTGATTTATAGATTCACTGTGGGGATAGAAGAGGAATATATTCTTCATGGTAATCCTCAATGACAATTTTTTTACAATTTTTGTTTTTTTCTTCATTGGAATATTTTATTGGGGGAGAAAGATATTTTTATTCATAGGACATACTAGTTGGGTAGAATCAATTGGCGATGATTATTTGTTTCCAATAAGATCTATGATTGTACAAAAATAACCTTATTCTTTTGGATTAATAGTAGGATGGGAAAGTATATTTCCAAAACCATGCATCTTTATTTCACTGATGTGGATTTCCAATTCTCCCACTTTAGTTTGTAGGTCTTTAATAGCTGATTTTGTGGTGTATTGGAATTAGGGATTCCCAGTCTCCATTTTAATTACCATATCTTCAAGACATGGATTATACAAGGGAGGATGAGGATTACTTGGAGAAGCTTATCGATAAAAAGGTTGCATAACCTGGCCTTGTTGATACAAGTACTGTTTTGGGGAGCCTGAGTTTCCTACTCAGTACTGTAAATGTTTTCCCCCCTATGGTTTGGAATTGGCCTGAATGGATCATTCTTGAAAGGTGGCTCTCTTTGGAATATAATCTCAGGAATATTGTTACAAAAGAAACATATATTCCTTATGTTGTGGGAATTGGCCATAAAAAACGAGTAATATAAAAAACAATACCTCAATGTAATGAAATTTGAGGGGAGTTTGAACAACCATTTTCATGAGATCATTGCCTTATATGGTTATGTATCTCATCAAGTTTATGATCTATGTTTTCATCTATGGATAAAAGAAATACCTTAGGAACTTTTTTTTGTTTCAATTGCTCATGTACCAAATTGATGTGCATTTTATGACATGTTAGCTATTAAGTAACTAGCGGCGGAAAGAGTTTTATAAACCAGGGAACCACCTACTACTACATCTTCCATTACATGATATAATAGATCATGTACCTTATATATGTATTAGAATTATAAATTATTCACTAATCTGGTGGAACTGGAAACATGAAAATTGTCTATTGAATCTCTCCTGATATTTATGAAATGTCTCTCCCGTGATTGACTAATACCACAAATATATTTTTTAATTGATATAGTTTTGGAGGTAGGTAAAACATTTTACAAAATGGGTTGTTTAAGGTTATTCCCACCCCCAATTATGGTAGGTCAATAGTATAACTAGTTTTTTTCTCAACCATAAACAGAGAAATAGAAGGGCCTAACTATATTTTGGTTCTTAAACACATTTTGGGGTTTCATCATGTAACAAAATAATGAAACTCATTAATATGATTTTGAGGTTCATTAACAGGAAGACTATTGAATTTAAGAAGGAGGCGGATGGTTAATGATCCCAAATTGATGTTGGATTTTTCTTATGTATATTGGATTTATTTAGGTTGGTACTCCACATTAGGGGAGGTCATTACATTTAAGGTCAAATTATTTGTAGCCACGATTTCCATGTTTTGTTTTAGATAAAATTTTTATTTTGTGGGTACCGATTTAGTATCTAAAATGGTTTCCTCTATTTTAAAAATAATTCCTTCATTGGATGATGTAATTTTTTAGTGAATTATCTTTTCAATTTTAGGGTCTTTTTGAAACAATTTTTATTTTCATGATTATGTCATGAAAATATGTATTAATGTTTTTTTCAAATATTTTCATTTATTTTTGTTTTATTTTTCTGTTATTTATGATATATTAAATAAAAAAATTCATAACAATTAAATATAAAATAATATAAAATGTTATGCATAAGGAATTGAGAGAGAGAGAGAGAAGAAATTGAGATAGAGAGAACATAAATAAATGCGAAAAAAACAAAAAAAACAACAATAACATTGGAGGGAAGATATTTAAATGAGTAATAAATTTAAAATATAACTAAAAAAAGGAAAATTTTATATTGGATACCTGGGAACAATGCCAAAATTTTACAGTGTTTTAAGGAACCTCAAATTAGAAGATTATTTTTAATGGGAATTTCCATTGTATTGAAGGAATTCGATGTCATATCTCCATGGAGAAATAGATCATTAATAAAAAAATAAGGTTTTTGTTGGGAAAATAATAATGGAATGGCATTTTATAAAACTTTTCGGTTGATGATTTAAAATCCTAAATTGAAACTATATCACAATGCAATTAAATAACTTTTAGAAATCATGATCAACCTGAGTAAGTGTCCCTTGATACTCAATCGATCATTTCACTCAAGGTAATGTGAATGATCATTGATTACTTGATTTAGTATACACTAAAACTAGTATGGTATCTGATTTCTCACTAGGTCATCAAATAATATTTTACTGATCAATGATATGGAATACTGACAACTACTCAAAATAAAAAATTTGAATCAATGTAAAACTATGAACTTTCAAGGATTAACAAAAAATGATTAGATGACCTTATATTTATCAGGGATAAATTTTTCGATATGAAAAGAAAATTTATAATAAATGGTTCAAGATTTTCGATTTCATGACAAAATTCTATCGATAAGAACACGAATGAAAGAGAAAAGGTGAGAGAAGAGGCAACTACAATCAAATCATCACAAGATCGGATTTAATTATAAAATAAGAATTATTATTGTTCCCCTGATTTATATATGGTTATTCATGAATAAAATAAAATTTAAATGGTAAAAATTAAGATAAATAGGGAAATAACCTGTAAATTCAATTACCATATGAAGATTACATGTGTGAAGCATGTGATTAAAATAATGGACTCTCCTAAGTTGATTACTGTGATGTTTAGATGTACATGAAGTTGAATAGGATCAAAATCTAATAAGAAATAAAAAACAATCGACTAAACTTTACCCTTGTTCTTTCAGTATCAGATAAATAATGTGAGGATTGATATTATAGAAAAATATATCACACATTCTTTAAAATAATTCATATGAATAAGGGGATATGTAACTATTCATGGTAGAATTGTTACTCATTTATATTGATGGTTTAATGAATAAAATAAATTATATAATCATGAAATTTGGTAGAGTGGTGAGAATTAGTGTAGTCTATCTAATGGAGGAGAAATTGGCCCAATTGTAGTTCCAAGTACTGATTAATGTCTCCAATATATAGGGTGGTCCAATCTGGCCCACCCAGAATTTTTTCACATTATGGGACTATAGTGGGCCTCCAAATAGAAGAATTGGGATCCATGAAATTCATGATAAATGTATCCCATAATTTTTTGAATTCATAAATCCATTTTTTAAAAAATTGGATTCATAGATTATCCATAGTTCATATTTATATCGACATACATGTTTTGGATCTCACACAGTTTAGCCCGTTTTTGTTGAATTCCATCACACTCTCTTCAAGTCAACTCCTCCTTCAATGTAATCACCTAAATATGTAAAACTGGATTATAAAAAAGTGATACAAATTAATCAATTTAATAAAAAATGATGGGAAATTTATTATTATATTTGTAAAGTCAACAAAAAACTAGTTTAAAATAGTGGTGTAAGAGTGGATATGAATAGTTAATTGACACACAATCAATAACCCAGGGATGATTTTAATTAAATAATTAATTAATGATTTGTGTAACAAAATCCATTAAATAAAATTTATTTACTAACAAAATTAATTCAAAAAAATTTGAGGTGTTACTAGGAGATCATCGAAACTCATCTATGAATAGTGGACCAAAACTATTAGAGAAATAGATTATGAAGATCCATTGATCCAGTGATTCAATATTTTGAAAAATTTCTATATAAGACAAAAGTCATTCCTTATAATATATAGATGAAGTACTGGAGATTGGATAAGTTCTATTTCCTTGGGGTACCCAATTTTAGGCTCCACCATGATGTAGTGGGTGCAATGTTGTACTATGGGTTGCTTATACTATTGATGAATTGAAGATTAGTTTATGATATTTATATCGGTTGATGCACTAACATTGGGAACAACTTCCTTTCAGGACATTTAATTATTGTTGTGTCTTCATGAATTCTATGTGATAAGAAATGGTATTAATTATGTAATCAAGATATTATACATTGTGCATCAATCTTATGAATTCCCAACTAACTTGTGAAGTAGAGTGGCTATGGAATAATGGTAGAAAGCCATACTAATCTTCCAGGGAACCATCCAAGGGAACTTATGGTCTATGAAATTGGTTGGAATAATTTTCCCCCCATATTTTTTTACATGAGGGTTTAGAATTTTTCAATCCCCACGTTAAGTTATATAGGGTCATCTTGAATATTATCTTAATTTTGATGGAATCATATGAGGATCTTTATATTGATCTATATACTTTCCTCACCATGCAAGAGTAATATAATGATATTAGTGTCTATATTGATTTCCATTATTTCATTAAAAATATTAATTCATAGAGTGACACCGTTTACTTTTTTTATGTTTATATGGGTGTTTTAATATAGTATCTCAGGTGGGATACTATAAATAATGGACTGTTGAGTCAATAAGGTTTTCCTTATGACTTTTCCAATCCTTCTTGTTTTGAAAATCACAAACACCTTATCTTAAGAAAAATTTCTTTCTTAAGGAAAATTGCTTTTATAAGGAAAATTTATTTTATAAGAAAAATTGCTTTTATAAGGAAAATTGCTTTCTTAAGGAAAATTGCTTTTATAAGGAAAATTGATTTCTTAAGGAAAATTGCTTTTATAAGGAAAATTGCTTTTATATGCAAAATGGCTTTTATAAGAAAAATTATCCTTATCTTATTTTCATCCATATTTTTCTTAAGTATGAAATTCGGATTCATTTCTATTTTCTCGGAATCATTGAAACTTTGATATAAAGCATTCTGTTTTAGGATTCGGATTCTGGGCAAGAACTATAAGGAAGTTTCATTCCGAATTCCAGATATGAACTCTGACTAAGTTCTATTCCAGATTCAGAATACAAATGCTAAAGAAGAATTCTCATTACGAATTTTAATGAAGAAATTCCATTCCGAATTCCCATTAAGAATTATGATGAAGAATTCTCATTACGAATTCTGATGAAGAGTTCTCATTACGAATTCTGATGACGAATTCTCATTACGAATGCTGATGACGAATTCTCATTACGAATCTTGATGATGAATTCTCATTACGAATTCTGATGACGAATTCCCATTACGATTTTTGATGACGAATTCTCATTACGATTTCTGATGACGAATTCCTATTCCGAATTCTCATTCCGAATTCACCTATTAAACAGAATTTGAGTATCTTTGTTTCATACACTCTGAATTAATTCAGACTCCGAAAAATATCTTTGTTAGACTCCGAACTTCTATATTACTTACACTTCTAAAATTTTGTCTACTATTTACTATTGTTCCTTACACTCCGAACTTTCACTCCGAAGTTTTCATTACGAACTTTTATATTAGAGATTAAAACGATGTCGTACATTCTGTTACATTTGTTTTGTTATAAAACGATGTCGTCTGTTTTGTTATAAACTAACTGTTGTCTAAGTGACACGTGTACAGGTCCCTCCGATCTTTAAGGAAAATATGACCGTTGGAGAAGGAGCCGACCTTACATATAAATAGGAGCTCATTTGAAAGAGCTCAATATATATAACTGATGAAAGTGCTGAAAGGCTGAATAATTTGCTTGAAGTGATTTCTAGAGAGAGAGGCTCTTATTAACTCTCAAAAGCTTCATGCGACTCCGAATGTTGGTGATTACATTCGAGGGATTCTGCGGATAGGAAGACAGAGGTGCCGACTACCTTGAAGTTCGAGGGCTACCTTGCCGAGGAAGACAGAGGTTGCCAACTAACTTGAAGTTGAGGTCTTGCGGGGATAGCAAGACAGAGACTCCGATCTTCGTATCGAGGGCATACCCTGGTGTGGGTAAGACAGACTTTCTTGAAAGTATAAATCAAGGGACCTTTATCCAAGGTTGTTGGATTCCCTTCTCTTTGGGTTAAAAGACTTATATCTTGTTACTAGTAGTTTTACTACTTGTCTTTATTCCGCTGCATTTTGTAATATAAGGAAAGTATAACTTTCTTATACTTCCTTATTTGTACTCTGTTTCATTTAGATTCTATAAACTTTAAGGTAGAATCTCATATTGTAATCTTTTGTTGAGTTTCAACTTCCGGAACCATATTTCCAGAATCTACTTTCGGAATCTCTTTCCTAGTTTGCATTCGAGGTTAAGAGGTGTTGTGAATTTGCTTAGTTTAACTTTGTTAAGCTTAGCCTTTTCCATTGCTTAAGGAAAACATAGTTATTCTTTACTAACTTTAAAGGTTCCAAAGGAATTTTTAAAGTATACAATTCACCCCCCTCTTGTATATTGACCATCTACATCACTATTTCGATCCTACAATTGGTATCAAAGGTTGGAAACCTCTTACTCTATACCAATCTTACATTTGGTATCAGAGGAGGTCTCTGAAATACTTGTACCCACATACAAGTTTTTCTTGCTCACTTTTCTCATTGCTAACTTTTCCCATTCCGAACTTTTTTATTACGATTCTTTGCTACTAACAAGTTTGTGGGGAAAGTTATTTCTAGTATGGCAAGAATTAATGTTGGTTAATTTGACAATCTAAATCCGACAAGACCACCTATATTTGATGGTAATGACTATGAATACTGGAGAGATTGTATGAAAATTTTTGTTATCAATACTGGAGTAGACAACTTTGTTATGCTTACTGGTGATTCTAAAATTTCTGACAAGGAAGTCAGAACTTTTACTAACCATGAAAAGCAAGAATATCATCTAAACTATAAGGTACGCAACACATTACAATGTTCAATGACTAGAAATATATATAGCCAAATTTATTCTTGTGAAGCAGCTAATTGTATATGGAAGAAGTTAGAGGTTACACACTTTGGGACTTCTAAAGTGATTGAGACTAGAAGAGCTATGCTTAGAGCTGAATATCATGGCTTCAATTTTCCTTATGGAGAACCTATATGTAAAGTTCAACAAAGATTTATGACCATTGGCAACAGTCTACAATATATGGGTGAGAAAGGTTTAGATGATTAAGCTCTTGTGGACAAGATAATTGACATTATGCCCAATGAGTGGGAATCCAAGAGAACAGCTATAGATGAGAATAGGAAGGTCACTCAAATTACTCTTGATGAATTATTTGGAACTCTTCTACAACATGAAACAATAATGAAGAGAGATGCTGACAACATCAAGAAGAAGAATGGAAATGGTACTGTTGATTTTACTACAACTTCAAATCATATTAAAGCTAAGACTCCTGAGAGAGTTACCAGATCCAAGTCTAAGAAAGTCATTTTCCAATCCGAATCTAGTGAGAGTGAAGTCTCAGAAAATGAATTAGCTAATCTTGCTTGAAGGATGAACAAGATAGCTGGACAGAGAAATTTTCAATCTAAGTATAAGAAAAAGGACAGGAAGGATAAGAAAGATAGAGAAGTTACTTTTTATGAATGTAAAAGAGCTGGACATATTAGACTAGATTTCCCTATGCTCAAAAAGAAAGAAAGGAAGGAAAGAAATTCAGACAGGAACAGAAAAAAGTATTATAAAGCTAAAGCTAAGAAAGTTCTGAAAGCTAACGACACCTGGAGTGCCAGTGGTGGTGACTCTTCAGATGAATCTTCTGATTATGAATCTTCAGGACAGAAGAATCTTGGTCTTATAGCCAGATTACCTATTGATAATCATTGTCTTATGTCTAAGGTACGAAATGATGAATCTTTTACCAATGTTTCTTTAAATTCTAATGATAGTAAGTATTATAACTCTTCTGATGAAGAATCATCTTCTGATGAAGAAAATACTTTACCTACTTATGAAGAAGTCTCTAGGTTTTCTGAACTTCTTGAGATTGAGAATTCCAAACTCAACAAGAAACTTGACAAAGAAAACTCTAGGAATTCTATTCTTACAAAAGAGATATCATATCTTTCTAAAGATCTTGATAAGAAAAATGACGATTTTGAAAAAATTTCAAAAAATCTTGAGGAAGTAAGTTCTGAGAAGAACAAACTTTCCAAAGAATTAGAAAAAGTAATTTCTAATAAAAATGTTTTCGAGCCTAACTCTAGTTCTAAAACTAATGATTTCGAGGATAAAAACTTGGTTGTAAAACTCAAGTCCGAAATTTTTTCCTTAAAGAAGTGTTTATCAAACTTTACCCATGGTACGGAAAATTTTGATAAGATGTATTCCCAAATACGACCTTTAAGAAATAAATTTGGATTTGGTTATACCCATGCAAAACCTATTTTCAGTAACAATTATTTTGTTCCTCAAAGTGCCCCATTCTGTACCAAGTGTCAATGTGGCGGTCACTGGGCAAAGAATTGTTCCTTAAACAATACCCAATCTCTAGGATTTCACAAAGCTTACTTTTCTAAGAAAATGTGGGTTCCTAAAATTTTATTGTATGGAAATCTCGGATCCAAACAAGTTTGGATTCAGAAAGTCTAATTTTCTTCTTTATTTCAGGATAATATAGAAAGTACCAGCAACAATACATGGTACATGGATAGTGGATGTTCCCGGCACATGACTGGTAACAAAATTTTTCATGAAAAGATCATCAAAACTAAAGGAGGAAAGGTAACTTTCAGAGATAATGCTAAGGGAGAGATTGTTGGTATTGGTAATATTGTTTTTCTTGGTAAAACCTTGATTTAAAATGTTCTTTTTGTTAAAGGTCTTAAGCACAACCTCATTAGCATAAGTTAGTTATGTGATGGAGGATACCTTGTGAATTTTAGGAATGATAAATTCCTAGTTCACAATTCCAAGGAAGAATTTATTCTCTCAGCCAATAGGCAAGAGAATGTCTACACTTTGAACCTATAAGACCTCAGGAGCCATGATTTACCTTGCCTAAGTGCAATGGAAGATCATTCTTGGTTATGGAATAGAAGATTAGGACACTGTAATATGAGAAACCTATGTAAACTCTCTAAGAAGAAACTAGTTAAGGATCTACCGGAGCTTAGATTTGATTCTTCTAAAGTTTTTGATCCTTGTCAATATGGCAAGCAACATAAATCTAGTTTTAAGTCAATCGGTGAAGTCTCAACAACTGATGCGTTACAGTTAGTGCACATGGATCTTTTTGGTCCAACAAAAACTGGAAGTCATTGGAGGCAAATACTCTGTGTTTGTTCTAGTTGATGATTACACTAGATTTACTTGGGTCTATTTTATAGCAATGAAATCTGAAGCTTTTTCTTATTTCAATAGTTTTAGAGCTCATGTTAAAAATGAGAAAAACCGTCCATTGAAAACTATTCATAGTGATCATGGAGGAGAATTTCAAAATTCAGATTTTGAAACTTTTTGTAGTAAGAAAGATATTACTCACAATTTTTCAGCACCTAGAACTCCTCAACAGAATGGTGTAGTTAAAAGAAGAAATAGAATTCTTCAAGAAATAACTAGAACCATGCTGAGTGAATATTCTATTGCTAGACATTTCTGGGCCGAAGCTGTAAGTACTGCTTGTTATACTATAAATCGAGTTTTGATTAGACCTTTTCTTAATAAAACTCCTTATGAGTTATGGAATGGTAGAAAACCGAGACTTTCTTACTTCAAGGTGTTTGGTTGCAAAGTATTCATTTTGAATACTAAAGATAACTTACATAAATTCGCACCAAAGTCTGATGAAGGAATTTTCTTAGGATTTTCCACAACCTCTAAGGCTTATAGAGTTTTTAATAAGAATACTTGTACTGTTGAGGAAATAGTACATGTGAAATTTGATGAGTCTGATCCTTTTGTTTTTAAACCATCTAAACTTACATCTTCGGATGTATTTTCAAAAACTGATTGTCAACCTTTGATATAAGAACCTTCTGATAAGGAAATTGTTCTAGAAGATACTTCTGAAACATTTACCCCAGAAGACTTTCTACCCTATGTTGATGAACATGTTTTACAAAACCCAAATCAGGTGTTTCTTAAGAATCATCCCAGTGATAGTATCATTGGTAATGTAAACCAACATGTAAGGACTATAAGTTCCTTAAGAAATGAAGTAGAACATCTAGCAATTCTTTCCCAATTAGAACCTAAAAGCACAGATGAAGCTTTAGGTGGTGATGATTGGATCAAAGCAATGCAAGATGAACTAAATGAATTCGAAAGGAATAAAGTCTGGACCTTGGTTGAAAGACCCAAGGAAACTTATGTTATTGGAGTAAAATGGGTTTTCAGAAATAAATGTGATGAAAATGGAGTCATTGTTAGAAATAAAGCTAGACTCGTTGCTAAAGGCTATAATCAGCAAGAAGGAATAGACTATGAAGAAACCTATGCTCCAGTAGCTAGACTTGAATCTATCTGTATTCTACTTTCCTTTGCAGCATTCTTTAATTTCAAACTTTTCCAAATGGTTGTGAAATGTTCTTTTCTTAACGGTTATGTTCAAGAGGAAGTTTTTGTTGAAAAACCTCCTGGCTTTGAAGATACAAAACATCCTGATCATGTTTTTAGACTTACCAAAGCTTTGTATGGTCTTAAACAAGCCCCACGAGCATGGTATTATAGACTCACTGGATTTTTTCTTCAAAATAACTATGTTAAGGGAAATGCATATCCAACCCTTTTTATAAATAAAGATAAGAAAAATGTTTTTATTGTTCAAATTTATGTTGATGACATTATATTTGGTTCAACTCAGCAATCTTTGACTGACTCTTTTGCTAGTCTAATGAAATCTGAGTTTGAAATGAGTATGATGGTTGAGTTAACATTTTTCCTTGGTTTTCAAATTTCTCAAAAACCAGAAGGAACCTACATATCTCAACATAAGTATATTAAAGATCTTCTTAAAAAGTATGGTTATGACAACACTAAAAGTATAAGTACTCCCATTGGTACCTCAAACTCTTTAGATCTTGACGAAGTTGGGAAACCATTAGATCAAACATCTTTTAGAGGTATGACAGGAAGTCTACTTTACTTAACAGCTAGTCGACCAGAATTAATGTTTTCAGTATGCTTATGTGCAAGATATCAATCCAATCCAAAGGAATCTCACTTAAAGGCAGTAAAAAGAATTTTTCGCTACCTTAAGGGAACCATGGATCTAGGATTATTTTATACTTCTGAAAATGATATTGTTCTAAAAAGCTTTTCTGATGCTGGCTTTGGTGGATGTAGAATGGATAGAAAAAGTACATCCGGAACATTTCATTTCTTATGAGATTCACTAGTTTCTTGGTCCTGCAAGAAGCAACATTCTGTAGCACTCTCCACTGCTGAAGCTGAATATGTAGCAGCTGGAAGTTGTTGTGCACAAGTGTTTTGGATGCAACACACACTCACAGACTATGGCTTGAGTTTTACTAAAACTCAAATTTTGTGTGATAACACAAGTCCCATAGCCCTCAGTAAGAACCCTGCACATCACTCTCGTGCAAAACATATAGATATTAGGCATCACTTTCTTAGGGATCACACACCCAAAGGAGATATTATTCTTCAGTTTATCGGAATGCAAGATCAACTTGCTGATATTTTCACAAAATCTTTGCCTTCTGATAGACTTGAATATATTAAACATAAGTTAGGAATGATAACCGTAAGGTAATCTTTCCTAATTAACTTTTTGTTGAAAAAGACTCCTTACAGTAATAAACTCCTTTTCATAGGGGGAGTACATTTGATTGTTTGTTTAAACAAAGTTTTTCAAAATATGTTTTCAAACTTTTCGGAAAGAAGGTTTCCGGAATGGAACTTCCGGAACTAAAATTTTCCAAAATGAACATTCTCATACAGAATACTTCTATAATAGAAGTGTTCATATTAAAAATTTTCAGAATGGAAAATTTCGTACTAGAAGTTTCATAAAGGAATTTTCATACCAAATTCTTCGTAATGCATTTTTCGTACTATGTTTTTCGTAATGTTTTTTTTCCTTACTAAGATTGTTTTTCGTACTGATTTTTCCGTAATGAATGTTCCGTAATGAGTTTTTCGTACTAAGTTTTTTTTCATAGTAATTTTTTTTGCGAAATATCTCTTCTCTTAATAAGTTTTTTTTCTCTAGTCTTCCTTATATTACCCATTACGAATAATCCTCCTAAGCCAATCCGAAAGGTATGATTACCTTACTCAAGTTTTCGTTGTAATATTTTTTTCTTGCTGGCATTTTCTTGTATTATGTTTTCGGATTATAGTTTTCTTAATTCCGTGTTTTAATAAAAACCTCAAAAATATCGGATTCAACTTTTCAACCATCAGATCTGATCTCAGCTTTTTCCAACCGTTAGATCAACTAAGGAAGGTGAACCGTCATCTCATTGCCTATATAAAGGGGACCCAAATAATCGTCCCACATCGATCTCAAGCTCTCGCGTCCCGAATCTATGCCCCTCTGTTTTAAGGTCATTCCAAACTACAGTTGTCTCCGTTCCGAACATTCTCAGAGGATTACAGATCCGAATGTCTGCAGAGTTAGCGTCTCAAGAAATGTCATCCACCAAGCCTATTTCTCAGTGGTTAGTTTACAGAGAAAGGTTAGTCCATCCAGATTTCTTCAACAACTATGATTCTCTTATCTCAAAGAACATTAAGTTGAATGGCTGGGAAGATGTTGTTGTATCCAAACTGGGGACTCAAGACGATGCTTTTACAGAGTTACTTGTTGAGTTCTATGAAACTGTTTCCTTCTTCCAGGACGATAATAGGGAGAAGTTTTCTTTTAAGTCTTATGGAAAGACCTACAAACTTTCTTATACCAAGGCAACAAGCTTGGTAGGGTTGTCTTATGAAGGAGAAGCCGAATTTATTTCGCATGTGTTTCCAGACTCGAAGGGAAGCTTCGATAAGGAAAAATCATTACAAACTCTCGGACTGGATGATGATAAGGCTCCGAAGATTGCAAGTCTATCCACAAACTTCCGGATTCTAGAGCTGTGGGTGCAAGGACTTATCATACAGAGGAAACGCGATAAAGAGAGCTTGAAGAAGAGTAAGATCTATATCTTAGATTTTCGGATAAATCTAAGGAAGTTTAACTTCATGAGGCACATTCTTATAACCATTGAGAATCTTAAGAAAGGAAATCTCAGAGCTCAGATCGTAATGTACCCAGCAATATTATCAAAGTTGATAGTTCAGTGCCTAGAATCTTTCAAGGAAGCTTGCAGATCTAAGCCAAGGGTTTGTAAAATTTTGTTGGTTAGTGATGACACCCTTAAGAGGATGGATGTGGCTTTCAACAAGGAGATTGGTGAGTTCGTTGATTTGCCTAATCAAGAAGAAACGGTTCCGAAGGCTGCTGAACCGGAATCATCCAAACCAGTGAAGAAAAGAAAGTTAAAGGAAGTTGCAGCTGAAGTCAAAGATCCTAATTCTAAGGAAGTTCAAACCGCTCCTCCCAAACCAAAGAAGAAGAAGAACTATCCCGATGAGGTAGTTACAAAGTGGCGAGCTGATAAAGAAAAAAGGAAAGAAGGGGATCCGCAGTTCGGATTGGACCCTACGGAAGCTAAGGCATTAAAGGAGAAAACTGCGGATGATCTTGAAAAACAAGCAAAGGAAAAAAAGCTTAAGAAGAAGATGTCAGAATCCGAGGCAGTCCAAGCGTTGTTAAAGTTTAATGAGTTGGTATCCGGAAGCATCCCAGTTCCGAGATCTTTCTCCCTGGAATCTCTACCCGAGACTCCAGGAAGAAACCTTGATTTTCCGGAAGAGACTACAGCTGAGCATGTTGAGCAAATTGAGCAGATTCAGCAAGTGGGAGAGGAAGAAGAGGTTGCTGAAGGAAGTGGTGAAACAGGAGATCTTTCGAAACAAGTGGATGATTATAAAGGATCACCTTCGGAACATCTATCGCTCCGAACTTCAGAGGCTTAATCCTCTAAGTTAGTAACTCCAGAGAAGAATAATAATGAGGAAGATGTTGTTCAGAAAGTTGTTGATGAGATTGTTCAAGTGTCTACTGGGGAGCAAAAAACTCCTGATCAAGAATCAATTCAGAAAAAAGACAAGGGAAAGCAACTCCTTGTTGAAACTCCGAAATCAGTGGCTAGCAAGAAAAGGGAATTTGGTGATTCTTCTAAAAGGAAGTTGGAGCTTATTGAAGAAGAAAACTCTCCAAGCAAGATTTCAGATTCAGAGTCATCCACGTTGGGGCATGATTTTGTTGTTCAATCTTTGAAGAAGTTGGTGGGAACCATTCCGACCTTCTCAAATATTGATTCAAGATGCCAGATGCTCCAACATGCTTTGAATCAGAAAACTGACTCCGTATCTATGGTTATGGACAAGTGTGTTGAAATAGGGGCTCAGTTCAAAACGTTCTTTATTGGTTACGAAGCTCATAGAACATCTTGCAAGAGGATGACAAATTGGTCGAAGAAGACTGTGGAAGAGATGAGGTTTCTCGATGAGTTTCAAGACAACGTTAAAGATTCTTTTGAAACCGAGGACAAGAAGATAAATGAGTTAACTGCATCCTTTGAAGAGAAGTTGACAGAAGAGAAGAACTTACGAATTCATGAAGTGAGAGATCTGAATGGGAAGCTGAATTCCGTTTCTCAAAACTGGAAGTTTGAAAGGGATCATCGGATTGATTTTGAAGAAAGGATGAAGGCTCAGGAAGAGAATATCAAAGCTCAGGAAGAAAAGCTGAAAGCCCAGGAAGAAAAAATTGAAGCTCAATCCGAAAGAATAGTTGCCTTAGAGAAGCAAGCTGAAGAAGATCATAAAGACCTAAAGAAGATCAAGACTATTCTAAAGGGGCTCATGTCGAAGGAAAATGATCCGAAATAACCAAATCCGATCTTTTTGTTGTATTCTTTTTGTTGCTGAGATTTCAAAATTAATGAAAGTTGTGCTTGTCGTTTCTATTGTTGTCATTATTAATTTTTCAGGTACTTTGTTATTTTTTCCATTCCCTCCAATTCTTTTTGAAAATCACAAAGGGGGAGAAGGAAAAGATCCTTAAGAAAAAGAAGAACTCTAATAAGAGTTTATCAAAGGGGGATAAGAAAAAGATCCTTAAGAAAAAGAAAAACTCTAATAAGAGTTTGTTTAAGGGGGAGTTTTTTCATTAAAGAAGACCTTCTTATCTATCACTCCAGAAATCTGAATACGATCCTTAGAGTTTCAAAGCCTAAGGGGGAGTTAGTCGTATTCATCAATATTCTTAAAGCAAAGGGAGATAAGCCTTAATGTTTTTCTTTCTTCTTAGAATTTCATTTTTGTAAGGAGGTTTGTGATTTCCAAAAAGGGGGAGATTGTTGAGTCAATAAGGTTTTCCTTATGAATTTTCCATTCATTCTTGTTTTGAAAATCACAAACACCTTATCTTAGGAAAAATTTCTTTCTTAAGGAAAATTGCTTTTATAAGGAAAATTTCTTTTATAAGCAAAATTGATTTTATAAGGAAAATTGCTTTCTTAAAGAAAAATTGTTTTTATAAGGAAAATTTCTTTCTTAAGGAAAATTGCTTTTATAAGGAAAATTGCTTTTATAAGCAAAATGGATTTTATAAGAAAAATTATCCTTATCTTATTTTCATCCATATTTTTCTTAAGTATGAAATTCGGATTCATTTCTATTTTCTCGAAATCATTGAAACTTTGATATAAAGCATTCTGTTTTACGATTCAGATTCTGGATAAGAACTATAAGGAAGTTTCATTCCGAATTCCGGATATGAACTCTGACTAAGTTCTATTCCAGATTCAGAATACAAATTCTGAAGAAGAATTCTCATTACGAATTCTAATGAAGAAATTCCATTCCAAATTCCCATTATGAATTCTGATGAAGAATTCTCATTACGAATTCTGATGAAGAGTTCTCATTACGAATTCTGATGATGAATTCTCATTACGAATTCTGATGACGAATTCTCATTACGAATCTTGATGATGAATTCTCATTACGAATTCTGATGATGAATTCTCATTACGATTTTTTATGACGAATTCTCATTACGATTTCTGATGACGAATTCCTATTCCGAATTCTCATTCCGAATTCACCTATTAAACAGAATTTGAGTATCTTTGTTTCATACACTCTGAATTAATTCAGACTCCGAAAAATATCTTTGTTAGACTCTGAACATCTATATTACTTACACTTCTAAAATTTTTTCTACTCTTTACTATTGTTCCTTACACTCCGAACTTTCACTCCGAAGTTTTCATTCCGAACTTTTATATTAGAGATTAAAACGATGTCGTACATTCTGTTACATTTGTTTTGTTATAAAATGATGTCGTTTGTTTTTTTATAAACTAACCGTTGTCTAAGTGACACGTGTACAGGTCCCTCCGATCTTTAAGGAAAATATGACCGTTGGATAAGGAGCCGACCTTACCTATAAATAGGAGCTCATTTGAAAGAGCTCAATATATATAACTGATGAAAGTGCTGAAAGGCTGACTAATTTTCTTGAAGTGATTTCTAGAGAGAGAGGATCTTATTAACTCTCAAAAGCTTCGTGCGACTCCGAATGTTGGTGATTACATTGGAGGGATTCTGAGGATAGGAAGACAGAGGTGCCGACTACCTTGAAGTTCGAGGGCTTCCTTGCTGAGGAAGGCAGAGGTTGCCAACTACCTTGAAGTTGAGGGCTTGCGGGGATAGCAAGACAGAGACTCCGATCTTCGTATCGAGGGCTTACCCTGGTGTGGGTAAGACAGACTTTCTTGAAAGTATAAATCAAGGGACCTTTATCCAAGGTTATTGGATACCCTTCTCTTTGGGTTAAAATACTTATATCTTGTTACTAGTAGTTTTACTACTTGTTTTTATTCCGCTGCATTTTTTAATATAAGGAAAGTATAACTTTCTTATACTTCCTTATTTGTACTCTGTTTCATTTAGATTCTATACTATTTAAGGTAGAATCTCAAATTGTAATCTTTTGTTAAGTTTTAACTTCCGGAACCATAATTTCGGAATCTACTTTCAGAATCTCTTTCTTAGTTTGCATTCGAGGTTAAGAGGTGTTGTGAATTTGCTTAGTTTAACTTTGTTAAGCTTAGCCTTTTCCATTGCTTAAGTAAAACATAGTTATTCTTAACTAACTTTAAAGGTTCCAAAGGAATTTTTAAAGTATACAATTCACCCCCCCTATTGTATATTGAGCATCTACATCACTATTTCGATCCTACATGGACTATCTCCAATGATGTGTGTACACATCCATAGGAATATTAAATTTTATTTTCTGTTTTTAGGAAATATTTACATCACATGATTCAACACCATGATCATGCTCCCAAATATATTAGTGAATGACTATGATGAAATTCACTATATTAATGGTTTGTGATGAATAATCATTGAAACAATTAGAAGGATAACCTATTGGAATAGGATATCATCATCCTAAAGGAGAAATATATAGGAAAACATACTATATCTATACTCTAATAAAAATTCTCCGAATCACCACTTTAATGATTCAATATAAATATATAATTCATTAAATAAATATATATTATAAACATTAATGTTATAAAATATGGATACAATGTCAAGAAACAAAAAGTGTACGAATTTTCTTTTATTTACATTTATTTCATGAGGTCCAAAATATTAATGGAGATTTTGGGATTGATCAGATATAAACTATAGTGGTGGTTGGTTATTTCACATATGTTCTATTATATACATTTTCTTTGGGTTTTGATAATAATATAAAAGAAATAAATGTATAGGTTTTTATGTAGATATAAAATCATCATATGTTTTCCAGCATTAAGATATTACCATAGTCACTCATCATACTCATACTCTATTTCAAAAATAAATTCTTCATTCTAATCATTTCAGATTACATTTTGAGGATTTTTGGAATTATAATGTGGGGGTGAAATGGATCACCTATGATATTTATCATTGTATGGGAGTTCCATTATTCTAAACATCCATTAAATGGTATGAATATCTTTTAATAATTTTGTTTAGGATTCAACAAAATTTTCATAATTGATAGAGATCCTATAAACACATTATATGGGAAGCTCATCATATAATCTTGGCTATAATGGAGGTTTCTATTTATCTAATATTTCTAGATTAGATACCAATGTTTCCAATATATACTATGTTTATGTTAATATAACATATGATTAATATTATAAATATTGATCTAGGACTAGTCCATGGAAGGAAGAAAACTCATCCTTTATATATATGTATTTTTTGGCAGACTTCTAGGACTATTAATCTTTATTTAATTGAATGAAAATCCTAAAAAGATAAGTTTCTAACACCATGTGTTGTGTTATTTGAGGTTGGAATATTTTCATTGAATCACAGTGGTATATGATTTTGAAATATTAATAGTGAACTGACATTAGTACCCTAAAATATTTTTAGAATCAGTGTGGATACTCCTCAGGAATGAGAATATTTTATTTAGATAGTTCCATTCAATGACCATTACTATTGGTGGAATGGGTATGATAATTATAATGGATTTCATTCATTCTAACCTTAAGAGAACATTTGGTGTTATATAAATTTTCAATATAATGGGGAACTACATGATGTTTTTTTGGAATCAACTATTATTAGTAGAGTTAAAATATTGGACATCTTCGGTTTTTGGGGCCTCAGTTTCATTCCAACAATAATGCCTCCAATTTCTGTAAATATTAAGGTATGAAATGAGATTAACACTTCATGAGGATGAATTTATGGATTTTGAGTGTCAATTGTCCATCGAGGTTGGTATCATGTAGTATGGACTAGAGTAGTAGGAATTTCATTACACTGAACCTATTTGACCGTTGGATGGGTCTCATGCTTTAATGATGGAAACATTTTGTGGGAGGCTTCCATGGAAGATACATGGTGGAATATAATTTTGGAACACCATGAATTTCACCAAAATCAATGATTTCAAGAAATTTGACATCAATTCACTCTAGAGAGAGGCTACAATAATAAATTTACGTGGTAAAAATATGTTTTTTCCCACCTAAGATCTTGTCTACTAGGGGATTTCGAGTGGAATAATGGATTTCAAATCCAATTGATCCACCATTTAGGTAGGTAATATCGATTCTCACTCATATTGTAACACCCCAAGCTTCCACGGTACGTTTCCCTTTGAATAATGCAGTAGCTTACATTGTACGCAACATGGAGTTTTAACACAGCACGACCAATGAAACTAGCCATTATGAATAGTAATACCAACATTTTGAAATTTTATAAATTTTAATTTTCAAAATGGACAACATTTTTTGATTTGGAATATAAGAATTAGCTCAGGGTGATTTGTTTTTTAATTTTCTGAGTACTTTAAATTATTTATGAATAATGAAAAAAACTACATAATTGATTAAACCTGAAATACAATGTAAATAACTAGTTATTTTATATTAGTTAATTTTAGGTCAAAATAGATACATAATACCTATATATGTTCAATTTAATTAATTTGAGCATTTTATAATACGTTTAGATATATAAAAATTTATTGAAATTTTTACCGTCTTTACCCACATTCTATGGGCATTTCAAATTTCCATAAAACATAATTTTATCGCTTCTGTGAGTTGAATTTCAAAAATACGTGACACATAAATAATATTACAATGTAAAATATGGATTAATAAGATGAAATTTTTTGGTGAATAATATATTTTTACTTTTATTTACCACGGTTAAAAATAAATAGCGTAATTAACGATAAAGATGATATTATAATTATGCTAAAAATGTCCAAATTCTATTGGATAAGTTTTATTTGACCAAAAACAACCTTAGGAATAACATATGATCCCCTTTGGTCCACTTGGATTAGATTAAGATATTTATAATTATTTTATTTAAAGAATAGTTAAAAGAGTAAAATTTATCGCTTAATAACTAATCCATCTTTAACATAGGTTTATACATCTGATAAATTCTACTATAAAAATTCATTAGAAATATAAAAATATTTCCTACATAATTGTATTTTATTTATAATTTTTAGACATTAAATAATTTTATTTATTTATGACATAATGATGATGTAGTAATTACGTTATTAATGAAATAATAAAATATTTGATATTATAAATTTCCAAATAAATAAAATTTGAGACTTTTGATGAATTACACTAATTTTCTATGTTAATATGTCATGTTAGGGTTGATTAAATAATTTTATTTTGAATTAATCATTCTGTTATGATTTTCACAAAAACCAAATGCTAAATAGTGTAAAAAATGACATAATGGAGTTTTTAAAACAAATACTATTTTATTAATTGATTTAATATTCCTATAAATAATCAATTCTCCCATAAAAACATTATTAATGGTAAATATATTAACAATTATCAACATGGGGTTCGTTTTTTTGTGTTTTATAGTATGTTTATGAACCGTATAATATAAAAATACAAAGAGACATGGTAAATGTCAAACTATTTACCTTAGAGTTAAATATAATAGATATGGTTAATATGGTGACCTAAACCTATATAAACCCTATAGGTAGCATGTTTTTCGACCCATCCCCACCGTAGCGTCAAAATAATTTCTTTTTGAGACATTATAAATCGAATATGTGTTTATTAAAAAATAAATTTTCAAACTTTTCCAAATCTGACCCTCACCTCTCATATAAAAGGTTACTTCCCCTTCTATTAATTTCTAACCTCCAGAGCCATCAGGATCAGCCATACCCTACTCAAAAATCCTCCCAAATTCCCTCACATCAACCTAGAAGAATCCATTAGTTATAAAGCCATCCTAGGGAGCACTTTTGATCAAATCAAAAGAAAGAACTCGAAGAAGAGGTAAATATTTAATCACCAACTTCAAGTTCTTTTCTTCTCTCAATTCCTCTATTTTTGGTATTCATTTTAAAATAATATATCCAATATCTTCTATATACTATTATTTTATTATAAAAATGGTATAACCATATTCATTATTCTATCCACCATATGAATTACAAAGTTAACATACGTTCGTACGTACATCTTACCGTCTCCACATCGGGGTGTAGTTTGTTATTCAAACACATCATTATTTGAATGGGTCTAATAATGGGTATAACTAATGTAAATAATAAATATAACATATTAATGATTTTTTATATATGATATACTATAATATTAAATATGATTTCACCATCAATATAATAATATTATCTATCGTGCATATGTTGTAATTATTGTCTCCATGAACGCGATGAGATTCATTTCTCATCGTAATCATTCAAGAATAAATTTTATTTTCTGATTAAAAATAATGTTCAGGAACTTAATATCATTCTAGATATGAATAAAATAAATTTTATCCATAACAACATGGCTTACATAACTAATAATATAAAGGAAAACGCATCAATTAACACCTGAAATGATGATAATACTGAAATATTATTAACAAAGCAAAAATAGAAGATCATATATGATATCATATTTATTTATATTTTTCTGGTATAATTTAATAAAAATGTTTTAACAATTATAAAAAAGGTTAAAATTCCATAGCTTATGGAAAATTAAAACATAAGGGTTAATTTCACAATCCCTATATTATCTGAGGGTTTTTTACATAAGTATCTTCTAGGACCTCTTTATCAACCACACATGTGTTTTCTTAAAATTGTTTTTCAAAACATTTTTACAATTTAATAGAAAATGGTTTAATGTCATTTTTAACCTTATTTGACCATATATTTTTTGAATTTAATCTTTTCGTCGTTTTCCAAACAAGGCACTCAATGACCTTTTCGACAAAATTAAGGTAAGAATGACTTTTTTTAACTTATACGGAGAGTGTGCCTATTTTCCGCCATTATAACATCTTCAAAAATTCCCTTACAAGATTATAAAAATATTTTCAGAATAATTTTTTTCTTTTATAATTACATGAATTCTAAATGATTTCATAATAGAAATAGATATCTCTCTCAAAACATTTTTATTTCTTCTATGTTAACATTCGTTGATGGATTTTAAACCTGTTTGAAGTTGATTCATTATGATACAAATCTTCCAAAATATATTGATGGTTTTGTGATATATTTGACTATGGATGTGTTATTTTTAATCCTTTTATGGTTTATTGATAATTTTTTGAAATTTCATAATCTATTTTTAATATGAATGATTATGTTATGTTTAAACCTTTTCATATGAAGAATAAATTGGATGTAGTAAGTGATAAGTAGATCCCTCTGTTGCTCCTCGATGCAACTATAGGTTTCATGAGACAATCTAGTTTCACTGAACAAGGCCTTGAAAAAAAAATTAGTCTTGGTACAAGTCCTTGACCATGTGATTATGACGTCTGGCATTATGCATTGCATCATTATGAAAGTAGAAGTTAATATTGTATGTGATTATTCAACATCTAGAATTTACATGTGAATAATAAAATGCAAATATTTGATTTTATCTTTTCCATATTATGATGAAGTATATGTTTAAATGGATTTTGTTTTAGGATTATACATAAACATAAATATTTAATCTCATTTATGAATGTTTCTCCTATATTTTTATCCTAACTGAGCATCTGATCCCACCCCTTTCTATGTTTTATTTTTTCCAGGATGTAAAGATGTATTTTATGGTTGACCTGTCGGGATAGGCTAAGGAAATAAGTGTGTTCAAAAATAGGACAAAATTTTGTTGATATTTTAATTTCATTATGTAATGTAAATCTTATGAATATATCTAGTACTTCCAATTCTACTGAACTGATCATTTTTTCGGGACATGGTTCCTTGTATCATGCCAATGTTATGTAATAATGCATTGAATCTGGGTAACTTGGTCGGGGCATCATTGTAGAGACCCGAAGCCTGACGTACATTGACATTACATTAAATTTGCGGAATACTTAGTACAAAACACACACACATGGATCGTAATAGTTTAGTGTCTTTGGAAACTCAGAATATAATCTTCTAATCATGGTGAAAGATCTTCAACATCTCCCATAAAGATCTTCCTTTTTTTTCCTAAAACCTTTATTTATATCCTGGGGAAAAGAAAACATAAAATGGTGAGCTCAAATGCTCAGTAAGGGTAAACAAAAGAAATATCAATCACATCATATTCATAAGAACATAACATTTTGGAAATCTTAACCTGCAAAAGAGAGCATAATTTCATAACATGGGATAAATCATGGCAGTGAAATGTAATCACAATAATCATAACTAAAAACATGAAACTTTGTGGCATACACATAATCATAGAGAATCATTTCATTTTAGTCAAGACTCATTGCCAAGACTATCTAAGTGGACAAAGTCCCTTTCTGAATCGAGTCACCCTCGTTTCAGTCCTGTTTCCCTGAACCGGTATAACCTACCATTTCAGTCATGTCTATCTCATGAGATATGAAATCTTTACCCAATGTATTGGAGGGAGATATAGGTCCCACCCATCTTATAATGAATCCTTTCTTAAGTGTGCCACATAATCATAAACCATACATCATAGCGTAACCCATGTAATAAAAATGGAGTTCTTAAACAACATGACATCATAAAACAATTCATATAAGATAAAGGAATTCATAAAAATATTTCCATCACAACATAATCAAATCCATGTAATAATAGGGATAAAAACAGAACCCTTTTATTATCTTAGATGGAAAATAATTTTGATAAAATACTTGAACTCCATTCTTGAGGAAAATATCCTTTCTACTTCAAAAACATTTTTCCTTTCATAACATGTCATACAACATTAAAATAAAAGAAGATGATTAAAAATAAACTTGAAAACATGTAAAGGAAGCTTCTTGGAAATAATGTTTTAAAAATCCATTCATGTCGTATAAAAAAAACATTCTTCTCGTACTTTTGTCGGAAAAGTCAAAAAAGTACCTCGTACGAAAAACAAGAAAAGATTCCTTTCATATCCTTTACTAAATATTTACCGAAGGGTAAAATTGAATATAAACTATTTTATAAGGATATAAATATTACATATTGAGGAAACATGGATGTGGATGATAAAATACACCCCAGTAAATGCCAAAGTATAAACAATCTCTGATAAAAATGAGATTGTGATATTTCCCTTACCTTAGGTCTGACTTGCTTTGTAAGTGTCCCAAACTCCTGTATAATGATTTAAATCATGTTATTGACTTATTCCAGAATCATATTCATTGTTATTATATCATATATGGTCCACTTATGACTTTATATTACCCGTTCTTTTGTAAATTCATGTTAAAGTAGCGTTTTGGGTAAAATCGTCTAATTTGTCGTCCGTGTTTTTAACTTGTAATTATTCATATGATTACTTAGATCATGATTACTTAATTACAGAATATAAAACATGATTTATATATATATATTCAGAATATACATATATAATAAATCAGTAAATGGAAAGAAATACACCGTTCATGGAGACGATAGTCCGTACGTACGCATGAACGCTGTTTTCGTTTCCTTATTGAATTGAATGGAATTAAGTAGATGACATACATATAAATATAAATAATTCCAGTATAATTATTATGTCATATATTTCATTAGTACTTATTATATATACTTTATAATCATTCATGAATGGTTAATCATTGAGAATGAATCTCATCGCGTCGTGGAGACGGTAGTCCGTACGTACGCACGAGCGATGATATCATTCCCATGGTCATAGAATTGTGTTGAAGTGTATGTATACTATTTCAGTATCAATATCACTTTATAATAATCATATATAGTTACTCATTAAACCATTATACCCATCCAATTAAGGTGGTGGCGGAAAATAGATTACACCACGACGTGGAGACGGTATTCCGTACGTACGCACGCGCGATGATTTCCTTTTTCTGTAGGCTGTATAGAAGGTTAATTAGAGTTGTTTAATATTTATAATAACATATAAGTATATAAGAAATACTGATGTTATTACTTTATCATGAAACAACTAAAGAAGAAGAAGTTGAAGAAGAAAGAAATTGAAAAAGATCGGTAATGGATATTACCTCTTTTTGACGCGCCTTTTCTTAACCTCCACTTAAAGAACTAAGGATGGTCTTTGAAGAAGACCAGGACCTATAGGATAATACTAGGGAAGTGGAGAAGAGATTTTGGCAGGGTTTGGCAGAGCTTGAAGTCTCAATGTTGTGTGAGGAGGAGGGGGAGGAGGTGCCCTTTTATAAGGGAGGAGAGGGGCACCTTAGGAATATCTCAAAATATTATTTTATATTAAAGTCAAAATCGGTTTATAATGGTTCCAAAGGGTCTTATTTCTAGGATAAAGTGGGTATGGGTCGAAATCCTATCAACTAATATGATTTAGACAAGTTTAGGGTATTATTTTAACCTTATCAATTATATTTAACTCTAAGTTAAATAATTTAACTTTTACCGTGTCTTTTTGTTTTCTTTCACTATATTGTTAATACACTTACTATAACATTCCAAACGAACCCCAAATTGTTTATTATTAATATATATATCCTTATCTAAGTCATTTGGCCGAACCTTAGATTTTTAGGAATAAAATAACAATTAATAATATAATATTTGATTTAAAAACTATTTTGTGTCAATTTTGACACTATTTGATATATGATTTTTGTGAAAGTCATAACAGAATTATATGTCCGAACCAAGTTGATTAAATCAACACTAATATATCATAGTAACATAGAAAATTATTGGGATTCATAAAAAGTCTCAAATTACATTTATTTTGGTGTTTATAACATCAATTATGTCAATATTTCATTAATAAGATAATTACTGCATCATCATTGTGTCATAAATAAATTAAATTATTTAATGTCTAAAAATTATAAATAAAATACCATTATGTAGGAAATCATTTTAGTTTTCTAATGGATATTTATAGTAGAATGTATCTTATTTATAACCCCATATTAAAAATGATTTACTTATTAAACTTTGATTTTAACTATTTTAACCCTTCTTTAAATAAATTAATAATAAATGTCCTAATCTAATACAAGTGGGCCTAAATGATAATATTTTACACTTAAGGTTGTTTTTGGTCGAGATACACTTTTCCAATAGAATTAGGACTTGTGTTAGGGTAATATTAATATCATTCTTACCCTTAATTACCCTATTTACTTTTAACCGTTGTAAATAAAAGTAAAAAGTTACTATTCACCAAAAATTATTTTCATCTCATTGAACCACATTTTACTTACTGACATCAACCGTGTATCTCAGATTTTTGAAATTCCATTCACAGAAGCGGTAAAACTATGTTTTATGAAAAATTCAGTTTTTTTAACTACCACTTAGTAGTTTCACTATTCATCAAAAATTGATGTTTTTCAGAACAATGCCAAAATTTCATCCTAAGCTATATTTCATATTCCAAATTCAAAAATGAAGTCTATTTTACCAAATTCATAACATAGAAGTTGCATTAATTATTTTTATAATTAAATCCCGCTGTTAAAACAAATAGCGTGTTTTTAAGAAACAATATCTATCAAAAGATTGACACTTGTTTATGTCTGGTTTAACTGTGAAAATACATCCAATGACCAACATTGTATTAAATTGTAAAAATATATTCTAAATATACTTTAAAACCACTCAAATTAATAATTTATCACTATTAATTATTTTGATTAAAAAAGTTGTTTTTAATTATAATTTAGTAATTTTCACTATTCATCAGAATATGAAAGTTATCCGAAAAGTACCAAAATTTCACCTTAGGCTAAATTCGATACTCCGAATCCAAAGATGAAGTCCATTTTGAGAGCTAAAATTTCTAAAATTTTAAAAGGTGGTTATTACTATTTATAACGGCTAGTTATAATAATATTATAATAGCATGTCGTTGTTTAGTGAAACTCGGTATTGCGTACTACACACGCTATCGAGGAAGGTCACGATTGCGTGTAATGAAAGGCAAGTCAAGGATGTGTGTTGTGCAAGCTCTTTTTGGTGTAGCATACAACACAAGATATTAATAAAATTAAAAAACAATAGTTTTCATAAAATCTCGGGCTGTTACAATCATAGTTGGTATAAGTGGAAGTTTAGTATAGTCCTTGGAAACTAGATTTAGAAAAACTTTGATTATAGAACACTACCATAAGATCAACATTGAGGAATAGAATAGAAAAACAACCTTGAATTCGGGTACTATAGAGATTTTGTGATTTTTCCAAGCAATACATCCATGTCCGGATACGAGAAGGTAAAGGCATCTTTGGCATATATGTACCTAAGGGTAAAACCCGAAAACACCGCTTTGAGCTTGACTCGAATAGGAACTGGTGCACGACAATGGGACTAGCTGCACTGTTGGTTACTACACTTCTCGGGGTTATTCATAGGATAATTTTCCTTTTCATTACAAACCACTAGGAAGGGTTTATAAGTATATACTTCCTCAAATAATCTTTTTATGATTATGGAATATATCAATAAATTTTTTAATTTATGTTAAGTGTATACAAGTTTGGAATTATGTATTTTGATTCATAAACTAATCTATTTTATGTCGTTTTTTTTGAAATGAGTCCTATTGGAATTAATGGAAACCATATCAATGCACTTAATATATGGATTTCATTTCTAATCAAGATAATTATAGTGGTGCTGGTGAAGCAACGGGTACTATTCATCTTATCAACATACTGAGACAGCTAAATCCGGTTATGAATAATAACCTTACCTATATAGAGAACCCTGATCCACAAAGTGGAGGATCAATGTTAGACTGATTCATGAGTCATCAACCACCAACATTCATGTAGTAAAAATCCATTAGTAGCTAAGAAATAGATAAATTCCTTGTTGAAAATATTTCATGCTTTGGGGAGTAGTGAAAGGGACAAAGTTATCATGGCAGTCTATCTCCTCACCGGAGATGTAGATCAATGGTGGTCATTAATCCAAAACACAATGGAAGATGAAGACGTATCGAAAAAGTAATAAAGGGTGTTTAAAGAGATTTTCATAGAAAAATATTTTCCTTATGATCATCGAGATTATATGAAAAAGACAATGTTTTAGTCTGATGCAAAAAGAGGATGATAATATCCAATGTATGTGGCTAACTTTACAAGGCTAGCAAGGAATGAAATATATTATATACGTAACCCAAGGAGTAATATTGATCAATTCACTGATGGGTTAAAACCATTTTTCTATCAAGCATTAGTCTCACAATCCATCTCATCGTACGAATATATTATCTCATGTGCTATCAATACAAAAAATGAATTCTCCATGTTTTACAACATTATTGCAAAGTGTGAGAAAAAGAGACTTTTTTACCAATATGGAAATAAAAATAAGGGTAAGAAGGAAAAAGTTTAATATGCATACTACGGTAAATGTGGGAAGAAACACCCTGGTACATGCTTGAAGGGAATGGGAGTCTGTTACAAGTGTGGTGAAAAAGGCCACCAAGCTCGTGATTACACGAGGAAGAAATGGGATGTCAATTTTGAAAGCTACAATTATTGGGAAAATGGGAATTGTTCAAATTAACATCCTATATGTCGAGGGAACATTCCTTGAAAAATACCACCGGAGAAAGTACATGCTTATATGATAACTATTATTGAGGTTGAATCTCCGAAAGACATGGTGGTAGGTAATTTAATGGTTTCCTCAAGTTTACCCAATGCATTTTTTGATTTGATAACATTACATTGTTTCATATCATCCCAGTTTGCTATGAAAATTAGATATTTTCAATTCAACTTAACAAGGGAGTTGTCAGTCAAAACTCCCAAAGAAAGTATCATCCTATTAATGTTTTGTGAATAAGTTCCCATTAGGCAATCTAAATGTTCATTATCTATTTATCTCATTATCATACCCATGATTGAATTTTATATAATACTCGGAATGAATTGGCTTTTGGGCTGTGATGTGAAAATTTATTGTAAGAAGAAGAAGGTTACAATTTTCGATGATTATAAGGAGCAACTTATATTTAGAGCAGAAACATCACCACTTGATTCTTATATAGATCGACCACTAGTAGCTCTACTAAATTCAATTACTATGGATGAAGATATTGAAATAACTATGGGTGAGGAAAATAATTTTGTAATACAGGACATACCTATTGTGCTACAATATGTTAATGTCTTTCCAGAGGATTTACCTGGACAGCCTTTAGAATGAGAAATTTAGTTTTCTATTGATTTAATTATTGGATCAAGGCCCATATAGAAGACCCTTTATAGAATGAACAATGCGCAATTAGTGGAAATAAATAAACAACTAGATGAATTGAGTAAAAATGGATTTACTCACCCATAGTGCTTCTCCCTGGGGAGCCCCTGTTATTTTTGTTATGAATTAAGAATATTCGATGAGTTTTTGCATTGAATATAGGGAGATCAATTATATAACAATAAAGAACCAGTATCCCCTACCTCACAGTGATGATTTATTCGACCAACTTCATGGAGAAAAATATATTTCAATGATTGACCATAGATCTGGATATCATCAGTTGTGTTTGAAGAAGGATGACATTCTGAAAATAGCATTTCGAACCAGGTAAGGGCATTAAAAATTTATAGTAATTCCTTTTGGATAGACTAATGCACCCTCTATCTTCATGGATCTAATTAATAGAGTTTTCAAGAAATATCTTTGTGAATTTGTAGTTGTATTTATTGATGATATCTTGGTATACTCCAAAATCTATGAAGACACTGAAAATCAATTGGGCTCTATTCTGAAAACCCAGAGAAGAAATTAATTATATGTAAAGTTAACCACGTGTGAATTTTGGCTTCATGATATTTATTTTCATGTATATACTGTCTCTAATGATGAATATGTATTGATCTTTCAAAGGCCAAGGTAATCCAGGAATGGATGGCACCGATGTGTATAAATGTGGTACACATTTTTATTGGTTTATCAGGTTATTATCGACATTTGATCTAGATGTTTTCCCAGTTGGATAACCCATTAAACAAACTCACACATAAATGGGTTAAATTTGTTTGGACAAAAGAGTGTAATGAATAATTTTAATAAATGAAGAAAAGTTTAGTCAATGCTCTTATATTTGCTCTACCCTCAGTGAATTATGGGTTTTTTATTTATTATGAATCATCAGATAAAGGACTTTGTTTGGTCCTTATGCAGAATGATAGAGTTATTGCCTATGCATCCCGATAGCTAAAAAATCATGAGGAAAACTATCATACTCATGATGTTGAGTTAGAAGCTATAATCTATTATTTTAAGATAAGGAGACACTATCTCTATGGTAAAAAAATTGAGATATATACTGATCACGAGAGTTTTAAGTATATTTTCTCACATAATAAACTCAAAATGAGGTAGAGACTATGGTTTGAAAAACTAAAGGATTATAATTTCACTATACACTACCAACCATGGAAGGAAAATAAGGTGGAAGATGCTTTGAGTAGAAATGATCATGGATTTTTGAACAAGATTAGATTTTAAAGGGATAATATTTTCATGAATCTAGTAAATATGGATATGAGAATTACCATGGAAGGTGAAACCTCAATTCTTTTTCAAATTGCTTTGAAACCATATTTACATTAAAGTATAAAGATTTCTTAGACTATTGATGTGGGGTTTTAAAATATGATTGAAGCTGTGAATGATGGGAGATCGAGTGACTTCATATATGAAGATGGAATTTTGAAATTTGGGAAGATACATTGTGTTCATAATATAACTGATTTAAAAAGGGCATTACTGGGTGATTATAATAGATCCAATTTCTCTATACACCTTAAAAGCACCAAGATGATTAATTATTTGAAAAAACATTTTTGGTGGGATAACATGAAGAGGGAGATTGCTGATTTTGGTTCAATATGTATGTTTTGTCAACAAGTGAACGATGGAAGGCAATATCCCTGAGGTGTCAGGAAACCTCTACCCATACCTGAGTGGAAATGGGATAATATTACGATGGACTTTTTCATGGGGCCTCGAAAGACTTATAGAAGGAAAGATGCAATATGGGTCATTATTGATCGTTTTAACAAGTCAGCACATTTTCTTGTTATAAGAGATGACTTACCACTTGAACATCTAGCAAGACTATATATTAATGAATTTGTAAAACCCCATGGTGTACCCTTATCAATTGTTTTTGATCGTGATTCCCATTTGACATCAAGATTCTGGAAATGTTTTCAGAAGGCCCTGGATACAAAACATCATTTGAGCACTGCTTACCACCCTCAAACTAATGGAAAATCAGACCATACTATTCAAACCTTAGAAAACTTGTCGAGATCTTTCTCACTTGACATTAAAGGAATATGGGATTAATATTTTCCTCTGGTAGAAATTTACTATAATAATAGCTTCCATTCATGTATTCAGATGGCACCATAAGAATCATTATATAACAAGATATTTCATACACCAATATGATGGGATGATATTGTTGAAAGAATACTCATAGGCCTAGAACATATTAAAGAAATAATGGAAAAAATTAAGATTATACAAACCCACATCAAAGCATCCCAAAGTAGGAAAAAGTGATATGCCGATATATGAGAAAATTATTTGGAATTTTAATTAGGAGACCATGTTTTCTTTAAGGTATCTCCATGGAAGGGTGTTATACGTTTCATTAAGAAGGTTATATTGAGTCCCAGGTACAACTGACCTTTTGAAATTCATGAATGAATTGGAGTTGTAGTTTATCATTTGGAAATGACTCCAAGTCTCTCCAACGTTCATGATGTGTTCCATGTATCACTGTGGAGAAAATACTTACCTGACCCAACACATGTACTCACCTCTGAGGAAATTAAACTAGAAACTGATCCTTCATATTGTGAAGAGCCTATTAAAATTCATGATACTAGGGAACAAATGCTAATAAATCGGATGAATCATATGGTAATTTTTTTGGGAAAAACCATAAGATGGAAGAGGCAGTGTGGGAACCTGAGGAACATGTAATGAAGAACCACCCGAATCTTTTTATGTAGTAATATTTTAGAAAATTCAAAGATGTAATTCTTTTAAGGAGGGGAGAATGTAACACCCCAAGATTCCACAGTACGTTTCCCATTGAATAATGTAGTAGCTAGCTTTGTACGCAACGTGGGTTTTTTACAAAACATGACCAATAAAACTGGCCATTATGTATTATAATACACACATTTGGAAATTTTATAATTTTTAATTTTCAAAATGGACATTATTTTTGGATTCATAATATGAAAATTAGATTAGGGTGTATTTTTGGTATTTCTTCTATGAACATTCAATTTTTGATGAATATCAAAAAACATTACGTTATTGTTTAGACCTGACTTTTTTTTTAAATAATTTGTTATCTTATTTTAATTTATTTTAGGTAAAAATAGATTCATAATATCTATATATGTTCAATGTAATTAATGGGATTAACGTTATATTAAGTTTAGATATATATATGTTTATTGAACTTTTTACTGTCATTTACCAACCCTCTATTAGCATGTAATAATTTACATAAAACATAAATTTAACTCTTCTATGAGTTGAATTTATGAAATTTGAGAGGAATGGATAATATCAGTAAGTAAAATGTTGTACAATATGATTAAAATAATTGTTGGGGAATGGTAACATTTTACTTTTATTTACCATGGTAAAATGTAAATAGGTTAATTAAGGGTAAAAATGATATTATAATTACCCTAAAACATTTCCTAATTCTATTTGATAAGTTTAATTCAACCAAAAGCAACATTAGGAATAAAATGTGATCCAATTTGGTCGAAATTTATTTGATTCGTCAATTTGTTATTATTTTATTTATAGAAGACATAAATGAGTTAAAGTAAATGTTTAATAACTACTCTATTTTTAATATAGGGTTATACATAAGATAAATTCAACTATAAATATTCATTTGAATGATAAATATATTTTCTACATAATTGTATTTTATTGTTAATTTTTGGGCATTAAATAATAAAATTTATTTTTACACAAGAGAGATGCAGTCATTACCTTATTAATGAAATATTAAAATATTTGATATTATAAATATCAAAATAAATGGAATTTGAGACTTTTTTTGAATTAAAATAATTTTCAAGGATAATATGACTTTTTAAGGTTTATTAAATAATAATTATTCGAATTAATATTGTTGTAATGATTTTCAAAAAAACCAAATACTAAATAGTGTAAAAATGATATAATTGAGTTTTTAAAATGAATACTATATTAGTAATTTATCTAATATTCCTAAAAATATATGGTTCGACCAAATGACTTATATAAGGTTATATATTAATACTAATCAAAATGGGGTTCTTTTTTCTTGTTATTTTATGTTTATTTACCATATAATCTAAAAATAGTAAGAGACAAGATAAATTTCAAACTATTTAACTAAGAGTTAAATCTAAAATATAAGGTTAATATGGTGACCTAAACCTATATAAATCCTATTGGTTGAGAGGTTTTATACCAATCCACAAATTATATTATATATAATTAATTTTGGATCCAGTACATACTTAAAATTATTTTATTACAAAATAATATTTCAACCTATTCCTAAAGTGACCCTCACCTCTCTTATAAAAGAGTACTTCCCCTTCTCTTAATGTCAAACCTCCAATTCCATTTTTTTGGGCAAATCCTAACCAAATATACTCCTAACATCCCTCACATAATCCTACAGGCATTACATTGATCAGAAATCCATACAATGGTTCCCTTTAGATCCAATCAAAAAGAAGAACCAGAAGAAGAGTTAAATATTTCATCACCTCTATCAAGTTCTTTTCTTCTTCCACATCCTCTATCTTGATTTTTTATATTATAAAATAAAAAATCTAGTATATTATATACAATGTGATGTTATTATAAAAACTGTACAACCATATTCATTATTCTATCCATCATATGAATGACAAAGTCATCATACTTGTGTACGTACGGCTTACCGTCATCACGGCGTGATGTAGTTTGTAATTCAAACACATCAGTATTTGGATGGATATAATAATGAGTATAGATGATTTAAATAATAATTAAAAAAATTTAATGAATCTTTATATATGATATACCATCAAATTACATATGATTTCACCATCAATATAATGCTATTGTCGCTCGTGCATAAGTATATATTACCATCTCCATGAACATGGTGAGATTCATTTTCCATCATAATCATTCAAGAATAATTTTAATTTTATGATTAAAAATAATGATTAATAATTAATATAATTAGGTATAAGAATAAAATAAATCATATCCATGAAAAACATGGCCTATATAACTAAGAATATATTGGAAAACAAATCATTAAACACCCAAAATGACAATACTACTAAAATATTATTAACCAAGATAAATAAGTTGATCATATATGATATCATAATTATGTAAATAGTTCATTTATATTATAAAAATAGTTATTTAACTATTATAGAGATGGTTCAAATAACATCGACTAAGGAAAAGTACAATGTAAGTGTTAATTTCATAATTTTTTTTATCCATGGATGTTTTTATGTAAATATCTAATGAGACCTCTTTATCATCCACAACTTTGTTTTCATAAAAATTTATTTCAAAAAAATTACTATTTAATATAAAATCGGTTAAAGTAATCTGTACAATTATTTGAACTTATATGTTTTTAGGGGAATCCTTCCGTTATTTTCTAAACAGGGTACATTATGTCCTTTTGGACTAGATTAAGGTACCAATGTATTTTTTTAAATTATATGGAGAGTGTGGCTATTTTCTACCATTATAACATTGTCGAAGAGTCCCTTACTAACAAATAAAAATATTTTCAAAATAAAGTTTTTCTTTTATAATTACATAACTTTTTAATGATTTCAAAATAGGAAGATATATTTATATCAAAATGTTTTGATTGCATCTTTATCAACATTCCATGATGGATTTTAAACGTGTTTGATGTTGATTCATTATAATCCAAATATTTTATATAATATTGATTATTTTTTGATATATTTGATTATGGATGTGTAATTTTTATACAATTCATTTTTTATGGATAAATTATTGATATTTTGTATGGTATTTTTAATACGAATATTTATTTTATGTTTAATACATTTCATAAGAGGAATGCATTGGACTTTGCAAGTGATAGGTGGAGACTGCTATAGCTCCTCGATGCATCGATAGGTCCCATGAGACATACTACTGTCTTGGCACAAGGCCACGAAAAAAATATTATTTTTAGTGTCGTCACCAGGCCTTCACAATGTGATTATGATGTCTAGAATTATGCATTACATCATTAAGAAAGTAGAAATTGACCATACATGTGATTATCCTACTAGTAGAATATCAATGTGAATAAGTTAATGGAATTATTTGATTTTATATTTTCCATATTATAATGGTGTTTAAGATTAATAGGATTTTTTTGTCTTGTACATTTCATTATATTTTTATAATCATTTTTGAATGTTTTCGCTATATTAATATACTTACTGAACATCTGAGCCAAACACATTCTACATATTATTTTTTCCAGATGTGAAGAAGTATTTTATGGTTGACCTATAGGGATAGGCTAAGGATATAATTGTTTTCAATAGGGGGGAAAATTTTGTTAAAGTTTATATTTCACGATGTCATGTAACACATATGAATGTATTTAGTACATCCAAGGCTACAAAACTGATCGGTCATTCGGGACATGATTACTTGTATCATACAAAGCTATGTAATAATGCACCGACTCTTGGTAACTGGGGTAGGGAAATTACACATATCACTATAAAAGTTCATTGAAGACCCACCATTAAATGATATTTTTAGGGGAAAATAGGTGATATTGCTTAATAGATATCACGATGTGGAGTTGTCCTCTTGGTTTTCATTTTGCAATGATGCCTCTTTTAGGAACTTGTGGATTCCAAAATATTTTTGGGTATATCTTTTACCTGCACAACTATAATTGGTGGTTTGGGAACCAATAATGTGTTATATAATGGTTAAAATTATTGATGAGAATTGGAATCCATCTATGATTAGGTGATTGAAATTTTTGATTATCGATATACCATCCTACCACTTTTTTAGGATAAGGGAATCACATAAAGATCACCAAAACATTATTAAATATTTTTTAAGGGTAAGAAAATGTAATAATTTTCCATTGATTTTCATGATCCATGTACATCATTCATACCTTACATAGGTGAGTGGTCTGTCATTTTTGGGGTGGTGAATATGGAACCTTGATTTGAATAAGATGATTTGATATCAAAACATCCCACATAGGAGTTCATTTTTTGTCTATGACCCTATCATATATTTAAGATATTATGATAAATCCCATTAACTATTATATATCCATGTGGATACTGGTTAATTAAATAACTTGCTTCAATGATTAGGTAATAATTTTATTGATAGAGTTGAAGTCCATGTAATGTACTTTGGACATCTAGATATTACATTACATATCTTCCTCATATGGGGACATTAGGGAATTTGATTCTCATCATATAAAAAATATTAAGTCTATAACATCAAGAATATCATTCTCATAATATAAACAATATTATTCTTCTCACATAATATAGTCATGGATTTTACTCTCTTGAAGAGAATCATGATTTAATATACAATGAGGAAGAACACATTTTAATTTACATAAAAGACCCTTATTGTTTATATTTTATTCGAGAAAACTCATGGATTAAATTTACATTAAGGATACACATTGTGTAATGTTTCATGTGGTGTTTAACATCCTACATTATGGATAATAATTTTATTAATTGTGAAAGAAGAAGGTATTGAGTGAGGATTAAACAATGGGCATACCAATTGTAAAAATTAAGAAGATAACTCATCTGATGGAAGGTTGTGGGGACTACAAAAAATTGTAGGCTTTGTTTAAGGAATGGATCATTGATTGGGGAGAGTATATATCCATTAATGAATAAATTATTAATATTTACAACTAGGTGGATGCACAAGTATTTAATTTGAATTGTAAGGATATGTTGTTGGTATATGAAAATGTCACATGAATATTAGATTTTATAGATTAATTTGAGTGAGGATATCCCAATTTTGATCAAATGTATGGAAATTTTATGGGTGGATTAATAGTAGGCGTATTTTAGTCCCATTAAACATTAAATATCATCAATGTTGACCTATAAAAGGAAGCATCAAAATGAGGGATTAGAACACCATTTTCTACAAGTCTAGTGTTACATCAAAATTTTGATTTTTCAATACGTGGTTTCTTTATGCATGTAACACCCATAGAATTTAGTTTAAAGAGTACTATTGTTGATAGATTTCTTAACACATAACACTGAGCTTTATTCCAATTGCAATATATAAGAAAAATATTATTCTTCAAATATGACCATTATAACTAATACATTCAAATAGAGGGTTGGAATAAGAATAAATGAACTATGAAATATATGTATAATGTTCCTACAGAATACAAATGAATTGACTAATTCTTAGGAAATAAGCATATAATTTTTTTCTTGTGAAGCCATTTTGTTCTTCAAAAATATATTTTCATCAAAAATGAAATGTATTTTTTGTTTTTGAATATTATAATTATTTTATAATTTTTTTAAAATATTATATGACTAAATGATAACATATTTGAAATCATAATATCAAAATAATCAATGGGTAAAATTTATAGATTTTTCTTAAAAGGTATTTTTATTAACTTGTGAGAATACAATTTTTATAAAAACTATCATATATTTTCATTAAATAAAGTAAATTAAATGTAAAATAATATATTTAATTTTTTTTGAAAATTAAATTAATTTTCCATTGATTTTTTATAGTCGAATTAATTAAAAATTAATCATTTGTATACTTGATTTTAGAATACGTTCATATTTATACATAAAGATGCATTTTTATAGAAATTATTTTTATTGTGTTTTATGAAATTTTATTAAATTAGATTTATATATATATCTATATATAATATTGAAAAATGAATTACATATTTTGAATCTTGGTGTTAAAATTTATAAAATGTCAAAAAAAAATTTCACAATGAATAATAACCTTGGAAAGAATTTTGTCAAAAGGGTAAAGGTAAAATAGGTTGATCAAGATTAATATTTTTTGAGGTGGCTTAAAACTTAACCATACAAATTCATATATCTAACTAGGTGGTAATAATTTATTTCCCATATAATATATTTAATAATATGTCAATTTTGTGCCATCATTATTTGATAAATATCATTATATTATTTTTTGTGAAGAAAAATTCGAACATGTATCTTTTTTTCTTTTAAAAACGTTAGATTATTTTTATTGGAAAAAGAATTATTAATAGTTATAGGATAATATTTTTAAAGATAATTTTTTCTTATTATAACAGTTCATTTTTAAATTTTTATTGTATAATTACATTAAGTGCTTACATAATGCTGACTCATTTCTTGTGATAGAAATATAAAAATCAAAATAAAATATTTTCAAAACAAAGAAATAATAATAACTTTCAGTTAGTTATATTTTCCAATGCATTTTATGGTTATTAATTATTTATAATATTATTTTTAATGAGCTAATATTCAAATTTTATTACTGTCTTTATGTAATTCACGTAAAAAAATTTGAATAGATCATAAACAATCATTAACAGTATTTAATGTTAAATAATATTTTATTACATGATTTAAAAGTCACAAGAATATCAATATAAGAAAATGTGGAAGGGATATGCTGTAAAACTTCACCCCATGACCATTTGTGTGATAATTTTTACCAGATATGTAATTTTATAACCTTTATGTATTAACAATGTCGTTACAAGGGTTGAGGTTGAAATATAGAAAGGAAGGGATAAAAATAAACATAAGGTATAAAATTATCTATTACCTAATAAAATTTATATTTTTTATATTGTTGGAACCTTATCATATCTTATATTTAAAATTTTTTCCACTGGGATCCACTTTCACTAAAAAATTAATTATTTATATTTAAATCATTTATGTTTTTAAAAGTGTATATTTTACTTAAATTGAAAATAACACCACCCTCCAACATTCCTTAAAGAAAAATGACGTAGAAATATCCAGAAACCTGTAATAAAATTACTTATAAACATCCATATACATGGTTTGGGTGTTCTGGTCCCTTTATAAGACCAACATTTTAGTCCTTAATAATAAATCCAAATGAGGTATTTGAAAGAGAAGGTAATCATTTTACCACTATATTTCATTTTATATCTTATATTACCTCCTTAAATATTATCCAAATCACTCCAATATTGTATAATCAGTATCTAAAACATACTTGGATGCTAATAGTTTTATTTAATAACCTTTATCCATAACCTTCCCATTGTATGGGAAAAGAAAGTGTTGCTCATGTGTACGTGTGGACAACCTCTTTATCAATGTGATTGGACTCATTTTCCATTGCTGTATATCATTTCTGGTAAATATAAAGAACATAATATTTATATTTTATATTTATGAATTAATTATTCTTTTGTAATTATATTGTACTATATACCTTCTAACATTCTCATTTGTTGGGAAACAATAATGTCACTCGGGGCATACATGTGGTTTTCCATCTTCATGAAGAAATATGATTATTTTATCATTTTATAAATACATGTAATGTAATAATGATATATATAATGCATATATATGATATTTTTGGAATTATTATGGTCATATGAAGTTTAATTATAATTTAATTTTCTTTAATTCCATTTATCAAAGAGTTGAAGCATCAACAATGGTTACATATGGACTACCATCTCGATGAAGGGTTGAAATTAATTTTCCTTCAATATTTTATGTGAATTTTTATATAATTAATATTTTTATTCTTCTATATTGAATATGATTACTTATATGATTAATCTATGAAATCTAGACATGCTTGGAACATAGATGAGTTTCAACCCCAATTCACATTTTAAAGAAGAATTGATAACAATGTGATAATTAAAAATTAAAATTGAATGGTAAATATAAATTTATGTAATAATATAGTTTTGTAATATCTTTATAATAAATCTACATTTATTATAAAGGATGTTTGAATTCTTATGATGAATGAAAATACACAAGGTAAGGGGATTTCTCATCTCACTTTTGTTCCTCTGGGACATATGCTAGATTATCCTACTGTTTCTTTAATGTGGTGTATATAATACCCCAATGATATGACATGTTATTAATATATATATCTTCCGGGTATATAATTTTTCAAATGATGTTATTTCATTCATGTATGATATGATTCAAAAGATTCCAATGCGATAAGGGATTTATTTTACAAACACATTTCATTTTAGGATTGGACATGATAAATTTACATTGAAGGAAAAATATATGATCATAATCTATTAAACACATCAATATTTATATATTTATTAAATTATATTTATTTTAATGTAAAAATACCTTTTATAATATTTGAATCTTAAAAATATAATGATTTTTTAAACAAAAAACAACCATATTTCCACCATATTGTGGAATATTTTTCATCCATCACTATATATTAATAAAAATATATTCATGAATGTTTTATATATTATAAATTTATTTATTAAATTAATTTTAACCCATATTTTCCTTTAAATAAATATATATAAATGTATTTTTCTTAAAATTTTATTAATTAGTATCTGTTTACTAAAGGAGTTAACAATTTTTTTAATTTATATCACATGAATTAATTTTCCCACTATTATGATTTTTTTTAATATTCCCTTACAGGTTTCCATTTTTCATTTCAATGATGTTTTTCAACTAATATTTTTTAATTTTATTTATATTAAATAATATTTTTAAAAATGAAATTTGAATTTTCCCCATGATATGCTCTAGAGATATTTTAAATGTATATTCTTATACGAAAAAATCTTTTGATATTATTTATTCTTCATTTGGGAGATGATCCAATGACAATATACTTATTATTTCTTAATATGGGTTTTTATTATAATGATAAAATATTGATTAAACATGTTTTCATTGTCATTGGATAAGATATAATGAAATGGTGAATGTTTTTATGACCTTATGTGTAACATCTTAACCATCCTACATGGATTGGGAAGTGATGTGTGTGAAAGTAGAATTAGGTAACATCTAAAAGATCTAAAAAGAAGGAAAAAAATTCTATGGGATTATCGGATATTTGGGTGATGATTTTCCCTATATAAGAAGAAAAATAGAAATCACAAAACACAAAAGTCCCACTTCTATTGTATATTGAATAAAACAAAAAAACAAAAAATTTAACCAATACATCAAAAATATTAATGTGACATAGAAATATTGTATAAAAAATTATAAATAACAAAATTTAAAAATGACTCAAGGCAACGAAGTGGTATTATTAGAGACATCTCATACACTATCTCTAAACTCTACCACCAACATCTATTTCCAGTAATTATGTTACATTACATGATAAATTTTAAATATTCATTTTTCCATGATCTTGATAGAGTTAATACTGAAATGCACTAATATTTCCAAGAAGGGGGTTGGAAAAACACAATAGGAATTCTCCAGAGAGATCACCACACATGCTAGATAAATAAAATATATTAGAACATTTTTTATAAAACATCTCAAAATAATATTAAATAAATTATATAAAATATATTAAAAAATTAGATAGAATTTTTTTTAACAATATTTAAAACCTTTTCTCATCATTTTCATACCTATTCTTATCCCCCCTCCCAAACATACACAAACAACCTTTTATACCAGGTGATAATTCAATATACATGAATGGTCATTCATCAATCCAATAATACATTAATAGTTTACCAATATCTAGTTTCCCAATGGAAGACACCCCATCCTCAGCATAATGTCAACCAATGAACCCACAACAACCAGGTATGTGAAATTCCCTAAAAAATTCCATTTCACATAAATATAATTACTTTAATAAATAATTTCATCAATCAAGATGTGTACATCAATAAAAAATATAACTTTAAAACTACCATTTTAAATTTATAAATGATTTGTATTTTCTAATATCAATCAGATTTTTCCAATATCTAAAAAACAAATCACGATTAGTTTAGTTCTATAATTACAAAAGGATTGTACAATAACATCAAGTATAGAATTTAATGAGTATTAATCCTTTATGTTCTAAGTTTATTAGAGATAAGAAATAATCCTCCTAACTAAAATATTATTGAATGGAATAAGGGATCAAGGAAAATTATTTATATCACAATTATTTCCTAAAATAACCTTAAAAACTCAAAAATATATCATCAATAGAATTAAAAACACATATATCCAGTCTTAAAAAATAATTTACCATTTCACATTGAACAAATTGTGAGAAAAATAATGATTGAAAAAGTTGAAATAATAAAATTTTACTACACACAAAAAAAGTATACTGATTAATTATAAATGTATTGAATATTTCAAAGGTATATTTAAGTCCCCTATGAGTTCCCTCGAAGTCAATAAAATGAACTTTCACATGAGAGGAATTTAAACTTTTGGACATACTAAAAATATATTGGTTTGACTAATACACTATGTAAATATTAAAATTATATCATTATTTCGTCGTGGGTATCGTTATTCCAAAAAAATAATTACATGATTTTATTATTTTTAAAATTCAAATTTTACAATGTAAATTTTCAATTACATTTTAAATATCTTAGTCAATGATTTGATGTACTAATTTACACAATTAATTAATTTATGGCCTTCAACCTAGTACAATCACTTTGAAAAATAATACAACTGATAAAAAATTGTACAACATAATATTCCATTAGATAGACTCTAGTATCATTCTCATATTATACATTCAAAACCTTCTTGATGGTATCCCTATAAATTTATCAATAATGGAAAAAAGGATGATTTACTACAAACAAGAGGTGTTACATTCTCCCCACTATTTGGAATTCCATCCCATGAAATTATAAAACAATCATTTATTTAGAAGAGATACCGTAATTACATTGTAATTTCGTTTTAATTCTCCCACATCTCTTACCAAATATATATATTATTCATTAAAATCCATACAAAACTGATTTTTCCCATAAAATTGATTCTCTTCCTAATACAAAATTTGTGCTAGGAAATGAATCAATGATGTATCTAATTTACGAACATTGTAATCCCATAAAATCAAATAGTCAAGATAAGGATGGTAATTTTTCAACTCAGATATATGAAACACACTTTGTAGTAAAATAAAACATAATAGAAAAAGAAATATATATGCCACATCTCAAACTCCTTAAACTATATCAAAAGGTCTAATATATAAGGGATATGATATTTCTTATTTAAAATTAATACGAAGCCATTCTCTTGGAGATTTTCCCAAGAAAAGGTAATCATCCATCTATTAGGATAATAAACATTAAATATAATCCACATATAATTTTTTTTATTATGTGAAATCATGGTTATCTTTCTGATTATTTTGGTATTTTCCATTATCTCATGCACTATGCTAGTTCCAATAATTAATTTCATCGATATTTCCATCCTTAAAAGTAGATAATGACATGGATAATCGTACAATTTTTCGAAAGGATACCTCTTTATCAAGGCATTATAACTGTTATTGTTGAGGACTCCACTAATGGTATATACCCATCACATGAGCCTCTAAAATCTATCATACAATCTCTCAACATGTATACTCAAATTTTTTACATCTATTTAGGATTTACATCCATTTGAGGATGGTAAGATGTGATCAGAGTAAACTTTATTCCGAGTTCGTGTTGTTAGGATTTCCAAAACTATGATGTAAAAATAGAGTCCTAGTTAGTCATGATTGAAACATAAATTTTGTGAATCTTTAAAATTTCTCTTATATAAATTTTTTAAAAGTATATTAGTATTTAGAATCAAAAATAGTGATTATGTTATATAAATTCTTAAGGTTATCCATGATCACCCATATGGAATCATTTTTATGAAGTATTCATCGACGACATATCACAAAATCCATATCTATTAAATCCCTTTTCCAGACATGTATCTTTAAAAATTTCAATGCACTAGTTTTCCATTGGTTTAATTTTGTCTATTGATTAATAGTGAAGAATCATGAAAAAATTCATTATCCTATTCATTAGAGCTTATCCAAATGTTGTCTTTAGATCATTATAAATTATTTGGAAACCTTAATGAACATCCCATCTCAAATAGTGGTAGGTAGAAAGAAGCACTCCATGATTGGTTGGAGGAAAAACAATTTGGTCTCTATAAAACACCACACAATTCACATCAAACTTCTATTCATCAAATGGTCTGACCACTATGGATTTTTATCATAATGGTTTGAAATTTAAGATCATCTATCTGAGAATTTCAAGAATACTCAACCCAATAAAAAATAAATAAAAATATAAATAAAATAGTTACATCACCTTAGCCGATATAGTCTATATTTATATCTTATAAAATAGAAATTATCTTCCATTGATTTAAAGTAACATAATCCAACTGAATATATAAATTTTTTCCTAAATGTATCAAACAATGAATTCCATTTATATGTTGTATATACCAAGTCAAATTTACACATTTTTATATTTCCCATAAATATATTTTTCATTAGAATAAAATTAATTTTTTATTGATTCAAAAGATTATTATCTATGAAAACTATGAATTTCTCACTAAAATTATAACGATTAATTTTATTTAATTAATAAAAAAATTTTAATTAGAAATCATGTTTTCGGTAGAGTTTTAATTTCACCCATAACTATCGTGAGAAATAAGAAACCACTTGATCTCTATGCATTGGAAGACAGCACAACCTATATCCAAATGCATCGCAATAATCCATGTCACATATCCTAATTTTGGAAACATGGGGGTAAGTAATTATATGCGACAGATCATAATATCTTGATAATATTTCTCATACTCATCATTCTATTATACACAACAACTATTCTTATTGAAACTATCACGAGTGAGAGACGATGTGAAAAATCATAATAAAATGATATTAAATACCATAGTTAGCTGATAAAACTATATATTTTAAATTCATTCAGTAGTTGTTAAAAATAGAAAAAAACCTCTACCTTATCATGATCTATAGAAACACCTTTTGAAAAATGAAATTACTAATAAAATGAACTTTTATTATCAAGAAGTAAAACATTAAAATAATAGTTTAGAGTTGATATTCCCACAATATACTCCAAAATATATCAAATTATCCATAAATATCATATTATGTATCAAAATACACTATAATATCATCATGGAAGAGAACTATTATAGAAGACATATACCACAAAAATATCCAATTCATCATTTCTATAAAAAATCATTATAATAACAAAGCCCATTATTGAAAATTAATACCTGATTAAATACAAAATATTTCATGTAATAAAATATAGGTGATAAAGAAGTATAATGTATATGGGAGTTAAGGTAAATTACATGAAAATTGATATAGTAAAACTACATAATCATTAAGAACTTCCTTAATAGGATTTCATATAAAACTACACAGGATAACCTATAGACAAACATAATAATGGGGTGATATATAATCCAAATAAGGGAATAAAAATGATATAAATCGATTAAAATGACCCATGTTATACAATATTATTATTAATGGGGAATTAGTTGTATTATAAACACAAACATGAAAAATGATATAGAATGATAATCAAAAAGGCATCATGGGAAATATTGAACATCTTGAAACAGTATATCATAAATATATGTTAAGGAAGGATTGAATATATGATAATGTGAAATGTACCATAATGTAATCTATTTTACTCACTTTCCAAACATGACATCTACTAAGATAAACCATTACCCAATGAATTAGAGTAATATATAATTCTCAGAACACCTATCATATTCATTTCATTCTCATGCTTAAGTGTGTCACATAGATCATTCAAAATGGATTCTTTTATCATCATAATTTATTCTGTGATCTAATAGTGTGGAATAAATAAATTTAATTAACATTTTAAGTAATTATATGTTTATAAAAGAAAATACCCTCAATAGGAAATGGGTATGGTATTTACTACACAATTTTTTCGTCATGGAAAATCATTCTGAAATTTCAGCCGCATAACGACATCTCATAACAATTTATATAATAGATTTATTAAAGAGAAAAAGGTATCTCATAATTTGGAAATAAAATGGTTATTAATATGGAAATTTAATGTCATATCCGGACATTAAAAGTTTTAAAAAGAATGAAATAAATAATAAACAAACATTAATAATGAAGAAAAGGTGGGGATTACTTAATTTAGTAAGTGAATCAAAATGTATGGTAGGAGTTTCCTAGGATATTGGAGATCATTAAGAGGACTCTAAGAAGGGTAGGGGAGAGTCAGGACATGGTCAAATAAATTTTATTGCTGAAAAATTTGATCTTCTGTGGGATTATATAAAAAATGAGTGAGGATTTCATTAATTTTAATTAAACATAGCTTTGGGACACTATAAAATAAAATAAGCTAAACCAAAAACATTACCATGGGTTATTAAATTGTTTTTAAAATAATGGGTGTGATTTTAATTATTTTATTTGTTCAGTTTCCCAAATTAAAAAATGTAATGACCATAATTTTTTGGAGGTGAATTATATTCTAAAAGAAATGATTTTCACACCATAAAATATATTAATGGTTTTGTAGAATTCATAATGGATTTATAAAATTATCAAAATAATAATAAAAAAGTATATTAATGTTAAAACATATAATTTTAATTTTATGAGCTTTATTGTAATTATTAAATCACTTTTTTAGTCATTATTATGTCATACTATGATAACTATATTAATATGGTGTTTTTTTTACCCAAAATATGACTTTCTCAAAAAATAATGAAAAATGATTGATTTTATAATTAAAGAAATATAAATCCAAAAATAATATTCATTTAATCTAAATAACTTACTAAATATATGAATTTCATGTTTCAAAATAGAAATGACATTTATTGAGAAATGCTGGTTTTTTGTTAATAACAATTTTAAAAACATTATTAAATTTGAATTTAAATTTTAAAAAATTACAATGCACATTTATATTTAATATAAAGTGTATAATAATAATATTTTCTCAAAATATTATTTTTTTTAAAATGTTACATTTTATGAAAATCATTATTTAATTTGAATATTATGCGAAAATATATTTTTTGTTTTATTGTATAAAAATTAAAATAACTTTTAAAATAAAAAAATAAAGCATGATAATATATTAATTATTATTAAAAAATAATATACACACTCATATTCTTTTAGTACTGATACATATCCAATTAATAATGTAAAAGAATAACTACAGGTAAGGTGGGATATTGTGAGACTTAACTTGGGTTGATAGGAGAACATGGTCTGGGCCATGATCACGATGAGCTTGAAATTAGCTCATAATAAATTATCTCATGATTATATACTCAGATATTAGTTTTTTATTGTTCCAGGATGAAGCCCATTGATTCTATCTCCCTCTAAAGCTCTGAAAAGTGGGCATCATAAGGTGCGATCATACTGGTTTAGGCCTTCACATCCTTAGTATGTGTTAATTAGATTTGATAAAATAATCTATTTATATTAATCATATGATCACTAATTAATGTCTATATTATCAATTGTAATGATTATTAATGTTATTATAAATATAAATAAAATAATAAAACCCAATAAGTTCAATTTATATAATAATATCACATAATAATACATATTATTATGTCAAAAGGGGATATTTTATTTCAAAAACATTGAGTGATTACAATATCCCCCCTATAGAAATTTCACACTATAAATTTTCTTCTCCCACCATATACTAGATTTGGATAACTCTATTTTATCTCCTACGATAGTTCACATATATCTTCTTTAAACATTTGGGTTACCCATAGAACATTGATATGGTGCATTGTCTTCTTTTGTAGATCATTTTCACTATGATATTATATATTCACAGTTTTATGTTCATAAGAAACATTAAAATCCCTTGGAAATATCTTTATATTGAGTACATGTGAGGGGTTTGGTGTGTACATTAATAAGAGTGACACATTTAATACATCATATACATGAGATAGCTTTAGTGGGAGTGCTATTCAAGAGACCACTACTCTGAGGCAATTAGGGATCTCAAACATGATTTTATGTCTTGTACTAATCTTTCAATTCTTCTAAAATAATATCACAAAATGTCATATATATATATATATATGAAGACTAATACCATGTCTCCAACATCAAACTCTAGGTCTCCTCGATGATTTTTATTATAGCTCTTTTTTTGACTCTGATAAGAATTGATGTGCTACTAAATTTTCTTATCATTTTACAATATTTCCTTGACCATTTAATAACCTAGTAGTTTATGTTCCCCAAAATCATCCCACCAAGAATGTGTTCTTCCCTTATTCCCAAAAAGAGATTTATAGGGAGTCATTTGAATTCTCTATTAGAAACGAGTGTTGTAATAGAAATTGGCCAAATATAGATTATAATTTCATCCTTATTTGATATCAACATAGCATGATCCCCATTAGCGCTTTACTTTATGGATAGATATATTAGATTATCCATAATTCTTGGATGATAATTTTTGAAAAACATTAGATCAATGTTTAGAGTTTGATGGAGTATTTTCTTGAACATGTATGTGAATATCTTATCTTGATCAGATGAAATAGAAAATTGTAATCTATGAAGGCTTTGAACCTCCATAATATATATATCCATACATGTTGATGTAGTGATAAATCCTCTCAAATTTTAATAATGTGAAAAAATTTTATAAGACAAACTGCAACAACTGATAATTTTTTTTCTCTCATCGTGATGTCTTAGGAAGTACGATGTTGAAGTCCATGGTTATTTTTTCAAATTTACATGTTGATATTTGTAATGGTTTCATCATACCCTTATACTTTTTTCTTCCAAACATCACATGCTATCATACTAGACACTTTTATTTATATTCTAGGTTCTCCATATTTATATTTACCCACCAAAAAAGAACTCAAAGTTGCAGATATGTATTTGTGATATCTAGTGTATGGAGATTGTTGAACTATTTTATCATAAAATTTTCCATTCTTTATCTTAGGATTAGACGGTATAAATAGTTGTGACTGAATTTATACAACTCCTTCATTATTAAAATAAATCTCCAAGGATTTATCTTTTCTTATAGTTCTGACTTTCTTCTAAATTACCATATAATTTATTTGAACTTATTTTATCCTTTGCAAAAGAGATTGTTGAGAAATTTTTTTATAAGATTTATGATTTTCCTTCACTTAAGATTTTCATGTATATCCATTTCATATATAAAAATACTGGATCCCTCTGAGTTCTTATCAATGATATGATTTGTGGATCCTTACAACATAGTGCATCTGCCTCTTTGTTCGCATTACCATGATGGTAGTGGATTGAGCAGTAATATTTCTTGATCAGCTCTATCTCTATTCATGGGGCATATTCATCTATTTTTTTAATATATACTTAGGTATTTGGTGATTCTTATATATTTTACACATCTCATAAATACATAATTCTTCCATATTTTCGAATTGAAGATCACATCCTAAAACTCTAGATCATGCTTTGGGAAGTTTTTTTGTGAACATTCATTTCCTTGGAGAATAGGCTATCACAATGTAATTCTGCATTAACAAAAACCCCAATAATTTCATTGAACCAACACTAAATAACAAGAAATGTTATATACTAGTGGTTAGTGAGAGTAATGGTGCCATGATAAGCCTCAGTTTCAACTCCTTGATGCTCCATTCACATTCATCATTCCAAGAATCCATAAATCCTTTCTGAGTTATCTTATTAAGATGGTTTCACAATCATGATAAATATCTACCAAATTGTTGATAATACCCATGTAACCCACAACAAATATGGATATCTATCATATATATTGGGCTTGGGCATCCTACAATTTCTTCTATCATTCAAGGGTCAAAAAATATCCCATTAATTGAGATAATATTCTCCAATAAAGAGACATACATTAACTAAAACTACCCTTTACTGTACATGTAATAAGGATCCTCCTTTCATAGGGAATTTAACATCACTCTAAAATTTTCCTCATATATCTATTTTATTTTGGATTATACATGAATATCGTCAATAAATACAATAAAATATTTGTTTAGTTAATATCTAAATACACATTTCATCATTTTCATGATGATTTCAGGAGCATTAGTGGGTCTCAATGGAGTTACAATGATCTTATATTTTACATACCATGTATGAATGTTGGTCTTGGGGATATAATCCTTCTTCACCATTTATTGATAAAATCATGAATGAAGATCCACATTGGATAAGTATTTTTCTTCTCATAGTGGATCAAGAAAGTTAACAATCTGTGGAAAAAGACACAGTTTCTTTATCATAAAATTTTATAGATCACGATAATCGATGGAAAGGCATATCAACCCATTCTCTAGGAGATAAAGAATACTAGTGCACCCCATGCTGAAAAACAAGGGCATATGAACCCTTTATCAAGATTCTTATACAGTTGTTTCTTCATCACCTAATATTCAAAAACATCTGTTTTATGAGGATTCATAGATAATAGTAACTCCACGTGTATAAAAATGATTTAAAATTATACATCTATGATAAGAGGAAGTCCATGAAATTACATGGGAAAAACATATTAATATTCCAAGAAAATGGTAATATCTTTAAGGAATATAATTTCATTTTAATCATTTATTTCAGCTAGATATGCTTTACCATAGTGTCAAAATATCTACAAATGAGATGATGGTGATAAGAAAAATTCATCCCCCTCCTTGAACATTTACAAAATCAGGGTTTGATTCAAAATATGGAGAGTAATTTCTATGTTGGAATAATTTTTATTAGCACTACATAGAGAAATCCAATCCATTCCATGAATTGAATCAAATTTGACCAAAAGGTGTATGAAAATGATCACTAAAAAGTTTATCACAAAAAAATTCATATTGGATGAGTAAAATACTCAGGATGAAATAATTTCCCAATATTTCATTTTCACAAAGGCACTATTTGCATTATTTGTGCGGATTCTAACAAGTTATACAAAACATTTATTATATGAGTGATTGTATAGATCCAAAATTATAATGTATCCTCAATATTATTGAATAAATAACTAGAATTCATGTCCCCACTTTGTTTTTAGGTTTTAAATAATTATTTGTGATGTAAAAATATCTCTCTTTCAACATTGGATGTTTTCTGTTGTCTTCAATAAATTATATGTTAGTGAATTGGTTTAGAATGTGCCCTAGTTCATGGTAGTGGAATCAATGAAAAATGCACTAAGGGTTGAAAATATTATTATATTCCATCACTAAATTAGTGGTTTTTTCTTATAATTATCAATAGTTTGGTTCCCATCCTTCCCACACCTAAAGCATTTCCCCAACCCCCATTATAAATTTCTGATTTTCTACTTTTCGTCCCATTGACAAGTGGTATGTTGAAAATTCTTGGCATCATTATAATTCTCCATCAGACTACTAGAATTAAACTCAACCTTCCAATTTTTATACTTGTGATACACTTATTATTCACCAAACTCCATTTCTACTTGAGGGCACATAAAAAAAATCATTTATAGTTATCAAAGTAATAGATTTCCATAGTTATTCATATAATATGTTTTAGCCCATGAAAAAGCAGTCAACCTTGTATTTAAGAGTAAAAACAAATCGAAAGGTGTATTGTGAAATTTTTGTGATGTTTTCCTTATACTAGATAATTGATTTATCATCTTTTTTCATTTACGAAATCATATCCCTTTTAAATTTAAAATGGATAGTAAGAGTAAAATATTTATTGGAAAAAAATTCTCTATAATTTATCCCCCCATCAAATTGATCATTTCCTCATGATTTTATTTTGTGATCAATATTTAAAATTGATCAAATTATCCATAAAGAAAAAAACTATTAGAATATTTTATTGATCGAAACATTAATGGATGGATGTGATCTTTTTAATAGCATTGATATAATATTCCACACTTAAGAGATCAGATAATCCATTGACTGTCATAGGCCTTTGTAACAAAAAGATCTCAATTGCAGCATGTTGTCTCATAAGGTTAATTAGATTCTCTTCCTGATATAGGTTTCTATTAAAAACCTGAGTCATTTGAGTGAGTATATTAACTGAGTTATCAATTCCTACTTTTATTGGGTTGGGACTCTGGTTGGCGAAGTCATCACATTTCCCATTGCATTATTTGTTTACCATATTCCTATAATTTTCATCCATTAGATAGAATAATATAAAATAATTAGGGATGAATATTTTTAAATTATTATACACATAAAGGGTGAATCTAATTTAATTAAATGGAGAACTTATAAATTTCATTTATTTTATAACTTATAAATTACTATGCTTCAATCTATGATATCCATGATCTATTTCCTAACATATATTCTAATGGGATTTTCCACCCAATAATGGAGCACAATGATTTTTTGAATTTACCAAATAATATCCCCTGATACTATCAATCAATGTGCCCAGTAAGGTCTATTTCTTTATACCAGGTTGCACTGAGTCAGGCTTGACACACCTTATCAGAGTTGCTACCTCTAGATAAATATGTTCCTGGACCATTCAAACTTATAATATATATACATGGATCTATTTATAGAAAAAAATAATCTATAATTTCAATAATTTTCACACTATTTTCGTATACTTTGTCTTATCTATATTCCATTCACTAGTTTTTTCTAATTATATACCAAAAAATAACTATACTTTTCTATCGATACTAATAATAAAAACTAATATTTATTACACATCGATAATTGATATATTATATTTATATATGACCCATTATAAAAATATAAAGATCAAGATGTCAGGTGTATTTAGTAATTAGGTGAATTAAATGAAAATTTAAATAGTAAAACAACATCTTTACAAAAAACTTCTTTAACAGAATCACACTTAAAACTACAGAATATAACCTAGGAATATACATAAGAAATTAGAGAGTTATAAATCCTAATATGGGAATAAAAATGGCATAAAATGAAGAAAGTAATACATGTTAAACAATAGATATATCAATTTGGAGTAAAATTAATTAGAATCATAAACATGAATAATGATAAAGCATGATAATCATAAAGGAAACATGGGAAATATTGAAAATTATTTAAACATAATATCATGATCATAGGTCCAAGATGATAGTCAAGTAATAATAATGGATAAATTATCATAAATGAGTCAGGTTCACTCCCTATCCCAACATGAAATCTCAAGAGACTAATCATTTCCCAATGCACTGGAGTGAACTATAATTTGTTGCACACCCATCAATTGTATTTCATTCTAAAAACTATTTTTGACACATAGATCATACAAATGGATTAATTCATCATCATAATTAATTCCATGAAAAAAGTGGGGTGAATAAATATAGGTAATTATATATAAAATATGAATATGTGTATAATGTTGAATACCATTGCTTCAATATTGGTATGGTATTCACTATACAATTTTTTCTATCGAAATTCATGATGATGTTTCAGCAGTATAATGGTGTAACATAAAAATTTATAAAATGGTATGGTCTAAGATAATGGGGTTAATAATAATTTTGACATAAAATAGGAAATAATATTGATATGTAATGTCATTTCCTGATGTTATTAATTGGAAATAGAAGAAATAAGGTAATAAGGAATCATTAATAATAAATAGAAGGTAGGGAACCCTTACATGGGTGAGTTACTTAAAATTATTGGGAGGATCTTATTGAGATATTTATGGGCACCATGTTAGGATTCTATATTGGGTAGGGAAGAGTATGGATATGATCTATGAATTTTGAGAGATGATCAATGCAATATTGGGTGGATTTATATTGTAAATGAGTGGGGATTTATTTCATATTACTAAAACATTGTTTTTAGACTCTAAATAATAAAACATCCAAAAACATAAACCATGCCCTATGGGTTTTCTCAGGGTTTCTTCAAATTAAGATGGATACTCGTTATTTAATATGTTTACGGGACTATATTTTTAAAATAATTCCCTTTCTTATGTAGAGGTGGGTCATACTCTTAAATAAATGATTTCAAAACATTGAAATATATTAATGGTATTGGAGGATTAAAAATTACTTTATAAAATTAATTAAATAAAAAAAAATTCACACTATTTAAAATTTAAAAAATATAACTGGTTATGGATACTCATTAATGTATTTATTAAGTCACTTTTGGGTCATTATATTGTCAATATTTTAAAAGATTTTTTATATGGTATCAAAATTTTACCAAAAAAATAAAATATATATGAAAATTTTAAAAAATTAAACATTGGATAATTTCAATGGGCTGATTCAAAAGAAAAAGTTTATTTTAAACAATTTTTAAAATATATGAATTTCCACTTTTAAAATACAATATACATTTACTAATAAATGCTTATTTTTTATAAAAACATTTTTCTAATATTTATTCAAATAACATTTTAATTCTTTAATAATATATGATAATTTATATTTAATAACATTTTTTTAATAATAATATTTCCAAAATGTTATTACTTTCAAAAATACATTTTTTTATAGAAATATAGTCCAAAATTGAATTTGAATATTTCCAAAAAAATAAATTCTTTGTTTTAATGTAACAAAAGTAAAATCATTTATATACAAAAAAATAGGATGAAAATATATTCATTATTCTATAAAAAAATAATTCATATAATTATATTTCTAGGGAATTGATACATAACCCTTTAATATACTAGAGAATTCCAAAAGGGCCAGGTTGGAGATAGTGGGATCCGGATGTGGTTGATCGGCGAACATTTTTTTGGTTTGTGATCTTAAAGAGAATGAATACATCCCTCATATAGTTTCTCTCATTGTTAACTTGTTGGATCTCGGCATGGTCTTGGTCAAGAGAAAATCCATGTGATACTATCTCTCTGGGATGCACTAATAAATTAGCATCATAGGGTAAAATCCTACTATTTAAGGCCATCACATTGTTTTTCTATATTGATTGGATTTTTTGGAATCATAAATTTATACAAATAATTGATTACTTTTCAAATACTATATTATTAATTGTAATGATTCTTTATGAACATGTAAATCAGATAAAATATAATAAAACCAAATAAGTGAACGTGTTTTCTATAATTATATTATAAAATAATACATTTAATTAAATCAATCGAAGTAATTTTATTTCTAACTGTTTGGGTCATTACACTCTGGGTACATTCATGAGGCCAATGGGAATAACCACATAATCCTGTTGGCTATATCATATCTAGAAATCTACTTTTGATATATCAACCTTTTGAACTCATAGTAGCTGATATCCCAATCATTATTTAATTTTTGGGAACCACTACGATCGACTCAATTGATAAAATTGGACGTCAATTTTAAGAAGAGGATATCGATTATTTATTATAAATATGTTAAGCTTATGATAATCCACATAAATATGAATATATTTATCCATCATCATTACAAATGAATGGTTTATTCCCACATGGATGTTCTTGATCTAACGAACCCTTTGATCAATAATAATTACATTTAAACATATATTTCCTTACAATGAAATTATTCCCTGATAAATCCTTTGTTTACCGTTACTGAGCATCTAATCTCACCATTTATTTCTTCTTCCTTTTCCATGTTAATATAGAAGCTTCTAAATATGATATGTTTATATAGGTACAAATATAAATCTATTTTTGATTTATATTTATTATATTATAGGAAATTAGTGTATTACGTATCTAGTCTCTTAAATTGTAATCATTTACAGTCCTCAAGAAAGAAAATTTATAATATGTATTAAATATTAATAAAGAATGATGATAAATATACGTCTGTTATGTTTGGGTCAAATTAGTTGGAATCATATGATAGTATAGTCTTTTTAGGGAAACAGATTATAAATCTCTTGTGTGAACACTTTGTATGATCCTAATTATAGGAGAATATCTTATGTTATTGTAAAAAACAATTTTCATTTTCCTAGAATATACATCCTTGTATGATTACTAGTATGTTGATGTTTTTATGGTATAGACACACCAAGGGGTAATAACATTGGAAGCATAAAATTTGATATTAACTCAATTGTCCAAATTTCACAATGAGTTCTTCTAATATTACCCAGATAACTAGATACATTTCAAGGATTTTTAAGGGTTAATTAAAATTTTATTTATGAATAATTATAAAAATTATGAATAGATACTATCCATGTATATACTATATTTATTATAAGATATTATAAACTGAAAATACGGATTCATTATTTAAAAATCCTGTGAATATTATTTAATAATTATATGTTTACACACTCTGATTATTATTACACACACTCTGATTGTTGGTTTTAGTAAATAGTTAGAACCAGAATGAACTCGATTAATAATGAAGGTTATAGAAAATGCAATGAATATCCTCATGATAAACAAAATTAATTTGGACATGGGATGAAAAGTATATTTATCTTTCCTAACCGTATTTATAGATATATAATTAACAACTTAAACATTTGGGAGTTTTTTAATGAATGAATTATGAGAATATTGGAGTTTTGTGATGATCATTGAGAATTGATGATTCTTATTTCCAGATTTTGATAATATAGAAAGAAGTACAAAGGGAAATGTCTCTTAGAAAAAAGATTGTGATTTCCACGTGAAAAATCAGTACATAGAGGAAATAATTTCAAGGGAAATAAGAGTTAAACTGAGGGAAATATAGTGTATCCTAAGGTACCATATATTTTACATGTATTATGTGTGGGAATATTATGATTATCATATATAATGACCTAATACATGTGATAACTTCTAGAAAAACTAAAATCATATTCTATTCAAATCATTGAAGGGGGAAAACTAAGGGTTTATGTAATTTGATTTTATAATTTTGATCTCAATATTTTTATCAAGGAAACTCTACTTTTAACAATTATGAAACACTTATGGACTATTCTATAGTAGTTTTTCATTATGGGTTTACAAGAATATTTTTAACAGCACCAATACCCTTGAAAAGAAATTTAGTTGTAATTTTGTATTTTGAAAAACTCAAAATTGAGGGATAAGTAACCATTTATACGTACATGATGTTGGGATAATATTTTATAGCAAGATTAAATATATTATTGAAATTGATAAATAAATGGGATTGTATTGGTGACCTTGAAATTGATTAGTTAATTGATAAAATAGTTATTTATGTTATCTTTGATGAATTTTATCGAATTTTTTATTTATAGAATATATTCAATAGTCTATGATTTTATTTAAGTAATAATTATATTGTTAGTTTCTGAAATCATAATTTTTTATTTTGATTTTAATGTAGTTTATTATTATTATTGAAAATTATTCTCTTTTTTTTAGAGAATATATGATCTTAGTACTCATGTTTTTGGTAAAAAATATAATATATGATCTTGAAAAAAACATGTGACTATTCTTTTGGGATTATGGGTTTTTATTTTATTAAAAAACATTTTGGATGATTCTAAAATGATTTAACTATTTCTTTCATAGTAAATATCTAGAGATATAAGTAATACATTGTCATTCCTTCATGGACCTATGACCAAAAAAAATTTTGTTATTATTGTTTAGAAATGGAAAAAATTATATTTAATACTCATTTATTATTGAAATAGATAATATAGTTGTGAAAATTTATCAAATAACATACAAAGGAAAAAATTGAGTTTTTGAAAATGATAGAAAGTATGTATGTTTTCTTGTATTATAAATAATATTAGAAAATTAATCATAAAAATTTTGGGAAAGGTTCATAAAATAAAAAATGTTACAATTTTACCGTTATTTTGGATGAATTGATGGTATTTTTATACATCATTAATTTATGGTTATTTATTGTTAACATACTCAGGACCATGATCTATATCACTCTATAGTAGTCCTTGGAGATTAATTTTATATTGTATTTCTATATTATATCTTCCAACTAATGTTATATTTATTTTTAAACCTGATAACGTGTTATTTCATGTAACCATTATGTTTCCATCTTGTACTTTTGGTAGAAAATTTAATTATCCTTTTGTGCAGTAATGGTTCTTAACAAATGGATTTTAAAAAGGTAAAGCATTAATTAATGAGATAAAAATTGAGTGGATGAAGTCATATATAATGGGGAGATAATGTTACACAGAAAAAAATATATTAAAGAAGACTATTCTTGGAATCATTCTTTAGGCACAACAGTAATCATTAAGTGAATTATGATATACTATGAAAATATTATAATTTAAATGAGACTATTATATCCTAGATATAGAATTGAACAATTTGAATAATAATAACATAATTATGAAATATATGTATAATATTCAGAATCAATAAAAAAATTTCAATTATTTTGTTGGTAATAAACAGTCAACTATTTTAGTAAAGTCATTTTATGCTTCAAAACAATACTTTTTTAAAATTGGTTTCTATTTATTTTTCTGAGTGAATATTATAAATAATTTATGATTATTATTGAAATATTATTTGATAAAAATTATTTAAATTTGTACATTATGACATGAAAAATATATTAAGGTGATACTATTATGGATTTTTCTAAAATGATTAATTTTCATGAAAAGAAAATAAAATAATTTTGTAAAAGTGTAATTTATTTTAATTAAATAATGTAATTTTAAAGTGTAATTTTGTTTTTAAAGTATAATTAATCTAACATATGATCCACTTAATATTATATAATCTAATTAATTATATGGTAATCAAAGTTATACTTGGTTTTCATATATGTTTATTTTTTGGATTAAAATTACTTTTTTCTAAATTATATTTTTTGTAGTGTTTTATGAATTTATTTTATATATAATTTGTACAAAATATTTATATATAATAAACCAAAATAAAAAACATATTTTGAATAAGGATATTTGAATTTTGTAAGCATTATTTTTTGTCATAAGGAATAGTGACCTTGGTAAAAATGTTGTTACCGTGATATGGGTAAATTTGGTGGAAAATGCTAAAACTAATAGAAAATGATATAAAATCATCCATAAACATACCTATATTTCATTAATTGAGTTTAATTCAACAAAACACCTCATTCCATAATAATGTAGAAAATTCTATTACATTAGTTTATGTAAAAGAAAATCCCAAAAATATTTTTTTCATGATTTTAATATCTATAATATTTTTTTATATGGATGAAGATATGTCATGAATTATTATAAAATATAATTTAGGATATTAATAAATTTTTATGTCATGGTAATTAATTTTTAATTCTTATTGATCCTATAACTATCATAAATTATTATGAAACACCAAAATATTTATTTTGAAAATATTGGAAAAATGAAATTAAAATATTAAAAAAGCATAAAATGAAATGTTTTTAAGTTTAATTAAAATGATAGCTGAATTAAATTTTTAATAATAATATATAGTTTTTTATAGAGTTTATATCTTAATTTCATTTCATTAATTAGGACTTTTACATCATGATTTGAAGATAGTCATTAAAATTATTTCAATGGTTTTTATGTTAATTATTTTTTTAAATTGATCTAAAACATTTGAATATGTTTAATGATGATAGGGGGATGGGATATGATCTAAAATTTTGTCCATTGAACATTTTTTTATAATTCATATCTTTTTGGTAAATTTATAACCCTATAGAAATAAATAATTTGTTCCCATATTTATTGTTAAAATTGGACAATGAACAGATTATACCAAATGATAAGGATTATAATGATACATAATCCTATCAAAAATTTAATAGTGTATGTTTTTTTAAGTAAAAAAAAATTCACCTAAATTTTTTATTCATTATTCATATTTCAAAAAAATAATTTATTTTATTTAAAAAATTTATATAATTCAATGAATGGAAGTTCCTACATAATAATTGAGCATTAAAAATTTTCTCTTCCTCACACCTCCATGACCAACATATCTCGACCAAAAAATTAAAATAACTCTAATGAAAAAAATTATATAAATTATAGAGGATCTAGTATTATTAAATGTCCATTCTCAGGGTCCTTAACAAGAAATAGATAATAGGTGTCTCAATGAAATGGTAATTGTTTTTAACTGATCTCTCCCATTTTACCTCTTTACCTAATTCAATTCTATCTAAGATATTCCAATGTATTAATATTTTTTTATGAAAAATTAAAATGATTTTTAATGTTTATTTCATATCCTTTAACCATATACTTTCCACCAATTGGAAAATGAATGTAACTCTAATGTCTATTTGTGGAGTAACACCACCAAATAGTGATATGATTCATTTTCCATCACAATATTTCATGGTAGTTTATTATGATGTATTTAATGTTTATATCTGATATTTAAATCATAATTATTTTTTTTATTATAATATACTATCTAGATTCTTAGCTTCCCATCTATTGTGAAACTATATTCCTTCTCATATGTTCATGTGGACTTCCATCTCCATGAAGTGATGTGATTATTTTATCTTTAATGCTATACATTGATAGTAACAAGGATATATTTAATGAATATATTGGATGATTAATATATTTTTATAGTTCTCTGAATGTGAATTATAATTTACCATTCTTTTTTAATCCATCAAAAAGTGAAACAATCACACTTGCATACGTACATGCTACCATCTCCATAGATTCATGTAATTAAATTTTCCTAACCACTTCATATGAATGGTCATAAATGTTTAAATAATGAATAAATATGGAATTTATGTGACTATTCTTATTTCAAATATTATGAATCTATAGCCATGGTTCATGTTCCAAAACTATCTAACAGAAACATACATATAAAACTATCCAATTTTTACCAGAATGTCCATATTAAGGGTAAAATTTTAATAATATGATTCTTTGGAAATATGAATCAATGGTAAAAAGAAAATTATTTATTAGAATGTTTATATACTATAATATATATATATATATATATATTATTAAGAAGTATTCAATTTTTACGAAGCGAGATGACCCAAAAGGTATAAGGATTTCTCATATCACATTTATTTATGCGAGACATATTCCATAATCAATAGTTTTTAATTTCTTATGGTTTATATAATACAAATTCGATATGGTATATCGTCAATATATTTTTATTATATTTAATTAACATTTTATTTTTTATTACTTCTTTTTTGGGCTTTACGTTACAAATTTTTCCAATGTAGTTAGTGATTTTTGTTACAATCTCGTTTCATTTCAGGATTTTTTTGTTAAATGTGAATTTAATAAAATTATATAATTCTTATAAATTTAAACACATATAATTTATTATCATATATATTATCATGTAATTTTCAATTAATATAATAATATATTACATTGTAACAAGATACAACTGATTTCATTTAGAGGGTTCAAACAATTTTTTATTTTTGGAAAAAAATATTAATCTCATATTACATTTGAAATCCACAAATTCAACATAATTTTTTTACTGAGATTGTTTTATTTTATCTAAAATATCAGTTCATTTCAATAAATGTAAAACTTCTATAATAGTAGGTAATGTGATAAAATATAATGGATAACTCATATTTTTTGTAAGGTAACAAATAAAATGTATTCTATATTAGAATAAATAATGAATAAATAACAATTATTGGAAAATTGATGATCAAATAATTTCATATAAATATTCTTATAAAATATATACTTATTAATGTAGAAAATAACTATTCAAATAATAAAATAGAAATCAATAAATTAATTTTTAATGGTGGAATTCCTAATTTTGGATATCTTAAACTTATCATTGATGTATTAGGAATGGAAATTTAATATAAATGGTCATGAAGTAAAAAAAATACTAAATATTATTTTTCTTAATGAGACCTATCCATGGATTGAGGGGCTATACAATTATATTCCCCACTCATAAATTAATTAATCAAATGTATTAATAATATTATAATCAATAAAAACCTAATCATTATTGCATAATAATCTGTAACATTGTTTATTGTAATATCTAACAAAAAAATGTTCATAATTTACCATGTTTAAATTGGAAAAATACATCTAGAGAAATACTGTGAATTTCATATTTATAGTATATCCTATGTGATTCCTATGATGTAAAAATTTATGTTAACATATATTAATATAATTTTAAAATATTACTAGTATATTTCATAAGGAAAATAGAGATTTAATTTTAAAAAAACTTTAAAAAATTAAATATTCCAACATATTATAATACTAAATATGTTCAGAATGAAACATGTAAGCATGTAAGTAAATATTCAAAGAATATCGTAGTCATTATGATGGGATATGTTATCAGTGTTGTGTATGTCATAAAAAGTATTACATTCAAAAATTTGATAAAAAGTAACTCATTAAAAAATAAATAAATGATTTCATTTAATAAATTAAATAAAAAAATTATTAATGGGTCAAATTAAATTAATATTCGGTTGAATTGTAGTTAAAAAATATTGAAAATATTTCTTATAAAATATGCACATGGAAGAACAACATTCCTGATTGAAATAAAATAACATTTCTACTTTTCATTAATAAACATTCTTTCAGAATTTTGAGTACATAGAATGATAAAAATAAAAAAAATATTTATATCTTACATAAAAAACCTAATTAAATAAATAAATTGTGTTTAATTAAATTAATTATATAATTACCCCTAATGGAAACGTAAACAAAAACAATAGCGAATAATGATGCGATTTTGAAATGAACAATTATCACTTATCCAACTAACATATTAATTGATTATAATCTCAAATATAACAAGTTTCAATTTATTATAGGTATACAGAAGAACTAAATATATACTTATAATGTCATATATGACACACCTATAACATTTCAATATCCATTTATTAATAATTTTTTATTAAAATGGTCATTTCATGTGTTAACTATTTTGTTTTTCATGTATGTTTCCCCAAGTAAAATCATACATATATTGATAATAGTTATATAATTATCATATATATTTATTATATAAATATATATAATTATACATTAAATTTAGATATGAATAATGAGTCACATCGCTCCGTGGAGATGGTAGCCTACACATATGCATGAGAAATGTTATAAATTATTAATTATTTGAGTAAAAATAAGGTAAATGATATATCAAATTTACATAATAATAATTATTTCATAAATATTTATTAGTTCCATATTTATATCCATCCATGTAAAATGGTGATGAAATTAAAATTACACCACTATGTGCAGAGAGTAATTCGTACGTACACATGAGTAATGCTTTCATTTTTTTATATAAATGAAACAAGAATAAAATAAATTGTTCTACTAGAAATATAAATATTCAGTAAGTAGAAGATATTGATGTTGTTATATTATCATGGTAATATAATATTTTAGATATTTATAAGAGGAAATTAAATTAAAACACTTGGTTAAATGTTATAACTTTGTTTTTGAAAAACAACATTTTACAAAGACATTAATCGTTTTAGGTTTTTCCGATGATGATACTAAAAAATCTTGGTCATGTGGTATAATTTTAAAATCTGATTTTGGTATGAATTTGTTTATATATATTTCCCATGATGTTTGAATAAGATAGGTGATGTGGTTTTATTTTATATTTGAGATATATGACAAATGAAGAATTGCTTAAAATATTTGAAAATTATAAAATACTTCTCTTATGATGGTTGATACAAATTTAAAATGATTTAAATATGATAATGATAAGGTCTAAACATAACATACTGATTAGGTTTAGTAATTTTTATGTGTAATTTCAAACCATATCCTTTATTTTAACCTGCGATAAAACTATTTTAACCCAAACCAGGGTAATAAAATTTGGACCATTTTTACAATTCATCCTTAGAGAAAATTAAGTGGAAAATTTTAATTATTAAAAATTATTTTTACTAAAAATAATTAAACATTTTATATAATTGAATTTTTAGAAGTATATGAAATTATTTTGAACATCCGTGAGTTAAATTAATAGAAATATTTTTTAAGAATAATAACATTTATGATAAAAATTATTTTCAAGAAAAATAAAATAAAATTTTGATCCCAATGGAAATAATTATATTCAGATAAATGAATTAAGGATTATTTATTATAATAAAATTACCAATTGTATCATGTAAATATTTGATAAATATTATCAATTAAAAAGTGTTTAAATTTATATTAAAACATTACAATGGTTTTCAAAATTCTATGAATATATTTATAGGTTTTGAATTAAATTTTAATATGAATAATATTACATCTTAAATATATTTTTTTAGATAAAAAAATTTCATTATATATAATGTTATCATTATGTCATTATAATTTTATAAAATTGATGATTTTTGTATAATCATTATTTTTCACTACTCACTGAAAAGTAAATCTTTTTAGAAAATCCCAAAAAATACCATAATATAATATTGAAAAAGTGATTTCAAAAAATATAATCATTTCCTAAAATATTTTTTAAAATGATAATCTTGGTTTTAATTATATTCATTAAAAAATTTTATTTCATTGTAAAATTGTTAATTTAGGAAGAAAATATTACTTACTATAATTGAATATTAGGTGTGACATTTCCCCCTTAAAAATTAAACTATAAAAATTTATAGAATACCTGATCATGAATATATTTTTATACTTATTCATTATAATTTTTTAGGATTTTGTGTTTACCCTCCTAAATTATGATTTATCTAAAGTACCATTACATATTTATTCATCTGACTATGTAACACATGTTCTCTAGTGTCGTGAATATAGAATGGATATCCATAGTAAGATAAATATTATACTTATTTTGTATCTTCATAGGTGAGAACATGTATTGGGACCATTTAATATTTCCTAAAAAAAATGGATGTTGATTTGCATCATGATTTTTATAGAGTCTAGGGGAAAATCAATGTTGTAATATATGGTTCTAACTCTTTCCAAAATAGAAAAATGCCTAGTATTCCCATGATAGGATTTCCATATCTTTATGAACCTTATAAATCATGTACATAGAGATGAATTTAATAAAATATAATCTCCCACATTTAATTTTAGATAAATTTATAATTTATCTAGTTAATTATATTTTCCTTATCAGAGAATCATTAATATGTTATTAATGGGTTCTACATTTTTTTATCCTATATGAGATCCGATCCTAATACATTTGATTGACCAACTTCATTTGACTAACATACAGTACGAGACCCCTTACTATAAAAAACATCTTATGGTTTCATTTGAATGATTCAAAGGAAGATATAATTAAATTTCTTTTATAACAAAGGTAAATAAGTTTCCCACACACCTTTCTATAAAATCAATAACGATCTCTAGATATCATACAATGTCTTAATAGTATATTCAAACTTCCCATCTTTTTTAAGACAATAGGAATTACTAAAAAATTTCTGTATGTCAATATCCTTTTGATGAATCTTACAAATTTTCAATGTATCCCGCATATCTCTATAAGATATAATTAAAATTGGGGTACCATGAAGTCAAACTAATTTATTAATGTAGGGATTTATATTTTTATAAAGTGGTCGATCATCCCATATAGTGAGGATATGTGCAGACTCTGTAATGCATAAAAAAATAATCATTATAAAAACATTCTTTCTAAAATTATATAGAAATTTATTGACACAATCCATTATAATATAAATCTGTTTCCACAAAGGAACAGGTAGAGGTCATGTGACTCTTTTAAGATTATGTATTTCTATTATTACCTTTTTGCAAATTAAAAATCATGATACCTATTCTATAATTTTATTTTTCACATAATCCTACCAAGAATGATCTTCCAAATAATATTACATGTTTTTTCTACCAGGTTGTGTAATAAAATTTAGTCTATTGCATAAATCCAATAATTATATATTCAGATCATTTTTGGATTGAATATATAACCACATTCCATATATCACAACAAAATCATATATTTTACCTTCCTTAAAAATTTTTATTTTATTTTATAATCTATATTCATTAAGCTACAAAATTTTTATATCTTCCAATAATGATGGGTTGGAAGTCATTTTAAAAAAGGGGTAATATTTACCCTTCCATGGTCATTCCAATATCCAGAATTAAAATGTTCCAGGATAAAAAATCCTTATCTATCCTCATGTTAATTATAACTTCATAATATTTCATACTCAATTCATCAGATAACTTATTTCCATTCCTATAAATGTACTGTATTGAGAATTCATAATACAAAATTTGTTTTATCCATATCCATTTCTTCATATTGAAATATATTTGTAAAACCATTTATTAAAATCTCTTTTAAATTATTTATATCTCATTGTTTCACTATAAAGATGATGTCTCCATATTTAATAGGAATAAATTATATCATTCCACTAAATATCTTAGGAATGACAATTATATTCAAGGATATACAATTTCCTTGATGCATATGCAATGAATTTATCATTACACATAAGGACATGTCCATGTCCTTTAATTGATGTTTCTCAATATATCATAAATCCATCCCCTATATACATTATTATAAAGACCATTGTATTCATTAACCTCCCCATTAATTATAGACATAATTATTTACATTCATATATCATTATAAAATTTAAACCATTTCATGTTAACATGGTTAGTTGATTTTCTAATAGGGTTATTTTTAAAAAAAGTAAGTTAGAGTAACATGATAATCCATGGAAACAACATACTATTGTTTTCATTGTTATTGTAGGTCATTATTTGACTGGATTTTTCTTTAAAGGATCAACTAATATTCAATCTTTATAGAAAATATGCACAATAAAATAGTCTTTCTATATCTAAAACAAATATATAAAAAATTACTATATAACTACTTTTCAAGGTGAATATCATGATTTTTTCATGAATCTGTAATATTATTTTCAAAATATTTAGAGTATTCCAAGATATCCTAAATAAATACCTCAGTAAAATAAGAAGAGATTCCATGAAAATTAAATTGATCATATCCATAAAAATAATGGGTGATTTAGTAAATCAAAAGGTAATTAATTTAAACACATAATATCTATACCTCATATGAGAAACTATATTTGGAATATATTACATATTTATTTATACTTCATGATGCAAAAAATTAGGATCCATATTTTGAAAATATAAATCTTTATCATTTTGATCATGAAATTCTTCAATATGAGGTAATGGATACATGATATACATGTTAACATAATTATGTTCTTTATAATAAAATCACATCATCAAATCTCTATCCTACAAATTTTCAAATATAACAATATAAATATTTTGAAAACATTTGGGATAATGATTCCTATATCATAAAACTCCCAAATATATTTTTGACTATTAAAATAAATTTTTGTTTTCCATTCATTATGGAGCCTCAGATATGGGATATATTTCAGGGATGATTTTAATAAAAAATATTAAACTCCTGTTGATGTCTGTATAGTTCTATAAGAAACACATCAATGTATTATGGTAAAATAAGACAATATATTACCCTATGGTTTCTCTTTCTATTTATATCATGTGTCCTACTATACAACCCCAAAAATTACAATAACGTACAAAATTGGGGGTTATCCATGAATCATGTAGATGATGATGTCTCTATATCATTTTGTAAGAATTCAACATCTTCCACCCAAATCTTGAACTCATTCTCATGAAAATAAACTTTTACATTATACATTGAAATCAATTCCATTACATTGAATATATCATATTAAACCGTAGGTATAACAATGAAATTTTTAAATAGGGTATTTCTATTCATCATAATGGGGATTGGATGACATATAATTATAATAATAAAATTTCATCCTGTATTATTGAATGAAAACTCCCTTTTTTGTGTGATAATAAAAGATTTAATTTTCTTAGAAAATATGGAAGATATAAATGATTGAATTTATACATAATTGAATAATACATTTGATGACCTTGAAATTATGACAAAAGCGACCTCCACTACATCCATTGAAACATTGAATTAAACTATTCTAATTTAACAATCGTAGACCTCTCTATATTTCACTACTTTATGGAATTTGGCCTTGATATTTTCCACATTGGGTTGTAATATGTTCCATCTATTTAAAGAAAAATCCATATAACTTTTTATATTACCTATTACCCTTTCATTCATGACCATAATGGACTTTCTATCCACCCAAAAATTAATCTCATATTTTCTTTAATCATGTATATGAGTATATCCTTCTAGAAGTATATCATGTCGGAAATTATTTTTTCTATTTTCACATTATAAATATTTTCCTTTAAGAGGTTATTAATTTCCTACTTTGTTTATTTTTTTTCCTTTAAATTCACAGGACATGAAAATACATTTTGTAGCATTATAGAACCTAATATTATATCCTCATATAATTAGAACATTTTAGAGATTAGTTATTTTTGAAGGATTTGATTAATCCCAATAAATTAATGTCAAATCATATTATTTGAATTAGATGCATAGTATGCATCATGTAATGATAAATAAAGAATGTTTTCATTATACATAGAAACATTTTCCTCTTTCTTTTTCTTTAGAAATCTGAATTAATTCTCATTATTTTTTCATTACTCATTAGAAAATTATTTTTCCAATTAATGTAACTTAATAATTATTGACTATATATACTCCATTTCATGTACACACACTGTAGATTCAGTTAATGAAAACCATTTATCCCCATACCTTATGATATTACAAATTTCCAAGGAAAACATATCCCATTAATTACATTAAAAATATTGATATATAATTTTTAAGGAATTTATCCATAGATAAGAGACTAATGGATTTACAATTACATTGATTGATGGAGGATGGTATCTCATGAAATAGTATAAAATTGGTAAAACACATTTTATATTAGTAGAATGATCCATACATGAAATTTTATTGGTCAATATCATAGTAAAAATCCCCAATATATTTATTATTTTTTCATTTCCATCACTACCATCATATTTATCTTCTTTTTCTTTTAAATGAGGGAAATCCGTACATATATGACATGAATTAATACAATTCTCATTCCATACAATGAGAACCATTTTAAAAAATATGAATAATATATATTATACCATAAAATTATTAATCATGAATCTTAATTCTTTAACATTTGCATCACATATCATAAATTGATTTTTTTAAATAATTGATCACAAAATCAATTTGTTAGCATCATTGGGAATAAATAAAAAAATCACAAATTTCATTATGATTTTTAAACATCATGTGAATAAACTAAATCATATCCCTTATGAGTGTAAATATAGTTGTGCAGTATTTGGCCCACTAATTCTGTACCGATGATGGACAATAAATAACTAATACACCGATGTTATAATTAATACCCCTAAGATCATCTATGTTACATACACATCAACATTTAAGTATCCAAATACAGATATATTTTTTGGGAAACCACACATTAACAACATTACCAAACTATCATGATATTAATATATACGTAGACTCATCCATTGAGTCTATAATATTATTATGTTATCTATTATTTTTTCTACATATTGTTCTCAAGGAATATACTAATATTACTATAATACCAACTATAACAACCTTTTCAGAAGTATACAATTTTTGAAAATTAATTTTTTACATTAGCACTAGGTACAAGTGATCACAACCCAAGGGATATAATAATATAGTTGGTTTGGAAAACTAGAAACATGATTTGATATCAAATTAAATTTGAAAAAAATAACGCATTGTATTTTTTTGATACCATTATTATTATTTCTATAATATAATTATATATCAATAATATTACAAATCATAAAACTATAGGAAATGTAAGGAAAATAAAGTTGTGAGCTTAGATGATCAATAAGGGAATGATTATAGTGAAATCAATCATAGAATATATATATATAATAAAAAATGTGGTTTGAATTAATTATGACCAAATAATTCAATAAAAACAATTAAATGATATTTTTAATAATCCTTGTATAGAAAAAAATTTATAATAAAAAAATGAACATCAATAAATGATTTCATTATGATATAAGTAATAATTTCATATATCATTAACTTATTATTGAGGCCTCATTCTAGGAAATATTACATAAATGGTTAAGGCCTATGCTAATTATTGCACCAATTTTTAACATGAGACATAGAAATACCTATAAAGGATATGGAATTCTTTTCCCCGCCATCCACGAAATAATTTTGATTTTTTCATTGTATGACTGAGAAAAAAATAAAATCAACATGCCTTAATAATAAATTATTGTCTACATTGGAAGAACTATAATATGAAATATCAATACTTTTCAAGGTAAAAATGAGCATTCACTATCAATATAAATATATTTTATGGTGTCATAATACTATATCACCATTAATGTATAAAATTCATAATAAGATATTTACATAGATGAAAATTCTTTTAAAACATCCCAGTTGGATTAGTTGAGAAAAATAAAATTTCATATTAAGGTAACTTATTTTAAATATAACGATTATAAAAATATTATAGAAAAAAATTTCTCATAAAATAAACGTTTAAACCATTTATTAAATATTCTAATAAAATATTATTATGATGGATTTAAAATTTATTTGTGTAGTGTGTGTTAAAATAACAATTATGTTAAAAAATTTATTAAAAAAATATCTATCAAAAAATGAAAAGATGATCCCATTAATTTTATTATAAAAAGTTCAACATTGGTAAAATTGACATTAATAAACATTCTTATCAAATGAACATTTATAAAAATGTTACTTAAAATATGAACAAACAAGAAATAGATTCATAATAGAAATAAAAATATTATTAGTTTTCCAGAAAAATAATTCTTAATTTTGGGTACATAGAGAGGGGAAAATGAATTGAAAAAAAATATTAAAATTACTTGAGAAGAAGAAAATATATTCTTTTTTAGTCACAGAGACCTCATAATTCATCTAATGGTGACATAAAAAATCATAATAATGATGTAATTGACAAATAAACACTTAGATAAAGGCAAACAAAATTTGTTATTTGTTTTAATCACATTTAAAATTAATTAAAAATAACAATAATGATAAAAAACCATTTTCATACTTATAATATCATATATTTTATAATTACAACATTTTAACAAAAAAAATTTAATGGCCCAGACCCCTCTGGTTCATTCCTTGTTGAAATCGATGTGGTCAACACGACGCGCGTTATAATGATAATTTTTAATACTGATGAAAACATAAAAATATGATAAATAATATTGATGAGGATATAAATTGTGTGATTAATTAAATAAAAAAGAGAATAATCATGATAAAATGATTAAATGGGCGTTATTATTATTTATGATTTGAAGTGGGAAGGTGTGTGACCTATTAGACATTGATAAATGAAACATGATGTTTGTTATTAATTGAGTAATTATTGAAATTAAAATTGATTAATAATAATGGGTGTTATGTTATTAATATTATTCATTATATTAATAATACTGAGAAATTAATGAAATGTGTCATGGTATTTATTGAAAACAATTAAATGAAGATGCATAGTGGAAGCATGGTGGTGCGTTATTAAAATTATAGGAGAGTTCATTATTATTAAGATAAATAATAATAATAATGGTGGCATTAAAATATGTTCGGTTTAATAAATTGATGTGTTTTAATTTAATAAAAGTGGTTTCCATTTAATCACTATGAAATAAAAATAAAAAGAATGAAATAATTAAATTGATGGATGTTACATGACATTAAAGTGGCAAGGTCGGATTCAGATATCCAACAGGTTTGTTTAACATGGTCGATGCGATGAGCGTAAATATTATCATTATAAAAAATATGTAACTGTAATGAGTTAATAAAATAAGTTGATAAATTTTTATTATTATTGAAAAACAATAAATAACAATGATAGATAAAAACTATATGTGAGAGGTTAATGAAATTAAAGGTATTAAAAAGGGGTTGAATATGTAGTGATATTAATTTTGTTTTTTCATGGAGATGGTTTTATGTAAATGGAATAGTTTTAACCTTGGTAAACGAATTTTATGAAATTAAATTAGAACATTAATAATGGGTGTTTTTATTAAAAATAACATGGAAGAGTTAGATAGGAGAGAGGGATGTATTATATCATAATAATGAAAATAAATAAATAAATATAAAGGGTAGAGTGATTTACAGCTTCTGTGTGAAGTGTTCCATGTGTGGAATGAGTTTAAAAATATGAAATAAATAAACATTTAAATAATAATATAATATTGATATTATTAATTTTGTTGATAAAACACTTTTTTGTCCGTAACTTATTCGTGCAACCTCGATTTTACAAAAAGTATGCGAGAGTGTGACCCAGACTTCGAGACGGAAATTATGAGTCTAATAATGGATATCTTTTTCAGATTTTTTGGATTGGGTACCTGAAACAATCAAGAATTAATAGATTTAATATTATTATTCATTATTCGACCCATCATAACTCCAACGTGCGATGTCCGATTGTCTTTCCTTTAGTGGTGATAGGATTCTTTCATTAATATTATTGATTCAAGTCTAATTTTTGATATTAAATTTTGTTTTGTTGCTTGGGTCCACAAAACACCCAATATTAATAATATCATTATTATTATGGGATATTTTATCCAACGTATCTCCCACATACTGTATCGGATTAACGAACTGTCAGCGAAATCGTAACCCGGAATTTATGATGGTCATTTTAAGTACAATGATGAATATATTTTTATGAGTTTTTCCTCAAATAAATGAAACTCATAATATTATTTTATTATTATCATTATTATTAAAACGCGTGGAAATCACGTGAAGTGTCATGTGTTGACCAGTCAAGCAATGTAACTATTGTACGGTTACATTGTGTATTCATTAATTCACGCCGAATATGGTTTTATTTTAATTTTCATATTTAAGAGAGGGTAACATATTATTTGCGAACCCTTATTCTCCACATGATGACACTCCTGAAAGTCTGAGAAGTCATCCTCCTAACTTCTTCATAAAGACTCTGATCTTTGATCCTCTGGTGACTGCGGGATCGTTTCATTGAGGAGAACACCATACACCTTGTTTCATTCCATCTTCTTCAACTTCTCCTCAGAAGTTTAAAACCAAGGAGTCTTCTAATAACTAACAGTAATGACGATCTTTGACGAACGAATCTAAAAAGGTATATTAAACCTTTGTTCTTGTATTCTCTTTCTGATCCTACTTCTCCTGTTTTCATTCCATTATACAGAATGTAATCTCCGTGTTGAGGGAGTTTCTTGTGTTGTTGATTTCGTGGTGCTGCCACGTCCTTAGTGGGTGCATCTGTTTTGGGAGAAACCTTGTGATCATGGTTATCGTGTTCATAGAAGGACATCAGAACCTGTTGAGGTAGGGATCTTACCTTCGACTCTTATGATTGTGCATCATGCGGGGTGGGTGACCTATTGTTTATGTGAAAAAAAATTGAACCGATTTAATAAAGATAATAACTAGCTTATATAACGGGGATGGGATGTTTGTGAATGCAGTTACATCTTTTATATCCTATGATATTATATTGTTAATTGAATGAGCTTCTACCTACTGAAAATCATGGTCATTGGGGGCCTTTGATTACGAAATTAAATGTTTCCCTCTCCTTCTAGAATTTATTATGGATGATAATTTTATTTAATGTGGAAATTGGTTAATCACGTAAAGTTGTATGATTAAATACTTGGAACCCTTTTGTGAACACCCCAGTTCAACAAAATGGAATAATGAACATGTTGTTGTTGGGTTGGTTTTGTTATGGGATGTGTGAAGTGGTAATTTATTGGTTGTTATGTGATATGATGTTTGGTAGCATGGCTTCAATGATGGGTGGTAAATATTATTAAAGTGGTTAGTAATGGATTATATACGGGGGAAAGGTAATGGAAATGTGGAATGTGGAAAATGAATTTATACATAGAATATGGGAATAAATGAACAATGGGGTTTTGTAATGGAAATGAATTGAATATGGATATGATAATCCAATTGTTAAGGAGTTCGTATGTGATTGATTATGATTTATCTAAGTTTTTTTGTGGTTGGAAGGTATGTGTTTTATGAACACTCGATTTGGTTTGGTTGTTGATAGTTTCCCAATAGTTAAAGGAATTGACAACTAAAGTTGTTGAACATGAAAACATAAATGGGGTTGGGGTTGTTTGTTGTATGCATGCATCGACATAGCTGTGCTGAGGCACGTGCTCAGTTTCTCTATTTAGAATCCATTGGTTGGGCTGTGTGTTTGGTATACATATATATATCTGTATCGTTGTGTTTTGTCTCACCCCATCCACGTTTAGCACTTAGTGCCAAAAACACCCATTTCATGGGAGAGGGTGTTATCCACTTAGTTAATAGCTCCTTCCTACTCCTTCTTCCATAGGCTATGATGGCTTGAGGATACCTTACACCCAAGACTCTCGGGTAGGTTTCGTTTGGGGATGTTGTGGCCCAAGACTCTTTAGGCCGGTTTACTATTTCCTACGAATCTTATGGATGAGGCTGATGTGTGTGTGGTCGGGTTATGTGGTTGTGAGGCCCAGGTTTGTGCGGGCGGGATACGTGGTGGCGAGGCCCAGGTGTGTGCGGGTGGGATACGTGATTGTGAGTCCTAAGTGTGTGCAGGCGAGATATGTGGTTCTTGAGGCCCAAGTGTGTGAGGGCGGGAAGAGTGTGGTAGCATCAGGACATTCGTCATTAATAAGAGCAGCTAACTAGAGAGAAATGGTGCAGCGTACCCAATAATCTTGTTCTTATATACAACTTCTACCTCTTGTTTTTTGTTTTGGTGAGTGTGGCTGGTAAGGTTGGGTGGATAGAATTCCTTGATTTGTTTTGGTTTCTTCTGTTGTTCTCACGAGACATTAGGATGTCTCCCCATTTGTGCAAGGAAGATTTAGGTTTCCCTACTGATTATACTTGTATGCTCACCCTACGTTTACGTTGAGGTTTCCATGAGGTCTACCAGGGCCGTGCGGGACCCTACTAGTCGGGACAGTTAGATTTGTTGCAGTTTGTTGTACTGTTGTTTCTTTTGGTATTTTACTTTTTGAGCTTTCTTGTACTTTTACCTTGTTTAAAAACTATTTAAACATGAATGTGGGATTGGTTTGGGGTTATTTCTATATAGTTGTTCTTTTCCTTTTTGGTGGTTTACTTGTCCTATTTCCCAATTTTAAATAATAAAAAGGGTAATGCCTCCCATATTTGTGAAAACGTATACCCTTGGTGCTAGTTGCCACCCCGGGGCCTACTGGAGGTGAGACTCGGGGGTCATTATCTCCCATTCCCTATTTACAGCTCATGAGGGGAATCTTTGGTGGGATGGGGTCATGAAATTTTTACTAATATTTCATTTTTAAATTCGTTATTTTGGAAAGTGAACAACTTCAATTTTTATATATGATTCAGTTAATTAAATATGGACTTAACATCTTACTCATGGTTCCATAATCAAAGAAACGATAATCAAGATATAAATTTCTTATATATTAAATATAAATATTTACAATCACCCTTAATGTAAGACATGATAAATGATCCCCATGGCATTGTGGAGGTGGTAGTCCACATTTACTTGCAAACGACATTATCATTTTTTAAAGAGTGGAAGGGTAAAAAGAAGAATGATACAGTATATAAACATAACAATAATTATATCATAAATATGTTATATATTCATCCTTTTATTCTTTATATACATCCTTATATAGTGGATATGAATAATACTTTACACTATCAGATGAATAGAGTAAGCCATACGTTTTCACGAATAATGTTTTTATTTTCCCACAAGATATAATGAAGATGAATATGGGTTTATCCACCATAATAAAAAAAATTGTTTATTCAATATACAAATGTTATTATATTATCATGGTTATAAAATATTTTAATGAAGTTTATGGGGGAATAATATTCAAACAATGAGTTAAAAGTTACACCTCTTATCTGGAAAACCAGATTTGAATTATACCTTAAGACTTTATAGATGTTAATTTTGTGGAATCGGGGCCTTCATATAGTGGGGAAGTATTTTTTTGGATTTTTTTTATTTTTATATTTAATATGATAAATAGGTTTTAGGAATAGAGTATAAGTTGTTCCCTTCTAAATCAAAAAATAGGGAAAACATGGAATTACTTAAAATATAATTACAATTTAAATATTATATATTTTATAAGTGGCCCAAAATTATAAAATATTTCAATTTTATAATTTTTATTTCACACCAAAATAAAAAAAAATTAGTTTTAGACATCTATATGTGTAATTGTTATGCTTATCACATAGTTTACCTCGCATGTAACCAGTTTTAACCCTAACCATGAAAAAAATATTTACATTCTTTCTAATAATAACTATCAAATTTTATTTTAACCTATTAAAAAATATTAATTATTCTAATTATAAATAAGAAATATTTTTTAAAATATTCAATATTAAGAATTTAAAAAAAATTATTAAATATAAGTGCATTAAAAAAATGAAAAACTTTTATAGAAAAAATATTTTTTTAAGAATGAAAATGATATTTAAAAAACTAGAGAATTTTTATAAAAATGTAACTTGTAAAATTTTAATAAATAATATTAACCTTGATTTTTTATTAAAACAGAAAAAACCTAAAGGAACTATGAAAATATATTATTAAGAGAAAATAATGAAAACATTTTTTTATTTAGACAAAAACATATTTCACATGTTCAAAATGCCAAGAATATAATAACTTATTTAAATATACTTATTTATATGCGTTATATTAATTATGAATTATGTATTCTATGAAAAATAAATTCATGGTCATTCATGTTATTCCTATATCAGTATAATTTAATAATATTTAATGAATTTTTAAAATATATATTTTTCACATTTAAATGAGAAATAAATATTTCAAAAAAATTAAAAAGCATCAACATAAGATAAAATTGAAATTAAAATTTAAAAAATGATATTTATTTACTTAAAAAAATAAAAAATATAATTATGGTTTTAATATAATTCTTGTATTGAATTGTGTAAATTGTGTTATTATATCATTTAGAAAAAGATAATACATTTTATAATTTAATAATCGGTTTCAAAGTGTATCTTTATAGTCACAGAGAAATGTATCCAATGATAGATTCAAATTTTCATTGTGGTATTGATTTTCTATGTTGGAAAAGGCGTTTATTGATGCCATAGAATATTTTCATTGAGTTCCCCTATAATTTGTGCAAGAAGGGATTTTTATGCTTTGTCAAAAAGTGTAATCTTTGAAACATGTCTAATAAATTTGGAAATTGATGATTCTATTAAGAATTAATTAAAAGGAAACCTAATAGAATACATTTTAGGAAGGTAGATAATTTTAAATTACATATGAATATGTAGATTATTGTAGAGGATCTAAATGAAATATATGATGATTATTTCGATATATCTGAAGGAAAATAGTATAATATTAAAGAAATATCTTCTTAAGAAGAAAGTATATCCAACCAAGACAATTTTTTAGTTTACATTTATATTTTATTCTAGTCTTTGTTTGGATAAAATTTACATATGAATAATTTATATCTAACTTATATAGCTGAAAAAATAAGTGATTCTAATGATGATGAATACATGACATCATGTTTAGAATCCTATTGTAGTTCTAATATTATCCTAGTGGATATTCATACCTCAAAACTAAATGGTGGCCAATATAGAAACTTTCATTAAATTTATTGTAAAATTATTATATATTTTTTCCTATAAAATTGAATGTAAATAATGATGTTCGTGGTATCAATGTTTAACATTGAAAAATTGATTACAAAAATGTATTTGGAAAATTTATTTTCTTAATGAAATTCCACAAGTAATATGATGTAAAATTTAAACTAAAATTGGATTTAAGGAAATCATTATCCATAATAAAACTGAATAATAGGATATTAAATGGTATTGAATAGAATCTTACTCCAACAAGATATAAATGGATACAATGTAAATTAAGAGATATGAAAATATAATAGAACTTTAAATTACTCACATTTATATGATTGGAATTGAAAATATAGAACATCCATCTCTAGATGTGCCAATATGTGCAATCAAAAAAACAATAATGAAGGAATCTATAAGTCCATGAATGAAAGCTAAAAAAATTTAAGCATTAATATTCATATAATATTGAATATATAAAATTCTATTATTTTACAATGAATGGGGTTAATTATTAGAATAAATAATAAAAAAAGTTAAATAAATGTAACAAAAAATCACCTGTAACTAGATCCTATATGAGGTATTATTTTTATACTGGATTCTTTATATGTTCTACATATGGTTTCCCAGAAATTTATTATATTTCTAAAAACTCTAGGAATGGAAACGATTCTATAATGAGGCCTTATAATTCTATGTTATATGAGGACTAATTTTATACTAGAAAGAGACCAATCAAGAGAGAGAGTACGTTTATAGTTGTAGAGGGAAAATGCTGAAAAAATGGTGCCTTATAACAAATAATTAGGTTTCCCAAAATACCCATTTTTTATGGAAATATATAAAATATAAAAATAGAATAAAATAGTTACTCATGTTGTAATGGTAATTAGAATAATATGGGGTGATGAATCCACTAAGATAGTTAAAGTTTGAGATGACACTCAATACCATCACGGAAGAAGAATGTATATATGGTCTCGTGTAAAGCCTTAAATGTAAAGATATAAGACTGTTGCATGTGTCCTCAAATTTTGGAAGAATCACCATTGAAAAAATAATTAATAAGATGTATAAAAATGCAAAATATGGATTAGTCTTATACGTATTTTGAAGAATATGTTAGGAAATAATAAATGGACATCATTCAAAATGATGTTTGTGTTGGTGGAATCACTAATGGTGATAAAATAATAATCAGATAATAGAGATAACAATGGATTTTTATCAAAAATAATAAAATATTGAAGAAATTTTGGCATAACATTCCTCATATATAAAAATAGAAAATAAAACTGTGAAAATGAAGCGTTGGTCCATCATAATCAACACCATTCCTCAAACTTGATAAATTGTGGTACCCATCTCCCCAAATCAATTAAATAATTATATCCTGCTAGAATAAGTATATAATATAGTTGGTCATATGATTCGTAGTGTATTTTTTTTAAAAACATCATGTGTCGATGTTGAACGAAAATTGTTTTGGAGCACTAAAATGAAATAAAATTATTATCATGGGAATTTCAAGAAATGAAATTTATTTAACCTAAAATATAGAGTAATGGATTACTCTCGATTATAATTTCACTTCACATAACAATTTTTATTTTAAAATATAATTTTGTAGGTCCCCCAATGGAAGAAAATTTCATATTTTGAATATGATGTATTTATGATAATATTATATGCATTTTTTTGAATATATATATATTTGGAAGATCCTAACATGAATTAAAAAGATGTTTTAATTCAATATATAAAGAAACTGGTAGGGTCATGATAATTCACATTACTAATAATTTATATCTATCAATAAATTCGATGGTATCAAGATACTTGAGAAAAAAATATAAATTTTTAGTGCACTATCAGCAACATAGATAATATTTAATGTTTACGTATAATACTTTTTAGTAGTTTGTATTTAATCTTTATGGTTTATGGGATACTAAATCATTCTATCTAGAAAGTGATATTCTCTATAAGAGTTAAACACAAATTGAAAAACATGTTTTTTTGAAAATGATAAATATTCATGGTGATGTAATATAGATTTAATAATTTCATTTCAACATCATATATGAATAAATAATCCAATAATAAATTCAAGTACAAGGTTTCCAAGATAATCACTTGTTATATATCAAAAATTGGAAAAACCTGATCCTTACATGAAGTATATGTCACACACTTATACATTAATTCTATTTATACTAGTAGTTTTGAGAAAATTTTATTGAGATCATATGATATATGAAAGTGAAATAAAAATATGTTATATATTTATTGTTTTTAATGAGATTCATGGAATGAATTTTTGTTGCAGACATCGACTATTATTTCCTAAAACGACCCCATGATGATTAGTCATAGAATACTTTTTTAAAAATAAATTATAAGTAAAATATCACTAATAGAAATTTTATGTTTATATAAAGATTTCATAGATGTTAGACCAGATATGTATTCAATAATAGGGATATCTATGTTGAAATGTTTAATAGTTTGTACATAGAGAATTTTGATAATCAATAATAAGTTTATGAGAGAAAATAGAGTTATTTGAAAAAAAAAATAGAGAAGTAAAAATCCTATACTAGAAGGGGATGTGAAATCCCATAAGAAAACTAACATATATTATTATGGAGGACGTAATAAATTAATGATTATTATTAATAAAGGATAAGTATATGGTAATGTGAATATCCTCTTTATTTTTATTGAAAAAGGTGGAAATTGTGCACTTTTATAATGAGGTAATTGATTCACATCATACTCACACAATGAGAAGGAGAAAATATGGAGTAAAACAAGAATAAAGTATTAACATTGAATTTAATTGAATATGAGATGGAGAAAGGTGTCCCCTAAATCCATATCCATATTTGCATGTTCGGGAGATGTTTTGGAAAATGAAGAAGCATATATTTGATTTAAATATAGTGTATTGTACATAATATCTAAAGCGAGTGATGTTGTAACAATATGGGTTCGTGTAGGAACTATTTAAAAATATATGAATAATTATTAACGAAATAGAATTAAATATTGTGAAATATATGATATTATAATTCTTAATTTTTTAAGGTATAAAATTATCTATGATGTATGTAATAAACCTATTTTGATGTCTCTAATATGGATGGAGGAGTTTTTTTTAAAATTCAGTTAATTGTAATTTTTTTTTGAAAATGGAGAGTCATATTGTGTCGAGGTTAGAAGTGAGGTATAATTTCTATATTTATAAATAGCTCCATTTGAAATCCCATTGAAGTGTTTGTGGGATGATTCACGAAGGACGAAATCTATTTGAAGTATATCTTTAGTTATTTTATTATTTTATGTTTTATCGTACATTTTACCATTTTAGAAATGGTGTGATTATGTAGTTTACAATCTCTAGACATAGAGTGCATGATGGATGATTTAAAGCATATCAACCAAAGATTTTTGAAAATTATGTTCTATATATAGTTCACTCTAGTTATCATTAACATCATATGGGAGTTTATAGATTTTATTAGATGTCAGTTTTGAGTGTATAATGAGGTGTCTATAAATTTGAAAAAAGTTTTTATGATGTTCTGTTCAACTAGATTTGGAATAAAGATGAGGAAAATTACTGTATAATTTTTTAAAGCTAATTTATACTTGAAGATGACAAAAAACATCGTTAATGAAAATAAATGAAGGTATGAAAATTATCAAATGTATGGATGGATAACCATGTAGTGTACCTGATGGAAAATTTGGAGTTGATGGGATAATGATCTTGTTAAAAATACATGATATAGAATTTATGTTATCGATGTAGAGTAAATTAGAGAATGTATTAACTTGAACTATGAAATGTTTTATATATGGAATTAAATCCAAAATATTCTATGGGATTTTTTAATAATATTTTTTGAAAATTTATTTATATTCAGAGATATTTAATTATTACTATGAATGAACCATTCCAAATCAGTTCAAAAATCATAATTCTTTAGAGTAAATTCATGATTCAAGTTGGATTTAAGAGAGAAGTCACATTAATATTTTAATTGATCAAATGAAATAAAATATCATGATATAATTTTTATTATTATGTCATGATGCTACTAGAATCTATTAAAAAAATTTATGAATGTGGTGATAATATAATCTCTTTTAAATTATTTAGATTCACAGAATTTTTGAGATAACATCAGTTAGGATGTATGAATTCTACGGTAGTCTTCATAACCAAGATTCATGTGATATAGAAGACTATGATTTTAATCAAGGGAACATATTTCAATGGATATATTCTCTTGGTGGTGTATATATTTAAAATTGTATTTACTCTATGATTAAATATTTTTTATGTTGAATGAAATTTTTTATGATTATAATGCTTGAAAATTTTGATGAACGTGATTTATAGAGTTTCCATGATCCCTTAATTATAAAATTTTATCCTCTAAACAGTATCATTTTCTCAATATAATGAGAAAATAAATAAAAAAGGGATAATAGAATAATCTATTATTTGAAAATATTATACGTCAAATAAATAGGGGACCTATAACGTAAGAAATAATTTATTTAAAAATGGAATGAGATGTCATCCTAAATGGTTTTTCTCAAAGGGGTCCAATGCTCATTTTCATGTCTCTTTGTTAAAGGAGGTGTCACACTTTCATCCTTATAGTAGTTTATCGTCATTTTATGACACATAACGTATCATTCTGAAAAATTATGAGATCATAGGAATCCAGTGAAGAATAATAGTGGATTTCATGCCCCCCATCTACACAAAAACGAGTATCCACCCATAAAATAATTTGATGTTGATTGAATATTGGATTACATACACACTAATAGTCAGTGATGTACAATAGAATACATTAAAGAGGTTAATTAAGAGGAGTGTTACTTTGGTTGATGTGATCCAACAATAAATAATTAAATTGTATTGATATAATTAATGGAATAACCACATCAAATACATATACACCGATCTTTCATGAGTTTAGTGGTGAATTGGTACAACAGCACACTGATGATTTCAATATTTTTATATTATCCCAATGGGATAATAATATGTGAAATAACATTGATCCTTGTATATTTACCCTCTACATTTACTAATGAATTTAGTGTAGTTTAAATCAAATAATTTATTTGAACACAGTTTATACCCATGTGTGAAAAATATCACTCAATGAAAATCAGAAAAGTGTAATTTTTTAAATTGTATTTAATGTTATTCACCACTCTCATTGTGAATTAGGGGATGTAGTCATATAATTTATTATTTAAACATTCAAATTAAAAAAAAATTAATAGATTGTATATTCAAATTTCATTCAATAATGAATTCATAAATGAAAACCATTATGAACATAGTGATAATTAATTTCATATAAAAATGTATCAATTTATATGGATAATTATGACTGAAAAACATTAAAAAATAATATATCATCTAAGACTATTATATCTATCGAATAAATGATTTGATAAGAGTGAAACATATTATACATTATCCCATGAAAATATGAACAGTTATTCACTGAATATATATATATATATATATAATTTATTAAAATAGATTGGTATATCATCACAAAACTATAAATAAAATGACATATAATTACATTATTAATATATTTTAATAGATTCAAAATTTTAATTTTTTTAGTTTTTGAAATTTTTTAGATTTATTGCATTTTTCACTATCCTGGAAGCAGAATAATTTTTACACAGTATATAAACATTAGATAGAGTTTATATGATGTATTTAATCTATTAATAATTGGTTACATTGGACTATAAGTTTTCATTCATATATTGGACTTAAATAATTTGGGTTTTCTAATTGAACCTGAATATTATGAATTCTAAACAATAATAATGTGATTATGAAATAAAAATTCACAAAATTCTTTATATTACTTTGGTGTATATTATAATTTCCCTTTTTATTGATGAATAATACCATATAGTGGTGTACAGAACCCATCAAATACTATACAATTCCATTAATAATTTTTATTTGAATAATATTTAGACAATAAATTTTTTTTTCTTATTCATCCTTTTATGAATACTTTTCTAAATACCATTGAGTTAGAAAAATCATGATATTCTCCTTCCCTAAAAATTTTATAATTCATTTTAATTATTAAATGTATTATTTATATATCATGAAATCAACTATCTAGAGATTGATTCACTAAATTTTTTTCTTTATTTTTAGTATAATGTGATTTTTATATTATATTTTTATATTTTCACTTGATCTATATAATATTTGTTAAATTATTAGAGTGACTGGTTATTAAGAATATAATATTAAACAGTTTATTTTATTAGTTTATATTCCAATAATTAATTATTCTAGGAAGTGTTATATGAAGGTCCCTATTCATGGATTTACTATTGTCAATTATATCAATGTTATCAATTAAATCTATGTATGTGTTTGAAACTTATAGTTTTAAAGCATCATACAAAATAATATCATTAAACATTATTCCAATACTCATGGTTATAATATTTTCATTGTAATATGTGATCTATTTATATTATCATATAATTCCCTATGAATGTTTCAATTCTAGGGTGGGCAAGTGAAATATGTTCAAGAATATTTTAAACTATCTATATATATGGATAAAAATTTATAGGTTGTTAATAATATTGACTTGATGGTTATAATTTAATGGGTTTTATTTCCCATAATTTTTTTTTTCAAATATCCATATGATCTATTATAATTTTCTTTAGAGTGATTATGTCTTTATATTATTTAAGATAGATTTTTTAATGTTTTTGAAAATTTGAGATGATTAAGTGTGTTGATTATTTTCTTATGATATTTATTATTGTTTTTCTTTTGATGTTTTTTATATACTCTGAATCAGAAATTTGATGTGATAATAGTTATTCCTTTCATATTTTAAGTGTGACACCATAATTATTACTTTTTTATAAATGGAAATGTAAGTTAATTATAATATTACATACTGAGGTGGACATGGAGAAGTGATGATGTTAATATACATTATAAAATTTTCAATGATGTTTTAATTTTTATGTGGTGTGGTGGTTTAATATTTTATTCAATAGTAACATGTTTTACTCTAATGAAACATAATTTGAATACAAATGAATTTTTTTATGAATTCAATGGTCCATTTAAACTCGCTAACATGAGTATTCCAAGGATCTCTAGTTAGAATGAGTGGTCTGGTTTCCACAAACCTGATATTTATCAATGATTCAATCTCTCTATTAGTGGGTGTACACTAGACCCCAGATCTAACTCTCTTCCCACCAAAGGATGTGGATAGAACATTATTATTATGTTTGTTCCACAAACCTTGATTAAAAATCTCTAAGTGATCATGATTTATGATATTGGAAAGTGTATGATATAAATTTATTTATTGTGGGATCTTACATAGTATGTAATTTTTTTTATTAAATTAGGGATAATGAATACATTTCATTCACTAAATAACCACCGCATGGTATAGGATCTAGGATGTAACATAATATTGTTCTAATTAGTGATAAATTGGATAGTGTAATGAGTTGGAGTTGAATCTCCACTGAACATGCGGTTTCATGTTTTCTACATTGAATTTTAGAACATTCCATAATTGGATACAAGTTGGTGGGGGATTACATTGAAGGGACTGTTTGGTTTGGATTATGGCATTGTTGAATATTATATATGTATATCATATGTTTTAGTGAGTGTACATTGGGAAATACATGGGGGGTTTTTGTTAGTGTTGACCATAACTTAGGAATTGGGTAGACATTATTGACATGAATATTCACACACCACATATTCATTATTTTTATTTCTTGATATTGACCACGATCAGTTTCCATTAGGTGACCCTATTAATTATTCATATAAAAAATGCTACATGAATATTTCATACATTCGAGTTATATCATTATATACTACTATGACAAAGTTAATATGGACATTGGGTGATGTTAAATTTCATAATTTAGTTTTCCTTAAGAGTTTTCATAAATATACCCACATTCAAATGAAAAAAGAATAGTATAGATATATTGGATCTTACATACCCAATTTCAATAATAATGTTTTGATTAATTGTTTTGGGGTTTTTAGTTGTTTATGTTTTTATAAATTCTATATTATATTAATGTGATTTTGAAAAATATATATATTTTTTATATTTGATTTGTTCAATGTTTTTTGGGGTTATCCATTAGTATTTTTTCATTGGGTTTATACAAAATTATTATTGGATTTATGGTTTTTTATTTAACGAAATTTCTCATATTTTTATTTTTTAGCATTTTTCATAGTCCTCAAACACTTTCTTAATTGAAAAAGGATTCTAGAGGTAAATATCAAGAGAATATCATAAACCTATGGTGATGTATGATGGGTATTAAATAAAGTGTTTGAGGGTGATATTTAGTGTGTTTATTTATATAGTAATCTATAGTGGGATATTGGAAATACAATATTTTTTATCATATTATATTAATAGGAATTAGGCAATTAGAAATAGATGTTTATGTCCTTACTGATCTTATGAAAAGACACTGATCACCAACATATCATTACAATGATAGCATAAAAAAACTATATGATTCTATTATTAGAATAAAACATGAATCATGTGGTTTAATTCAAGTTATTTTTTTATGTGTTTATTATAGTGTGATGTAAAACCTTGAGATTTTAATGGAACTCTATATTTCATAGCATATACAAACACAACACTTAAAAGAAATGAACCACAAATTATTATTATCTAAATATAAACATTAAATCATAGTGATTAAATTGGTGAGTTTGAATAGGATTAAATAATTTATATGATATATATATATATAATGTTCATAATCAATATAAATATTTTTGTGAATTAAAAGTAAATGGTCATTATTTTTTTATTAGTGTAATATTATTTTTCAAAAATACATTTTATAAAAAAATTATTTTAAATTATTTTTCTATGAAATTAATATAATTAATTTCCAAAACATCATAAAACATTATTTATAAAAATTACATCATTTTTATATCTATGTATAAAAATTATCATACTTAAATTTTTATCATATATTGCAAAAAAGATTGGTTTTTTTTGTGAATAGTAAAAAATAATGATTTTTCTTGAAATATGTATTAATTTAATAGCTTACAAAAATATAATTTATTATAACATGGTATAAATGTAAAACAAGTTTATCTATCTTATTAATAATAAAACTATAATATTTTTAATGAAGTTTTTTTTATTTTAGTATCTAATCTTTTTTGTACATAATATGGAATTTATTTGAAAAAACCATTCATCACATTTTGCTGGTTTTATTATATAAAATTCAATTAATTATGTGAATTTAATATCTAAAATTATTTTCAATATATGTAATATTGGGTATAAATTAGGTAAATATTTCACTTTTACTTTTATAAATTATTAATATTAAAAATAATAAATTTCGTTACCGCGGTTGTGGTAAATCTAGTAGTTTAGGTAAAAAATTAAATGATAAAGAGTAAAAAATTATATAAATGTTTTTCATAATTTAATTTAATTCGTAAATATAATCAGTAATCTACCAAAATTGGAAAATGGGACTTTTTTTCATTTGGCCATAAGTTTGGACATTTTATTGTATTATTTTAGGAAAAGTGTAAATGTCAGTCACTTCATTTTATTATATTTAATTTTTTGACATAGGAAAAAGGAGTGTAAGTTAGATTACAAATACATATTTTAAATATATCAGATTTTATTATTATTGAATTTATTTATATTTTTTAGGGAAGTAATATTTACCTAAAATTTTGTACAATAGAAACCCAACATTTATTTATATAATAGAAAATATAAATAATTTATTTTAAAAATAAAATAAAATTATAATTTAAATAATGCTTCACACAAATTCTTTTGACATAAATGAATTTTTAGAGATATTTTAAAGTATTATATTAAAATTATGCCTTTTTATTGATCCGTTTAATGTCAAATTAAGGTATAATGTCAAAAATATTACATTAAAGATATTTTATAATAAATAATAATTTATTTCATTATTTGAAATTCAGAACGATTATATATAACCAAAAGTTTATTATTATGTTTACATTTTAAACTGTTTTCCATTTATGAGTTCCTTTTCATATAATTGAAGATTATTTACACTTAAATTGTTTAGAAGACTAATAATGTGGTAAGCATTAAAAAGGTCAACTGGGGGTTAATAATATCTGATATGGGTGACAACACAAGTGAATGTTATCCTAATTTTATTATGTGTGGTAATTTCATCTTGTCCACATCATAGAATCCAAATTTACTAATGTTGATCCATTTTAAGATGAAATGTAATTTATATTTATTTATTATATTATGAAATTAAAACAATGAACCACCCCTATACTATTGAATTACCCCCCTTGGATCAATTATTTAAACAACATAGATCTATATATTTATAGAAAATCAAAATCATTATTATTTTAAACATCATTGAAAATATTATTTTTGTTATGGAACAACCAAAAGTACAAACCTATGTCCCGTATGAAAATATATAATGGAAGTCTACAGATGAATAGGTAATCATAATTGCTTTCCCTTTCATGTTTACTTCTTAATTTACTTCATCTTTATTTTTTCCATCATAATAAATAAATAAAATATAATCAATATACTGAGATATTAGTATGATTATAGGAAAACCATATTCCATCACTTTTCAATCCAATGTGTAGATTAAACATCTCTTCTTCATACATATGTTTTGACAACCCCATATATCTGTGTAATTCATATTTCAACACCACATTACATGGACAGTTACAACGTTGAAAATAAATAATATATATTATATTTGGGGCATAACTATTATTCTATAACTTTTATAAAATATAAACTTCCTTACTTATGATCCATTGAATAATGATATGGTTAATCACATGTTGTATGGACTACCATTTACACAAAATTATGTGATCCATTATTCACCGTTATTTTATCCTATATGTTGAACAGGGAAAACAACATTTACGAGTACATACGACATACCCTCTCAATGAATAATGTAATTCATTTTTTTATCTCTATATTTTTTTGGATTATATATATATATATATGATATTAATATGTTAAATAATATTTTCTATACGACGGACCAAAAAAAAATTACATAAATAATATTGATTGATGAAAAAAAATCCTGAAAAACAACGTACTGGACAATTAAAATGATGATAATAATAAAATATTATTAATAAGGAAGTGAAAAAATGTAATAAATAGATCATATGTCATATAATAGCAATTAATATTGTTTTATTATTTAATTATAATAAATAAAAAATTTTATCCAAGAGGTTAAATCATTTATGAGGAATTTGGATCTTGAAGTAATTTATTTAATTTCAATTTGCAATCCATTTAGACATATTTGTAATAATACAATTATTTAAATTATAAGACATATATGATTCCTCTTTTAAGTATATGAAATGAATATAAATTTATTCATAATCATGAATGATTCAATCTATCTTTCTATTTTAACATTAATCATTAAAAGAAAATCATATCTTCTTTTTCATTTTGATCACGTATATATTTATTTTATATACATATTTTTCAATATGCTTGTACAAAAGTCCAATTTTTTATTCAAATGACTTATATAAAAACTAAAAATATTATCATTGAATTTTTTTATATAGTATTAATTGAATATTTATAATGTTTTTGAAAAATGGTCATTTTTATACTTTTTTATAAAAGTTAAAAAGATTGTTTTCTTTTAACATATATGTTGTCAATGGTCTTTATCATCTCCATAAATGATTTTTTTGTTTTGGATTTATATAAATGTTTTCAATGGGTAAAAAATTAAAATATTTTATGTAATATTATTTTATATTATATATTTCTATTTCCATAACTTCAATATAAGAATTGTTTTTACTAAAAATCAACGTTTTGATTTTCTTCTCTCATGTATTTAATAATGTCCTTGATATTAAATTTCCCTTAAAAAATTAAATTTTATGGGATAATTGTACATTAAACTTATCTTAAATTTACATCAAAGATATGATTATTAACATAATAGTATACTAAAACAAGATATAGGTTATTATTTTAAAAAATTTTTGATTAATTTGGGAAATATTGATATTCCATTTGCGTTAATCATTATTTATATATGTTGATAAGGATTATTATTCGTGAAATAAATATATCAATTGATATATGATTTATTCATTGGGAATGATGTGAAAGTTGTAACCCAAAATTAAGTAAATACTCTATGCATCGACAAGTCTCAGGATACATGTCAGCAAGCAATCAATAAATTGGTTTTACATTAAATATTAGACTATCCTAGCATACAGGTTTCATGGTATAAATATCATGATGTATGAGATCATAAAATCAAGTAATATGTATTTTATTCTTTTAGAATTAAATTATTAGTATTGTACATGGTATTACTACAACAATAAATTCCCTGGATGAATTTTGTGTTCATTAATTGATTAAATGGAAAATTGTTTAAGTTATTTACCTTTATGCATAAATTATGATTTATTTACTTATAATAAATTCCATTATACATAACCCTTAGTAAGAATTTGTGCTCACCCTTATACAGTTTCCTTCCCCAGTTTATGATTAATATATCACTGAATGAGTTTTCTAGGTTGTTTTATGATAACTATTGTTATATTTATTTGTTATTACATTGTGAAATTTTTATCAGATATGTATTTTATTCTCAATGACTACTAAACTAATTTATAATTTGGTAATATAATCCTTATATATTTTCTAATTTAATAAAGTTTTCATCTACCCTAGATTACTAGATATGGGGTTGATATTATAAGGCATCATCTTTAAATGTAACATAATATCGAGTTAAATTAGTAATTAAAGTTGATAATATTTTTAGGATTATATTTTTATAGAATAAGGATATAATTATAACTTAAAAACTAAAATATTAAAAATTATACCCTTATACTCACTATCCATTTTTATAAAATATTATTCTCTTTAAAATAAAAATGATTTATTTTTCTTAAAAAAAGCTTCATTACATTCACCGTGACTTCTTTGTTTCATTTAACCATCCTTAGAACCTATGAAAACATTTCAAAAACTAGGGATGAGAAAACAAATATTAGTAATCTAATATAAAATATGGAATGAAAAAGTCATTCCAAAAATATGTATAAACCTATGAAATCATAATTTTCATCCATAAAAAAAAGATCGTTAACATGCCCCATGAAATCACAAGATATGTGAAAAACTCATAGAAATCATAAATCATTAGGGTAAATTGTGGAATCCATATCATAGATAAATTTTATCTTTCTTAGCTACATAGGGGGAACCCTTCATTGATATGTTTTGAATACCTATCACATTATATTCTAAAAAGATCATAGAAGAAACATTATCATTTAATTATATCTCAATAATCATTTAATCAGAGAGCTATCATGACCTAACCCTCCCATGGCTTATGACGTAACCACCCATATATATAATCAATTCCCAATAACCATAATATAATCATAACAAATTAACAATCATAATGGAAAAATAAAATTTCCACATTGCAATCACAAGAAGTCTTTGGAATAATAAATCCCTCATCAAAACCATTTTCAATACCAAAATACATTTAAATAGAATATGGTATTTATTTTCCATTTAAAAACATTATAGCTAGCAGAAGAATAAAAATATCAAATAATGGTCATTGCGTTGAAATGTTCATTTTCACCACGTACGTTGAAAGACAATTCTTTTTATTTATTTAGAAAACACATCAAAGAAAAATATTATTTTTAAAAAACCATTTAATGAAATTAAAAATAAAAGGGGTTAATTATACACCATATTATATATGTTGGTATATATTGTCAAAATATCTCTCAATGAAAAGAGAGTTAGATGCAATCCCTTATCTTGAGTCTAACCCATCACATACCATCGTTATATTCCTAAATAAAAGAATTTTGTGAATTTAAATTTTCTTTAGAACATTAGACATGTTTTTTGTAACTTTTATATCACTTGATACCATGTTATAAAAAAACTTATTTATTTAAGTTTATATAATACGTTTTTTTACATTCAATACTTGAGTCGAAAATAAACTTGTTATCATGTAAATTATCCATGTGGCCATATGTTAATAATCTCTATAATATTATTCATGACATAATACTCCCTTTTCTACATTGATCATAATTTTTAAATCAAACGATTAATTGTTTTTATGAAATATGTACATCATTATATTCATGGAGATGGTAGGTCGTGCACATGCATGAGTAATGATTTCATTTTTCATTGATCATTAGGGAAATAAGGTAATTATTATTTTATCCTTCCTTAAAGATAATAATATTATAAATATAATTATAATAATAGAAATATATTTATTTATTTCTTACAGGTAATTTGATGAGTTAAAATGATTCACATCGCTTCGTAGAGGTGATAGTTCACACATACAAATGAACAATATTACCATATTCATAACAATGGTATATAAGAACATAATTGAACTATTATTATATAAAAAGGATAAATATTTCATGAATTTCATATATAAAAATTTATTACATCATTATAACTAGTTTTGATAGAGGATAATAAAAATCTATATCTGTTCATGAGGTGGTAGTCTACCATACACATGAATGAAATGTTAATTTCCAATTTGAGGAAATTGGAGATGGATTTAAGTGATGACATTAACATAATATCATCTCAGTATATTTATGATTATAGAGTTAATAATTTATAATGGAAGATGGATATTTAAAGGAAGTATAAGAATAAATAAAATTTAATCACTTAAAAAAGATACCTCTTCTTCAGTTGATCACCTATGAAGAACACCTTAACATATATAAGAAATGTGTTTTGCCTAAAATAATTCCTAAAGTATGTGGGGAGTGATTATAGGAATAGCCTTGGGAAGATATTGAGTAAACCAAATGATTTTTTATGTGTGATTATTAGTGATGAGTGGGAATCATTTTACAGTAGAGGAGTAGTGTGCCCATGAAAAAACATATACTAAATAAAAAAATTACTTTTAAATAAAAATGAAATAAAATGATATATATCGAAGAAAGTATAATGAAAGGTCAAAATAATATAATACATTATCTTTTTTACTTGTATTAATTTTATTTTAAATCTTATATTTTTTGTTTACTATTAATTTTTCTGTTCTAATTTTTACTATGGTAACAACATATTATATATTAAGTGGCAATATGTTTTACATATATGGGGTAAATTTACAATAATTGGAAACTGGGTCAAATTCTATGACTTATCAAATCCAATTTTTATATTTTTATGATTTTTTGGTTTTTTAAATATTTTTTTTTATGAAATACCATTTAAGTTAATTTTTTCATTATTCATTTCATTGAATTAATAAAAGAAATGGAGAGATAAATTTAAAAAAAACATTTAATAGACTTATAAGATGGAGTATTCAAATTCAAAATTATTTTATGACATAAATAATGTCAAATAATATTTATTTAATATTTATAATATCACTGATTTTATTCATTCATTATTAAAGTAATAACTGCATCATCACTGTGTAATTATTAAATTTTATAATTTAATGTCTAAAAATAATAAATAAAATACCATGTTGTATGTATTATTTTTAGATTTTTAATGAATATTTATACCCGAAGAGACCACTTATATTATCTAATATTAAAAAAATTAGTAATAAGAGACATGTTTATAAAACTTTTTCCTTTTCATTAAAATAAATGTTATAAATGTCTTAATCACACACATGTGGCTTCCATAGTCTCAAAGATATGCCCAAAAATTTCATGGTTTTCCAAAACACAAAAATTAGGTTAAAAAATTTAGTGTACTTTGGTAATATTATAATATTATATATAACCTTATATAGTAGATTTACCCTTTAACCATGGTAAATAATATTATAAATTTACAATTCACTAAAAACTATTTCAATCCTATTAGACCAAATATTTCAAACTGATTAAAACCCTTTATTTGAATTTTTAAAAATTCAAGTCACAAATGTCACTAAATTTAATTTAATTTTAATCTCATTGACAGTTTGAGTAAACAAATTTTTAAAAAGTAAAAACCATCAAAACATTGACTTGTGTCTATATTAAATTTAAATGTGAAATTAGTTCCAATGGAAAAAGTTGGATGAAGTGATAAAAATTAAATTTCATTTCCAACGAAATTTATAGAACAAGCTATCTATATAAATAAAATAGATGAAAAATATGCTTTGAATTAAAATACTGTATTTTTTACTAAACATGAATATATGTATTTTATAAGAAAATTACCAAAATGTCTATCAAAGTGAATTTTGATGTCCCTTTTATAAGAAATAATTTATTGTTTCAAATTGAACATAAAAAAGTGACATAACAATTTAAAAATGGTCTTGCATCAAAAGGATGTAAAACTACCTTTTATTTATATTTGAGTTTTTATTCATCAAATTTTATTTATTTTCATTTCAATACTCTTATATTTATAATAATAAATTAAAAAAATATTAAAAAAATTTATAAGCATAATATAGGTCGTTCTATTCATTCTCTCTAATAAAATTTCGAGGCATTAACTATTAATTAATATAATAATTTTCATATTGTATTTTATTTATATATCAATCTTCTGTGAAACATAAGATTTTAAATATACCCATTATTATGGGTTAGGTAGAATATTGTATAAATAATTATAATTAATGTAAAATTAATATATAATTCATAATTATTAATATATATGAATAAAATTTCTATTATAATTATATTGGATTTTTCATCCCCCCCCCCCACCATTGAAAATTGCATCCTCTCAATTTTATTCACCTATCAAACAAGTCGAGGTAATTCTACCACAAGTAATTTTCAGATACACATGTTTTTTCTTCAAATATATTGATTTTCCAAAATCCAATAACCTAATAAATCACATTATTTTGCAACACATTTCTCTATGGTTAAGAATCTATACTGGGTTTTCTACGTAAGAAATATTCCCTCTCAAATTTACTATTTATGACTTAAAACATTATAAGAATCCAACATATACATTTTTAACATTGAATAATGAAAAACATTGTGTACATTGGATAAACATAAAGTTAAAGCCACTTCATCAGCAACTGATCCATCATTCTCTAAGATTTAAAATGGTATAATAAACTGTGGACTCAGCTTCCCCTTCTACCAAAATACATCAATCATTTCAATTAAGAAACATCGATATAGACATGATCGACTCCCTCGAAATAAAGATCTCTCATCTGGTTATCTTCATAACCTTTCTTCCTACTCTGAGTTGTCCTCATATGCTTCTAAATGAACAGAACTTTTTCTGCCATCTCTTCTTTCAATTCTTGTCCCATATACTTCCTTTCACCTTCATCATCACAAAAATATTTTGTTGAAAACATCTATCTATATAAGACCTCAAATTTTTCCGTCAATATACACGAATGAAGACTGTTATTAAAAAATATATAACCAATGAAAGATGTTTTTTCTAACATCCATGGTTATCCATTGAACATGCTTGTAGCATTTACTCCAATGTATGAATTATTCATTCTATATTTCCATCAGATTGAGGCTGAAAATCGATTATAAAATTTAATTCAGTCCACAATGATGTCTAATGGCCTACCAAAAGTTTTATGTTACCCAGATATCATGATTAGATACAATGGATAGAGGAAATCCATATACCAAGATATATATATATGATTCAACCGAGGAAGTTGATCTAAAAATATTGTATCAAGAATAAGAATAAAATTTGAATATTTAGTCATTTGACCAATATTAACCCAAATCACATTGTTACCTCGAAAATTATTTGGTAATCCCACAATGAAACCCATGGATATATTTTCCCATTTCAACTGTGGTACTGGAAGATGCTGAAGGATCCCATTCGGTAAATTCCAAATATATTTATCCTATTGATGAATAAAACACTTCATTGTAAATTTTTTAATATATCTTTTCAATCCATACCACCATTAATAATCTTGAATATATCATTACATCTTAGAACTCCCATGAAGAACTGAAAATAAAGTACTCTAAGCTTCACCTAAAAACATGTTATTCATGTTTGAATGGAAAGTCACAGATAACATATTACCAAATCTCATATCACAATCTTTATCGATGTTAAATTCATGATACCTACCCTTCTATAATAGATATTCCTTTCTTTGTGATTCACTTTATTTCATTTGTTTTCCCATAATTCTATCAGATATAGACTATTTCACTGAAACATAAAACAAAACAGAGATATTTCCTAGACAAAAAAATTTAATGACATGTTCAAAAAATCATTAATAAAAGGGTCATATTCCAAACATAACATATTTTCGTAGGATTAAATTTTTGACATAAATCATTTTCCACATTTTTCATTTTCAGGATGGTATGGAATCAGGACATCATTATTCATGATTAGTTCCAACTATCTTCTATGTATCATGTGTAATTATTTTCGAGTGAATATACACTTAATACTTTGTTAGTCAGTATATGTTTCACTTTTTTCTCCATAGATTTGATGCCTATAAATATTTAATGAAAAAATAATATAAGTTAATTCCAATACATGTGTATTGTAATTTAACTCATGAGTTTTCAACTGATGTGAAGAATAATAAATTACCTAATCATTCTGCATTAGTACAAAACCAAGTAATTTCTATGAAATATCATTATAGATAACAAATTCACTCTTTCTATAATGTAATACTAATACTAGGGAATTCACCAATGTGCTTTTCAATTATTAAAAACAATCATCAAATTATTTTCTCTTGGTTATCATAACACCTTTTCATGTAAGCATAGTCAGTGCATTGTATAACCATGATTTTTTTTCAAAAACACTCCTGTAATAGATTACTAAAATAAGAATTCTTAGAATCTCAATTATATTTATGGGTATTATCCATTCTTCAACATCATTTTTAAATAGGATCAAATAAATTTCCTCTTTATAAATAATATGACTATGGAATTAAATTTTTTATAACAAAAAAATCACTTACTAAATTTACCAAACAATTTCTTTTCCTTAATGGATTGAAAAAAACACATAGAATAATTTAATTCTCTTATTTTATTTTATAAAATAATAAAATAACATCAATAATCACAAAAAAAATCTTATTAATAACTAAAAAATTATTCTATTCCTAAGAACCATGAATACAATAGGTTTATTATTTAACCAAATATGCATATCTATAGATTAAAAAGGGACATATCAAGTTCGAAATATTGTATTATGAATTTATCATTTCTTCAATTTCAACTAATAGTACCCTAACATCACATCTTCCTTTAAACAAAATTTACCCACTATAGTTGATTAAAAAAATAATCAATTTAAGGAAAGGGATAAATGTTTTTAACCATGATGTTATTCAAGGATATATAGTCAATGTACCATCTCATTAAACCATCATTCTTTTTAAGAAATAGGATATAAGAACCCCATGGTGATGATCTAGGTCAAATGAAACCTTTATATAATAACTCCTATAATTTAATTTTCAACTCTAAAAGTTCTATATAAGAAATACAATAAGGGGGTTTTGAAATTATATTAGCCTAAATAACTAAGTCAGTAGCAAAGTCATCTTCTAGATCAAAAATAATACCATGAAACTCATTAGTAAAAGCATAAATATACTAATTTAACAATATAGCATCATTAATATGAACAGTTCCATTATTTTATACCATATGTGCCACATGGAATTAATTTCATTCTTTTAATAGTTTCTTAGTTTCTTTATATGTTATCAAAAGTAAGGGATCATTCTTTTACAAAATCTAAAACTCTTTTAAAAACTATTATTCTTATATATATATATTCTCTCTTATCATAGTAAACATAAAGAGAAAAAATGCCCAAAATAACCTCAAACTCTACTCAATGAAAAACAAAAAAAAATTCCATGTAGATTATTTCCACATACAGTGGGAGGAAGATTCTTATAATTTATTTTTTCCTCAAAAATTTCATCTAATTGTTTGTACCATATTTTTTAGATTCATTTATGGTGATGTAATTCTTAATTTACATAAAAATTTCCCAGAAATGAAATAATGTGTACATCCTGAATTAAAAAACACATTGTTACAATAATAATAAACAAAAAATATACTTAATGTAAATTTAATTGATATACCAACAGTTAATAAAGAAGTGAAAAGGATTTTACCACACAATTCTGTTTATAGTATAGCTTCTTCCCATCATTTGGGTTTTTTGTCAGACACTCTTTATCAGAATAACCTATCTCATTGCACATAAAATATTTTATTGACTATAAATAAGATTTCTTCTTAACAATACCTTTATATTTTTTTGTGGAATTACATTTTTTATATTCTATCATACTACATCAGAAGAACTTACCAGAATTCAAAATGAATTTCCCAGTGTTCCTTTTAAAACAATTTTCAAAAAATTAAACTCAATTTTTTTTATGATCAGTTTGTTTGAATAATTATTCCCTTTTATTACAACCTTGACCTCTTATTATAGAATTTTACAATAAACAATTTATCATCATAAAACTCCATATCCACCTTCTTCGAAATTAATAAAAATTGATTATAATCTTTTTAACACTAAAGATGTCAATTCATTTCAATAATATGGATTAATACTGACTAAAAATTACCAATTTATTATCATGATCCTGGATAAAATTTTTAGTATGCCCTTCATTTCGATTGAATTTTTATTCCTATATAGCCATATATTCATCCTATGTTTTATATCCTAAGTCAAACCAACTTAGGAAAATGTTTCTCTATAAACATACCATTGAATTCATCCTAGTCTAGAACATTGATATCATCATTGTCCCTTATATTATTAGTCATTGACAACCACAGAGAGACTTCTCCTTAAAAATGGAAAAAAACCCTAATATTTTGATTTTCTGCACACACCGTTACATCAGAAATATTTTTTGATGATTTAATACACCTTTCAGCTAGAATAGTGTTATATAATCCCTTAAATTATAATGATTGTTACCTTATCAAATGATCCGCCACTAAAATGGTCTAATATGGTTGATCAATATTATATCATGCATTTATACCACCAACATTTATATCTTGAGTCAACAACACCATCACTACAAAAACTTATTCAGTTCTGATTCTGACCATCTTAGGATATTGATTTGTAAGGTTGTTTTCCACTTTATGTCATCCTAGTATTGCTTCCTTGTTTCTTATGTGTTAAACCATCCTGAAAAAACATATCATTGATGATGAATCCCGATAATAATCAAATCCTATATCATTTTAATTGGACTATAAAGTGAAAATTATTTATGGATATTCTATTCACAATATCGTAACCCTTATAGTTGTCTAAACAGACCTCTGAAACCAACTATAGTGCCCCAACCGTAAACATTACATAATCTTGAGCTAATTCTGTATTCATATTGAATATTTTTTTAGGTTTCCAGTTGTAGATAATTAAGACATAACTATTATATAACAACTCAAATATTACAAAGTAGACACTTCTACTCCCTGTCTATTTTATTACAAAATTAAACTCTTAAATATAAAACATGATTTTATTTTTTGATAAAAATATTCATAACATTTATCTTGACCTAATTATTTCTTTTAACCGTCATTATACCCGGTGAAATACATTTGAAAAACTAGGTATGAGCACAAAAATTATATTAAGGGAATATAAAATACGAAAATAAATCAGTATTCCCTTAATACTTATAAACCCTAAGAAATCATATTTTCACCTATAAACATAAGCTCTTTAACATACCTCATGAAATAATAGGGTTCATGGAAAAACTCATAGAAATCGTAAATCATAATGGATAATTGTGGAATCTATAAAATACATACATTGTATCTTTCACAACTGCACCAGGGGTAACCTTCATAGTTACGTTTAGAATACCCATCATAGTATATTCCCAAAATCTCATAGGAGAAAACTTATCATTTATCTATATCTCATTACCCACTGCATTTTAGAGAATTCAGGGGCTCACGTAGCTATATTTTATCATGGAACCACCTATATACATTAGAAATTAAGATGAACCATAATATAATCATAACACATTAACAACCATAAAGGGAAAAACATTTCCAAATTTCAATCAAAAGATACCATTGGCATCATCAATCCCTTATAAAAAATATTTCCAACACCAAAATACATGAAAATATACAGTATAATTTATTTTCCTTTTAAAAACACTATGACTTGTAGAATAATCCAAATGACAAATAATGGTCAGATTGGTGGAAAGGTAATTGTCACCACATATGTTAAAAAACATTCATTTTGTAATATTGTAAAATGCTTCGTAGAAAAATATTCTTTTCAAAACATTTGAATGAAATTTAATGTAAATGGTTTTAATTATACACCTTATAAAACAAAGAGTCAAATATTATAAAAATATTCCTCAACGAATGGAGATTGAGACGGTGTCCCTTACCAATAGTCCGGGTCATCAGGTAAAATCATTATATTTAAGAATAATAAAATTTTGTAATTTTATACATTCTTGAGAACCTCTATCATTTTTTATTCCTTTTTTATCACTTATTACTATGATATAAAAATCACACAATTATTTATGTTCACATCAGATGTTTGGTCAACATTTGGTACATGTGTCGAAAATGAACTTATTAAGATGTAAATTGTCAATGTCGTCATAAGTACATGATCTCGGGAATAGTATTCATAAAATAATAATAACATTTATACATTATTCATACATATTAAATAAAACCACTAATTATGGTTTTGATAAATGAACAACGTTATATTCATGGAGATGGTAGGTTGTACATATGGATGAGTAATGTTTTCATTTTTTATTCATCATTATGGAAATAATTTAATTATTATTTTATTTTATTGAATGGTCATAATATTATTAGCAACATAATATTAATTTAAATATATATATATATCTTGTTCATGTTATGTGGTTAATAAAAATAATTATCATCACTTCGTAGAGGTGATAGATTACATGCATGCACGAATGACATTATCATCTTTATATGCATGGTAGGTAATAACATATTAAAATATTATTATATTCAAATCATAAATAGTTCATTAATATAATATAAAAACAATTATTCCTTAACTATAACTCCGCAGGATAGATTGTAATGAAAAATGAACTTTATTGTTTTGTGAGGCGGTAGTGAGAGACATGTTTATGAAATTTCTATCTTTTCTATAAATTAAATGTTATAAATGTATTAATCACACCCAAGTGGTTTTCAAAGGCCAAAATTCCTGCCCAATTATTTCCTTGGACATCCATATCACATTAAAAGGGTTTTTATGTCTGTTAGGGTCATATTACTTTATAATAATAATATTTTAACCCTTATTTACATGCCTAATCCTTTAATCATGGAAAATAAAATAATAATGTTACTACCTAGAAATATTTTAACAATATTTGATCACATTTTTCATACTGATTACAATAATGTATTTCCATTTATTTAAATTCAATTCACAAAAGTTTTGAAATTTAATTTGAAGTTAATCTCTAAGATCAATTGAGGAAGTGGGTTTGTAAAATGTGCAAACCATAAAAAGTTAGATATCTGTTTATTTCCAATTTAAATGAGAAATAACTTCCAATTTCCAACATTGAATTATATGATAAACACATAATCTAATTATATATTAAAATAATCAAAATAATTAAATTACTATATAAAAAATGTATATGAAAATGTAGTTTTGAATTAAAATACAATATTTTTACTATTCATCAAATATGAAATTTATCCAAAATAATTGAAATAATTCCACAAATGAGAATATTTATTCCTATATTCTAAAGAATATTAATATTTTATTTAAATATAAGATATTAAATTGAAAAAATAAATTTTCAAAAGAGGTTTCACCATCCAAAGGTGGAAAAATCCTTTTAAAAATATTATACTGTTTTATGCTAAAATTGGAATTTATTTTCATATTATGCCTCTAATATTTGTTATAGAAAAATAAAAACATTTAATAAACACGTGAAATCATAATATAGCGAGTATATACATTCACACAAACACAACATCTATTCATTAATTACTATCTAATATAAAAATATTAATAATGTATTAATTTCCGGTATATCTCAGTTATGTGTGAAACATAAAATTTCAAAGAAACCCATTTTTGCGTGTGGGGTATGCTATCTGATAAAGAATCTATTTTATATTAAAATTAATATTCAATTCATAAATGTTCATATATATATCTATATATGTGTGTGTGCATATATATTTCTTCTTTTATAATTTCTCATGATATTAAAGATATAATCAGTATCATGTAATGATTAGTAGAAACACTAGGAAGAATAATATAAATAAATATAGATAACATGATTGTTATAGTAATCCCTTATAAGATTTTAGATATTTTAAAATTATAAGTATTTAGTTTTTTGGATCATCATTCAAGATGGTTATGAGATAAATTCAATGTGTACCATTATTCATTTATGGTTCCTGAAGAATGAATGTGAATCAACGCCTATAGAAAATGTATATAATTACCCACTGAGCAATCCAATATATTTGTAATTGGATCTGTGAAGATCATGGCCATACAATTGTAGCATACTCATGATATAATAGCATTTCCTATACTGAAGAACCATTAATTCCCTAATTTGATTCACTTATTTTGAATCGATTCATTTTAAAAAGCATCCATATTTTAGTGGATCTATTAATCCTATAGAATCTATGAGATGGATTCAATCTCTCAAAATATATTCCAATATATCGGATGTGATTAATGAGAACTTGTTAATATGGGATTGTATTTTTTTAAAGGATATGTTGATAAATTGAAGTCATTTATCCAAATAAATAATGAATATGAATAAATATAAAGTATATAATTGAAAAGTTTCAAAGGAGATATTATTTGAATATTTATTCACTCAATAAAAATTAATTGACATGGTGTGGAATATATTCACATTATATAATATGGAAAAATAATGTGTCATATAGTATGAGGATAACATTAAAAGACTAACCAAAAATGCATTAGAAAATGTACATAATCTGGAAATTATGATTGACCATTTCTTTGATCGGATTAAGCGACGTATCGAAGTGGAACTAGATTCTCAGGTGTTTTCACCATGTGATGATATGGTAACATGTTTCATCAATATGGAGGAATTATTCTCAATTTCATATATTTTTAAATGAAATAAATAGATGAAGAGGATTTCTAAGAAAGACAAAACAAATTAGTTGTAGGAAAATAATGGAAGGGTGGAACCTACCATATGTGACAATTTTAAAATGAAGAACTCAATTACTTGAAAAATGGGAAGAGGTGTTTGATTCAATTATGGGGAGAAATTTCATAAGGAAAATGATTGAAAGGGTATGTGTGAATCAATTTATGTTTACTGTTTCAAATATAAAGAGTTGCGGAATTATAAAAATTGGTTCCCCAATCATCAAGGGAAATTACCACAAAAGAAGCCTAAGGGAAAATTCATGATTTTTATATTAATTCAATTGAATTTTAATGATTAAAATTATTATGTATTTGAATTTATTAATTATATAAATGGTATTTCTATTTTAAGACTAATGAAATATATATAAATTTTTATATATTAGTTTTTAGTATTAATTTTAATGAATATGTTGAATAGTACAAGAATCAATGAAAAGTGATTTAGTGGTATTGTGATTTTCTAGACAACACATTTTGAATATAATGATAATATTTAATATGATCCTAATGATCAGTTAATAAGTTTTAGTTTGGACAAAATAAATATTGACACTAATTTAAAAAATGGGACAGTTTTTATGACCTTAAAAATATTAGTATTTTTTTATGCAGTAAATAATGATGTAATTTAAATGATTTCATAGACATTGAATATATTTTATAATCTGAGATTTTATTTATGGAATATGGAAATAGTGAATTTTTTTAGACGATATGTTTAAAATAAGGTTTAATAATGATTTAGTGTATTAGTAGGCTTTATTGGAATTTGTGAACAATGTATTCATAGAGGGTTGGTCTGTGACATTTAGTTATATCTTTTTATGATCCATTCTAGGTCAAACATTTACTAGTCACTTGATTCGCCCCGTGAAAATTCTTGAGTTGCTTTCTCGATCCACCCAGGATATCGACAATCACCTTGAGAATCAAGGAGAACCAATGAAAACAATTTATACAAATAAACACATACAATTTTTTCAAATAAATATCATCCCAATAATAATAATCCAAATTACATATTATATATTTTTTCTCAATTCATTTACATAATATAAAAACTAGATATAAGTATAAGTGTTAGTTTTAAAACTCAAGTGGAATGCCCAAATAATTTATTCACAATTAATTTCATTAAAATATAATATTTATTTCATGGAAGTTTGAATTATAATATATTAATATATATATTTAAAAAAATTACAAAATATATTTACATTTCTATGATTTTTTAAAAACGGTTTCTTTTCTAATGGGGTGGAGGCTTTATAATTTATGATAAAATATGGGAATTAGGGAAAACGAGGTTTTTAATCATTAAGGTAAAATGAGTGTTAGAACTTATCAAAATCAGTTTCCCTAAAAAACATTAAGTCCAACTCATTATCTTTTACAAATAAATAAACCACGTCCTCATGAAAGAGAAATGATCAAATGATATGGGAAATGGAAAGTATCAAATATGTGTAACAAACCAAACAAGGAACCTAAATAATCAACGACATAAAAATAAGTGACGATGAACATGGGAAAATCTATAAGAGCAATGTATATTATAGAAGATATGGAAACCTTATTCACCATATAGGCATACATAAACTGATTCCATCAACCATCCATTGTGACAACCGGGCCCCTGTGACTGCATAGACACCCCTCCTTAACAAGGCCGTCGGGTCCTGGCTCACCAGGTACCACCAGTTGCCCCCGCAGACATGGGGGGCCCACCCCAGGGTCCACCCACATGCCCGAACGGGTCATCTGACTAATGATAGTCCCCACAGGCCAACACATGTCCTTTCTAGTGTGCTTTGTCCTCACTCACACACACCCTGGGAAACTTTCCAGAGGGTCACCCATCCTGATAACTACTCCAGGCCAAGAACGCTTAACTGTGGAGTTCTAATCAGACAGGCTCCCGAAAAAGAAGGTGCAACTTGTTGACATGAGTCATATCAATTAGTCATTTAACCCTTATCATTTGGGGATGTTACATTCACCCCCACTTTAGAGCACAATGCCCTCGTTGTGGGCCCTACATCTCAACCCAAGCAGTGCACCACACTTAATGCTGAGTTCATCATCTGATACCAAATGTGACAATCAGGCCCCAGTGACTGCACAGACACCCCGCCTTAACAAGGTCGTCGGGTCCTGGCTCACCAGGTACCACCAGTTGCCCCCGCAGACATGTGGGGCCCACCCCAGGGTCCACCTACATGCCCAAATGGTTCATCTGACTAATGATAGTCCCCACAGGCCAACACATGTCCTTTCCAGTGTGCTTTTTCCTCACTCACACACACCCTGGGAAACTTCGCAGAGGGTCACCCATCCTGATAACTACTCCAAGCCAAGCACGCTTAACTGTGGAGTTCTAATCAGACAGGCTCTCAAAAAGGAAGGTTCACCTGTTGACATGAGTCATATCAATTAGTCATTTAACCCTTTATCATTTGGGGATGTTACATCCATAATTCTCGGTCCTAACCATAATTTCATAATAGAGGAGACAAATTCCATAAAATAGAATGGTCCATACTAATAGTAACTATCTAGTGCATAATCTAAACTAGAATAATAATTATTCATAGGAATTACACTTGCTATTCTTGGTTTCCATCCCATTTCTAAAGTAGAATATATCAAGACAAATCAACCATATATAAATTAAATGGATAAGCCACAACATAGTCAACACATCCAAGAATCACCGCAAAATCACCCCATTGATCATCCCAATGATTTCTTACATCAACACATAATGAAATTAACATACTGAGGACCTCCCCTTACAATTAAAATCAATATCATGGTAATAGATCCATCCCAAGGGAGGTTTTCAAAAAGTGCCAATTAATGAATGATTGAAATGGGCCTCAAGCATCCTTTGAGTGATAAATAATTTCCAAAAATGAATCAAACATGATGATTACGAACCCTTACCAATATAAGAATACATTTAAAACTTCAAATTAACCATTTGGAAACAAAAAGTCATTTACTAAGCCAAAAACCATTTTTTGAAAAACATAAATCAGTTATTAAATATAAAATATCATTTTAACAAACACTTATTATGCAGGTTTAGTAAAACCATTCCACGCAATGTAATATAAGTGGGGACCCACATTAATTCAAGGAAACAAATTATTCCAAAACTATATATCACACAATTTTTTGAGAATATGTTTAAAAAATAGTACATTAAATTATTATTTATATTTAATTTCCAATACAAAGGGGGATGTTTCTCAATCTATAATATTTTTAATAGCAGCAACTCGAAACAACACCACAAATGAAATATCATCCAAGAGAAACCATAATAACACAAATAACATAATTTTAACTCCATAAAACAATAACCTTATATCCAAGAGACCATTTAAAAAGTGGAGATGACAATAATATTGAATAAGAATGAATATGAAGAATAGTGGAGGAGAATACATTAAAAAATCAACACAAAACCATGAATAATTTACTTTGAATTACAACATTTCAGGTGGGGAGGCATGTAGAAGAATGAAGGATCTCCCTTGGAGTCGCATGATCCTTGAGAGGTGGAAAATTGATATTTTTGGGGTTAAATCCAATGATGGTATAAGGATCATTTATTATTTTTTGACACCTAGGAACCATGCACAGTTATGATACATGTTTTTCCAAATTGTTCGCAAATCAGGCATCCCCTTACTGAACCAACTGAGAATGTGCATGGTTTGGAAGAATTATTTTAGAAATGTTTCACCAACCATTCTACATAGTTCTATTAAAAATTTCAGAAGCATGTGGACACCTTCTATATTGTTTTTATAGTCATGCATAGGCCACATGCCCATGAAAAGAGACCCCTAAAGATCCACAAGATTCCACATTAGTAACACAATATTTGAACCAAAACAAGTGAATAATATGAAACTCATATCCTGTGAGATTAATATGAACTAAAAATGATAGCATCTTAAGGAGGTCCCAGAATTATCCCATAGCAATGAACCTCAACCATGCCTCTAAGGGAAAACAAACTGAACCTAAAAATTTATATTTGTAAAATTCAAAACATAGAGAGAAACAAAAAAATAATCAGAAATAAAATATGAAAAAACATCTGTATGAAAATTATCCCCACCATTGTGATTTCTCCTGGTAGAAATTCTCAAAGTGTGAGCATAAATACGGTAAGGGAAAAGAGTTACCCACCAGTATGATCAGATTCCACTAACAAAGAGAAACAATAACCACCAATATGGTAAAAAACACATATCCACTTGAAACTAACCATTATACACTATTCAGTCCACAATATATAATGAAAAACCCATGCCACCAACCAGACATCATTCCATGATGAAAACCATCATTCCTCCTCTGATGTGATGAAACATCCTAACAACTACTCAAAAGAAAAAAAGAACGATAACAAACTAAAATGCAAGATTAATTTATTCATCATGGGAGCCAAGGGTGGAAACCCTACCATTTTAGAATTTCACATAGATTCCCAACCATATCTACCCATTATACACTGAACATCTAAACATGAATAACCAGACATCAAATTCATAAGGAATCAAATTATAAAAAAATGACACACAAGAAAACATTCTGTAACATTATGATGAAATGATTTAGAATATCAAGAATGATTATTACATTTTAGTATATAAATTCATTATATTCACAATACCACATTCACATTTCATATAAAAGGAAACACCACAAAACACAACTGATCCAACAAAGAGACATTCATATCCAAAAAGTGTCTTTAAAACCAATCTCGGAGCAACACATGGCTTCCAAAAATGAGTGGAGGTGTCTTCTGTATAGAAAGACATAAACCCCATATAATTCCAAGAATGACAATGATAGAACCATTGAAAATTAGATATGCATGATAAGTTATGGAATGCCTTTGTGTAATAATACACAAAGAGTTCTTATGGCATCGCTTGCCACAATGATGAAAAACTGGAGTGCCACTATAGCATCCCATGTATTTATAGAATAATTTTTTTTTCAAATATATTAATATTTATGAATAATATATAACTTTTAAAATAAAAATGACACTTTTTCTTATATAATACTAAACACACAACAATAATTTTCTCTAAAATCTTACATTTCACTCAACATTGATTTTAACCCAAATAATAATAATATAATAATAAAAGTAATCTTATTTTAATTGGTAGTTAAGGCATAGCCATTTTAATTTTGGGAATGAACATATCTAACTACAATCTTATGAAACATATTTATTAAATATTTTTACCTTTATCCAATAAATTTTAGTGCCTAAAATAAGAATGAATTCAATTTTAAACATGATATATTATTATATTTTTAATAGGTCCTTTTACCACATTTTGATGGAGATCCCTTTTTAAACATATTATTTTTAACATTTATATTTTATATTTTAACAAATTAACTTCTTCTTATATAGAGGGACCTCAGATATTACCTTGGTCAAAATTTTGGTATCTTTATGATGAAATTCATATTTTAATTAATAGTGAAAATGAAACATCCCATGTAAATAAAGAAATAATACAATTTCTTTTTAAATAATATTTTTTCAATTCAAAATTAAATATACTTTAAATGGGTTTCTATGTTCGATGGATTACCCGATATGGAACAACAGGCTTATTTAAAATCATACTTTTATACTAATAATATATTAATATAATTTTAAATTTAGTTAATGCCAAGATGTTTTATTGGTAGGAATGAATATAACAAACTAAAATATTATTATTCATGTTTATTAAATGTATTTACATTTATCCAATAAATTTTAGAGGCTTAAAATTAGAAATAATCTAATTTTAAGCATAAATACTCTTATATTCTTTAAAAGGTCGCTTTATCTCCTTTTAAGGGAGTACCCTCTATAAATCTAGTTTTGGGAACTTTTATATATTTTATTATACCAAATAAAATTCTTCTTTAGAATCAGGAAATGAAAATTCTCTTTGGGTAAAATTTCGATGTTTTTCTGATAAAATTCAATTTTTGATTAACAGTAGAAAATACAGTATTTTAATTCAAAACATCCTTTTAATATAATTTATTTATATTGTTATATTATCTTTTTATTTGGTTTCAAAGTGTAATTAGATTATATTTTTACCATATAATCTAATTTTGGTCATTATAATTAATTCTTCTTTGAAATTGGACATAAACATTCCCCAATCTATTGATAGTTATTATTTCATAGAAACACGCTTTTTGTCGTGACAATGGGAATTATTTTAAAATTAATTAATCCAACTTCTATATTTTGAATTTTTAAAATAGAAATCAGTTTTTAATTCGAAATATCAAATATTTATTAGGATTAATTTTTTGGTTTTTTTTGGAAAACATCATTTTTTATGAATATTGAAACCACAAATAGTAGTTAAAAATCTAATTTTTTCATTTAAATGATGTTTTACCTCTTTTGGTAATTGAAGTTTGAAATTTTTAAAAACATGGTCGTTATTAGTAAGTAAAATGTGGTTCAATAATATGGAAATTATTTTTGGTGAATAGTTACCTTTAACTTTTATTTACAACGATTAATAGTAAATATGATAATTCATGGTAAAAAAAATCATAATAATGAAAAATTAGCTTAACACATCTTTTAACCTTATAGGATGAGTCATGGATGACCATGGGCATATTGGGTTCTGTTTTGGGACCTCAATGAGCCACTTATGAGTGATAATGACCCATTATTTTACTTAACATAATATAAAGGAAAAAATGACAAAAAAATATCTTTTAGTAAATTAATATTTACATAGGGTTATATAAGTTATCTTTTAGAAAATAAAGATTATTTTGAAATATAAAAATATTTCCTACATCATGGTATTTTTTTATGTTTTTAGACACCAAATAAATAAATGTATTTTTGACACAATAATGATGCAGTGTTTACCTCATTTATTAATGATTTAAATAAATAATATTATAATAATGAAATTAATATCCAAAAATAGTCCAATTCTTAATTGATGATTTTATTTCGATTATTATTTATCATATATTCCATATTAATGAGTTTAGGACCTTCATAAACTAAAAAAATTATATAATAAAAAAATATTTTCACAGTTTCCTAAAGGGCCCCTCCTCCCCCTTATTAAAATCCCTCACCTCTAACCAATTAATAACCTCTCTCAAGCCCCTTGGCTTGTCCAAAATCCACCAAATTAATCTCCATACATCCCTATCATCCTGTTAGAAGCATTTTCTTAGGTAAAAGGCATATTTAGATGTCCTTTTGGTTCAAATCAAAGAGAGTTTACAAAAATAAAAGTAACAGTTTCTCTTAAATTCTATGTTCTTATTTTCCTTCACCAACCCTAAAAACGTATTATTATTATTTTTATATCATCAACAGTATTCTCAATATACTAGGATTTTGTTATTATAAGGATTCGGACTACACTTTCACACACATCCATCTAATTGGTATAGAACATATTGTTTCTGTGGATGACCATCTATCACCTCACGGAATAATGATTGTTCAATTATCTCATACCGCCTCTCATGGTGACCAATAAGATGGACCTGAATTTATATTTGATATATATTATGTTTATTTTTTTATTAACCATCTGTATTTTTCATTTTAAGTATACCTTTATGATTTCAATTATGGGTAAACTCTTTAATTTAATTTGAGGAAGTACAGAGTACCACCCACTCAAAATGATATGACTCTTTAATGTCATATGTGTGATGTATAAGGGATGGAGATAATGATATTATATACTATATTATACTTTAATTAAAATATAAATATGTATCATTATGTTTTAAATATATTAAAATAACAAAAATAAATGAATATAGCCTTCTAGCGTATGTTCGTCTTACCGTCACCATGAATGGTGCATTTCATTTATTATCTCCAAATGTTTTGTAATATTATAAATACATGTATATATTTGATATATATGATATATATGATATCTAAATCATGAATATCATTTTGGAGATAATGGATTTTTGACCACATGATCAACATGTAAATATAAGAAGTTCATTTTTGACTCAACTACCAAATATTGAATAAACATCCATTATTAACTTAAATAATTAAATAATGTTTATAACATGGTAATAAGTGATATAAAAGGATTAATAAAATTAAAAAAAGGAGCTTTGGAAAGTATAAATTAACTTTAGTTTATTATTCAGGAGATAAATGAATGAATGGGTCTTGTTGGACACAATGTAAGGGACATCATTTCAATCTTCTTTCATTGAAGAATGTTTTGTTTCCATACATGACATTCTTTTATACACTGTATAAAAACCATTGAATTTTCATTTAATTCAAAGGGAATCTAATTTTTATGAGGTGTTTCATTAAAAATCAAAAAAGAATGTTTCTATTAATGTATGGGGTGACAACGACCTTTTCCCCGGCCGTGAGTATGATTTAATCTATAGCTTCCATAACAAGTTGTAGTGTTTCTAAAAGGAAAATGAAAACCATATATTCATTTAAGTATTTTGGCATTGAAAATGGTTTTGATAATAGATTCTTTATGTCAATATATTTATATTATATATTGTGACTGAAATATTGAAATTTTATCCTTTCTTTGTGTTTATTTTATGTGTTATGAATATGTTATAGTTCTTGGGAATTGTTTACATATACAGGTGGTTCCATGATAATCAAATGAAAGGTGAGCCCGAGATAGCTCTAAAATGAATTGGGTAATGTGACAGAGGTAAATGTGAATGTTTCTCCTAAGAGATTTATGGAATATACTAAGATGGTTATTACAAATGTAACTCCCTACGTATATGTGATAGCTACAATGTAAGTATGGTATAGAAGCCACAAATTAACTTTATGATTTTTGTTTTCTATGTGTTGTTATTAAATATTTTAATTTCATGAGGTATTTTAAAGAGAATATGTTATGTATTTAATGGAAAACTAATGTTTTTTATTTGTTTTATAACCCTTAGTGAGATTTTTATGCTCATATAATGTTTTGAAATGTTTTTTACAGGACATAAAGATGAATTGGGTCAAGGACGAGATCACAAAAAAGTCATTCTATCTAAAACATCGGACTAGGCATGACTCTTTTTTTAAACAGACATTATTTTATGAAAAAAAATTGAAACTGAGTAGAAGTTTCAAACTGTAAATTTTTTGGATGTGATGTAAATGTTATGTCTTAATTCTCAAAAACTCTAAACCTGAAAAGATCCCCAATTTTAATTATTCATTTAATTCAAGAGTATGTAATGTTTTAAGGCATGGTCCTTATAGTTAGTATCAGAGGCTGGGTAGATAACATTTGGGTTTAGGTTATTATTAAATTATTATCCATAAATAAATTTATGTTAATATTGTAATGATATAGAATTTATAGATTTATGTGTTGCTTCACCTAAGATATTTCTATTTTTAGAATTTTTTTCTACAGATGAAAAATGGAATCTATGTATGGATTACATCCGAAGGAAGACAAATTTCCAATTCTATAACCAAAGAAGGTCTGAATCAGAACTAAACAGTTTTTTGTCGTGGTGCTACAGTTGACTCAGGCTATAAACGGTGGTGGTATCCGTGAACATGATCATCTAGATCAACCATAGAGGAACAAGTTGGTAGGGGATAATTACATGAGACAACATCCCCCATCATTCAGAAGATTATCTGATCATGTTATAAAAGAAAGGTGGATTAAATCACTGGAGAAGATTTTCTATGACATGGGGTCTTCAGAACATCAAAATGTTAGTCTCGCTGTTTACCATTTTGAAGGTGAAGGTGATCTGTGATGGTTGATCGTGAAAAATATTATGGGTATTGAGGAGATTTATGCTATTTATTGTGATGAATTCAAAAGTAAGTTTATTGAGAAATATTTTCCAAAGGGGGTTTATCATAAGATTAAAAAAAATTCCTACATTTGAGGCAGGAGTATGAATCAGTGGCTTCTTATACAGCAAAATTCACTCGACTGGCTAGGTTTACTCCAAATTTCATATGAGATCTCGATAGTAAATTCAACTATTTTTACCCAGGATTTAAACCAATGTAGAAATGTTCTTTAGCTTCTCATGAGTTCAAAAGTTATGTAAAACTTATTAAATGTATGGAGAAGTTGGAAATGGAGTTTTATTATGATCAATTTATCATTGAAAAACAATAGTATAAGAGGCCCAGGTGGCAAAAAAAATGGTGAACTCTTCAAAAAATTATGATGGTACGAAACATATGTTTATGGTTTTTGAAAATTGTGGTAAAAAACATGCTGGGAAATGTATTTTGAATTAGGGTAAGTGATAATATGTGGTAAAATGGGACATAAATCTCATAATATAACTGAAACAGATCCGAGAAATGGTAATAAAAATTATGATTTACAGTTAGTAAAATTTCGTATGTTCAATTAAATGGTTCGTAATGTAACTGAGTTTCCAATGAAGAACTCAACGGAGGGAAAACTGCCAAAATACAAGCATAAATGGGTGTTGAAGTCCTATGTATCTACTTCAGCAGATATTGGGCCATCAAATGAAGTAATATTAGGTATAATATTTGTTTTTTTAGATTATTACAATGTGTTGTTTGATTCAAGGTCTACACATTATTTTAGTAATTTATAGTTTTCTTGTAAATTGGGAATTCCAAATGAATATATGAATCCTGAAAATATTGTAAAAATTCCTAGAAGAAATTTTGAGACAGAAAGAAATTATAAAACCTTCCCATCCACGTGTGCGGTGTGAATCTACCTGCATACCTTATAGTTTTGCCTCTATTATACTTTGATGTTATTATGGGATTGTATTGGCTTTCTTTTTATCATTATATGATTGACTACAGAGATAATGTTGTTTCTTTTTATAATCATTTTCTATTTGTGTACAAGAATGAACCCTTACATTGGATAACATATCAGGAAGCTGAGAAACATGTAAAAGAAGGAAATCAATGTTACCTAGCACATATTTTTAAAAAAAAATAACTTTTCAGATTAATGATTTTCCAGTGTTAAATGTGTACCTAGATGTTTTTCATAATATTTTCCTAGAATTATACCTGAACGTGAAGTTGAATTTAAAGTTGGCTTACTTCCTGATGCTAATCAAACTTCAAAACCCTGTTATCTAATTGCTCAAATTATACATTTAGAGTTATTGATGCAATTTATGGATTTATTAGATAAAGGTTTCTTTCGACCAAGAACATCACCATGGTGTGTTCCCATATTGTTTATTAAAATAAATGATGGTTTAATGAGACATTGCATTGACTATAGATCATTGAATAACATCAATTTTAAGAACAAGTATCCTTTTCATCATATCGATGATTTATTTGATCAGATCTAGGGTGCACGTTATTTTTTGATGATTGATTTTATTTCGGGGTACCATCATTTGAATGTAAAGGAAGCATAAATTTCAAAGACCACATTTCATACTAGATATGGACATTATGAATTTATAATTATGAATTTTGGGTTATCCAATTCACCTGTTCTGTTCATGGACCATATGAATACAATTATCTGTGAGTTCTTGGATATGTTTGTGGTTGTTTTCATTGATGACATTTTGGATTATTGTAAAAGTAAATATGAGAATGAATTTCATTTAAGGTTTTTCTTGATACCTTAAAATAAAATAAACTATTTGGGAAATTCATCATGTGTGAGTTTTTGTTACATCAAATTTCAATCCTCGGTCACATTATTTAAAAAAAAGGCATAGTTGTTTATCATGCTAAAACAATAGTTGTTGATGAATGGGCAAGGGCAACAAATATAACTAATATCCATAGTTTTCTTGGTTATGTTGGTTATTACAGGAGGTTTGTATAAAATTTTTCATGTTTATCTACCCCACAGATTAAGTTAAACCGAAAATGTGTTTAGTATGTCTGATCAAAAGAATGTGATGATTGTTTTTATGAATTTAAAAGAAGACTGGTGAATGCTCCAGTTTTCACACTACCTTCCAGAAATTGTGAATTTGATATATATAGTGATTCTTCATCGAATGGAATTTATTGTATCATTTTGAATAATAATCAAGTAATTTCTTATGCTTTACAACAGTTGAAACTTCATGAGTTAAATTACCCTACATTTGATTTGGAATTATCTACTATTGTTTTTGAATTAAAAATGTGGAGGCATCATTTGTATGGAGTAAAATGTGAAATATAAACTGACCACAAAAGTTTTAAGAATATAGTCAATCTAAATTTATTGAACACGAGATAAAGGATATGGTTAAATTTAATCAACGATTATGATTGCACGATCCATGACCATCCAGGAAAACCAAATAATGTAGATGATTCTTTAAGTTGAAAAAGTAATGCTTCATTAACTATGCAACATTTGGAACAAGAACCATCATTTTTTTTTATTTGATGATCATTGGAATATATGTTTTTTGTGTAGGAAAATTTTCTGGTTTGTTTCAGGAGTCAGTAAAATCATCTCTATAACACAAAATAAAGAAAGCAAAGAAGGAAGATAGTTATTTGAAAAAAAATGTAGAGTTGGCTCAGAAGGGTATGTTTCCTGATTTTAACATTGATAATGATTTTCATGATATTTGGAATGAGATTATGTGTGTTTTTTGATTAATAGTTAGAGAATGAGTTGTTATGTGAAGCTCATTATTCCCTATTTTCAATTCATTCTGGTAGTACTATGATCTACAGAGATCTTCGGGAGTATTACTGGTGGGATGGAATATAAAGAGATATTACTGATTTTACTATGAAGTGTTTGACTTGTCAGTAGGTTAATACAAAGAGATAGTTACCGAAAGGGGTGATTTAGTCTTTATCGGTGCTAGAGAGGAAATGGAAAAATATATCCATAGACTTCGTTGTGGGATTAACAAAGACTTCATGAGGTAATAATGCAATCTGGGTTATTGTTGATCAATTGGAAAAATCTACTCATTTTCTTCCTATTTGAGATACATTTTATCTAGATCAACTTTCTTGGTAGTATGTTAATTAGATAGTCATGTTGTATGTAATTACACTAACTAGTGTATCTAATCGTGATCCTCGGTTTACTTCTATCTTTTGTAAAGGATTATAGAAGCAGTTGGGTATTAGCTTAAATTTTAGTACAACTTTTTATCTATTATTAGATGGGTAGTCTGAACTAACAATTCAGACCATGAAGGATATGATACGTCCTTGTTCTCTATATTACTAGGAAAGTTGGGACCAACATAATTATTTTGTTTAATTTTCATATAATAACTATTTTCTATCGGTATAATGATGGCTCTATTTGAGGCATTATATGGTAATCAATGTTGAAATCCAATTTTTTGGGGTGATGTAGGTGAAATGATGTTGATAGGGTTGGAATTTGTAGAAGAGATAGAAGAAATGTTTTAGTAGAAACAGAATCACATGATAATAGCTCTGAGTTGGTAGAAAAGTTATACTGATAATCGGAGGAATGATCATTATTTTGAGGTTGGTGATCATGTCGTTCTCAACATTTCTCCTTGGAAGAGTGTGATGTGTTTTTTTAAGAATGAAAAGATGACTTTGAGGATCATTGGACCCTATGAAATCCTACTTATAGTTTCATCAATTTCTTACAAGGTGGCTTTACCTCCAGGCTTATCCTAGGTACACAATGTTTTTCATGTTTCAATGTTGGGAAAGTAAATGACAGATCTGTCTCATGTTTTAAGTCTAGAGGTAGTTCAATTGGAAGAGAATATCTCTTATGAGGAACATATAGTTAGGTTATTTATCATTGAGATCAAGTGTTGAGAAATAAGTTAATTCACCAAGAAAAGTTTTTGTGGAAAACCCATATTTTTGAAGATGCAATGTAGGAATCTGAAAATGCTATGAGGGATAAATACTCCCAATTATTCGATACGTGAATAAAATTGCGAGGACTCAATTTCCAAAAGGGGGGAAGGATGTAACTTCCCAGGAAAATAATGAAATGATATATTTTCATTTTAATTAAAATTTGATAAATGAAATATTAATTTTACTTTAAAGGAGTTGATATGTTCGATGGCTTACCCGATACGCAACAACGGGTTTCTTTGAAATCTTACATTGCAATAATAATATAAGAAAGTTATTTTAAATGTAGTTAAAATCTACTTGTTTTATTGGAAAAAATGGATAGAAAAAACTAAAATATAATTATACATGTCTGTTAAATGTATTAACATTTATCCAATAAATTTTAGAGGCTTAAAATGTGAATTAATATTATTTTATGCATAAATGTTAACAAATTTTTTAAAAGATTGATTTACATACTATTAATGGAAACCCCTATTTAAATAATTATTGCGTCACTTTTTATGTTCTTTTGGAGAAAATAATATGTTATTTAGAATTGGGACATAAAAATTTACATTGGGTAAAATTTTGGTATTTTTTTGATAAAATTCAATTTTTGATGAATAGTGGAAAATACTGTATTTTATTTCAAAACTAACTTTTAATATAATTAAAAATATGGTTATAGTATCTTTTTAATTGTTTTAAAAGTGTAATTATATTATATTTATAACATTTATTCTAAATTTGTTCATTGGAATTAATTTCACATTGAAATTGGATATAAACAACTTCCAATCTTTTGATTGTTATTATTTCTTAAAAACTTACTTTTTGATTTAAAAATGAGAATTATTTTTAAATTAATTAATCCAACTTATATGTTTATAATTTGGTAAAATATATATCAATTTTGAATTCAGATTATCAATATCATAGACTAAAAATTTGGTATTTTTCAGAAAAACATCAATTTTTGATGAATAGTGAAACCAATTAGTAGAAGTTAAAAATATGTCTTTTTCATTTAAATTAAATTTTACCACTTCTGTTAATTGAATTTATAAAATTATATATACATGGATTTTATTAATAATTAAAATGTGGTTCAATAAGAAGAAAATAGTTGTTGGTGATTAGTAACTTTTGACTTTTATTTACCACGGTTAAAGGTAAATAGGGTAATCCGAGTTTAAAAGAATATCATAATAACACAAAAATATATTAACACTTATATTAACCTTATTGGATGATTTAGGGAAGACCATAGTCATGAATGGGTATATTTTGGGACCCCATGGAGCCACTTATGAGTGATAATGGCACTTTATTTTAATTAACATAAAGAAAAGACAAAAATGAATTAAAAAATATCCTTTAATAATTAATTATTTCATTGAGTTATATAAGTTGTCATTTTGTCTATAAATTTTTCTGGAAAACTAAAAAGACTTCCTACATCATGTTATTTATTTTATAATTTTTAGACATCAAATAAATAAAATGATTTATGACACAATAATGATGTTGTATTTACCTCATCAATAAATGATTTAAATAAATAATATTATAAAGTATAAAATTAAATCAAAAACCTCTACAATTATTATTGGATGATTTTATTTCAACCATTAGTCTTATTATATTCTACTTTAATTAATTTGGGACCTTTATAAACCTAAAATGATTATATAATAAAATAATATTTTTAGACTTTCATAAAGTGGCCCTCCACCCCATATAAAAAGATCTCATCTCTAACTCATGACTCACACCTCTCAAGCACCATGGATCTTCCAAAATCATCCCAATTAATATTACTACATTACTATACTCCACTAATTATCCTTACCTTATGAATATGGCTCTTCATGAAGTATTTTTGGTTCAAACCAATGGGAGTTACCCGAATTAAAGGTAACTGTTTCTCGAAAATTCTTTTTATTTATTTTACTTCTCCAACCCCTAAACACATTTTATTTTTTTTATAAAAAATAGCATCTTTAATATACTAATATTTTGTTATTATAATTATTCTAACTAAACATTCATACACCACCATCTAATGGGTAAAGAATATACTGATTCTGTGGATGACAAACTAAAGCCTCACGAAATGATGATTGTTCAATTATCTCATACCAACTCTCATAGTGGAGATTATTATGGTACTATATTTATATATGATATTCATTATGAGTATTTTTTATTTATGCTTCTATATTTTTAAAATATATCATTTCATTATTGTTTTTGTTATGGGTAAATGAGTTAATTTCATTTGAGGAACTGCAAACTACAACCCCCACAAAGTTTTACGACTCGTTAATGCCATATGTGGGAAATATAATGGAAGGAGGTAATGATAATATTATACTGGAATTATAATATACCTATGTATAATTATGTTTTAATTCTATTAAAATAATAAATAGAAATGAAAGTTGTGTTCATGATTATGTATGACTTACCGTCTCCATAAATGGTGCATTTCATTTCTTTCCTCCAAATGTTATGTACTATTATAAATACATTTATATTCTGGATACATATGATATATATGGTATCTAAATCAAGAATAACATTCTATAGATAATGAAAGTTTTACTACATGAACAACTTGTAAATATAAGAAGTTCATTTTTTACTCAACTACCAAATATCGAAAAAACGACCGTTATTAACTTATATGAATGAATATGGTTTATAAAATGGTAAAAAGTTATATAAAAGAAATAATAAAAATGAAAAAAGGATCTAAAGAAAGTGTAAATTATCTTTAGTTTATTATTTGGGGGATTATAGAACGAACGGTTCATGTCAGACACAATGTAAGGGACTTCGTCTCAAAGTCTTTTCATTGTGGCATAGTTTATATTAATACACAACATTAATTTATAATTTTTATAAACACCATTGAATTTTAATTTCATTCAAATGGAATATTTTTCTATGAGTCATTTTATTAAATGAAAAAAAATAATTTTTCTTTTAATATAAGTGGTGACATGGAATTCTTCTGCCACCGCGAGTGTTATTTGATCAATGGCTTCATTAACAAGCTGTAATGTTTTTATGAAGATAATAAATACCATATATACTTTGATGTATTTTGGTATTGAAAATGGATTTGATATTGAATTTTTATGTCAATATATTTAAATGATATATTGTGTTTGAAATGTTGAAATTGTATCTTTCCTTTTATGTTTATTTAATCAGTTACTAATATGTTATGGTTTTTTGGAATTGTTTACGTATACGGGTGGTACAGTGATAAACCTAGGGTAGGTGATCCCGAGATATCTCTCCAATGCATTTGGTAATGTGATGGAGTTAAACATGAATGTTTCTCCTAAGAGATTTTGGGAATATACTATAATGAGTGTTCTAAGTATAACTCCCTACGTAGCTGTGATAGCTACAATTTTTTTATTATATGGATGGTACAAGTTGCCTTTATGATTTATGTTTTCTAGGTGTTATTCGTACATATTATGATTTTATGTGGTATGAAAAACATCTTATGTTATGTATGTAAAGGAAAACTAATGTTTTATTTCATTGTTTAATAACCCTTACTCATCTTTTTATGCTCATCCCTAGTTTTGAATTTTTCTTCTCTAGACATAATAATGAATAGGTCAAGGATGTGATAATAGAAAAGACATGTCTACAGCATAGGAATATACATGACTATTTTTTCAATAGTTTTTATTTTATGAAAAAAATTGAAACTGATTAGAAGTGTTTACCTTGTAATTTTTGAGATGTGATATAATAGTTATGACCTATTTCTCTAAAATTCTAAAGATGAAATGATCCTAAATGTGAATTTTTCATTTAATTCAAGATTATGTAATGTTTTATGGTTGTGTCATTATAGAAAAATACTGCATTTTAATTCCAAACTGTCTTTTCATGTAATTTATTTATATAGTTAAATTGTCCATTTAATTTGTTTAAAAGTGTAACTGGATAATATTTTTTTCATTTAATCCAATTTTGGTAATTGGAATAAAATTTACCTTGATAATGGACATAAACACATTTATATATTTGGATATTTTTAACTTCTTAAAAACTCATTTTTAGTTATTGACAACAGAAATTAATTTTAAATCAATTACTATAATTTTTGTGCTTATTATTGGAAAAAATTTATTCTATATTTGGAATCAAAAGTTTGAAATTTTTTCAATATGTTCCATTTTTGTTTGGATATTCATAATAGTAACTAATGTAATTATTTTTATTTTCCATGATAAAGGGTAAATCAGGTAAATAAGGGTAAAAATTAATATTTTGATTATATGAAAATGCCAAAAAACGTGTCAAAATACTATTAAATGATTTATGTTCAACTATGAGTAGAAGTTTCTACATGTAATATTTATGTTTTTATGTATGATTTATGACATAATTCTCTAAATATCTAAACATAAAAAGATCCAAAATGTGAGTTAATTTTAAATTAGTGAATAATATCAAGATTATGTAATGTTTAAGGCTATAGCCTTATAGATGGTATCATATGTTAGTTTAGATATATTTAGGAGTTAGAATATTATTAATTTAATATCCATAAAAGTTTTTCTCATTATTGTAAAAATGATATTGAATTATAAGATTGTCACATTGGTTCATTTATGATTTATTTTTTCAAAAAGATTTTCCATAGTGGAAACAAGGAGGCTATTCTTGAAAGGAATATAGAGGGAAATAATTATAATTCAACATCCTCAGACTTTTAGAATTTGAACTGAATAGTTTGTTGTAGTAATGGATTTGTTAACTCATAGAATTAATGGTGTAGTTTTCCATGACTGATATTAACCTACACAACTATAGAAGAATATGTTGATCATGGAGCATTTAATGATTAAACTTCCCACATAATTCAAATGATCATCTAAACTTGTAAAATCTGAAGGGTGGATTAAATCACTGGAAAAAAAATTTATGTAATCGGGTGTTCCGACAATCAAAAGGTTAGTCTTGTAGTATATAATATTTAAGGTGAAGCCAATAAGGTGTGGAAAATGATTTAAAATAAGAGATGAATTGGATATATTGATTCAATGGAATGAGATTAATCTAAGAATAACTTTTTTGAGAAATATTTTCTAAAGATTGTTCGACATAGAATGGAAAAGTAATAATGGTAATTGAGACAAATAGAGAAATATTCTATGTTTGTACATGAAGAAAACATTTCATGCATGTCAAGGTACATCCCAAATGTTTTTTGGGATATCAATAGTAAGATAAATAGGTTTTACCTAGTATTGATGCTGATATATTGAAGGTTGTTACCTTATCAGGAGTTAAAAGCAATTAGAAACTTCACTGATGTGTTGATAAGGTAAAAATGAGGTTTATGATGAGGATGATTTCAATTAGAGACAACAAAAGAAGTGATCCTGTTGGCTAGAAATGGGATTGAATTCATCAAAGAATCCTTGGTGTATGAAACAAAACTTTTAACTTGTGACAAGTGTCATAAAAAGAATCCTATAAAAATCCCTCAAATTCTAAGAAGAGATTCTGATGTGGTAAGACTAGTCATGTTTCTCATAACTGCAAGGATGGTTATCATGAAAGAAATAAAAATGTAGTAGTACATTGTGTTGGTTGCTACGAGATATGAAATTATGCCAATATGTGACAAAAGATGATTACCTAGGGTGGAAACAAGCAAGGTTGAATGAAAGTGAGCATTTTAAAAATCATTGTCTACTACTACGGGTGATTTGGGACACTAAAATGAAGTGTTTATAGGCATGTTATAGATTTTATAAAAATATTCCAATACTTTATTTGAATATGAATCATAATATTCCTTCATTTCTAAGAGCTTTTCTAGTAAATTGAAAATAGAACCTCTTGAATGTGATATATATATTTTGGTAAAAACACCAAGTAGAATTATTAAATAATACAGTATTTAGAGGAACCATCCTATTATCATTAGTGGGATAGTCTTTCCTAAACATCTTGTTGAACATTCCAGAGTGGAATTTGATATCATTTTTGGAATGTTTTTTCTTTTATTTAACCATTCTAAAATTTATTTTTTTAATGGAATGATTTTTTGTTCAATGATTTCATACCTATGATAACATACAAAGTAGATAAATGATTAACTAAATATGGTAGTGAAATATATTCGGCGGATGTTGTTGAATAGAAAGAATCATTTTTTATTAGTTACATTCCTGTAGTGAATGAATTCACAGATTTTTATCCTGATGAATTTACTTGTATTGTTCTCAATGGTGAGGTTGAATTTACAATTGATTTATTTGTTGAATCAAATCCTATTTCTAAAAAACATATCTAATAGCTCATGTAGATATTTGGGAATTAAAAATTAGTTTTATTAATTACTAGATAAAGGTTTCATTCGACCTAGAACATCAACATTGGGTACTCCTATTTTATTTTTGAAAATAATAGATGGTTTTATGAGACTATGTATTAATTAAATATCCTTGAATAACATCACTATAAATACCAAGTATTTTTTACCTCATATCGATGATTTGTTTGATCAGCTATATGATGAAAAGAATTTTTCAAATATTGATTTGAGGCCTGGGTACCATTAATTGATGGGAAGAAGTATGTAATTACAAAGATAGATTTCCAAATGAGATATGAGAATTATGATTTTGTATTCATTCCCTTTGAGTTTTGTAATTAACATTTTGTATATATAAATATCATGAATATAGTCTTTTATGAGTTGATGGATTAATTTGTGTTTTGGTTTATTGATGATATTTTGTTATATAATATAAATCAAAAGTAAAATAAAAGTCAATAAATGAATATTTCAAAAAAAATTTAATAAAAAGTAACTATTTTCAAAATTTAGGAAGTGGGAATTTTGGATTCAAGAAATTTAATTCCCATTAATTATTTTTCTAAATATGGAATAAATGTTGACCATTCTAAAACAAAATTTGTTAATGAGTGGAAAAAACCTATGGATATCACATAGATATTTAGTTTTCATAGATTAGTGGGTTATTACCAAAGGGCTGTTTAAAAAAAAGTTTAGTTATCTATGACACAAACTAAGCTAACACATAAATGTATTAAGTTCATCTGGATGAAAGAATGTGGTGATTTTTTTCATTAATTGAAAAAAAGATTTTTAAATGCTCCAGTCTTGGGCCTAATTTTTAGTAATGGTGAATTTTTTATCTATAATGTTGAATCAATGAATGAACTTGGTTGTTTCCTAAAGAAGATTGATCAGGTAATTTTTTTTCATCACATTAGTTGAAAACTAATGAATAAAAATACCCTATAACTAATATGGAATTTGATACTTCTCTCGTCGAATTAAAAATTTGGTGACATCATTTTTATGAAACAATGTGTGAAATATTTACTGATTGAAGTTTTTTTAATATATATTCACTAGGAATGAATTAAAAATGATACATATGAGATGGATGGAATTAATGAAAGACTAATATTTTACTATTCAATACCATCCATGAAAATAAAATATGGTGGTTGATGCATTGAGGCAAAAGATTAATGCTACATTAAATATTTTATTTTTTTGAATGAGATCCTTTGGATTTTTATTTGATTAATTTTATATTGGAAGATGTTAGTTTTGGTAATTCCTCAATTTTGTTTTTGGTGAATGTGAAATCATCTCTATTAGATAGAATGAGCCAAATGTATAATGAATACAGTAAGTTGAAGAAAATGTTAAATTGGATCAGAAGGGTCAGTTATGTAAATATTAGATTGAAAAATATTTAGTTTCAAGACATGGAAAGAGACTATGGGTGCCTTTTGATTCATATTTAATGAAATAATTATTATGTGAAGATGAAGGTTCTCTATTTTTAGTTCATATTGGCAGTACTAAGATGTACAGAGATCATTGGGATTATTAATGGTGTGATTGAATCAAAAAAGATATTATTGACATTACTATGAAATGTTTGACTTGTAAATAGGATAAATAAGAATTAATGTTACCAAAAGGTATGCTTCATCTATTCCCACTCCCTTAATGGAAAAGGAAAGATTCTTCCATAGACTTCATTGTTGTATTACCAAATATTTTTCAAGGAAACAATGCAATCGGGTTATTGCTGATCGAATAACTAAATGTGATCATTTTATCCTATTCATGGTAATTTTTCTATAGGTTTTTTTATCTCTCATATATTAATGATATTGTCTGTTTACACTGATTTACTCTCTCTCCTTTGTATTTGATTTTTATCCCAGGATTACATCTAATTTCAGTAAAGGCCTTTAAAAATAATTGGGAACTTAAGTAAATTTCTCTATAGATTTTAATCCACAAACAGATTGGCAGTTTTATTGAAAAATTCACATAATGGAGGATATTTTTTGTGCTTTTTCAATTGATTACCAGGTAATTTGGGATCAACTTATTTTTAGATGACTTTCTATATAATGAAGGAATTTAATCTAGTGTACAAATGACACCATTTGAGAAGTTATATGAAATGAGATGTAGAACATCAACTTTTTCAGATGAAGTCAGAGAATAAAATATGATGGGACTAGAATTGGTATATGAGTTGGCAATAAAAGATTAGTTGATCCAGATCTATATGAGGATAGCGTAGATGAAGAAGAAAATTTATTGAGATATCTATAGGAATGATCTTTCTTTTGATGCAGGTGATTATGTCTTTCATAATATTTATCTATAGAAAAGTGTGATGTTTTTGTTAAGATTGGCAATCTAGGTTTCAATTTCATTAGACCCCATGAAATCCTAGATAATGTTGGATCAGTTTTCTATAGGGTGGATTTACATCTATTTTTATCCCACATACATAATGATTTTCATGTTTCAATGTTATGAAAATATACACTAGATCCATATCATGTATTTAGTCTAATGGTATTTCTTTTTTAACATAATATTTATTACAAGGAAAAACTAAAATAGAGTCTTGACCACATAGAGCATGTGTTGTGGAATAATGGTGATTTATAAGGAAAAGGTTGTGTAAAATTACCATATGGATGTAGAGGCAGTGTGGGAATTTGAAATTTTTATGAGGGTTAAATGCCCCCACATATTTTATAATTAAATAAAATTGAGGGGACCCAATTTCCAAAATGGGTAACGATGTCACATCCCATGTATTTATAGAATAATATATTTCAAATCTATTAATATTTTTTAGAAATATATGAATTTAATGTTAAAGAGGGCACTTTTTCTAATACCATATATGAAATGCATCAACAAGTTTCTCAGAAATCATATGTTACACACAACGTCGATTTAGTCCAAAAACATAATAATAAAAATAAAGTATTCTTATTATTATAAATGATAGTTAACACATAGCTATTGTATTAGCAAGAATGAACAGAACTAACATAAATATGTTTTCATAAGTTTTAAATATTTTTACATTTACCCTATAAATTTTAGAGGCTTAAAATAATAATGAATCCAATTTGATGCATGAAATAATCTTAAAATGAAATTTAACAACATTTTGATAGAGAACCCATTTTAAATATAGTTTTTAATTTTTATTATTCATTTTCAAAAAATAAAAATCTTATTTATAATAGGGACGTCAAATTTTTTTGGGATGAAATTTTATTAATTTTGTGATGAAATTCATATTTCAAAGAAAAATGAAAAATACATCATTTTAATTCAAAATTGTCTTTTCACATAATTTATTTATATAGTTAGATTATACTTTTAATTGGTTGTAATTATTAAATAGATCATGTTTTTATCAATTTAACCAATTTTGGAAATTTGAAGTAATTTTACATTGAAATTGAAAAGAAACACATTTCAATATTCTGATAGTTTTTACTTCTTAAAAACATGCTTTTGGTTTTGACAATTGGAATTAATTTTAAATTAATTACTTAATTTTTTTGTGTTTTTAATTTTTAAAAATTTATTACATATTTGAATTAGAAGGATCAATTTTTGTAATTAGGTAAATTTTATTTTTGGAAGTTGTGACCAGTATCTTTAGTAAATATTTTTATATATAATGGTTAAATGTTAAATCAGAAAAATAAGAGTAAAAATATTATTATAATAATAACAAACTACGCTAAACATGTCTTTACCCTATTGTATGATTTATTGAGGATGATGAACATTATTAGGTTGATCATTTGGCATTTGGGAGCCACTTGGGAGGGAAAATTATATGATATAATAATTAATTTAGGTAAAGAGATATATATCATAATCATATATCATTTTACTAAAAAAAATTAAGCTGGGGTAATATAATTTATCTAATATACTATAAATAATAAATAGAACGATATAATGACTTACTACAAAATTATATTTTTTTATAAATTTTAGACATTAAATAAACATGTTTATTTATGACACACTAATGACGCGGTGATTACCTTAGTAATTAATGATTCAGATAAATGATTTTATAAATATTAAAATTAATATAATTTGAAATTTATTATTCCATAAATGAATTTTATGGAATAATATGACATATTTTATTTTATTTAACTGTTTTTTCTAAGAAATCAATTTTTTGACTATAAAAAATCAATTTCTAAATATTATCAAAATTGACCAAAATGATTATTCCTAAAAATATTATTTTATAAAATGATATAATAGTAATAAAAATCATAAATTCAAAGAACTGAATTATATAATGTTAAAAATTTCATTAATAATCAACTTCTGGTTCTATTGGAATTTTATAGAAAATATAGAAACCTTATATTGTGAAAATTCAAGAAGACATGGTAAGAGTTAATGTATTTATCTAAGGGTTAAAGATAAAGGATAACATTAATTTTGTCACATAAACTTGTCTAAAACAATATTTTTGACAGTTTTTCAACTCATACTATTCTTATTCTAGAAATATATCATTTTTGAGCCTTTATAATTCAAATATCAATTTATAATAAAATATTATTTCAAGGCTTTCAAAAAGTGCCACTCCTGCCTCTTATAAAAGTCCACCACCTCAACCTAATTAATAACACCTCTAAATCCCATTATATTGTTAAAATTATGCTCAAATAATCTCCCAACATCACAAAATTCCTCCTAGAAAACTTGCCTTGGGATGAATGCAAATCAAGAAAGCCTTTTGTCTCAAATCGTAAGAAGTTACCCGATTTAGAGGTAACGTCTTCTACAAAGTACCATTCCATTATTTTTCATCTCCAATCCCTATGATTTTCTTATTTTATGGTTACATAAATAAAATAGTGTCATAAATATACTAGGATTTTTATATTATAGTTATTCTAATTACACTTACATTGACATCCATATTATGGATATGAATATATTGTTTCTGTGTATGATGAACTACGGCCTCACAAAATGATGATTGTTCAAATTTATTATACTACCTCTCATGGATTATATAATGATTGAAATATATTTATAAATTATATTTAATATATATATTTTGTCCCTACACTATTTTAATTTTTATTTAATGCATACCTTTATTCTTTCCCAAATGAGTAAATATGGTAATTTAATTTGAGGAAGTGCAGACTCTTTCACCCTTAATGTGATATGACTCGTTCATTCCATTAAAATAACATATAATAATGAACATATGTAACATATATAACATATATATGTTATTAAAATAATAACATATATATGTATCATTTATCTTTCATTCCCTAAATATGAAAATGAAATAAAAGTAGCATTCATTCAAACATGTGAACTAATGTCTCCATGTGCTGTAAATTTCATTTATTATCATAAAATATTATTAAATTTCATAAAAACAATATACATGAGATATATTATTTTTAAATCGTAAATATAATTCTGTAGATGATAGAACTTTGACATCATTTCTAATTTACATAAAAAAGTTCATTTTCGACTCAAGTGCCGAATATTGAAAAAATGAAAGATATTGACATAAATAATTATATAATTCATTTAAAAAGGTAATAAGAGATATAAAAGTAACAATAAAATGTAATATGTTCTAAAATAAGTGGAAATTAACTTATGATTGTTTTTTAGGAAGAACATGGAACATTCATGACAATTTGTAGTCAAGGTAAGGGACATTGTCTCAATATCATTTCATTGTGGAATATTTTGATAAAATAAACATTCTTATATTATAAACATTATATTAAACTCAATTGACTATTAATTTCATTAAAAGGGATTATTTTTATATAAATAATTACGCTAAATTAAAAAAAAAAAAATTTTAACGTATGCGTTGACAACGACTCCACCACAATAATCATTATTTGATATTTCGCTTCCTCTATAAGTATTATTGTTTAAAAAAAAAGAAATGAATGAATTATAAAAATAATGGGTGTTGTGGTTTTGAATGGGGATTTACTATTTAAATGTCTTGAAATGATATCATCTAATTGAAATTTTTTTTTTTTTAGTGAAATGTTTAAAATTGAAATATTTTATTTTTTAAGATTATATAATTGTTCTTGGACATTTGATGGGTGGTTGTGTGATAAACCAAATATGGGTTGTTATGTGATAAAACAATGTTGTTTGTATCCGTGATAAATAATTTATGGGTGGTTACATCATATCCTCCAATTCGTTGGGTATGGAAGTCAGACTTATGGAAATTCCATTTAGTGAAATTTTTCGAAGTCAACCATATCGATATTATATTTAAAATGTTCATGTCCCAAGTTCCCTTTATAGGTTATAGGTTTTTATATGGATTTTTTGTAATATTTTGGATAAAAAAATGTTATAAATGACATTAAATTTAGTGAAGTATATTTTCCACTACCTAACGGGGTAAGGTATTATATTATGATAAAGTATTATTGTTTTTTAATTTTTCCAGAGACTAATAGTTTTATTTCATTGTGTATCCCTTACTAAACTTTTATATTCATCCAATGTTATGAAATGTTTTTCAGGGGATATAAATAAGAATATAATAAATTATTGGATCACTGAAATGTTATTATACTAAAATAATTAATGATACCATGATTCTTTTTATAGAGTTTTTGTTTTATGAAAAAAATGATAGTGTGTAAAAGTATCTAATTTTAATATTTAATATTTTATATATTAGATTTAATCTAATTATCTAAATACATAAACCTAAAAACAACATCAATTTTAGTTAAAGTCTAATTAATTTCTTATCTCATGATTATGTAATGATTAAGGTTGGGGCCTTATATCCATAGCCATAAGAATCTAATAAATGATTTAAAAGGACTCTTAGATACTTCACAAAAATAATTGACTCTAGGTTGATTCACAATATCTTTAATAGAATTACCTTCATCACTTATAGGGAATGACGAAGGATTGGACTCTTTGGTAACCCCTTCTAACATATATTCAATCAGAATAGGTAGACTCCCCACATCAACAATAGAGGTTAACAAAACTATGACACCTTCGACTATATTTTTGGATGAAGCATGTCTCACAAATTTATAGTATGTAGGGAATCGTCCTTGGCCCAATTTATCAGATAGGTAACCATATACAAAAAACATTAGAAAACTACAAAACAGATCATTCACCTTGGTGAATTTAGTACATATTCTTTTTATTATTTTCTTTCACAACCTCTAAAAATTACAATTGGATGATTGAGGAATTATAGAATTCCTAGGAGAAGTTTTCTCAATGTATTCTTATAATTACCATATTCCAACACATCCAACTCTGACCTTCGAGCAAAAATAAAGATAAACTAAACAATATATACTCAAGAAACACAAGGAAATTGAACAACCTCTCAATTCATCACATTCGCGCTTCTACTTAAAAGGGATCTTTATGACAATAATAGAGAAGAGGGTTCAACTTATAATACATGAGAAATAAGTCCTTGGGATGATCAAGAGTAGGGTCCACTAATGGCGAACCACCCATAGGTAAACCTCACATTTCCATCATGTATTTTTAAGGTCAATACACAAAGAAAAAAGAAAACTATGAACTCAATCAAAACTTACACCTAAAGACACACAGAAAGAAAACAATTAACATAAAAGGAAACCATCTAATGAATTTCCCCATACCTTTTTGAAAAACTCACTAACCACCACATCAAAAAACACTATTGAAATTCTCACTCCAATCCATTTAATTTCCTGAAAATCCATTGAATTCTATTAATGAATCCAAAAAACATTCCAACTGAAACACATTCCACACTTTTTTTAATCATCTACATTACCAAAAAATAATTTAATGCTAACAAATTTATCAAAAATCACTTTATTTAAATAAAATGTTTAAAATTAAATAAATAAATGTGAAAAATTATTTTTTATTTAAAACAATTTAAAAAATTAAAACTTTAAATCTAGTTTTTAATAATTTGTAAACAAAATTTTAAAATGTTTCCAAAATAGAAAAAAAAACCAACCCATGAAGGAAAAATAGTTTCCATGGGTGACATGGTCATATGGATGGTGATTGTATACCAATCATGAAATTGTCATGAAGAATTGTTCAGGACAATTTCCCTTTCTCCAAATTAGTTTCAAAGACCTGGGTTCTCAATGAGTTCTCTATAATAACTACCAATTCATTTCACAAACCCAAAAAGACCCAAAATAACCAAATAAAATAAAATAATATGGAATTCCAATGGTTACCAAGGTTCATTATAGAAAGTGATGGTTATACACTTACTCATACTAATACCAATTATTCTGATAGTCTTACTCCATCTAACTAAAAAACCCAAAAAACTAATGGTTCTCTAAAATCTAGATACATTAATGAACCTAAGCTCGTATACCATTTTCAACCGAACTAACATGGTTCAACCCCAAATGGGTTACATGAGTCATCCACAACAAGGACTCATAGGCACTACCAATACTTCTGAGATGGAGATTAGAACTATGGTAATCAACAAGAATAATTGTGTCCAATAATAATAAACCAAAGGGAAAAAGTTTTTTACATAACGGCAATGAATACAACCAAACCTAAAATTTATACCAATTGAAACCATTGACAAGTATGTCTCCAAGAATCCCTAGGGTTGACACTCTGACCATAATTCCAAAATATCCCATGGTGATCCAAACCTAGCTGGAACCTACATCTGAGACTGAAACTAAGAAATAACTATAGGTGTGAGTATTAATTCTCAGTAGGAGTGCTCAAAAAATATATTCCAATTTCTATTTCTAAAAACAAATTAATCTTTTCATGAATTATATAATTTAATTATATAAACATATGTTTTCAAAAAAAAATTTAAAACAAATCATTATCCATTGACATTATTATTTTAAAATAGGTCTTTGTTATTCAATTCATGGGGGATTTAGTATTTAATTGAAAAATATTACAAGTAAGGAAAGCCATGATTTTAAACATCAAAGGAAAAATTAGATTAAATGATTCTAAAAATATTTTTCCATAAAAAATATAAAAAAAATCATCACTTCTAAAAAATAATACTCCACATAGAAAATGATGAAAATTGATCACACAACATTGGTAATAGAAAATAAAACATATGTGTTACCAACAAAAAAAGAACCAATATCATCCACCATAGACAAATAAGTACCAAACAACTTGCGAACACCCAGGGGCTCATTGGATAATCCATAACATACTGAAACATGATTCATTCCATAGGTGCACCAACTATATGATATCATATAGACCCTATACTATGTCTTACCCATGCTAGCCCATCTATAGAATATAATCATAAAGTAGTGAAATGTATGCACTAAGGGATACTATCCAGTGAGTAATATAGAATAGTTAAATTAATATTCTAAAATAATCAACTTTCTATACTAGGGTTCCATATAATGTATGTAGTAGTGGATATCAAAACAAATCAATTATATAATATTCATAAGAAAAATACACCACGTGAGCCACACAAGAATGTATGGGCCTGAATCACCCTAAGGAGTATTCTATTTCCTTCAACCATAGACACATGATGAATGTTCAATGTTGTAGATCTCCCATTGCCATAAAAATCATTCCCAATTAAATAGGTCCATCCCGTGGTTTCAAAAAATGGACCAATATACAATAGTTATAAATTGTCATAAATTAACCTTATAGTGACAACCCCTTTGAAAAAAGGATTAGAAACACCATTTATGATTCCAAACCATTTATGAATCCGTTTAAGAACCCAAATTCAATATTTTGAATCAAAAACCTATTTAGTAGACAGAACAATGCATAATAAACCAAAAATCAATTATAAAATTTAATAATCAATTTTAACAGACACATTACATGAAAGGTATACTAAATCTATTCCATAAAACACAATAAAAGGGGTAAACCACTTAATTTCATGTCAATTAATAAATATAAATAATATATATCATGAACTATTTTCAAGAAAACATGTAAAATGTATGAAATCATTAATTTTATATATTTGAAGGCCAATTATAATGGAAAACTACATCAATGCACTTGGTCTTTGATACAAACTTCTTGAAATAACTCTGCAATGTCAAGATCATCCAAAATAAAATATGACAACACAAATACCCCAATTTGATCCCAAAGGAAAAAATAACCATATAGCCTTGATATGATGGATGAAGGTTAAATCATAAGAATATGGAATAAAAAGTAGTAAGAGGAAGAGAAGTGAATATTACCATGATAAATAACACTACACAATTAGAAAATCCACATAGAATATTCCTGGAAGGGGAGAAGAGGCAAGGGGGAGAAGGGATGTTTTCCCTTGGAGTTCACAAGATAATAATGAATAAAGAGAGTCATTTTTGGGTAAAAATATAATGATTTTAGAAGGGTCATTCCATATTTTTTAGACACCTTGGTATTGTGAATTTTTGGGTCACATGGTTTCCCAGTCTATGATATTACCATGCACCCACATACTAGACAAATTCGTCACCCCACAGCTTGGAAGAACGGTTTAGGAAACCATGAATAAACTATATAACATGGTTCTATAATAAATTATTGAACCATGTGCCCAAAATATACATGGTTTTGAAAACCATTCATAAGTTAGGAATCCACAATGAAAGACACTTAAGGACCCACATGATTTCTCTTTTGAGCAACATGTTTTGAACGAAACCTTTTGCGGCCCATTCTATTACAACCATGTGCATACAAAATCAGATAGAATAGAGCATAAACAAAATATTTCACATACTAACCCCTTATACATCCACCAAAACTGTGTAATATAGGTTAAAAACTCTAAACCACAAATCAGAAATATAAAACACTCAAAATTCTATAGAGGGAAACCAAAATCAAAGGGGTAATACAAAAGAAAAAGGTGAAAATACTATGGTGTTGCATAAGATACAGTGTTTGGGAAATTAATTTTAATTTTAATTTTGAAATTTTTCAATATTCATTCAAAAAAAATTACAAATTTAAAATGTCCAGACATATTCTATAAGGGTATTAATGTTAACTACACATATAAAAGAATAAGTTTAAGGTCAAATATTAATGATTGAGGTTAATGTTTATTTATCATACTAGATATGTTTTTGTGAAAATCTAAGTTTTGTTATATATTTATATCCCTATGGAATTACATAGGGATCTAATGATTCATTAAATGTTTTGTAGGTATGAAAAACATACCACAAAAATCCATTTCATTACATAAGAGATGATGTAAAAATTCATCAATATACATGAAAAAGATGATATTTTTATTTTCACTTGGAATAAAATAATGTTACTTTTATTTTCTACATTAATTTATGTATTTAGTAAAATAATTCTTCAAATATAGGAAAATTTCCATGAAATAAATACATTTTCTATGCACTTTACTTTTCAAGGAATCAATAGTCTTTTAACTCATCAAAAACAAATTATTTTTTTAACTTTCTCTTGACCATGTTCTCCATCACTCCTTATTATTTATTTATGGTTTGGTTTCAATTATTTTTAGATATATTTCATTCTAATTATTGTTATCATATATTTAATCCTATTTTTTTCTTGCGACATTCATATACCATTTTACCGTTATTATGTGGATGTTTTATAAACCATTTTAATGATATAGATTTATAATGAAGGAATTTTTAAATATCAAACCCATGTTTTTCATGGAAAAATATAAATTTAAAATAAATAATTTATTAAATGGATAGAATGAAACAACCTAATATTTTAAAATAACACTATGTTTCATAGTGTATTCAACATGCAACACCAGGCAGAAATAATCCAGGAAATTATAGTATTTATATATCATCATTATAATATAATCAATAAATAAGAAGTAATAAATAGAAAAAAATGACTTACTAATTATATATATAAAGGTACTAATAAATATTATATTATTGGGGAATTTTTAATAAATGAGGACATGATTTTTAGTAGTTATTTTATTTTTCAAAAAAAAATTCTTTAAATTACATTTTAATTGATTTTTATGATAAATACTATAATTAGTTACTAGAAAAAAATGTATAATTTATTTTATAAAAATAATATCATATTATAAATCATCGTATCAAAAATATATTATGGTGAAAATTTAAATTATTTTTAAATGATTTATTTTATATTGAATAGTGAAAATAACATTTTATTTTTTAAAACTGTATTAGCATTTCAAGAATTTGGAAGGAATAATTTTATTTAAAAATGTTTTAAATGGATAAATATTTCTATTGTATTATTAATAACTCAATTATTGTATTTTTAATTCATTTACTCATTTATTTATGATAAAAACATATTATTATAAGAAAATATTTAAAAAACCATTTTTTTTCATTTTGTGGGAATTATTTTAAATTAAAATTTTTCAATTCCTTGAATTTAATTTTTAAGTATATATTACATATTTGAAATCAAATGGGTTGATATTTTTTTTGTATTATCATATTATATTGTACCGTATAAATAGAAATCTTAATAATATTTTTATCATGGTAAATGGTAAATTTGTAAATTAATGTTACAAATAAAATGATAAGGACATAAAAATAACCCAAACACTTGAATTAAATTTGATATTTATGTATATCTCATTCATAATAATCCGAAAGTCACATATATTACATTTTCAAACATATTTTAATTTTTAACCATTATATTATTATTTTAACGAATTATAAATAATGAAACCCCATTTGTTTAATTATCTATAAATTTTTGATAGAAGGATAAACAAAGACTAGGTTTGGTTATAATGAAAAATTTTAAAAATAAATTATTTTTTATCATGATAATATACATATATATTTAAGGAATGAAATATTTACCATATATTTTTGTGCAACAATGATATAACATGTTTTATTTGATAAAAAATTAAAAAAATGATTTAAAAAAACTAAAACACAAAAATTTTATTGAATTAATGTTTTCTATAAATTATCAAGATCTATCTGAAATTTTAATGATTTTTTAAATCATTATATTCAAATTGACTCATTATCTTGATGCATGTAAAGTCATATTAAATGAATTGTGTAAAAATGAAAATAATGATATTTTATTATAAAAAATATATTAGTAAATAGGCAAATAGTTGACAAGAACCAATCAACCAGTTCCTTCCCTAAAAAGAATTTATTAAAAAAAATATTATTTTACACTCAGAAGGTGTTAAAAATTTTCACCAATAGGAAATTGATAAGGGGTAAAACAAAATGTTCTTAAGAAAAAGAAAACCAAATAGAGGGATAGTAGACAAAAAGATTTTATAGTTTCATGAATATATAGATGTATATGTATATTAGATGGAACAACACAAGGGGGGGTGAATTGTAGGTTTAAAAAACATTGTGTTTAAACACTTAATAAATTAGATTAAATGATCTTAAACTAATACAATTCACAAAAAATAAAATTAAACTCAATTATCTTGGATATAGAAGGTATGATTTGATGTAATATTATATGAAATGTAAATCAATCGTATTCAAAATGAATACAATAATCAGAGTAATATAATAGTGAATGATTAAACCATAAAGTATATAGAATCTATTAATACAATATGTAATAGTATAATTGTAACTGAAACAATGACAATTGAATATGAAATGAAGAAAGGAAATAGTAAAATTTTTGTTCTAATACAAAAAGAAGTTGAAATGTAAAATTATTACAATTATTTTATCCCAATGAGAAGGGTATCATTTCACCTAGGATAAGAGGTTTGTCTTACCAACACCCTGGTAAGAACTCGATACGATGATCGGTACATATGTTTTACAATACCAACAAGCCCAAGATACGATGATCGGTACATCTGTCTTGCTATCCCCACAAGCCCTCAATTTTGAAGTTAATTAGAACCTCTATCTTTCAAAAACATGAAATCCCTCGATACGGAGATTTATAGCACCTCCTTCCTATCCTTAGCAGCCCTCGATCATTATGACCTGATTAGTTGAACAAAGAAAAACAAATCACTCATTTAAATAAAAAAACTAAGAGCGAGTCATTCACATTTTTAATCTCAAGGATTTCACACGTAGCCAGTGAGAAGGCACATCATCTATCTCTAGATCATGATAGCAGAAAAGAATGATCAATGTTTCTCAGTAATATTCTCTACTTTGAATGACCTCCTATTTTTAGGACTTGGGTTCAAACGATTATATTTCCTCCAACCATCATATTTCTCTAGAAAACATGGAGATACATGGAAACATGGCATAATAATGGTCATATTGAAATGGAAAACACAACATCAATTTGATTAGTTTAAATATAACTCAATGAAATCGTTTTGGTTAAAATAATGGATATATGAAAAGGATAATCATGAGTACGATTGATATAAAACATGTGTTTCTAAAAAGGATAAAAAAACATGCATGTGATAGAAAAAAATGATTAATATTAGTATTACATAGTTCAATTTATTGATCTGATGAAAAGAGAGTGTGATGCAAACAAGTCAATACAATAGACATAGTCAGTATGATTGAAAGGGTTAGTACATTTTAGTCAGTACGATAAACATAGTCAGTACGATAAACATAGTTATTGTGAAAAACATAGTCAGTTCGATAAACATAGTTAGTTCGATAAGCATAGTCAGTATGATAAACATAGTTAGTATAATACACAGTTATGAATATATTTTTGATTTCTAAAACAAGACATAAAACTAAAAAGAGGACATTTGACTTAACAATCTCCCCTTTTTGGAAATCCCAAAACATATAGTAAATCAATGAAATAAATACTTATCTCCCCAGGAGTTATGAAAACTCTTCTAAAAACGAGATAGAATACAATTAAATCCCCCTTAGATATACACTTTCCTAAGGATTGAATTCATAGATTTTCATTGATTCAGAATTATTTGGTTAATACACTCTTTTCATTATAAAACATTCTCCCCCTTTGTGATTTACAAAAAAATTGGATAAACATGAGTTCACAGAGTAGGTTTGATAGAAAAAAATGGAAGAAGATGGGAAAGAGAACATAAAACTTATTTATATAGAATAATCTATAGAATTACAAAAGTTAATAAAGAAATAATGATACAAAAAATCATTCATTTGTTTTCTATTTATTATTCTTTCTTGATCAGCTCATGGAGAGAAACTTTCATCTTCTTCACTACTTTCTTCTCTTCTGAAATAGAATCTCCCTGGGATTTGTGAAGTTCATGTTGATCGGAAAAAATCTGATCCATATTCATGATAGTCTCTTCTTTAACATAGATTACTTCTTCAAGAGTATCAATTATTTCTTTCAAATTCTTATTGTCTTGAGACAACATAGAATTTTTCTTCTTCAAAAGAACTATTTCTTCTTTGAAAGATGAATCCTTTAAAACTCTAACTATAAAGCATTCATTCTCTCTTGCTACTCTTTTATTGAAGGAGTATCGGCTTCATGAGTTTTTAACAACTGATTCATCCTTTCAAAAGTTTCTTTGTCAATATTTTTAAAAGTAACAGCAAGATCATTTGAAATCATCCTTAAGTCTCCAATTGAATCATCATGTTCATTTACTGTGAAATCTATTTTGTATGACCATTTAGTCTTCTTATTGAAGTCCTTCTTATGGGCATCCAAACATTTAGATAATACTTTTAAATCATCTTATATTGACAATAATCCCTTTATACGTTCCCTTATAGAATGAAACTTCTTCCTTTTATTGTTTGTGATGAAATAAATTTTCACTTCAATTCTGGGGTAAAATGGAATAGTCTTGTCAATTATCCTCAACACATGAACAATGTAATCACTTTTATTGAGAGAAATTGTTTGTTCAGAATCAGTATCCTCATCATTTGAATCTAGTTCATTTGATCATCTTGAGTCTTCGACTGGCTTTTTTTCCTTTTTTTCACTTTTTCCATTCTTTCTAATTCAACTTTATTATTGATAACAATTATTTTTTCAATAGGAAAAGTTTGATCACCTTCATTTAAATGAGAAGGAAATATATTTGAATGAGTTATAATGGATTTAACTGGTTTTTAATCAGCATGAAGAACTTGTTGAATACATTAACATTAATTTTGAAATGATTTATCTACACTATTTTCTAAACTCTGATGAAATTCAAAAAAAATCATCTTCCTCTTCCTAAAATTCTTAAACATTTTCAATAATTTTTTCCATTTCGATTTTTTTGAAAGACTCTGTAATATTCATTATTGTTTCACTTCTTCTGTTAATTGAGATCTTTTCTACTCAATTCCTTTCAAGATTTTATTAACATCATAATCTTGAGCTTTCCATTTAAAGAGACTCTTCTTTTTCTTCTCATCTTGTAGAGTATCTTCTAACTTTATTTTCTCAGCTAAGGCTTCAGCTATATCAAGACCGAACATAGGATAACCTTCTTTTATTTTTTCTTTATCATTCCTCCAAATGTACATAACCAACTTGATGTATTTTGTTTTATTCTTCGGCTTAAAACTGATTTGTAGATCTAACTTTTGAGGGGAAACACTAGTTGGATTTTGTTCGATTAGCATAGGTGCCGATTTATTTGGTGTCAATTCAGCTTCTTATCTTTAACAAAAATCATTGAATCTTCATCAATGAATACATAAAACCACTTAAGGGTATTATTACTTATCCAATAAGGATTTAGTTCTTTTAACTAACCATTTAGAGGAATATACCAAAAAATCAAGCTCTTAATAATAAACATAGTATGAATAGAGGGATACATATTCAAATGAGACTTGATCGCTATTGAATTGAATTTCGTGATTGTTTCAAAAATGTACCCAATGAGATTTACCTTTCTTATGTTTAAAAGATGTTTTATCATAATGTTTTAGGGAAAATAAGGGTTTCTGTATCCTCTTTCCTTGCGATAATAAAGCCTTGCATCTAAAGCACCATGAGCCCGTTATCTGGAGATCAATTATCTAATTTTCTCTTCTCTTCATTTATAAAAAATTGCAATATTTCCACTTTTTCTCTATTAAATTTACCAAGTTCATTTTGTAGTTTATGATATTGACAGAAAGAATAACCTTCGATTGAATCATTGAGAATGTGAGATGCTTGTTTCACAGGCATTGAATTTTTTTAGCACAAATAGAAAAGTTGATAATCATATTTTTGACAAGAGAGAACATTTTTTATAATTGACTAACATCTTCAGCAAGAATTGGTTCTTGAGATATGGTCTTCTCAACACAGATATGTTCCCATCCTAGAAACAAAATAATCCTCCTGATTGTTGTGTCATATGTGTTAAAGAAATCCTAAGAAACTAACCATTCTTGGAAGAAATATTTCTATAAAAATGTCTTTGAAGACATTTCAGCAGGAGTGTTCGCAGAGGACTGAGATATATAGATGGAACAAAAAGAAGACCATACAGGGTCTTAAAAAAAAGAGACGGATATTTTCCAAGAAATCTGAAAAACCAGTATGGGTTTGCAGGGGGGTCTATATTTATAGGTGAATAAAGATGACCATTGATATTCTACAGTTGATATTGGAAGATATATAAATCAATGGCTAGAATTTAAAGGGCTAAAAATGAGAAACAATAAAATGATTGAAATACAATACCAAAGAATGAAATAATTTACATGTTGAAGATTCTATGGAAATCATTGGATTTAGAGAATTTACATACTATAATACAATAAAAAAAGAAAATAGAATCTTACATGGAAATGATTAGTTGTGAGACTGATGGAAAACAAAGTCATTAACATAGGTTTTCAAGCTGATGAAAAACAATGTTGTTACCATTGGATGACGTTCTAATGGAAATCAAAGTTGTTAACATAGGTTGACATGTTGATGGAAACAAAATTTGTTACCATTGGTTGAAATGCCGACGGAAAACAATGTTTTTACCAATGGTTGATGTACGGGTGGAAAACAAGATTGTTACCGTAGGTTAACATGTTGATGGAAAATAATTTTGTTACCATAGGATGACATGCCAATGAAAAATAGAGTTCTTTCCATAGGTTGGCGTGCCGATGGAAATCATGGTTGTTACCATAGTATGGTGTGCCAATGAAAATCAAAGCGGTTACCATAGGTTGACATGCTGATGGAAAACAAAGTTGTTTCCATAGGTTTACGTGCCGATGGAAAACAAATTTGTTACCATAGAATGACTTGATAATGTAAAAAATTATTGATACTATAGGTTAACATGAAAATTAACAAAAATTCAATAATGTAACTAGGAAGATAGGATGATAAACAGAAAGATAAAAAGATAATCAAATTGTCCTGACAAAAAATAGAAAGGTAGAATAACCAATTAATAGATACAGAAAGTCGAAAAAAATGGAATACATCAATTTAAAAAAATGTTCGGCCCCTTTTAAGAAGAGTTTTTCTAAGTATGGAGAATTGTAAAACATGAAGTAGAAATTAATGATTATGTTAATGTAATAATTAATATATTCTGTTTAATTAATTCAAATCTATTGGAAGATAATGGTTTTTTGAAAATGTAATCAAGTAGTTCTTGCATTCTGATGAATTGTAAAATAATAATTCCTTTTAGTGTTTGATCCCTAATAAAGAGATGCCTAGTATCTATGTTTTTTGCATGAGAGTGATGTGTTGGGTTTTTGCTAAGGGCTATAGAACTAGTATTATCACATAGAATTTGAGTTTTTGAAAAGATCAATCCATATTCAGCGAGTGTGTGTTGCATTCACAACACTTAGGCACAACAAATTCCAGCTACTACATATTCAGCTTTAGTAGTGGAAAGTGTTAATGATTGTTGTTTATTGCATTACCCAGAAACTAAGGAATCTCCTAAGAAATGACATCTTTTAGATATACTCTTTCTATCCATTCTAAATCCACCAAATTCAGCATCTAAAAAACTTTTTAAAACAAAATCATTTCCAGATGAATAAAAAATCTATAAATCTAAAGTCCCTTTTGAATACTGAAAGATCCCTTTCACAACTTTTAAATGATACTCTTTTGGATTTCATTGGTATCTTGCACATAAGCATACGAAAAACATTATGTCTGGCCGACTATTTGTCAAGTATAACAAACTGCCTATCATACCTCTAATTTTTTTGATCTACTAGTTTCCCAATTTCATCAAGATCAAGTGTATTTGATGTACCAATTGGAGTGATAATAATTTTAGTATTGTCATATCCCTAAATTTAGAGTAAATTTTTAATATACTTATGTTGAGTTATATAGGTTCCTTCTAATTTTTGGGAAATTTGAAAACCTAAAAAGCATGATTACTCACCCATCATACTCATTTCAAACTTTGATTTCATTATATTCACAATATAATTAGATAGAGATTCTTGAGTTGACCAAAATATGATGTCATCAACATAAATTTGAACAATCAAATCATTTCTAATTTTAATTTTTAGGAAAAGGGTTAGATAAAATGTACCTTTTTTCATAATTGTTTTATAAAATAATTCATTTAATTTTATCATACCATGCTCTACAGGCTTTTTTGAAGACCATATAATGCATTGGTATGTTTAAAAACATGATTAGGATTTTTTGAATTTATAAAAATAGGTGGTTGTTCAACAAAAACATCTTATTGAACAAAACCATTTAGAAAAGCACATTTAACATCCATTTGAAATAATTTAAAATTAACATATGAAGTAAAGTCTAATAGAATACAAATAAATTCAAGTGTAGCTACAGTAGCATATGGTTTTTTATAGTCTATTCCCTTTTGTTGATAATAGCTCTTAGGAACAAGTATTTCTTTATTTCTTATAATGATTCCATTTTCATTATATATATTTTTGAAGACCCATATTATACCAATTATAGTTGTCTCTATAGGTCTTTCAACTAATGACCAAACTTGATTCCATTCAAATTCATTTAGTGCATCTTGCATTTCTTTAATCCAATCTTCATCACCCAAGGCCTCACATAAACTTTTAGGTTTGAATTGAGGAAGAAAGGCAAGGTGTTCTATTTCATTTCTCATGGAATGTATGGTTCCAACAGGTTGATTTACATAACCAATTATATTATTTCTGGGATGATTCCTATGAAACAATTGATTTGGGTTTTGTAAGACCTATTCATCAACATATGGTAGAAAATAATCTGGGGTAAAAGTTTCTGAAATAGTTACTTGAACATTTTTCTTATCAGAATATTTTTCTATTAAGGGTGGATAATTACTTTTTATAAACACGTTTGAGGATGTAGTTTCAGGTTGTTTACAAACAGACGGGTTAGTTTCATCAAATTTAACATTCAATGTTTCTTCAATAGTATATGAGTTTTTTGAAAACATTATAGACCTTAGAGGTTTTAGAATAGTCTAGAAAGATTCCATCATCTGATTTGGGTGAAAATTTATGTTGATTTCTTTTTTATTCAATATGAATACGCTGCATCCCAAAACATTAAAGTATGAAATATTATGTTTTCTTCCATTGCACAATCCATATGGATTTTTATTAAGAAAAGGTCAAGTTAAAACATGATTTATAGTATAACAAGAAGTACTAACAACATCAACCCAAAAATTCATAGTAATTGATTATTCACACCAAACGGTTCTTGTTATTTACTGAAGAATACGCTTTATTCTCTCAACAACACCATACAGGTGAGGAGTTCTTAGGGCAGAAAAGTTGTGAGTAATATCTCTCTTACTACATAAAATTTCAAAATTTGATATTTGAAATTCACCACCATGATCACTATGGATAGTTATCAATGGTAGGTTTTTCTCATTTTTATCATGGGCTTTGAAAATTTTGAAATAGAAAAAACTTCATATTTCATTGTTTTAAAATAGACCCAAAAAAATCTAGTATGTTATCAACTAAATCAAATACACAGTATTTTCTTCCAATGATTCTAGTTTATGAATGACAAAAAAGATCCATGTGCACTAGCTGTAATTAATTAGAATTTGATACTTTATTGATAGATTTAATGCATGTTTTACGTTTGTTGCCAAATTGGAAAGGATCCCGGACCTTTGAAGAATCATAACTATGATCTGTTAGATCCCTTACCAGTCTTTTCAGTGAATATCTAAAAAGGTAACATTGGTTGTAGTGTCCTAGTCTTCTATGTCATAGTTGAGATTGGTTTTCTATTGCACTTAATCAAGCTAAATTTTGGATCTTAAAGTCTTCTATGTTAATAGTGCATACATTCTCTTTCCTATGGGCAGATAGAATGAATTCATCCTTGGAATTGTGAACTAAAAACCTATCATTTATAAAATTCAGAAGGTATCCTTCATTACATAATTGACTTATGCTGATGATATTGCATTTCAGACCTTTGAAAAATAGATCATTTGAATTTAGAACATTTCCAATAAAAATAATATTACTTATTCCAATAATCATTCCATGAAAATTATCTTCAATGGTAACATTTACACCTTTTGTGTTGGTAATCTTTTTAAATAAATCTTTGTTTCTTGTCATGTGTCGAGAAAAACCACTATCCATGTACCAAATTTTGTTACTTTTGGTACACTTCTATTATACCTGAAAAATAAACATATAGTTTTTCAGAATCAAAAATTGATTGGATCTAGAAGGGTTAGATAAAAGAATTTTTGGAATCTATATTTGTTTTGCATAATGAGATTTATGAAATCCTAATAAATGAGTTCTATTAAGAGAACAATTTCTTTCCCAGTGTCCACCATATTTACACTTATTACAAAATGGGTTAATTTGAAGAACAAAATATTTATTACTGAAAACTGGTTTATAATGAGTATAAACATTACCAGAATGATTCCATAAAGGTCTAATTTGAGAATACATTTTATCAATGTTTTCCATGCCATAGGTATATTTAGACAAACACTTTTTTAAGGAAAATATTTCTGACTTGTGTTTTAAAAATAATTTTTTAACCTTGAAAACATTATTTTCTTATGTACAGTTAGACATTAAATTTTATATCATAGAAATTCTATTTTCAAGATCCTTATAATGTTTATCATTATCATAATTTACTTTCTAAAGGGTTTTTAAAATACTCTCAAAATCAGAAGTCTTTATATCAAGATCATTAGAAAGATCTGATACTTCTTTAGTTAAAAATGAAATACTAGAATTTTCTCTGTCAATAATTTTCTTAAGTTTATAATTTTCATTCTCAAGTAGTTTATCAAACCTAGACACTTCATTATAAGAAGGTAATGTATTATCTTTTGATGATGAAGAATCATTATTTAATGATTCAAAAAAATTATTATTCGTATAATTTGCATTCGAGGATACATTCGTAATTGCTTCATCACTGTGTGCCTTAACCATGAAACAATGATCTTAAATTGCTAGTCTGGCTATAAGTCCAATATTCCTTTTTCATGAAGATTTATATTCTGAAGAATCATCTAATGAATCGCCACCACTATCACTCTGAGAATAATTTTCCTTCAAGAAATTCTTTGTCTTTTTCTTATAAAAAGTTTTATTATTTCTTTCTGAATGCTTCTCATTTCTATCTTTTCTTTACAATAAATGAAAATCAGGTCTTATATGACCTGCTTGATTGAATTCATAACAAGTAACTTCTGAATAAATCTAATCCTTCATATCTTTCTTTTTGAATATGTATTGAATGTCTTTATTTCCCACAATCATGTTTATCCTTCTAGAAAGATTGGAAAACTCATTATCTTAGTGATCACTATCACTTGATTCTAATATAAAAAAATTATTAGTATTGGATCTTGTTATCCTTTTAGGTGTTTTTGCTTTATATGTAGTAGTAAAAGCTAAACTTCCACTTCCATTTTCTTCTTATTGAAATCAGCATCTTTTTACATTCTTGTCACGTGTTGTAGAAGAGTTCCGAAAAGATCATCAAGTGTAATCTGAGAAACATTTCTGTTTTCATCAATAGCTTTCCATTTTGACTCTCATTCATTTTGAATTATATCAATAATCATATCTATAAGAGAATCATAATCAAGTCCTTTTTCTCCCATATATTGAAAACTATTGACAATTGTTAGAATGCTTTTTTGCAGTTTACATACTGGCTCTCTATAAGGATAATTAAATCCATGATACTCCAATCGAAGCATTGCTCGTATTGTTTCTATAACATAGATGTACCAAAATGTGTGACTACCAATTTCTTTCAAGTTTAGTTGGCTGCTTCACAAGATGATATCTGACTATATATATTCCTAGTCATAGAACACAATAGAGTATTGCATACATTGTAATTCAGTGGATATTCTTGCTTCTCTTGATTGGTGAATGTACTAACCTCTATGTCAGGTATTTTGTATCCCCTAGTAAGAATAATAAAATTGCCTACAGCAGTATTAATAACAAATGTCTTCATTTGATATCTCCAGTACTCAGAATCATTCCCATCAAAGATTGGTGCTCTAGTTTGATTTATATTTTCAATTTATCCAATATTCATTACACCCATCTAATAAAACAAAATATATTCCACTCCACACATTAGTGCAGTAACTAGTTGAAAAAAAAATTGTAATAAAGACACTATAATTTTAAAAAAATAGAGAAAGTAATAAAAATTAGTGGAAACATCCTCTAATGTCTGTTTTTTGGATCGATATATATTTATGTATATGCATATTTGATAGAACAATATAAGTGGGGATGAATTGTAGGTCTAAAAAATTCTATTTAGACACTTAAGACATTAGTTTAAATGATCTTAAACTAATAAAATTCACAAAAAATTCAATTAACCACAATTTTATTTGATATAAATGGTTTGATACGTTGTAATACAATAAGAAATATAAATCAATTGTATTCAAAATTAATACAATAATAAGAGTAACACAATAGTGAAAGATTCTACCATAAAGCGTATAGAATCTATTAATATAATATGTAAAAATATAATTTTAATTGAAACAATTACAATTGAATATGAAATGATGAAAGGAAACAATACTATTTCTTTTATAATATAAACAGCATAAGAAATGTAAAAGTATTACAATTCTTTTATCCCAAAGAAAAGGGTATCCTTTCACCTAGAATAAGAGGAAAATATTACCACCACCTGGGTAAGCCATTGATACGCTAATGGGTACATCAGTCTTGTTATCCCCACAAGACCTCAATGCAATGATCAGTACATCTATCTTGTTATCCCCACTAGACCTCAATTTTGTAGGTAACTGATACCTCTGTCTTTCAAACACTTGAAATCACTCGATACAAAATCAGTAGAACCGTCTTCCTATCCTATGCATCCATCGATCATTATCACTTGATTGGTTCCCCAAAGCAATACAAATCACTTATTGAAATACAAAAACTAAGAAAGAACCATTCATGTTTTTTAATTTGAAGGATTTTACATGAATCAAGAGATATGTCATAATGTCTCTCTCTAGAACTTGATAGAAGAAATGAATGATCAATGTCTCTTATATATATTCTAAACTTCAAATGAAATCATTTTTATATGCCTCAAGTTCAAACAGTCATATTTCCTCCAACGGTCATATTTCCTCAGAAAACTCGGAGGGACATGGACATATGGTATAATAACAGTCATATTGAAATAGAAAACACGACATCATTTTGATTAGTTTATAACTAAATCCACGAAATAATTTGGGTTAAAACAAAGGATATATGAAAATGATAATCATGATAACGATTGATATAAAACATGTGTTTTGAAAGAGGATAAAAATACATGCTTATGATAGCAAAAATGAATACTATTTGTATTACTTAGTGCAATGTATTGACATGATGTAAAGTGAGTGTGACACACAAAAGTCAGTACGATTGATAGAGTCGGTATGATTAATAGGGTCAACATGATTTAGTCAGTATGATAAACAACGTCATTATGATAAACATAGTTAGTATGATAAAAAGAGTCAGTATGATAAACATATTCAGTATGATAAACATAGTTAGTACAATAAACATAGTTAGTATGATAAACATAATCAGTACAATAAAAAATTATGAACAGATTTATGATTTCCAAAAGAAGAAATAAATGTAAATAGTGGAATTTTGAATTAACACATACCAATAGAACAATCCCATTAAAAATAAATAGTTTCATAGTCATACCCAACCACAAAAGAAGGAGTAAATCTTGGGAATCTATCTAGGAAGAATCCCCACAATGAATTTTCACAAACTTCTAGATAAAGTAGTGAATCTAGAAATTTGAAAATAGTGAAGATCATTCTAGTAGAATTTTTATTCTTGGATGTCTATATTGTAGCTTATTTAACAGAGAATGCCTTCATAATATTCAAAAAATAAAAAAAAGTATCAATGTGTTTATAGAAAGTATTGAAACAAATAAATATAGAACAAAAGAGGGAAATCCATAAAAGATAGATGTCCATGATTATTGCCTAGAAGATGTGAAACTAAGTCAAAATTTCATTGTCTTCAAATTTGAAACATCCAATAAACATCATGAGGAAACTGAGAAACGTTTTCCAAAGACAAATAACCAGAAAAAACCAATCCAATAGGAACAAAACATAATGGAAATTCAATAACCAAATAGCCTTAACAAGGTTGGAAAGAATACATTCAATAAGAAAGTATCAACATCAAAAAATTATTTATTTCCATGGAATTAATTTAAAGATGAAATTTGGGCATTTTGTAAGTCAATCTATAACATTAATAAAAATCAATTTTCTGATATCATGGTATGTATAATAATCCATATCATCATTTTTGTTATATTGAAAGGTAGTTGTACCATTCTCTTCCATCCATGAATCATGATCCTTTATAAATTCTAGTTTCTCTTTTTTGGTTAAGGATCCCAATAAATTGGATCATTTGAAGTTTCATCTTCACTAATATAGACATCATAGTCTGAGGAATTCGTTAAATAATAGTATCTAAAAAAAATTCAGTAGGATCGGTCTTTTAAGGTATTATTTTTTTCATTCATATTGGAATTTAGGGATCACATAACAATGGTTCTTTAAATTATAGAATGGTCCCTATATTTTCGAGTTCATCTAGACCTCTGAGTGATAAATAAATCAGATTCAATCATTGATTTTATTCGTTTTGTAGCCCTCAATTTTAAAAATTCTTCATCAAGTTGGAAATAATTGTCTAGATCATGGTGAATAGACTCTTTATTATCACATTTAACATTATCTTTCCTTCTAAGATCTTTTTTATTGATCTCTATATTGGGATGGTTAGATTTAGTAGGCTTTTTCTTATCATATCTGTAATGCCTTGACCGCAAAATCCCAGAGCTGGTGCATTTTTTTAATACATTTTCATGATTATATGGAATAAACTCCCAAAGGAACGATCAATTTAGTAATCTTGGAATCAAGATACATACATAAGTTCAAAATTACAACTTGAAAAGAAAAACAACACTAATATATTGTATTAGAAACATCCAAGCTTCCAAGATTATTCTTGCAAGTCACTCATAACTAAATTATACATATCCTGAGAAAATTAAACATTAATATGGGAGTGCTCAGATGCTCAGTAAGACTATGAAATATAACAAAAGAAATCATAAACATTAAGCACGTTGAATAATTAAAAACACTTTCCATATTGAATAATAAACATGAGAACTTTATGACAGGAATATGAGTTGAATAATAATTCCATAATAAAACATAGTCATGGGTATTCTAGTAGTCGAATAATAACATGAAATATCAATATCAAATATCATAATGATTGAATGCATAAATTCAGACTTTCATAACCACATATTCAAGTCCTTGTGCCAGGACTACAAATAAGATTTTGTCATGGCCTTGTGCCAAGACACTAGTTTGTCTCATTAGACCTACCGATGCATCGAGATGCTATAGCAGGCTCCACCTGTCACATACTAAGTCCAATTCATTCCTTATATGAAAATAATTAATCATAACATAAACATTTGTATTAAAATAGAATACGAAATGTCAATACTTTAACTATAAACCATGAATGGTTTAAAAATATCACATCCACAGTCAATCATAACTCATTCAATACAATATGGAAGACTATAATATAATAAATTAACCTCTATCGAGAATAATTAAGGATATTGACAAAAAATAAAATAATCATTAAAAATATTTGAAAGAATTACCCCCCTTCTTTTGAAAACATTAAAAGTGATCACTATTTATCATCAAGTTGTTTAAAATAGGTTTTTCAATCAATGTGTCCCATGCCACATTGAAACTTTTAAATGGAATTAAAATTCTAAAACATTAATGTTCATATAAATAAAACCTTAAATTGATATTTAAAACATGGACATTAATGAGAATGATTTAGAATAATAAGTCTTTAAAACATTAAAATGATAATATAGTTCGAGTTCCTTACCGAAATTGAGACATTTGAATAAAAATAATTGAGGTAATCAAAAAATTATAATATCTTGAGATTAAAAGGATTCATGGTATACTATGTCAATGTACAGTATATACACAATATAAAAGTGAATTAGTGTATAACAACAAAGAAGTCTCAATGAAATATAAATTGAGATGAAATCTATTATAAAGACCATATCCTTAGGTTAAGGATAAATCAATGACATTATTATAAATGACAAATAAAAATAAACTAAATAAGATTAAATATATAGTGTAAATCAATCAGAGTACATTCACACATATTCATCTAAAAACAACACCAATGAATTGAATGATTAACTAAATAAATGGAGATTGAGTTAAAATTACTCTTATAAAGTTCATATAAATGAATTGAGAATTTATCAATGGAGAGATTATGTGTATCAAAAGTATTTCCAAAGAAGTGGGAGTGGAAATTATGACATAATAAAATTAATAGTTATTCCACACATAATCATCGAGTAAATAATCAATGAAGTATGCGTAAAGCTGAATGAGTGGAAATTGAAATTTCAAATTCCATTATCGATTTTTTACCTTAAGAAACTTTCAACCATGAATGAAGAATCATACAAATATGTTTTAAATATACATAAATTAAATTATATTACACAATAAAAACAATCTTGGGAAATACACACACCACATACAATAAATAAGTTGTTACACATGGAAATCTCATGGAATTCAAAGTGAGAAAAGAAACACCTTACTTTGAACATTTCCTTGGTCGAGGGTAGGTTACCCTCCTAAATAATGGTGAAATAATTACTAATAAATTATTAAATAATCATATACATTAATATGATATCATATATGATCTTCTAATATTTCATTGTTTATAATATTTTATTATTATCGTCATTTCGGGTGTTAACTAATTCATTTTCCTTTATATGATTTGTTTTGTAAGTAGTGTTTATTATGAATAGAATTTATATTATTCATATTCATAATTATATAAATTTTTAAAAATTTATTTTAAATAATCTAATGTAAATTAGTCTTGAATGGATTACGATGGGAAATGAATCTAATCCCATTCTTGGAGATGGTAATCCATACGTACGCACGAGCGTCAATATCATTCTTTTGATTTTAAATTAATATATAATTGTATGGTATATAATATTTACATAATAACTATTATGTTATATTTATTATTTACATTAATTAAACTTCATTATTATACCCATCCAAATTATAATGTTTTGAATTACAATTACACCACGACGTGGAGACGGTATGTCGTACGTACACACGTTTGTTAACATTTCATTAAAAGGATGGAATGATTAATGAATATGGTTGTGCCATATTTATAATAACATCACAGTATATAGAAGATACTGGAGTTATTATTTTATTATGGAAACAAAAATGAATGAGGAAGTGGAAGAAGAAAAGAACTTGAAAGATGTGATGAAATATTTACCTCTTCTTCGGGTTTTTCCTTTTTATTTGATCAAAATAAATCCATAGATTGGCTTTAGGACTAATGTAAGGCCTATAGGATGATGGTAGGATAGTTGAGACGATATTGGGGTAGGGTTTGGCCGAGCCAAATCTATTTGATGGCGTGAATTAGAGAGAAGGGGGAGTTCCCTTTTGTAAGAGGGGTGAGGGGCACATTAAGAAAAGCTAGAAATATTATTTTATAATACAAGAATTTTCAATTTATAATGGCTCTAAAATTGATTATTTAACGACTATGGTTTGGATGGATTGAAACCCACTCAAACAATAGGTTTTAGATAGGTATGGGTCACTATAATAACCTTATGTTTTATATTTAACTATTAGTAAAATAATATGACATTTACCATATCTCTTTGTATTTTTATATTATACGGTTAATAAACTCACTATATTGTTTCATGTGAACCACAAATCATTCATTAATAATAAACCGATAATTATATAAATCATTTTTCCGAACCTTTTATTTTTTAAAAATAAAATATCATTTAATAAAATAATATTTTTTTTAAAACTCTTTTTGGTCAATTTTATCACTATTTGGTTTTTTGTTTTTTCTAAATTCATAACAGAATTATTACATCGAAAAAATGTTCATATAACCATCCCTATCATGACATATTAACCTAGGAAATTAGTGGAATTTATAAAAAGTCTCTAATTACATTTATTTGGATATTTATAATATAATTTATTTTAATATTTCATTAATTAGGTCATTATTGCATCATCATTGTGTCTTAAATAAATTAAATTATTTGATGTATAAAAAATAAAAATAAAATACAATTATATAGGAAATATTTTTGTATTTCTAATTCATATTTATAGTTTAATTTATCTTATGTTTATACTTATATTTAAAATGGTTATTTATTAAACTTTGAATGTAACACTTATAACTCTTTTAGAATTAAATAATAATAAATGTCCTAATCTAATCCATGTAGACCTAAATGATAATAATTTATTCCTAAGGTTGTTTTTAGTCGAATTACACTTATAAAATATAATTAGATCATGTTTAGGGTAATAATAATATCATTTTTAGCCTTAATTACAATATTCACTTTTAACCATTGTAAATATAAGTCAAAAGTAACTATTAACAAAAAATTATTTTTAACTTATTGAACCACATTTTACATACTGATATCAACAGTGTTTATCATATTTTTAAAATAAAATTCACAAAAATGGTATAATTTTTTTTATTCAAATTTCCAAATGCTCCTAGGATGTGGGAAAAGACGGTTAAAAAGATCAATAAAATTTTTTATATATAAAATAATTATAAACTGACTCTAATTAATTAAATTTAACATGTATTGATATTATGATTATATTTTGACCTAAAATGAATTTAAATAAAATAAATAATTATTTAAATAATAGTTCAGTTTTAAACAATAACTTATTGTTTTTCACTATCCAACAAAAATTGAATGTTTTCAGAAAAATACCAAAAATTTACCCTATGCTAATTTCGATATTTTGAATCCAAAAATGAAGTCAATTTTTAATGATAAAATTTATAATATTTCAAAATGTGGTTATTACTAATCATAACAGCTAGTTTTATTGGTCACGATGTGTTATAATCTCGAAATTGCGTACAATGCAAGTGATTACATTATTCAAAGAGAAACGTACCATGGAATCCTGGGGTGTTACATTATTCCCCCTTTTGGAAATTTCAACCTCACAATTTTTAAAATTGGTCTTGGGAATAGAATTAAAAGTCCCATATCAGAAAAAAAAAGTCAATAAAACTATCACTTTAATAGAGAGAAAGAGAAGTACAATGGTCACCCGAGATAACCCATACTAGGATTCCATGTAGGAAAACATAGATATAGAAGATAAAATAAGTGTCATGTTATGATGGAGAGGGATAGAAAATGTGATCAATAGAATGTTAACAACAATAAAACAACAAACATGTGATAGGATAAACGGTCATTAGTTTCTCAGTAAGAAAAGTAAATAGACAACAATTTTTTTGTTTTATGTTACATTTCTAAATGATGAGAAATTTATTTATGAGAATGAATATGAACATTTAGTGATATAATTACTTTTTAATTAGAGTATAATTTTTTATTAAATTTATACCACTAACTTATTTTTTTCAAACAATTTGTATTCATGATAACTTGGTCACACCAGAAGAGCTAGAAACAACTTCTAGATAATCACATTATCTACAAAAGATAAACAGTATATTTTCCTTATATTTAGTGATTAATCAAAACCAAAACAGTTAGTACAATATTAGATGATACCCCAAAAAGATATTCCTTTAGAGAAAGAAACACTAATATTATGTTCTAAAATTAAACCAACAATACCCCCATGTTAAATAAATACCATTCAATTAACAATTTTTCTTAAAATCCTTCAATATAATCTAAACTAAAATTGAAACCAAAAACGTAGAATAATTTGGTTATGTAGTCTTCCACGTTAAATTGTATCTCTAAATGACATCGACAACTCTTAATGTCACAAACATAAAAGTAATTATCGTATTCACATATTCTCTATTATAGGTTAATTGTTTACATAAATTACCTAAATCACTATAAATCAACAATAAAACCTATGTAAAAATCCACCATTACTCCTCAGATGAAATCCCATAGTATTCTATTTTTCTTAGGCATATAGTGTTCCCAATAGAAGAAACGTCATCCAAAATAACATTTATCACATTATCACAAAATCATTTTCCTATAATAAGGGGATTCATTTGATAAGACATAAGATCACAAACCAACTTATTATTGATCAAAAAAATAATTTACCTAAATATAATTAGTCACACTAACAAGGGACTTCACGTAGTCTTGTGGTAGGTGATAAATCCCAATCGCACTCTAGTTGTGGGTTCGATTTCCACCCCTTCGTCTGATGAGACGGATTGTCACACAGTCTGTGTGTAGTCCTTTTTCAAAAAATATATTTTATAACATTCCATATATGAGATACATTCATCAAAATAATTATAACATAATTTAACGACCAATGATATCTCATACTTCGCATTTTCATTCAAAAAAATTAATGACCTATAATGGCCTCCAATTCAAGAGTCATATAATCCAAAATCGATATTTATAACTATATCCACAGAAGAATAGATAACTATTCCTCGAATTGAATTCTCACCTAACAAAATACCGTGTTACACATACAATAGAAAAGTTTTCCAATGTAATCTCGTCAATAAATAACACTAATGCCTTTAAAAAATTTTCCTTGCATTTATTTCCATATAGGTTATTCCTTGACCAAGAGGTTATCCTATAGAATAGGGAATTGACTTGGGTGATTCCAATGTCCCACACATAAAGCATTTCATTTTTCCATTAAGATAGCTTCCTATGTGCCTTCTTCCACATTTCCTGTATGATGGAAAATGAGGTTTATTTTCTCCAAGGTCTTCACCACTGGAGCTCTTATCATTCAACACTTTTTGCTTCCTTGTTGAGTATGGGAGTTAGTTAATATATATGTTGTTGATCATATTTTATGAAAACTTCTTCGGGATGAACATAATTTCTTTTACGCCTAACAAAATTCCATTTTTTTGCTCATTTCCAGCACTATTCACTCCTTGTACATCATGCTCAACATTACTATAACATCCTTGGAATCCAGTGATTCACTATAACCAGAAATCATTATGTGAGTAAAATTAGTCATAAAATCATTTTGAGAATATCATGACACAATATTTTCAATTTGAAACACATTTGGATTATCTAAGGTCATTTATTATCATCTTATATTAAAATCCTTAAAATAGTTTTATATAGAAAATGTAAATTATCCTAATTATGTCCCCTTGGAGTGTCATAACCAAAAGTATAGAAAGACCCATTGTCGTACACCAGTTCTTATTCGAGTCTAGCTCAAAGAGGTGTTTTTGGGTTTTACCCCAAGGTATATCTGTGCCAGAGCCGCCTCTACCTGCTCGTATCTAGATAGGGACACATTTCTTGTAAAACTCACAAAATCTCTACAATATAAAAATATTAGGAAGTTCTTCTATACTAATCATCAAAGACTATCTTAGGGAAATGATCTTTAATCAGAGTTCACCTAAATCTAGTTTCCATGGATTGTACTAAACATCCTCTGATATGAACTGAAACTCCCGACCCCAAAAGCCCAAATACAATGCATTATTTTATTAATTTTCATGTTTATAATGAATCATTTCGCAAATTATCGATTACTTTAGTAGTCTTGGAAACAAGATACATATTTAAGTTAAACATTTCAAATTGAAAAGAAAAACAACACTAATTTATTCAATTAGAAACATCCAACCTTCAAATATTCTTCCTACAAGTCAGTCATAAATTACTTCTTCATATCCTGGGAAAAGGAAACCTGAAAACGGGTGAGAATAGATGCTCAGTAAGAGTATGAAATGCAGCAGAAGATATCATATAGATTAGGCATAGTGAATAATTTAAAGCACATGCCTTATAGAATAATAATCATGACCACTTTTTGGAAGGAATATGAGATGAGTAAATAGTTCCACAATAAAACATAGTCATGGGTATTCTACTAGTTGAATAAACACATGAAATATCAATGGCTAATCTCATAATGATGGAATGGAAAATGCCAGACTTTTATAACCACATAGTCAAGGACTTGTGCCAAGACTACAAATAAGATTTTGTCAAGGACTTGTGCCAAGACACTAGTTTTTCTCATGAGACCTACCAATACATCAAGTATATATATAGGGCTACACCCATCACATACTAAGTCCAATTCAATCCTCATATGGAATGGATTAAAAATAACGTAAACATTAATATTAAACTAGTATACAAAATGTAAATACATCAACTGTAAACCATGAATTGTATAAAAATAGCACATCCACAATCGAAAATAACTCATTCAATACAATATAGATGATTTTATTATGATTAAATAATCTCAATTGAGAATAATAAAGGATATTAACATAGATGAAAATAAAAATCAAAACTATTTGAGAGATGTATCCCTCTTTTTCCATAAAACATTTAAAAGTATCACTATTTATCAAGAAGTTGTTTAAAATAAATTTTGGATTCATAGTGTCCCATTACAATTTTATACTTTCAAAAATAATTTTAATTTTAAAAAAATATTTTCTATATAAAAAAAACCTTAAAACCATCTTTAAAAAATGTACATTAAAGAAAAATATTTAGAATGATAAATCATTAATAAATTTAAAAAGATTATTTAGTTAGAGTTCCTTGACAAAATAGAGGCACATGAATACACATAATTGAGGTAATCAAAACAATATAATATCATGATAATCGAGGTATTCATGATATAATATGTCAAAGTACATTATATACACCATATAAAAGTGAATTATTGTATAACAACAAAGAAGACTTAATGGAATGTAAATTGAGATGAAATATCTTATAAAGACCATATCCATAGGTTAAGGATAAATCAACGACATAATTATGTGTGAAAAATATAAATACACTAAATATGATTGGATATTCGGTGTAAATCAATTAGAGGACATCCACATATATTCTTGTAAAAGCAACACTAATGAATTGGATGTTTAACTCAATAAATGGAGATTGAGTTATAATTACTCTTATCAAGTTCATATAGATGACTTGAGAATATATCAATGGAGTTATTATGGGTCTAAAAAGTGTATTCATAGAAAGGGGAGTGGAAATTATAACAAAAGAAAATGAATAGTGATTCCACACATAATTTTGGAGAAAAATAATCAATGAAGTATGCGTAAAGAAAAATAAGTGGAAATTGAAATTTCAAATTCTTTTATCGATTTGGTAACTTATGAAACATAAACCAATGAAATAAGGATCATACAATGATGATTTAAATATCCATACATTAAATTATATTACACAATTAATATAATCATGGGCAGTACACACACCACATGAAATAAATAAGTGGTAAACAATGGAAATCTCACGGAATTAAAAGTGAGATAAAAAACCACTAACTTTTATATTTTACATGGTTGAGGGTATGTTAAAATCCTATAAAATTGATAAGTAGTTGTTATTAAATTATAAAATAATCATATACATTAATATTATATCATATATGATATTTTAATATTTCATTGTTAATAATATTTTAGTATTATCGTTGTTTCAGGTGTTAACTAATATGTTTTCCTTTATATGAATTATTTAGTAATTAGTGTTTGTTATGAATAGAATGTATATTATTCATATCAAAATAATATTAAGTCTTTATTCATTATTTTTAATCATCTAATGAAAATAATTCTTTAATTTCTTATGATGGGGAATGAATATCATCGCTTTCATGGACATAGTAATCCGTACGTACGCACGAGTGACAATATCATTTTTTTGATATTAAAATAATAAATAATAGGATGGTAGATCATATATACAGAATCATTATCATGTTATATTAATTATTTACATCAATTACGCATCATTATTATACCCGTACAAATAATAATGTATTGAATAATAATTACACCACGACGTGGAGATGGTAAGCCGTGCGTACGCATATATGTTGAAATTTCATTAAAAGGATGGATATAATAATTAATATGGTTGTGACATAGTTATAATAACATCACACTATATATATGATAATGGATTTAATATTTTATATTGTACACAACAATGAAATAAGATGTGTATGAAGAAAAGAACATGAAAGAGTGATGAAATATTTACATCTTCTTCTAATTTTTCATTTTGATTTGATCAAAAGAGCTATTTAGGTTGGATTTATGACTAAAAAAGGCCTCTAGGATGTAGGTAGTACAGTTTAGAGGGTATTTTGTAAGGTTTTGGCTGAGCCAAATGGCTTTAATGGTATGAATTAGATTGAAGGTGGAGTTCTCTTTTATAAGAGGGGTGAGAGGTATCTTAGGAAAAGCTAGAAATATTATTTTATAATAAGATAATTTAAGGTTTATAATGACTCCAAAATGGATTATTTAAAGGAAAAGGTGTTTATTGGTCTATAAACACTCAAAAAATAGGTTTTAGATAGGTTTGGGTCACTAATTTAACGTTATGTTTTAGATTTATCTCATAGTGAAATAGTTTTACATTTACCATGTCTCTTTGTATTTTTATATTATATGGTTAATAAACATGATATATACTTCCATGAGAACCCCAAGTGGTTAATAAATGATACAAATATAATTAAATAAGTAATTTTGATGATCATAATATTTTTATTAATATAATGACATTTAATAATATAATATTTGTTTTAAAAACACTATTATGTCACTTTTGACATTTTTTGATGTTTTGGTTTTTCTAAATTCATAACATCATTATTAGTTAGAAACAAATTCATATAATGAACCCTAACATGTCATATTAACCTCTAAAATTTGTGTAATTTATAAAAAGTCTCAAATTACATTGATTTGGATATTTGACATATAAATTATTTTAATATTTCATTAATTAGGTAATTAGTGCATCATCATTATGTCTTAAATAAATTAAATTATTTAATTTAAAAAAACTATAAATAAAATACTATTTTTTAGGAAATCATTTAATACTTATAATTAATATTTATAGTCGAATTTATCTTATGTGTAATCCTATATTAAAAATGGTTTAGTGATTAAACTTTGAATTTAACACATTTTACTCTTCTATGAATTAAATAATAATAAATGTCCTCATCTAATCCAAGTGGACCTAAAGGAACGTATTTTTTTCCTAAGGTTTTTTTGGTCGAATTATACTTATACAATAGAATTATGACATGTGTTAGGGTAATAATAATATCATTTTTTACCATTAATTACCCTATTTACTTTTAACTTTGGTAAATAAAAGTCAAAATATACAATTCACCAAAAATTATTTTTATCTTATTGAACCACATTTTATATACTGTTATCAACCGTGTCTCTCTGATTTTTGAAATTCAATTCACAAAATTGGTAAAATTATTTTTTTAATCAAATTTGCAAATACTCTAGAAGGTGGGTAAAAGACGGTTAAAAATATCAATAAAATTTTTATATATCTAAAATTATTATAAACAGAATCAAATGAATTACATTGAATTTATATAGATATTATTTATCTATTTTGTCCAAAAAAATTAAATAAAATAAATACAAATTTAAATAAAAATTTGGTTTTAAACTATAACTTAGTGGTTTTCACTATTCATAAATAATTCATTGTTTTCAGAAAAATACCAAAAATATACGCTAATCTAATTTCGATATTCTGAATCCAAAAATTAACTCCATCATGAATGATAAAATTTATAAAATTTCAATAAATGGGTATTATTATTCATAGTAGCTAGTTTGATTGGTCGTGGTGTGTTAGAATCTCAAAGTTGAGTACAATGTAAGATATTACATTATTCAAAGGGAAATGTACTGTGGATACTTGGGGAGTTACAATCTCTAGAAGTATGGGAATTATTCAATTACTATACAAAATAAGATATATATCTGGTAGAATATATCTAAACATTATTGTAACATTTAGAGTTTATGATAGTAGTACTAATAATAGGGTCTCTTATCTGGGCAACAAACAACCCTTTTGAAGATATATTTTTTAACCAAATTTATTTGAAATGGGATAGGGGGAATGAAATTGGAATTTTTTTCTCCAATTCTTCAATAAAATTTCCATTTATGTGTCAATTTTCATCATATAGAAGCATTATTGGCACATAAAGGGTGGAAGACTTTAATACTTTGGTAATTATCCAAACAGTTAATGAGGGTAAAAACAAAAAGATATGTGTGAAAACTCAGGTAATAGAGGAAAAAAATTATTTTATATATGTTTTAAAATTACCCTAATTATATATTCTAATTATAGTAATTTTTATAAATTTATAAATTAAATATAATATCATTTTATTTTAATCATTTAAAATCAAAGAATGACCCACACCTCTGTTATGAAAGGACACACCTGATCTCAACTATTCACTACACAATTATCCATATTGATCATTTGAAACCTATATATTCCTATGATAAACATAATTATAAAATATATTGGGGTTTTAGTCATTCAAGAAGACTAACCATAGGTCTCTTAAGAAGAAATATAAAATAATCCTATAGAAGATGATGTAATTGTCTATACCGAACCATGTATATTAATTTCCTATTCTAATTCAACTAAATGAGTTGTAATGATACAAAAACAATATATAATGTGTAATAAATATTATTATATTTTATTATGAATATCTTAAAACCATATTACATCTTTTTTCTATCCTATAAAAATTGAAAACATCGCTCGTGTGTATGTACATCTTTCCGTCTCTACATAGTAGTGTATACCATTTTTCATCAATACATTATGTGGATGGTTATAAATATGGGAATACTTTTTATATATTGTATTTTTGAAATTAATGGGATTATATAATTAAAATATCATATATATCTTTTTACAGAAAAATATGTTGAGAAATGATATCATCGTTCATGCGTAAGTGTGGACTTCCACCTCTATAAATTGATGTTACATTCTATTCATTTATTCTTAAAATTTATTGTATTATGGATATATTTAATGAATATATATTATATATATAATATAATATTGAATATTATAAGTGTAAATATTATTTAATATTAATTTATCTATCCGTCAAAAAGTGAAATCAATGTTTGTGCATGTGTACGGCTTTCCGTCTCTATGAATGGTGTTATTAATTATTTTAGATATAAATTTTATATAATATTATTAACATATATTTATTGAATATAAATGAAATTTATAAAAATATTAAAATTATTTGTATTTTGAAAGCATGAGAATGATGTAAGTATCAAGACTATAGAATGAATGAAAATATGAAAAAAAGTAATTTACACTCAAAACAACAACAATAATAATAAATTGTCATGAAAAGGGAAATAAAATGTTATAAATGGTTCATATATGAAATTTTAGATATTAATATAGTTATTGTATATATTTATAATAAATTGAAATTTATTATATATGATTTTTTATAACCTATGTTGCATTCTAAACTTAAAGTAAGGGACTTTGTTATAATTTCCAATCCATCAAATCATATCTAGTAGTATGCACCAATTAACTTATTGGGGTGTATGTACTACCAATTTTTAAAATTTAGAATTAATATATATTTATTCATTGTAATTAATGATTCAATTCATGTTACACTTTTATGATATATTATTAAAATAAAATCCTATCTAATTTCTATTTTTGATTGGGTATACTTTTCTTCTACAACCATATTTTTCAAAATGATTTTAAAAAGGTGATTCTTATTAATATATTTATCCATTAATTACATTTTTAGAATATATTTTACTATTTTAAATTTTATGAATGGATTCTTTCTAATTTTTTTCAAAAATTATTTATTTTAAACATTTATTATAGAAAATCAAATAGCATGTTTTCTTTCGATGTATAAGTTATTAATAAAAATTCTGAAACCATAACCATTTTTTAGCCTTTAGAATCTTATACATATATTCAAAGGATTATATGGAAAACAATTTAGGGAAAAATTAATTTAAATATATTATCGGTATTTCAATATATAATATAACCAATTCATTTAACTAAAAAAATTAAATTTTGATGGCCATATCTCCTCCCTCGATTAATCTAATTCATATTAAATTAGTCATGTAAAATTCACTTTCATTTGATAATTTCATGTTATATATCCATTAAATATACAATAGATATATGATTATTACCCATAATATATACCACTTCTACAAACAGTGTTTTATATTTAATATTATTTTATTTACAAGTGAAATAATGATACTCTTTATTCAATAATCAATTTTTATACTTTTTGATATGGAATATTGTACTTGAATTAAATAAATCCATTGATATATGATGTAGTCATTGGATATGTATTGATGGGTGGAGCTTGAAAATATATGTAAACTTAATCCATAAATAGGTTTCAATATTAATATAAGTAATCTAGAATTAAATGGGACTTTACCTATGGTTTTAAACAATAATGGTAAAATGATTTGATAGTGTAAATATTATGATGTTTGAGTTCGTGATCTCTATCAATAATGATTTCCTTCCTTGAATATTTAGTTATTAATATTATCCATGAGATTACATCATTATTTTTATCCATAGATGCATTATATTCTAATGTTGAAGATTAAATGAAATGTGGTTTCATTTATTTTCTTTATAGTATTAATTATTCATTATTTATTTATGTTATCTTAAATTATATGTAACCCGTACTATGAATTTTAGATCACCCTTATTTTGATTCCCTATTCCATGTTATAAAGAAGAAATAATTAAATTGTTTTTCAAGGATTAAAAAATTATAAATTTTTATGATAATATTTTATTCCTAATGTAAAATGGGAATCATGTATGTATCCTTTTCTATAAGACAAATAAATTTATTGATTTGTTGGGATTAGAATCCTTATATATTTTCCAATGTAACAATGTAAACACTAGTTCATGGTTACTATATTCGAGGTTGATAGAATTAATATTTTTATATGTCAAACCATGGGGTAATTTTATTATATAATATATATTTCCTTGATCCAATTTTGATAAAATACCATTTTTAATTAATTTTTATTATATTGAGGCATCATCATAGATCTAAAAATATAGAATCTACTTTATGGAATTGGAAACCAACAATTAATTACTTGATAATAGTGGTATAAATTCCAATAAAATATGAGATATGTTATGAAAAAATTATTTAGTTTTAATGGTATGATTTTCAATGTATAAAGGCTATTTTAAAAATAATAAATTACATATTGGCATACAATGGGAGAATGTACATATGTAAAAAATGGGTATCATATTATATTAATTATGATTATTTAAAATATTGAAACTATACAATTGAAAGGGATTTATTCTAAGGATTTTTAAGATCCTATATATTTATGGAATGACCATAAGTACTATTTTAAGATGTATTTATTTCGAATTATCCAATTTATCAATTTCTATAATGAGATTGTTGTCATTAAATAAGAATATTATAATATGGGAGAGTTTTAAATTTCTTTCAAAATATTACATACTTGTTCATAAATAATAAAAAAATTAGTTTCAATTTTAAGGTATTCACAAGACAATATATCCTATATTAGATATGTACCGTGAGACATAGTATATTGTATTTGGTGATTATGTGACTAATGATTGTATATAATCCTAGAGAATACACATTTCTATTTTATATTTAGTTATTTTATCATTAGAACTCAATAAAATTTTAGAATTTATAAAATAAATCACTTTGAGGAAAAGATAGAACCAACAAATAAAAAAATCAACCATAAGGATCAATTGGTATATTGGGAAAAGATTCATCCCTAGGACAAGACATACCCAAAAACATCACAAAACAACACCTGAAAATTGTAGTGAAAACTAAGAAATAAAAATGAAAATTTGAGTTTGAGGAATTATACAAAATACCGACCTACCCAAACTATAACCCTTTAACAAGGAATGAAAAATATCCCTAAATCCAGTAACCTCAAGTAGAAAACCAGTTGCCTACAACTCCATAATCGAGGCTGCATGGGAAAACAGCACCAGCCATGCCAACCACAATGTCAACACTACACCAGAACCTGTGATGCCAATTTTCCCTTAGCACCAGATCCAAAATACTGGAAGGATACTACTGCCCAAAACCAACCACAAATATATCCCTCAAACATGTCGGCATTCCAAAAGTAACCAGCACCACCAAAATCATCGAGGAAGCCATTTAAACTATTGAAAAATGGATTCATGTACGAAGGATCTAGGTGAAATGGTAGAGGAGATTAGAGAATGAAATGCATGTGCATGAGGACTAATCAAGGATACAAAAAATAGTCAGCAAACAAACCTAAAAGTGGAAGAGAGATTGGCAAATGAAATGTTTTGTGATGAAGAATAGTAAAGGTGATACCGCAAGGGAAAATTGTTCTTGAGTAAACCCTTGGTTTTTGGGCATGAATTGTCTCAACAATAATATAAATTTTATGATGATTTGTATGCTCATAAATAACCATGTATTTTCCCTAACGTTTTTACTTAAATTTTATTTCTGTAAACTAATATTCTTTATATTTATTATTTTTGAATTTATTTTAAATATTATTATTTGGATGGGATATTTGTCAATGTGTTTGGAAAATATTTTTACAATATTAATGAAACACTATTAATGTCATACATTGATGAATATAAATTAAGTGGAAACCCCTACATTAATTTTATATCGGATGATAGATGATCATCAAGTATGGTTACTCAACCTTACGTTGACAAAAATGTATTAAAAAAGAAAAATAAATTTGGATGGAACCGTTATGTTTGAAATATGAGAAAAGTATGGATGAAGAACACTTGGTTCAGATGGAACCAAACAATTAGGGATAAAATTTATGGATCATCATTCTTTCTTTGGTAATGAACCATACATTATGAAAACAGAAGCATGAATCACATACACTATGTTATGAAGTCAGAAATTATTGATCATATTATTTAGGTTTTGAAGTCAAATAATTATTGATCTTTATCCATATGTTTGTGATAAACATTAATCTATGATGATTTATTCGATTATGAAATTGAACCTTTTATTTTACTTTTTCAAGAGTTGAAGATTTTAATTTAGAATTTATCAGAGATTTTGTGCAACCATATATTACATAATATCCCGTTGATTCCAAGATCAATTCAAATACAGATTTTAAAGATAATATTTTACTAATTTAAAAATTATTTATATTTGATTCATATTATTTATTTTAGAGGAGGAATTATTGCCTATTATTTAGGGATGTTATGGCTACACTATTTTAAAATATAAATTATCACTATATTTTTGGCGATTTTTTGGATCTAGATTTATGAAGTAAGAGATTGTCTTTATTATATATATCCATGAATAGGATTTACAAAAAAACACATTCTTAAACATCTGTGTTAATATTGTAGAACATATGGTGATCTAATGAATTCATTTTCTTGAGATGTTCCTTTTTAGAGCTTCTGCGATGAAAACGTTCTAACTATGTTTTATATAGAAGAATAGGAACTTTGGAGATTTTTTTGTTCAAAATCAATGATCTATTTTATTTATACTTATGATTTTTTGTTGAGTATATATCATGATCTACTGAAAAAAGATCATTTAAGAGTGGTACCTTTCTTTAGAAATACTTTTCTGAAGACGAAAATCCATCCACTGTCAGTTTTGGGCTGGTGCAACTGTGAAGAACAATCAAAATCATTTTAAAACAATAACATGTTCCTTTTAGGAGTACAAGATTCCTTATCTATGATATGATTGTATAGGTCATGGTATGATAACCAAAATAAAAAGTTTTTAATCTTTACTTTTTAAATGTGTCAACTGACTGCACTCAATTTTGGATAGTCATTTGATAAGAGGACTAACAAGTGAAAATCACCATTGCCATGAATAAGAGCACTAGTCAAGTGGACTAGTGGGTTTTTGTTCCCCAAACCACTATATATCCTCATGTACTATTCTATGTTTATTTCTACTACTTAAATCACATTTAATATAGTTAATGAAAAGAATAAATTTTTATCATTATTCTCATTATGTTTTTAATTTCATTATTCACCCCCCACTTGTGGTCAACTCATATATTCCAACATATAAAATTAGTATCAAAAGAAATGATTTTGAAGAAGCTATAACATGTTAAAATAAATATGGTCTATACAAAGAGATATAATTTATTGATACTCAAGAAGGAATGTAAATGTTTCATGCTCGTTATTTCAAGGGTGAAAATAATTGATTTTTGGAAGAAAGAATGAGTATATACCTGAAGAATCATGGGTTCAGATTCTACTAAAAGAACACATCTCCCAACAAGAATCTAGAAAAATCAAGAATATTTAGATACCATAATAGAATCGAATACGACATGAATTCTAAAGAAATTTATATGATTATATGTGGTCTTGGAAAAGATGAATTTAACATTGTTTTTCAAATCCCATCTTTATATGAGATGTGGAATATTATAGTAGTTTTTGATGAATGAACTTAAAAGGTAAGATAGATGATGTATGAAAGATCAGAATTAAAATTATATACTTTTATAATGTTTTAGTGAAAAATAATTACCAAGATGAATGGAAGTCTTACATAAATTATGAACAACAAAATAGACATAAGAGACCCTATCATTCAAGAAAATCAAACCATTAATGTACTAAGTGTTCTCCCTATAAAATGGAATGGAATATCAGCTTTTATTAGTCAATGATCACCAATTAAGGATTTAACAATTAGAGAATTTATTGTACCTCTATTGATGTATGAAGAAAAAATTCCAGATGAGGATGATGATCTTAAAGTATTGGTGAAAAGGGAAAAGACATTCATAAAGGAAACGTCTCAAAATAAAATTAGAGAAAAACAAGAAATCAAGGACGAAAAAACATATGATTCATCCTATTCTAAAATAGAACTGGAATAGTTATATAGAAAATTCCCCATGTTTTATTAGGAAAATAATGGATTTATAAATCTCATAAAGATGGTTGAGAAATACTAAAGGGATGTAAGATGCTATGATTGTACGAAAATGGGTCATATAGGACTTCATGGTCCTCTCCTGAAAGGTGGATATAAAAAGATATTTCTATAAAATACATAATATGAGAATATTTTTAAAAGAACAATAAAGGCAATATGGATTGTTTTCTAGGACTCCAACATCTCATCAAAATCTAACTCAGAAAAGGAATAACTTGTCCTAAAAGCAAACATGTGCTTTATGGCTCAAGATGATCACTTTCAATCCCATTACACCCCTAATTTTTATTCTGATTCTAGCTGTTCAAATGAAAAACATGTAGCTTATTGAAAAATTGTAAAATAAATATATAACTCTATTTAAAAGAAACATAAATCTCTAAATAATATTCACAATGCAGTTTTATGAGAAAGAGACACATTACTAAAATAATAAAAAAGTTAATTGAGATATTCAAATCATCAACCACAAATAGTGTAGAAAATGAAAATAAATATTGAGACCCTAAAATCTGATGTTTAAACCTATAACAGTGCTTCTATATTCATTATTGAATGATAAAACACATTAAATTAAATTCTTTGTAAAAATATTTTTAAAAAAGAAAGATATGGAAAAGGCAGTAAAGGTGAAAAACCTAAACTATATAAAATATATATTTTCCCAACTCAAAAAGTGTAACCTATCATTTCTATGGAATAGAAAGACATAAAAAACATAAACTATATTCTAGGAAATCCCCAAGTAACCGCAATTAAAAAGGCCTTTGTTTCATAGATTTTATTTGATTCATGTAATTTTTGTTATAGAAAAACAATGCAAATATGGGTTCCCAGGTCGTTAATAGAAAACACTACTGGACCCACAAGAATATGGCTTCCAAAACAAACTCTTGTTTAATATATCATTAGAGGAAGCACGTTAAATAAGAAGAAACACAATTTTGTACAAGGATATTGGCTACTCTAGACACATGATTGTAAACTTGTCCAACTTCATATCATTAACCCAAAAATATGGTGGATTAGTCACTTTTATTGAAAAATCCAAATGAAAATTTATCTGAGTTGGAACTATTTGAGGACAAGAAATATTCTCAATACACCATGTATTATATGTACAAGGATTAAAACAATGTCTAATATGTATCCCTAATCTTTTTGATGATGGATATTATGTGTATTTCATATCAATTCCTTTTCTGTATTTGAAGATAAATTGCTTATATTTAAAGCAACTAGGACTGAAAATACTTATACCTTGAATCTAAATTCCGTGTGTAAATAGAATTTTAATTTTTTAACAGCTATTATAAATGACTAATGGATTTGGAATATTATTCCCTGTACATTTTAATTATTCTATGTTATATAAATTAATGAGGAGTTTTCTCGTTTCTAATTTTCCTAATCATAAGTTTGAAAGTGACAAATTCTGCGATGCATGTCAAATTTTAAAACAACAAATATCTTTCATTAAATCTAATAAGAAAATTTCTACATCATAACCATTACATCATACCCACTTTGATTTTTTTGGACCATAATTATTATACATTTTTGCTTGTAAAACATATTTATATGTTTTAGTTGATGATTATTCTATATATACATGTATATATTTTCTAAAATATAAAAATGACGTGTTTACTATATTTGAATGTTTTTTCATGATTTTTCAAAACGAAAATGTTTTTAAAATAATTTCATTAATAATATATCATGGTAGAGAATTTGTGAGTCAGGAATTAATTCCTTTTTCAAATATGGGAATTAAAATCACCTTCTATACCACATGGACACCTCAAAAATGGAATTGTTGAATGAAGAAATAGATCTATTAAATAAATGGTTATGACTATGATAAATGAATATATTCTTACTACCTATTTCTGGACAAAATTAATAATCACAAAATGCGACATAATGAAAAGTGTTTTAATTAGATCAGTTTCCAAATAGACACTCAATTGAATTTGGTATAACAGAAAACATAAAGTAATGTACATTAATGTATTCAGATGTAAGGTATATATCACGAACACTAGGGATAATCTTGGTATGTTTGATCCAAAATTATAAGAATTAATATTCTTAGGATATTCTACAACATTTAAAGACAATAGTGTTTTTAATAAAAATTCATGTACTGTTGAATAACAAGTTCATGTGAAATTTTAGGAAAATAGACCTTTTTTCAATGTGAATGATCATATGGTTTAAGTTGACTAGAATTATAGCATGATATTTTAGAACATGAAATATGAATTTGAAAATGATATAAATAAAATTCATTCTAGTTATGATGAACGTGACACTGATGAACTTAATAGTGTTTTACCTAGATATTCCAATACAAAAAAAGATAATCCTTAAGAAAATATTAGAGTATACCTAGAAAAAGGAATAAAAACTATAAGAAATGTATGAAATGTAGTTGAGTTCTCTTCCTTTCTCTCCCTATTAGAACCTATGTGAAATTAAGAATCATTTAATGATGACAGTTGGATGATATCAATGCAAGAAGAAATAATCCAATTCAAATGAAATGATGTTTTAGAATTACTTGATAGAAAAAAATATCATATTATAAGAACTAAATGGATATTTATAAATAAACAAGTTGATCAAATAATTATAACTATAAATAATGAACAACTAGTAGATAAATGATATAATTAAGAAGAAGGTATGAATTATGATGAATCCTTTTATCTTGTTGATTGACTTGAAGCCATAGAATCCTTTTTGCCTATAAATCTTATATTAATTTTAATTTATTTCATATGGTGGTTAAATCTGCAATTTTAAATGTCTCAATAATAGAGGATATCTATGATGAAAAACTAGATGGTTTTAAAAATTCCATAAAACCAGATTCTTTTTTAAACATACTAATGCTCTTTATGTCCTTAATCAAGACACTTGAGCTTAGTATGATAGATTAAGTAATTTTCATATAAAAATTGATTTTATTGTTGGTATAGGAGATCCAACACATTTCATGAGATTTGTAAATTCTAATATTTTATTAGTTCACATTTATGTGGATGATGTCATTTTTTGTCAACTAATAAAAATATTTTTCATTAGTTTTAAATTCTAATGAAAAATGAATTTTAAATGAGTATTATGGGAGAATTAAAATTCTCTTTACAACTTAAAATTTATCAAAAAAATTTGGAAATGTATTGAATCAATGAAAATAAATTATTTATTTACTAAATAATATTATACATGAAAACAATAAGACATATTCAAATCCTATGTGTACTAATATAAAACATGATTTGGATGATGTTGGATAATGGGTGGACAATAAGCTATATAGATGTATGATTTATAGTTTATTATATCATACTACTAGAAGGAAAGACATATTGTTTGAATTATGTCTTTGTGCAATATTTCAATAAAATCCTATTAAATCACATCTTACTGATATCAAAATATTTTTTGGACATTTTAAAGGAAATAGTTTTCAATCAATTATTTATCAAAAAACATCTAATTTTAATTTAATTTCATACATAAATGATGATTAAGAATGTTTTAAATTATATAGAAAAAGTATCTGAGGAACCTATCTGTTTTTAATAAAAGGCTTAGTGTTATCATATAGTATAAAACAACACTCATTTTCTCGGTCAGCGGTAGAGGCATAATGTACCTGCTGGTAGTTGATGTTCCCATGTTTTGTGGATGAAAAAAACTTATGGACTTTAGACAAAATTATAAAAGAACGCCTATTTTATATTATATTTGTAGTGCTATAAATATTTTAAAAAATTCTATAAGCCTTTATGCAACTAATCATACTTATATAAGTCATAATTTTGTTAGAGACCATGTTCTATAAATATATATTTATATAATTTTTAAAATTTAATTAATAATTTTCTGATATCATTATTGAACCACTTCCCAGTGAATTTTTTGAGTTAATTATGGTAGTGTATGTTTACTTACCATTAATATTAATTATATTTACTTGAGTAGAATTATTTTAAATAAAAATTTATATTTACTTTAATTATTTATCATTACCTAGTAATCTAATTTCTCTATTTATTTTACATAAATTAGTTTTATTAGTTTTATTATTATGTATTAATTTTAATTTGTTATATACAATTTTTTTACATTATTTTTGTAATGACTATTTTCCATAATGACACGAGAATTAATTTTCTAATAGAAAATTATTTGAATTCCAAACCCACTCTTTTCTCATACCCTTTCGATTACCAAAACATTCATATCATTTGTCTCACTCTATTTTCCCTTTTGAAACCCTAAAAACTATTCAACCTCAAATCCACAAAGGTTTAAATTCTAGTTCATCAAAAATGATAAAAAATAAGAGTTTCAAGGATTTAAATGAAAGTAACACCAAGTTCTAGCACTCAATGTATAGAAAAATCCTTCATGGAAAAGTGTTCAATATGGAGTTGCTTTACTAGTTGAACCTATTGCTAAAGAAAGTGCTTTAATTTCAAGGTATTCAGATGAAATTCAATGAAGACTAGATTGAATTTTTATATCAGGTGGAATTGAGATTATTTTATAAATCTATTAATTTTATCTTGGATGACACCAAAGATTCAATAAAAACTAAAATAATGGATACATATTTCTCAATTTCATTAGTTGAGATTGTAAATATTTTGAATATCCTTCATTAGGGAATTTTAAATTTCGATAGGATATCAATAGGGGATCAGAACCACAAATCATAAAATATAATGTATATTCTATTTGGATCATCAATCCTTGTAAAAATTCTTTTGAAAGACTTAGAAGTTGTCTAATAAATTTTATTTGTGTTCATTCAAACTAGCATAGCACTACGGATGGATGCAATGAATAACCTTTTATACTGAAACATGTATGTCATGTTTCTTTTTCTAAGTGGAATTATGTTTAATTTTCTAAGATATCTGGTACGATATTTTTACTATTTTTTCAGTTTGATGAAAGGATAAATTTTTATTAGTATGGATAAATAATTTCAAAAACAAAATTAAATGAACAAGATTTGATAGACTAATTCTAGGGTGATATGGCATCATAATAATTTCATAAATGTTCGAACCCTAAGGGTGTTAGTATTTTTCTGGAGCATAGTCAAAGGTAATATTATTCTTATTGGAGGAGATAAGGACTAGATCTATACTCAGGGAATGCATGTTGAAAAAAATGAAGACAAATTTTCAGAATCTAGTAATTGAAGGGTTCAAAAACCTCAAAGAGATTACATTTTGAAGATAATGATGAAGCTGAATATGAAAGACGTAATGAATCACTTCTAAGGTATAGGTCTAGAGTGGTTACACATGAACATCCACATGAAATTATTCTAGTTTTAGAAGAACCTATTACTAATAAAAATTTGATTGACCCTATTCAAGAGGATAATGAAGAAATATATGAGGAAATGAAAGAAGAAGTTTTGCATCAAGAAGAAATATAAACTCAAGAAGCAACAGTGTCTCAAAAAGAATTTGTTCCTAGAATAGATGAAGTATCTCTAAAAAATATCTGGTAACAGAAACTATAGATCAATCTACAGATCATCATGGAAATGACCATCATAAAGATATAATTCATGATGATATTTATCACAAGGAGAAATACTCTATGGAAATGGTGAATCAAGAAGAATAAAATTGTCTCCAGTTCAAATAGATGTTTTAAATGAATCGTTTTCTTTTGAACAATAAAATTAGTATCCTTTTGAATAATTTGTTGAGATGGATGGTGAAGAGAATTATGATGCTCAATCATTTTAATTGGAAGTAGTAGATAAACCCTTGAATAAAGAACCTGATGCCACAGATTTACTATCAGATCATTTGGAAGAAGTAGTTATGCATTTCAACAGATCTCCAAAAGAAAAATCTTTTATAAAAAATGACCTGGAATAATAAAGACAAGAATTTTGAAGATCTAAAATAATTTACTCATTAAAAAATGAATTTGATGAATTAAAGAGAGAAATGATTAATGAAATTGGAAATATTTTGTTATATGATGTTTAAATTTCTGTTTTTTTTGGATTTGAAAAGTTATATGGGACAATAGTTTGAATATGTCAAAGCAAATCAAGAATGTACATCTAGTACTTCGCTAGATTCAATAAGGATATTTCAGGCCATTACATCTGTAATGAGAAAAATGAAAGACATATTGCAAAATTTGAAATTTAATAGTGCTCCAATGGCAGTTTTGTTAGACAATTATAAATATCTTATTGAGTTAATTACTTATTGTGAAACTAGTATGAGATACATGCTCAACAAATTTAATGAAAAAATGAATGTTTTTATGGCATAAGAGGAATGTATGCATGTGTTATTCAAGGTAAATATAATTAAAGATCATCATGTGAATCAGGAATAGAGAGATTTAGTTATGGGTTTGGGAGATGAGTTAATGATGAAGTTAAGGATGTTGATGGAATAATTGAAAGAAATGTTTTAGAATCAAAAACTTACCTTATCCAACCCTTAATAAAAAACATTGTCTCTTGATCATTATGTATCAATACACTACATGATGAATGCAATATGTTTTATTCATATTTGTTGATATTTATTTTAATATTATTTATGTCTATTTTAAAATACAAGAAATCTACATTAGATTATTAATAAATAATTAATCAAAACATTTACTTACAGTTCAGTGCTACATTACAAATGTTTTATTCCTTATTCGATTTTTTTATATCACAAAAATGGGGGAGGTAATTGGATATACAAATAATTTATTTTTTATAGATTTGGATAATTAAATTAATATTTTGAAATGAAATTTATATTAAATAATGGGGAAAATGGATAAACATCTTATCTCTAATAAAAAAATTCACTTTGAAATATTTTTTTTAAATTAAATTTTTTTAATACATTTGAAAAATTATAAAATTATGAAAATAATTTTATTGGTTTTTTATCAAAAAATGTGGTATTGATGGGAATGTACTGTCTCAACATTATTGTATATTTTATGATGATTTAGACACTAAAAAATACCTTTAATCATTTTTCTAATGACATTAAAATTATTGTATTTTAGGAAATTAATATTATTTTTATTCCTCATTTTTGACTTTATTATTAAACATTTTATTTTCATGGAATATTGGAAAAAAAATTCAGAAAAAAATTTAGCGTGTTGTGGAATAAATTTTCATGTCGTGCGTTGAAGAATGTAATATAAAGAATAAACACTACGTTCTTTTTATATCTGATGAAGGAGGATTGGTATGTATGTTTAATCAACCATTCATTGAAAGAAATGTATAGTAAAAGAACCATATGCTTAGATGGAATTTTACATTTGACAAATATGAAAATTATGGATGAAAACACAACTTAAGGATAAAAACATATGTTTGGGAAGAAAAAATTTGGTTCATCAGCATTAATTATGTAATGAACCATACATTCTGAACAAAAAAATATGGATCAGATACCTTACATTCTGAATTCAAAAATTATTGATCATATACATTATGTTCTAAAGCCATATAAGTTTGGATCTTCAAACTTATGTTTGTGATTAACCTTATGTTATGATGTTTTATTAGCTTATGAAAAATAATTCTACATTTGACTTCTTTAAGCATTAGAGACTTTAATTTGTGACTTTATCATAGATCTTGTGTAATGGACTTTTACGAAATATTAATATTATTTGAAAATCGATTCAAACCATATTTTAAAGATCATCATTATATGATTTAAAACTAATTTTTTTTAATAAAGGTATTGATTTAAGGGGAGGAATTATTTCCTATTATTAAGGGAATCTACAATTGCTCTATGTTAGAATATGAATTATCAGGTTTCTTTAATATAAATTTATGGATTTTATGTATGAAGTAAGAGCACATATTTATTCTATATATATGTGCATATGATATACAAAAAAACACACATTCATACACATCATTGTATATATATAAAACATATAAAAATCTTATAAAAACATTTTATTGAGAATATCTTTTTCAGGTCTTCTATGAGAATAATGTTCAGACTCTATTTTATATATAAGATAAGAATTTTTGAAGATTTACATGTTCTATAACAAAGATCAATTGTAAGTATACTCTAATTGGTTTCTGAGAATATTTCATGTTCTATTGCTATGAGAGTGGTTTACAACTATATCTTCTTGAAGAAAACTATTTCTGAAGAATACGATGCATCTACTTTTAGTTTTGTGATATTGCAACTTTGAAGAACAATTATAATAATTTTTAAAATGTTACCCTTTTTCTTTTATGTAGTAAAAGCTTCTCAATATTATCTATGATTCTACAGTTCATGGTTTGAGAACTAGAAATCTCAAATTTTGTGACATACTTTTTAAATGTGTCATCTTTTTACACTCATTAGTGGATTGTCTGGTGATAAGAGGTATAACTATTGAAAATCCCTAATCTCATGAAGAATTTTGTTGGTGGAGTGGACTATGGTATTTTCGTTCCCCAAACCAATATATATCCTTGTTTCTTATGATTTTTTATTTCTACATCTCTAATAATATTTAACATAGTTAACGGAAAGAATTATTATTTTTCAATATTCTCATTATGTTATTAATGTAACAATTTACCCACTCTTGTCATTATCTCTTATATTCTGACCTAACATTTGTGACCTCGTAATAAATCAGGGAAAAGATTAGAAACCTTAATCATTCTAGCATGTGAAGACTGGCCAACAATCAGTGGTTCCAATAGAGGTAGATGAGAAATGAGAGAGGCCATAGAGGGGGAAAGCATAGAGAACATCATACTGGTTTCATTAGAGGAGAGTGAATGAAAAAAAAAATTCATAAGTGCTCTAGAAATCTATGATAAAATGAAGCGATCTAATAACACAATATTATTACATTAGCACCGCTCAACTATATCTTACGAGGATTCTAGAAGGGAGAAGGTGAGAAAGGGAGAAATAAGGGAGAGGCTGCTACATGGGTTCCCTAGACGATAGAGATAACTCCCACTCTTGATCTCCCCCTTACATAGCCCATGTTATTAGTGGTTTAGACAATATAGAGATATAGACCATATTCATATATTTATTGTTCATGAATAAATTTTATTTTAACAATGGTTCTATATAATGAAACACTCATAATATTATTGAGTTAAAAGTTCATTCCTACAATATTGAAAAAATAACAAACTATATTATTCCTTTGGAGGTATATCTTATTAACATGTTGTATAATTTTATTATTCTGTTTTCATGTGGTTCCCATATCAAAATAAGATGATCAAAAATCATTCTTTTTAGTTCTTCGGGCCTTAAAATCAATAAACATCTTATGAAGTATTTTTATTGGAATGAAAATTACAATGGTGTTCTAGAAGTGGGTTTTACAGTAATTTCCGTTATTACAAGTATCAAATGATGATTAAATTCTTAGATTAAATAAATTAAAAATCTATCAGGTTGAATCAATGGATCATTGAAAGTTATATAAAATTTAGGAAACTACGGATGATGGCTTATTGTATATCAAATTTAATCTCATTTTTAATCTTACATGGATACTCATTGACACAATGTAGAATCATTATATTATTACTAATACATAAATTTAGGGTATATGTTTTTTATTTGTTTGATCAACTATTAATTGATGATATTGAATTCTATTAGGTGTCCCTCATGTTTATTAAATGTTTTTATTTATAAATTTGATGGAAGGAATAGCCGGTTCTCATGAGAGTTTATTTTATTATACATGTATCTATATAATGAAATTCTCGGCAAAGATGAGTTTTCATTAATTCACGTTTTTAAATTTTAGTTGATAGATAATGATCATTAAAGTCATCAGTGGTTGGGAAAATAATTTTCATAGATTGGTGTCCTATTTAGATAAGACATGGTAATATATGATTCTTATGGATCATCATAAAAAATAAAAACATGGAATTGTGTGTTGTAAGGGCATAAATAGAGGAACTCATAAGATTGGTTTAAGAATTTCTATAATTGTTTTTGGAAAACACTATGATATAATCTCTATGAAAAGATGTATCGTTACATATATTTTTTCATCTATGTATAATTTCATTTATGGGGTCATATTATAATTCCAGCCAAATGATCATTGTGATTTTATGGTAGAGGTTGCTAATTTTTTATGGATTACCTAATTAACTAGGCATGTAACCATGGTGAAAACAATTTTTGTTTACTAATAAAGGTTAAAAAACATAACTTTTTGTATTAATTATCACCGGTTGAACCAAATAATGGGTATGAGCTACTACTAGCTCATGTAGATATATGATTTGTCTGATTACCATAGATGATTTTTTGGATCTTTAATATATAATTTAGGATCCAATATAATGATCCAAAAATGATTATTAGTGCAATTTTCTAATTATTAATACATAGTTATAACATTTGGATTAAAAAGTATTTTAACATTATTTATCTTGTTGATATATAAAATAATCCACCCATATATTAAAATTTTCTTTATGATAACAATTGGTGAGATATTATATTATTATAGTTAATGGTAGGTTAATATTTACCATTTTAGTTTACTATTGAAAATATTACTTTAGAAATAATTATTTATAAATTACAAAAAGTGTTTGGGAGATAATAAGTCCACAGATTATGTCACATCATATCACATATTGGCATCATATTGAAAAAATAATGAGATGATCTTTTTCAGGGTGCCTCCAGTGAATTTATTATAGGAATATAATTTTTTAAACATATAAGACTGTTGTTGGAGGTGAATAAATTATTACTCTAAAATTGAGGTTCATTTATCATAATTGGACAATAAAGATAACAACTTTTTATATATTTTTATTATTCTTATAAGACATTTTTATACATTAAGAATATTTTTACCGATGAAATTGTGTTATAGATTACATAAGAGTGTATTACTTGTGTGATTTATTGTACTTCATTTCATGAAATGATTGTTTCTATTTCCTTTGGACAAGGTGATTATTAACTATGGATTTTTGTGACTAATATACCAAAAATAAACAACTAAAAAATGATTTAGATCTTTTAAAAAATTTATTTTCATTATATATTTTGAGTTAATGGATTTTTGGGGAATGTTTTATAATTTTTATGAATTACAATAGAACGAAGTATTTTTTAATATAAATGAATAGAAATTTTGAAAAGATTTGTTAGAATTATTTAATTTATAATAATTATATTTCAATTTCATATACTCATATGATGTGTAATTTCATATTTTTTTCATTAATTTAACAATAAATAAAATATATTATAAGGGGATTAGATATGAGCAGATGATGACAAAATAACTAACTTTTTATTAATAATGACGAGGAGTGTTATTTATTTTTATGATTTTAAATGTTAATATATTATTATTTGTTGTATAACATTTATTGAGGTTCGATTTGGTGATCCTAAGAGAGATGTGTAATTGGATATCATTTTTCAGGGATATTCTTTGTTTGGTTTTTTGGATTGTAAATACTACAAAATTCAGGTTAAGAGTTTTCATTCAAAAATTAATCTACATTGTGGTGATACATGAATATGGTAATTTTATATTTTGTTCAATAAGGACTAATAAATATGTATCATTTTTCAAAATAATGGTTCTGGTGGTCTTGTTTAAATAGATATGTTGAAATTTTTGATGCAATATACATTAAATGTTATCATGTAAAGGAAAAAAAGACGCCCTAGAATGATTTATGTTGCAACAAATTATAATATAATTGAAATTCATGTTGATTTCTAGGTATTTTGGGAAATATTGGAATAATAAATCCAAGCATCATGATATTATTTGGGTAATTATAGTCTAACTACAAAGGTTATCTAATTTTTTATCAACTAGGTATAAAATTAAAATAAAGCTTATCTAATTATAATGATTGATTGAGTGGTTAATTTTCCTATAATTCATCAAATGATAGTATAATATCATATCAATTAATTTAAATATATGATATTATAGGGATTAGTGTTTTCATTTGAAAAAGAAATTTCTAATATCTAAATTCCTTCATCATTCAAATTCACAAAAAAATATGATGCTCAAGATTTTGGGGGATATAAATTTAACCGGAAAATTGCATTTTTATGTACAATTTTTTGGAATTTTAACCTTATAATGTTCTTATAGAATTAAAATAATAATTAATTGATTATTAGTACACAATATAACTTATATTTTATATATACATTTCATTATGCATTTTACTGGGTTGATAATGGAATTGTGTAAATTTTAATTTCTAAATTGGGTCACATCATAGTCGATCTTGTATAGTATTTTCATGAGAAATTTTTTATGAAATCAAGTGAAATAAATAAATATATTTATTTGATTTATCAAACCTTGGATGTTATTTTCAGGGAATATTTTTATTAATTTTCTTATAACTTCAAAAATATATTTTTTGTAGAGATAGTATGGTTTCCCTAATAATCACTAGTCCCATTGAGGAACATGATATATTTAGTATGTCATTTTATCAGTAAAAAATTCTCTATATGTTAAATTACTATAATAAGTAGTTCATATATCTCAAAAATATAATTATTTATACAATCCATTATATTTTATTATTATGGAAACATTATTTAGAGAACGGTTTTTTTATAAATCATCAAGTTGATATTTAAGACTATAGGGAGAGAAATATTGATGGATTCATAATTATAGTCATTAAAGTGTACTTTTTATATGGAGACGTATAAAATATAACCTATGAGTGGTATTTCAAAATAATGGTGAACTATATTGATTTAATTTATCATTCCCTTTTCACCTCCTATGTATTTTCGGTATAATATTTTAATATGAAATTCTATAAATTTTAAAAATTTAATGTTTTTGGTCGTTTCTCAATTACTTTGGAAATAATTATAGGGTAATATTGGTTTATTATTCTCAATAATGATAATTTTTAAGTTTTTGGAGGATGTATAGAACACTAAAATTCCAATATTATTGTTTGTATAAAGTAAAGAGAATTTTATTCATTTTTACACCTTAATGAAAATTTATTTATTCAAACCAATTAAAAGATTCTAGGATTGAGATTCAACAATAAAATTGTTCTCATTATGGATTTTCTAGATTTGTTACTTTATTCTAACTATATCATTTTATGAAAATTATGTATTATAAACATTAACAATGTTTTGTGAATTGAAAATTATTTTATATAAATCTATGATTATAAATTAATTAATATGAAATTTCATTAATTCTTTTGGTGTCAAAGAGTATTTTTCAACTTTTAGATTGACGAAAAAATAATTTTTGGATATATATATATATATATATATATATATTTCTTAAAAGACATTGCATGATACTCTATATAGTGTATTTTCAATTGAAACTAACATTCTGTTGTTTTTTTCCATTTAGAAATGAATGAATCTCTCTAGAATAATTATAAAATTATTTGAGTATAATATATTTTCATTCCATGTGAATTTTATAATTCTATTTCAGTATTGAAACTATTTTTAGTTTCCCATCTTCAGTTATTTTCATTGGTTTTGTATAAATTTTTAATAGGACGGTTTTTGGTAATTTAAAGCTTTGGATAATTTTAATAATATTTATAAAATAATTTTTTGAGTATATTTATTTATATATTATTTCAAGTCATCAAAACAAATATATTAAATTAATTTGATTATATTATTCCAAGTTCATCTAAATAACTAAATACTCTTAATTGGAACTCCAAGTGAGAATTTCAACAATTTCATTTTCTCTATAAAATGAAATGTTTCCTATGTGATTTATAAACATTATATTTGAACAATTGACCAAAAATCAAGCTCTTACTACATTTAAGTTTTGACTACTATATCACATAATATATTATTATAATTATTTCATTATGTCACATCCATTGGGATTAATTTTTTACATTGAATGTGATACATAGAGTATATTACTCCTCATTTGTTTTTATTTGAATGATCACATAGACATAACCAATGATCAAGGAACAATGCTATATTCTTAATGCTTCAGAACTAATTATAGAAGATTCTACATTTTTTTTGTTTTCTTTAACTAGTAATTAATATCAATAAATTTTATTTCCTTATTTTTTAATTATTTTAATCTCAATAAAATATAATGTTATTATTTCCAAATATGTTTTTTTTCAAAATATTATAACTTTTTCTTTACACTATGTTGATATTACATTTTATTTGAATAAAATTAATAGTATTAAATAAATTTTATAAATCCTTCAAAAGATATTCATGATAAATATTGCTGATATTTTTATATATTATTTTTTATATTTTATTATATATATTGAAATTTTAGGGAAATGTGTTTAAAACATGATGATCATTAGGGGTTGGTTGGTCACTGAAACATTGGCTACATGATCATATTTTATTTTCCAACTGTCCCTCCTAATACATCAACCTCAAAATGTATTATCATTAGATACCATTCTTACAGATTGTGTTTTGACGATGGAATTCCAAAAAAATTACCATAGTGGAAATAAATTATAAAAGAAACTATTATAACTTTCTCAAATGATATAGTATGTGTTAATCTAGAGATTTATGTGTTTCAAGTATGGAATTAGGTATGAATATAGTGAATGTATTGGAAGATTGGCCTGGGGATTTTGAAGATTCTTAGAGATCTTAATTGGACTCTATAGCTGTGTGACTTTTAAACTACAGGAATATATCCTAGTAAAAAATTCCAATTGATGAAATATAATTTTGAATAAATGAATAAGGAACTGAAAAAGTAAAAATAATGGTGGATGTGGTCAAATTCTACAAAAAAACACATATTTAAAATGTTGATTAAATACACGACATGTAGACTCTAACGACACAATGTATTTGGTTTTAAATATGGTGTAAGCATTTATATATTTTCATTAATATCATAATAAGCATGAATATGGCTCACACATAATGTTTAAATATTCCAAAAAACAATATTTTTTACCCTCATACATGCTGACTAATGCCATACACCAAAACACCTTGGGGGATTGGAGATATGATGGGTTATATGGAACCCCAACATGTGTAACAATGGTAGTACAAACCAAAATATTTCATTTTTTACACACATTATATGACCTTATTGAGACATTATTTAGGTTAACAATAATTTAACATGGCTATATAATTACACACCTTTTTTATCATGACACTCATACACTATTACTAGTTAAGTATATGTTTTTTACATTTCCTTATTTAGGTAATTCATATATTATTTGTCATCTGTTATAATTTTACATGTGTAAAATTTATTATAATTATATTCCCATGTAAAACCAAATTTCTCACATATATCACACCATTAGTAAATTTGTTTGAGGTATTGTCGGAAGGTAGAGTTCCAAAGCATTATAGAGGCGATGAGAAAGAGTGGAAATTATTATGGTAGAGAACGTTGGGTTTGAAACCATCCTAATGACATGATAATTATATGTAAATTCCATAAATACACATAGTATAGTTGCTAAATCCCTCCAATTATGATAGGGAAGTGTTCCACCACATATGTATTTGGTAACCCCTTTGACCAATTTATATTCCACACACAAATTCAGGGACCTTTTATAGTGGTTAATAACATCTCAACTATTGGAAATTCTTATGTGAGGAATGTGTTCCCAATGAAATTTTGTCAAGATGATATTGAAGACACATTATTTTAGTACCTTTTGATTGATGATGTAGTATGTTTTCTAGGGTCCCTTTAGTTTATATATTCACTGGAGGTGAGATGTGATAATTGATGTTATTATTATCATTAATTGCCTCAATTCTCTAGAGATTTTATAGATTCTTAATATTTTGATTTGTCATATTATTTTAGTTTTTATTTTTATATGACAGAATACTATAGGGTATTTAAATAATATCGTCTATATATGAATTATATAACACTTTTTGTGTTCTTGTAGATAATTCATAGTTCAGATGAAACTTCAACAGTTTTGGTAACTAGATAGACAAATAAATGTAGATAAAATACATGATTTTTGTTGACGGTGCTCAAATATATGACAGTTTAACATGGTTTCTCATTTAATACAAAAGGATGAATGTTTGTTTTAAATTATAAGTCCTCTGATGTTAGTGTTGTTCATTATTTATTCATGTTTCAATCCCTTAACCTACTAGTTGTGGGATATGGGTGTAATTCTTAACTTATTACTTGAAAAATTGGGTTATTAGTTGGATGGGTGTTTCCAGAATAGTATTATAGCAAGTCACCTCCAAAGGATGGAGATTATTGATAACTGATTAGTGATATTGGATTAGGAAACATAATAGAAATTGTTTAAGGGGATTCTTGTTATGTTAAAGGAATAGGGATCCTAGTGATTTTTGTGTGGGGACAATATAACCTATAACAATGACTCAGATAAAGTTTTAATAAAATCAAAACTTATAGGAACTATTTACTAGATGCAATGAGATTGTATATCAATTATAAAACATGCCACTTGTTTTTTTATCCATTTCCTACATGTGTCATCACAATAAGAAATTATTTAATAAAAATAAGTTCATCATTTTAATTAAATGATCCATCCTAAGATATAAATATCAAACTTATAGAATTATGTTTCCATTGTGATTAGTAATGCACTATTGCCCTAATTTACAATTTAAATGATTAATGATGAATTAGTATAGGGTCCAGATTGGGATGTGTTTTTCTCACTAGAGGGGAAATGGTAGGCTACCTGCTAGTGGTAAAGAGATTAGACTAACTCGCTATAGAAATGGTGGGGCCCCCTAAGCATGATAAGACTAATAAAAAATTATTGTTCTTTTTGAGTTATAATTCTAGATACAATCAGTAATGAATGAGACCCAAAAAATGGAATGATTTTTGGATTGTATATCATGACATCACAGGTGATTCTTTTAATCACTATATTCCATTGTTATTATTCATAGATAAATAATGTATTAGTTGGATCTATTTTTCCCCTAGGATACTAATAAAAACCAATATCATTTCATATAGAAAATTCACCATGTCCCTTACAGTCAATGAACATCCATGCCCAAAAGACTTCTTCTTACCCATGGTTACCTATTTATCTAGACGCACTAATAATAAAATATAAAACATGTGTATGAAAATGTATAGAAATACAGTCTCAGTGTATAATTTCCACAATGATTGAAAAATGATCAAAATTTTGAAAAACCATTCAACACATAAAAAAACTGTGAAAAAATATTTCTTAATGGATAAAAGAGCATTTAAATATGGTGTTAACTTCTAATTTTCGCACTTAGTAAATCCTATGAGGGTCCACTCCTCATTACCTCTTAAATTCAAAAAGTAATCATCCACACACCATTATTTATAAGTAATTATCCTCTATGGTCAATTCTGTTCCTCAAATCCAGATCACATATAATTGGGTTTATGCATATTACATTGGGTCACATGTAGGGAGTGATAATGAGAACATAAAAGGATGTCTACCCAATCATTATAGACATACTATAAACTCAAGTTCATGTAGGAATAAATAAATAGATAATGTAAAAGATGAAAATGAAAACAATAATCATGGTATATAATAAATCAATGAAAGTTAATAAAATTACATAAATATAAATACTAAAATGTATTCTATATAGTATACCCATTATACACCTTCAGAGGGGTAAAATTGGGTGATAATAATTATTTTTCTCCTTTGACTAAATCAGATCATCTCTTTATATTGGAAAATACAACATGAATATTATTTTTAATCATTAATCAATTTTAAATATAAAGGCCATGTACACGCTCATTTTTCTAGGTTAAACTTTTAAAAAGATACTCTTTTATGAACATGTCAATGACATTTTTATATTCTAATTAAATAATACTTTACTAGTTGTGATTTAAACTATAATAAGAGATCACTTCCCAATCATGTTCTATTGGTTGTTCCTCTATTGAACTCACTCCTTTTTCAATGGAAACAATAATATAAATGTCTTATTGTTTTATCATAATACAATTTAATCAATTATTTGACAATAAACAATAATGGTGTTATTTCATGATTCCCAATATTCAAATCCAACAATTTTATGAATCACAAAACAAACACCGATTCTATGATCAATAAATAAAAACTAAACCAATTATTATTATAAAAAAAATTGATATTCAGAAAATATCCATGCTATAATATTGATTTTTATACATCATGAAATTCATCTGATACATCAATATGTTTTATTCATGTATTCCACACAATAAAACTCTCCATATACTAAGTTTATTTTATATTAAATATTTTCATTCAAACTCTAATAAACTTATATTCCAAATCCTTCACTAGGATTAATTAGTGGATCTTCTTCCTCATTAAAATTCGAATCAATGCATATAATATCATTAATTAACCATTAAACAATAATTAAAATAAATAATAAGCACTAAAATTTAAAACTTGTATATACCCATTCTCATGGACCAAAATTATTATTTCTTGTATAATGGGTTTGATTATCTTTAACATATCAAACTACCCAATTGTATTGGAATGAATATAACCACTTCACGAGGTTAAACTCTTACCCAGAGCATTGTGATAAGAAATTATGCTTCAAGAACCTTGAATAAATTACAACCTGAGTTTACGTAGTCATATTCCAGACATGTAATGTTAATTTAAAACCCCCAAAATTTCAATTTGAAAAAATTAAAGAAATACAAATTCATTCACAATGAGATTTTCTATGTCATGGTGATCCCACATCATTCAATTTTCAAAGTAAATTGACTATATTTATATATAGTTAAACATGATAATTCTCCATTTCACCCACTACAAATGAATGATTAACTTTTATCATATAAAACACCTTTAATGGTGTTCTGTGTGTAATACCAACACCTATAAATCATAATAAAATTTTAATGACTCATAAAAAGATAAATTATAATATGATTCCTTTCTCATGAAACAACCCTTGTCTATAAAGAATCTATATAATCATTATCCAATGATCTTAAACATATTTCATGGGAATTTAAGACATCCCAAAGTTAATTAACACATATTCATGATAATAAAAATAATGAAAAATAAAACCAATGACAAATTTATATTGTAATAATTACTCCCATTGTATTTCATTTTAAACCCACAATGCGATCAATGATTGTAGTGACAATTAAACAAGTCTCTACTCAAGGATACACTTACACCTCATGATACTACATATACATTGATCTTCCAATTTTTTTGGTTCTATCCCCCTTTCAAAATTACTCAATTATTATATTTTCACTTCAATTTTCTACCCCTTTTAAAATAATAGTTAAGGGTTAATTTTACCATTAGTAAAATAAGGATATGAAATTCTATTATTTTTCCAAAGTTCATAAAAATGATAAATATTATTAAATTAATCTTCTAACCTATATGTGACAAATGTCAGTGTAGAAAATAAGATAAAAATATAAATTCATCATAGATGATTATTTTTTTCCATGTATATAATCCCAATATTTATTAAGTCCCATATATATTATCTCCTATTTCATCATTTTCCATGAATATATATAAAACTATATGAAAAATAGAATCCGAATATTGAATTTGGTTCAATAAGAGGAAATTCTTATTGAAATCATCTTAGTTTAATTATATTGGTTGAACTCTATGCTTCAATCTATGCGTATCAAACTCATATGGTACAAACAAGTAATTGAAAATATCAAAAAATTAATCTTGAATTCTAAAAATTACATCATTAATATATTTTTATATACTTTATATATTGCTAATTGGTAGTAAATCCCATGATCATTCATATGAGAGTGTTAAACATAGTATTTTTATCATAGAAACATTATATTTTTTTTACATTGAATCATATTTTGTAGTTATAACACGTTACTAATATCCTCTAATTATTGATCCATTAATAAATATTTTATAAAATCCATGGTTATAGAAATATATTCCACCTCAATCTTTATTAAGTATGTATATTCACGTTTCCTACTTATCTAAACATTAAAATTATTTCCATTTTATCAAATGTTCTCCACTTGGTTATTCTTGGTCCACAATTTCATAATCACAATATGAAACTGAACATTCCAATAAATCAATTTCCATTACAAATTAATAAAACCCTAATAGAGATTTAATTGAACATAATATACTATTCTTAACACTTATATGATATGTTATTTATTTATAAAACACTTAAAAAATTACTCAAGGAATATAGCAAGGAAAAAATTCAGACCTGTTTTTTACAACTACTATTAGTGTTTAAAAGGGCTTACTCTCCAATATTATAAGGTTCTTCAAGATTCCCATTTTAGTTTTCACTAGTGAAATTAATTTTCCCCATTTATTTGTATCAAATTTCATACCAACAAAATATATCATATCTCTGATCAATGATATATAAATCTTTAAATTCATTAATATTAATGATTTTTGAAAAAATTATGCTTCCTCCAATAAAATATAATGTCAAATATATTCCGAAACACCATGAACATATCCTTTTTTGAAACATTCACCTATAGTTTTTTATCAACCTTTCTTATTTTGAACACCATATGAATTAAGGAATGTGACTATTCATTCATACTAAGAACAAGGTTGATATTGTATACCATATATTGCATTCTTCTACCCAAATAATTTTGAAACATCATTTATGGGAAACAAACACAAAAATGTATTTGCTATATACCAATTAATTTAGGAATCAATTCATAAATTTTGTTTCCAAATCCTTGTGAAACACTATAAACTTTCTTTGGATAACATAATCAATAAAGTGTATTATAGGATCCTCTATTTTTACCAGTATGAATTCACCTCAATATGTATTCATAAAACCTATGAATATCACTTATAGTAGAATATATCATTATTCTGGTTAGGTTTTATATTTATTTTATCTTCTTATTGATGATCCTATTTATAACCACCACTTTTTGGTTTTTAAGTCTGTTTAAAAATTCACAGTATTTATTTCTATCAATTTGGTAAAAAAGATTTCATTGATTTTATACATGATTAATTTTTCAATATATATTAAAATAAGGTTTCATTTTGTTATAATATTACATAAGTGTTATATTGTGTTTTCATTCCATGAATTATTGAATATGTGGTTTTAAAACCTATAATACTTTCTTTTTGTTCTCATCTCATCTTCCTCATTGTGAAGTTACTTTTATTATTTCATTAAAAAATTATCAATTGTTCATATATTAGAAACATATTCTTGGAATGAATATTTCTTTACATAACCATGATTCATAACTTATTCTTATTCGTCTTCCACATCATATAATTCATAGAAATATTTAATTTGAGAACTATTCAAAAAAATCATTTATAATATTGACATAACTTATTTCCATAATTTTTATTCAATTTTATAGTTATTTATAATATGTAATAAAAAATTATTTCTCAATAAATATCCTTTTATCAGCATCATCTGCTTACATTCCATGATTAACTTCTTTATTTTGAATATAAACATACTCATAAACATTATATGGTGATTAAATAATTTCTTTACTCAATTTCTAATTTTTTTTAATGAGTTTTTATTTTAATAGAGTCATGTAATTACTAATAATTTTTTTTAAACGTCCACTTCCACTACACAATTTCAAAAATTATCGAAGATTCTACATCTTATCGTAATTTCTTACTTGTATTTTTTACCATAAAATTATTCATTCCACCTCATCATTCTATTTTGGTGACCACACATATGAAACGTCATGTTTGATTATTTTTTTCTTAATGTAAATATGCATCTCATAGGATGTGAATTTTATTCAATTATTATAATTGAGAACCAAGACTTTTCACACAGTTTAATTTTATTCTCTTTTCCCAAACCTCCTAATTCACTTAATAACATTATTTATTTATTTTTTTTTAAAAAACATATAAATTTTACTCTATAATAACCATAATAAAATGTAAATTTTCTCAATATATTTTTTAAGGAGAATTATAATTTGAAACATATCTGTGTGATTAAAATCAAGTTTATTTTTGGATCTCTTCTTTGTTTATCAACACAAATTTTTCATAATGATTCATATTAAACATAAATTATAAGCCTTATCTTGATCTTTTTTTTATTTTTCATGTTAATTAAACATTTCAATTTCAAAATATTTTCTATGTTTTTATTATATTTCAATGACTATGGTGAAAAATATTATTTTTATCTTTAACTATAAGAATACACGTGTTCTCTTTATAGTTAACCTGACATAACGTTCAAATTTTTAACTATATTTCTAGAAGGAAAATTTTGGATTTTACATTGGTATAGAGAAAATTCTAAGTAAATGTAACCTTAATATTTTATTAATAAAGAAAATAAATTATCGATAAATTTTGTTTATGTCCCTCTATATAAAGAAATTTAGTATTCATCATTTTACCTATTTTTTGTGTATTTACAATTATAATAATATTTAGTGATCTATCATTTTGAAATCACCAAAATCTATCTACCCAACCATTTTAATTCATCAAAATGTTAATTTTACCAACCGTATGAGATAAAAACCAACTATCGAAAATATATGTGCGTCTATTATTTTTTAAATAAATTTCTACCATGTTTGTTTTCTCAATATTTTTTATTTTTATCTTAATAAATTAATGACTGAGATGTGAAATTTAATTGGTCTCTTCCAATCATTTTTAACACAATCCATCAAGTGAAATTATTTAACCCTAATCTTATAAAATCATTTATTTAAGAAAAATTATTAGACTAAGTTTCATCCATTTTCCTTTACTTTTCCTAATAACTCATCCTCATTCTCAAAATATAATCAACAAAATTACATCTAAAGTTTCATCAATTAAAATTGTACAAGTAGAAATATTATCATCCCTGATACAAATATAATGTTTCAACTCTATTTAGTAGCCTCCAATATATTCTCTTCTTAGATAGATTTTAGTTTCACCAAAATAATAGATAGTTTTGTGAAGAAATGAAAAAATGTTTATTTTTCATACATAGTAATATTCTATAGTTATCACCTCTCCACATACCTCTATTTGTTTTAACATTTTCCTGATTTTTGTTAAGTAATATATGGTTGATAAATTTTTCAATTAATATTATTCCATGTGATCTTAATGCAAGAATAATTTATATTTTATGGTTCACCATCATAAACAATACAAATTTTACGTATACCTTTTTCCCTTTATGCTGCCAATGTTTCGTAAAAACATCTCATTCCTTATTCATATCTTTTATTTAACGTATTATCTAAAAATATAACTACTAAAACATATTTTCAATGTATCTTTTTTAATAATATTATATTCTCCATTCTCAAATAAATATAAAATTTTTCTATAGTTTTAATATGACTATATATTTTACTTGAAATATAAATCAATAAAACTAATGATTATAGTCAATTATTTAATTTCAATATGTAATTCAATGAATATTCATATATTAATGATAATGGTTCACAAACTATCACAATATAATCATGTTGATAAAATGTAACATATTTTTTATAGATATAGATTGATAAATGCAAATGAAATCCTTCAATTATATTATTCTTATTTATTTGCGAATCTAACTCTTCATGTTCCCCTTATAACTCAATATGAGTTTATATATAAACTTAAATATTTTTATTTTATTCTTATCTATTTTAATATTTTTCCACTTAATCCTTCATTAAATCCTACATATCAGAGATAATGCATGTTTTAATTTCATATAATAGAACTTCTTCATCATTCTCTTCTTCTTTTTTAATAATAACATTAATTTTAATGTTCTTTATAAATTAATTTCTTGAATTAAAATTCATTATTGATGGAAACGAATTATTTAGTTTTGGTGAGTTATCATACTTTACACCAAATTCATAATAACTATTTGTAAAATAGAAATGTTGTGTATAGCCTTTATTCCAGAGAAACAATTAAGAAGTTCATATCCCTCAATTACTCTTTAACAACACTTTATCTTCCTTGATGTAAGTGATAAGAAATCATCATATATATCATCCTAATTTCCTTATTTAGGAATTTTCTTTTATTACAATATAACTAAATGAAATCCCTTTGGATAATTTTTTAATGAGTTCTTGAGTTTCAAATGTATCCCATAAACAACAAGTTAAATATGTAATTCATAAAGATAAAACACACCAGGATTCGTCTCCCATAGTACTAAAAATATAGTTTTATACAAAAGATATAATCTTATAATCACATTTTTTAAAATATCAGAATATTTTATCTCCTGACCAAGCCCATGAATGGTTCTAGA